>JAWWMP010000041.1:13462789-13477562 GCA_035047865.1 Dendrocincla tyrannina
TTCCCTTCTCTCTTGGGAGGGGAGAATCTGTGTGGCCAGCAGTTGGGCTTGGCAGGGAGCCAACCCAAACCTCCACATAAGGTAACACAGCATCTACTTTCTGCATGAGACATGTAAAAGTCTCCCTCCCAGAATCCTGGCCATCCCATTATGCATTGGAATGGGATTGTGCTACGCCCACTCCCAGCTATTAGAAAGGAAAATATCATGTTTGAGTTACGTTTGCAAGCATTATCTTCTGTCCCTTCAGCTGGCCTCCAGGGAGCATCATTGTAGAAATCTTTACATCTTTCACAAGACAAACCTTCAGTGTTATGGTGGCAGATACATCTCCCGTGGACCTGTAACATGGTGAGAAAGAGGAGAGAAGGAGAAGGAGAGGGAGAGGGAGAGGCAGAGGGAGAGGAGAGATCTGTTTAAGGTATGCCAGCAAGATCAGAAAAATTCAAAGCTCTTTGGCTCCCTCAGCTGACATAATTCTCAATTATTTGAGTAAAAGATCTGGAGAACATCTGCAAAATGTAATCAAATAGTTTTAAACCCACTGAGCAACATTTAGAAAAAAATACTTGTAGGGATATCAAAGGAGACTTTAACCTTTTAGATTCTCTCTCTCTTTGCCTACATCGTCGTATTGAGACACATATTTTCCAGGAGAAAAAACCCTCATTCCCAGAGGGAAAGAATTTGCAAACACATGCCTGGAATTTTTAATAATCCATTTTTCATGGGTTAGCTTTGTATTATCAGCTATTCTTTGTGCCAATGCCTTCTCTCCTGCAGCAGAGCCCCCAAGCCCAGCTGGAGCATGGAATGCACCCAACAAGTGGCCATTCAAGTCTGCACACACCATAGGCTACTTACTGCATTACATTTGCACCATTACAGCTCTGGTATTCTGCTGCTATTATCAACATGTCTTGTTCCAGTTGCTTTTGAAACACCACTCTAGTGCCAAAAAAAGACAACTTCTGTGCATTTCAAACCAGGGCTTTAAAGGAAGAATCTCCATTGAAACATTAAACAACTTGCCGTTGCAAGTGGTCAATTCAAAGATTATCAGAGATCTTCCTTCCTCTCCCTCCCTCCATATCTTTCTTCTCATAAAATACCAGGTAGGGTTGGCCCTTTTTGGAGAGAGTGTTAATAACAAACCATCCCAGACTGATGGAAAACATCTCCCCGCAGATTCTGCACGGAATCACACTGGCTGGCATGGCCATTGCAAAAGCAGCTGCCCCGCACAACCATTTCATAGATGGCATAGTAGTACTTCTCAAGGGGATCACTGTGCCTTCTTCCAAGCAGAGCATCTCCAAGGGTGTGGAGTTTAGTAAAATTGATCCTTAGGTTTGTCAGTGTGATGAGCTCTGGAAGGAAAGAAGAGAGATCAAGAGCCCAAGTTCACTCTAAAATGAACAGTGTGACATGTTCAGCTTGGATCAGTCATTCAAGAATTCTGCCATAGCGAAGAAGTAATGGAAATTATCCCATATTGGCCAAGACCAGTAATGAGTACAGCGCCAGGGCAAGGACCACCCCTGGCAGACAGGTGTGTAAGCATGAGCACCCTCCTTAGTATGGCTCTGCATTTTCCCAGCCACTGACTTTGTGGGTTCATGTACACCTCTGGGATTGCTCCCAAAAAGCCGTGTGGATTGGGCCTGATTCCAAAAGGAAACACAGTTTAGCTACATGGATGAGCTGTGTAGAGCTTTGCCATTTGGCCTTGGGGGCTAAAGCACAACTCTGACCCCATTTTACTTATTAATACGATGTCAGCCTAAGATCTCTAGGTACCGAATTTTCAACATCACTGACTTACACCAGCTGAGCTGTTGACCCTTACAGTGTACAAAGCAAACAATACCAGGAAAATATCTCTGGAGAAAACCTGAAGTGTCCATACCTTGGATATAGGGCACATATGGATTTTCTATTTCAAAGCTGGGATCCAAAGCTTTTAAAACAACCTGCAAAACAAATTGATACTGTAGAGATGGGATGGCACCCACCAAGAGATCGAATGACAGGCCTTTGCCTTTACCAGATACAGCCAAGAGACCTTCAGTTCCAGTAAAATAGTCACATATGATCTGAACTCATAAAAACACAGACACTTGGCAATACCTCGCCTTCAGTGGATGGCTCAATGTCTGAATATCTTGAATCACAAATGATGTCTCCCACACTTTTTGCAGGACCAGAAGAGATGTTGGGAAAAGAAGCTGCACAATCATGTGCAAAATATCTAAAAACTTTCCAGGTCTGACCAAAATCGGTAGAGCGCTCAACCAGCATTGCTGCAGGCCGAAATGTCTGCAAGAAACATTGCAAGAATTCCATTAGCAGGCATTGATAAAACATCTCAGGGGTTGTTATACTGATATTCCTCTTTGGGGGATGCTAAAATTCTGTGTTTGGGATTTTGTAGGCTCATTACAGGGCTACTCTGCTGGTTACATGATTCTCTGAAAAAGCCAGATTATTCTTAGAAGCTCTCTCTAGCAAGAGGGAAGGGTAACCTTCCATATAGATACAAGATTACTTTCTAAGTAAGCAAATTTACAATAACAATGTAGGAATTTTGCTAAAAAGAAAAGAAATAAAAAAAACCTGTAGTCATCTGGATCATAATGGATATGCATGAGAAGAAAGAGCAACTGCAGTTCAGATATGTCCTAAATTTTTAGGGTTTAATTTTGCTATTTGTTTTTTCAGCTTCAATTCTCAGATTTATAGAAAATAGGACCAGAAGGCATATGAATAGCAAGCTATTCAGTCTATCCTCCTCCCCTAAGGCAGAATCAACTATAACTTAACCATACTTGACAGGTGTTTATCTAAACTGTTCTTACAACCCTCTAAAGATGGAGCTTTCATTGCTTCTCTACGTAATTTACTCCTGTGGTTAAGTAATTAGCATATAACATTACATAAAAGCTGTAGTAAAAGATGTACCTTAAAGGTCAGGATAAGATGGCTGAACTGGAATAAAGTTTCTAGGTCCAATCTAATGCTGACCTGGTCAATGCCTGAAAAGAGAATGAAAATGAGGACAATGTGTACATTGAAGGGGTTGCTGAGGCAGTTTTCCCCTGGAATTTAAAGATGCCTTTTCCAGCACAGCAGCTAGACTCTTTAGGGCATACTCTGTGCACAAACTCGGCGTGTGGCTGGATTGCTCTCTCTGGGGCAATACAATGTGCTGCCTTCGTGGCACTGTCACTGGCAATGCTGCAGGTCCCTGAGACTGCAGGATGTGGTTAAAGGTCCTGTTCACATAATTCAGATAGCAAGTGATGGTGATGGTAAGGTTGTGGGCTTATGGGTTCCTGTATCCAGTTAGTTTTATTTTTTAAAATCCATTCAAATAATTCACTTCTTTCTAAGGGGGGAAAAAAAAAGAAACTCAATAAAACAGTGGGGCTTTCTTCATGCTAAACAGAACCATTAAACCCTTCTATACTGCCAGACCTGAAATTTGTTACGAGCAGAGCTACTACACCAGGCATCTTCCAAAACTGCAACAAGCATGGAAAAATCTCCACAATTCACATATTCTCTATAAAGAGTTGCAGGAGCTCATCTGATATCCCCATTATTCACATCTGCATGCAGCATCCCAGGGCTTCTGCTGACCAGGCTGTGCATGAGACTTCATCCCAGAAGAAAGATGGGAGAACAAGGAAAGCTCCTCTCACAGCTGACCCACAGCTTTATTGGCAGTGGTGTCCAAAGTTAGTGACAGATCCTTGCTGTACTCCATGAAAAAACAAGGTTTATGAATTCCCAGTTGGATACTCAAAACAGAGGTAACATATTCCTTACTTTTTCTATGCCTTAATTTCCAACCAGTCATATGTTTTTTACATATTCACTGTATGTCAAATAAGATAAGATTAAATGTTATTCCTCCTGGCATAGTGCTTTACATTATTTTTTAAATGGTTCTTTGTGTTTTACACATTGTTATTACATCTGCAGGCAAATGTATTTTTTGCTACAAATCATATTTCCCTGAAAGGCAGACATCCTGTGGAAAATATATGGTCTCCATGTGTAATCATACATTGCCGCAGATCCTCTGGCCACCTCTTGTTGATACTGTGCTTAAAACCTGTCCATAGAAAAACAGAGTTTCTGAAATCCTGTATTGTTACACACAAATGGGTTTAAATCACTCAGTGTCACCGAATCAAAGAACAGGTGAAGTTTTGTTTCATCTCTTCATGAAAACAATATGGTGAACACCAATTACATAAAGAAATCTCACAGCAACATTCTGAAGTAATATTTGCTCTGAGAAACTTACCATTTTCTGATTGCCACCACTTCTTTTTCCTATCAGGCTCAAACGTTGTGATAACATTTTCAACCATGTGACTGTTCTGCTGGGTATAGGGATTATATGGGTATCTGGAATCACAGAGAAAGCACTTCTGTTCAGCCTAGAAAACAAAATGAGCAGAATATAAGATTAATTTTGTCTCTTCACTAAAAATCAGGTGGATGTACACATACTTATGCCACTGAATAACTGGAACCTCTCATGTTGCCTTGGGTGCCTGTGCTTTTAATCACTCAAGCTTTCATATATAAGGGATAAGCCCACGAAAATCATCATCTGCACGAAGTATGCACATAGTAAGTGTTGGTCTTAGTCTGCCACAGGTACTCTATAAAAATTACACTTTTTCAGTTGTGGAGAAGGGATCTCAGTAAGAGCAGGTACAAGGTAGGTAGTTGGTCTGGGCTGGCACCACCATCCTGACCACTGTAACTGTATTTTGTATGTATAGGGAAACTGCAGAAATTTAAAACCGATGCAAAGGAGGAAAATCTGGATGTCAACAGTATAAAAGGGTCTTGTTTGAAAATGTTAAAAGCAGACAATGAAGGTAGCAATGATTAGCCAATATCTCAGTTCTGAACAAGAAGCTTTTGTCTGCAAGGGGCTTTGATAATAAGGGCAAGAAGCTCTTATTTAAGGTGATAAGTGGGGGATTGAGTGGGAAACTAAGGAGAGGTGACAAGGTTAACATGCTGGGCTGGGAGATGACCCATGCTGAGCCATGTGGACAGCCTGAGCACCACGGGATCACAGCTGGCAGGGCCCCAGGGAAGTACGGTGGACAGGGGCGGATGTGCTACAAGCAGAGCCTGAGTGCAAGGACTCAAGGATAAGCCAAAGCAGAGGGTGATGCCCAAGCCACGTGCCTGACTGGCAGGGATGGTGGCAGGAAGAAGAGTGGATGACACAGCACCCCAGAGGGAGCTGAAGGAGGAGGATTCAGTTTCCATGACTGGGAGGCTGAAAGGGATGCTCCTGAAAACAGAAAGGGGAAGTCAGTGGCAGAAGCTGGGCTGGAAACGACCCAGAAGGGGATGGATAGAGAGGAACTCCACCTGGGACACTCAAGATCCAAAGAGAAGCATTGGGAGTGGTTTGTACATCTTTGTATTATGAAATCACCTAGGAAATATTCACATTTATATAAATTAATAGCTAGTTATAGATTTAAAGGTATGGTATAATTCAGGTGTTTTAAACATTATTATAAACATTCAGTCATTCTATAACATGCTTGGCAAGTGTATGAATATAGAATTTAGAAGAGAAGTGAGAAATACAAAAAATACTCTGTCATCTCATTTCACAAAGCTCTGGTAAGAAAGCACTTGGTGGGACTGCAGTCACTCACTGATTTATATAAGTGCATACAAAATGATCCTTGGTCAACTTATATTTAAATTGCTCCATAAAAATATGCTCCAAAGGACTAGCATGTGTATGTCCATACAAGCCATGACTGGCAGAGCCCATGTGCCTCTCAAGTGCCAGCTTTATACTCTCCTCAGTGCTGAGTCCTTTTTCTTTTCCTTTCAAAACATGTGTAAGTAGTAAATCCAGTCATAGAGTTAAAAACCACTTAACTTACATTTAGAAGCAAAAAGACATATTAAAGACTGAAAATTATTTGCGGTCCTTCTTTTCAAACACAAAGCGGTTGAATTCTGTTTTTTTTCCATATGAATTTTCAATGAGACATCCCAACTGAGTCCTGGCTCTTGGTAGCTTGCCGTGTTGACTAATACCCACTTTCACAAGTAAGGTTTGCTCTTGTCATGATGCCTGACACAGGTCATCAAGAGGGGAACTGGGGGAGGAAGAACTTTATGTTACAAGATGAACGAAGCAAAGCTTCCTGGCCTGCCTCCAGCAAAGCATTCAAAATGTGCTGGTGAGAAAGCAAATTGAGTCAGCTGGGACTCTGATACACTATAGGTGACACACACATTTAAGGCGAGCTGATGGAACAGAACACATTGCCAGAGCATAAGTATCTCTCTTGAGATCTGCAAAGCAGATTTGTAGTTTTCACCCTCTTTAGGAGACAGCCACCAGGGGTCAAGGTATGTTGAAGCAGCATTAAATCACAGGGATTATTGCTGAACAGCTGCTCCTTTTCATGAGTCTGTATTTATGTAATTCAAAGGATAAGTACAGGCAAGTGAAAATATCAATTTTTTTATCACTCTTTGATCTCCTCCGAGAAAGAATAAAAGGCAATCACCCAGCTTAAGGGCCAGAAGCATGATTCAGGCTATTTCAGCAAAGGAAAGAGCTATTTACATTTTGCAGAAAACTGTGGTTACAACATGCAACTTGGAGCAGTGCTGGTGCCATCTCTGTACTTTACTCTGCAAATGTGTCACACCATTTAGCCAGAAGGTCACAAAGTGTAATTATTTTCAATTGCTCATAAATTAAACTGTATTTTGACTTCCTCTTTAGCCCAAGCTGTTGTTTAGTGAAAATATTTCTATTTGTGACAATTTATTAGCTCAGTGGGACCAAGTCCTTCAGGATGTGCAGGAGGAGACCATTTCTGCCTGGCAAAGCTCCCACACAACCACTGGTCCCCCCCATCATTGTGGTGAGAGAGGGAGAGGGATCCCTCTGATCAGCCACATTTTGAACCTGCCAACCCACCCACATGGCCAAAGACTGAACTACAGAATTAGGTCTTCCCTTTTCAGAGACAGCTTTCTGTTTTCAGCAACACTGGTCTCATTTCAGATCAAAAGACATGAGAGGATATGGTGTGAGTCTCTTAACAGGCTGCCTCAGGTCTCAACACTGTATGGACATGTCCTCCAGTGAAGGTCCACCAAGGCAGTGCCTGCAGCCTGTGGGACCCCACTCCTCCTGTACTCACACACATGCAAACCATGGTTTTCACTTCTGAGGCATGAGTGGGAAGAGGGCTTGCAGAGCAAAGCTCCTTCAGAAATCCCTGTGCGTCTCAGGGATGTTTCTTCCCCTTGAGAAGCTACACATTACCATGGAGGCTGTTTGCTGCCAAACCCTCCATATGTGCTGCAGCAAGGCACAGCCTTCCACCAGACTTATGTCACGCTGTCTGATGATTATTCAGACAACTCCCACAGAAACTTCCTAGTCTGGGCAAATTCCCTGTACAGAAGCATATACAGTTAGTAAGCAGAGTTCAGTTTCTTAAAAGAGAAGGAACAAACCAACCTCTAGGTAACCTATGATGCAGTACTTCTGAGGGCTGTTCATCCCACAGGTTGACGAGGCTGTCAGTTGCTTGCTGCGACCCCGGAGGAGGTCCCCAACAGCTGGGTGGCAGGGCCCAGCATCACAGTCATGCTGGCCATGCTGGGGACTTACCAGCACTGAGCACAAAAGAAGATCAAAGAGATTAAACTGTTTCGTATACCCAGCAGTATTCTTCAGACAAAATCAGTTAAATCCCAACACCAGCAGAAAACTAAATTATCCTTTGCCTGAACTCATTTTGTCCTTAGTAACACCTTTTTTGAAGAACTTTGGTAAGGAACACACCTGCTGCAAAATAATAATAAAAAATATAACTAGCATATTGCAAATCCACGCTAAAACTTAAATTTTCAGCACATTATTTTTCAGTAAAAATGCCAATCTGCCATGAGTAATAATGTATTATGCTTCCTATCCTGGCATACCCATTTGACAGCATTTCTACATCAGAATCACAAGGATTTGCATTTACTCTGTGAGCAGAGTCAGATTTGGATTAATTCTGCTGATTTCTGTTGATTTCCAAGTGATGGATAATGGTGCCCCTGAAACCAAGATTGACATCAGGGGTCCCTCAGATTTTCTGTTAATTTGCAACAAATCTCCAGTCCATTACCAGAACTCTCTGTTCAGACCCCATGGAATGGTCATTAATAATTAAACAGAGTAATTCTGAATTCTCTAAAAAATTTCAGGATTTTTTTATTTTGCCTGAAACAACTTTAAATATTTTCCCCATTATATTAAGACTTCCCTTACAGGGCTTGTCCTTTTAAACAAGTTCTGTCCTGAAACCCTGAACAGGAATGGGTACCTTGGAGGCTTTATCTGTTCAGCTTTACTTGGCTCAACTTGTTATAAAAGGAGGACTTAAAAAACCCCAACAATGACACATGAAGATCCCACAGAATACTAGAAATGGCGATGCAATTACAACAGTAAAAATACAACATTTTACAGACAGATTTCAGTCTATGGCTCAGGCTATAATTCAGATGAGAGACGCTTGACTCTTTAGGTGTAAAGCAATGCCTATGTTTGGTTAGCCTGCTCCCTTTATTTATACAAATCCACACTCATTATTCATTAGTAGATATTGATTGCTCTTTTTCGGACCTGATTCAGACTCAATTACAACATGTAACTTTTCTTTTTACTTAAAGGCTTCATATTACTTATAGCTCTTTGGTAAAAGGACTCACTACCATGTTTCTCAATAGCATTTTCTTAAAAGAAGCACTCTCACAAAATCTTGGAGAGATATGTAATATTTCAAATTTGGCCTGAGTAACTGTAGAGTCTGTACTTACTGAGGTGCAACAGGATGGCCAGTCCCAGCCTCATGCCTCTCTGTGAAACTCAAACTGGCACCACTGCAAGAGAAGAACTGGTGAGTCACTTGGTGCTCTGCCTCACCAGAGCACCCCTTGCACACAGGGGTACCTAGAGCCAGCCCTTAGTGAAGTGACAGAGCCATAATAAAAATATAGAGACTCAAAGAAAACCCTGTCTTTGATTTAGTTCTAGATAAAGATCTCTCATGTCGGAAATTTTGACACTGCAACTGGGATGAAAGAGAGCGACACCTCACAAAGGCTTTTGGAGAAGACTGTGAAAACATTTACACTTACTGTAACATAAAACCAGAATGCTATCAGCTAAATACTGTAGTATTTAAATACAAGTGACTTAATCCTAACTGCATTCAGCAGGGCTGTTTGCAGAGATCTAACTCTTTCTCTGGAGGTTCTTGTTTCTTTTCATTAACTGAAAACAAAGACAGATGTCCTAATGAAGACACCACTGTTAAATGCCTGATGGCAGGTGCTGTGAATTTTGTCAGAGACAAGATATAATGATCTCTTTAAAGTGTGGTGAAGAAAACCAGGTAATGTCAGTGTCAATGTAAAAGACTTACACAGGGGAACCTCAGCATGAACCCAAGGGAGGTTCATTGTGGTCTTGTGGCATCCTTCCTCTTCCTACTTACCTGGAGGAAAGTGGGACTTGTCAACACAAAACCTATGTTGGAAAAACAAAAGGCAGCCATGGGTATAAAAGACAAACCAGCAGCCTGCCACCAAGTAGGATTCCCAAACCAAACCTGCCCCCATCTTTTCACCTTTCACCTCTTTCTCCATCTGTAGGCACCAGTGTACCCTGAAGCAGCTCTGGCTGCTGGGGCATCCCTGTTGGAGAATGTCCAAAGTGCCACTTCCCAGCTCTGTTGTTGTTCCTCATTTTCATATTGCTGTTGCTGTGCTGAATGAGCTAAGATGAAATAAACCCCCAGAGTAGGGAGAACATAAGCTAAGGCGATCAAAACATTCCAGATGTTACTGGCTCCATGTAGGCTTGGTTCACACAGCTCTACACAGCACATGACACAACAGCCATACCTAGCTGAGTCCTTCAGCAACCACAGGTAGGGAAAGCTACCAAGGGTCACCAACCTTTTATGATGTTTCAGCTACTCTCACCTGCCACAACTGCAGAGAACCTGGTATGTGACAGGGAAATGATGCTGGTGAGCACCCATGCAGCTGTGCCTGGCTACAGAGTGAGCTGGCCACAGATCCACTGTCTGAGGCAAAATAGAACAAACATTTTCCTGCTGTGTTGGACTTTAAATTTTATACTCTGACAGAATAATGGACAGACTCAGAGATGATTTAAGCTGCAACCACTGTGACAGCACTGTAGTGAAATATAAGTATCCAAGGTAAGAGTGATTTTGGCAGATACACATCCCAGTTCCTACCCTAACACCCTGACATTCAATACCAATGGTAGTCTTTAAATGTGACTCCTTTTAACAGAGAAACAAGGTGCAGCAACCCTCTAACATACATCAGTTCCATGCTTAGCAGAAAATTAAATACTGAAGAGGTCTTACCTGGGTTCCAGGCAGCCAAGTGTTGCAGCTGGAAATGAGCAAAACTGACTGAGGGAAGCAAGCAAAGGCAAACCTTTGCACTTCAGCTGGAGGAGACAGCGCGTGCCCCGAGGCACCAAGGTGTAGGTGAGAATGAGACCCAGCCTGCAACCTGTCAAAAGCTTGATTTGTGAACTCTTTCTGCTTCTGGCATCAGCAAATATGTTCACTGAAAGACAATTGTGACAGGCTAAGTTCATGGCAGAAAAAGTTCACGCAATGAAAACAGAAGGCTGGGATTCTTAAAGTGCTGGCAAATGCTTTATGTGTTGTTTAATTAAACATCTGTTCAGTCGGTGTGGTTTGAAACTAAGCATCAAAGTCTTTACAGCTACTTAACCTAAGAAGTCCAGGGACATTGGTTTATCTGAACACAGGCTAGAAAGGATGACCCCACACAGCAGGGGTGTGAATGGTCTGGAAGGACTGATTTGGGGTTCTGAGGTGACTGTAAACATGCCTACCAGACAGCTGTGATCACACCTATGTGGAATATCAAGCCAACTTAGAATTAGTTCAAGCTCTGGATCATTGTTGTGAGCACTAGATTTTTCTCAATTTAAAGCTAAAGGCAACATGGCAACTTGAGTCAGAGCTTTGCATTTTAGTACAAGCTTTGCCTGTAAGTGTCCCTGGCAGCAAGCACAGGGCAGAGTGCTGTGCGGGGTATGGCATGGTTGTGGGAAACACAGTGACGAAGCATCTCCGAAATGGTGTTCACCAGCTCATGCACAGCATTGGCCACTGTTTCACGGTGTCTTTGTTGAAACCTGTGGCACTGTGACCTCAGTTTCCAGAATTGCAGGCTGTCTTGATACACATTTTCTGTTGTGATATATTTGTTACCAGTTCTCCTGTGACTGCTTGCAAAGCTTAATTCATGGTAGTCTATCAAGTTTCATCACATCCTTAAACAGAAGGTTTTCTATATGTGCAAAATATGTTTTATAAATTAATTATTGCTTTTCTTTTGGTCGTTCCTAATCTTTTGGAAAAAAAATGTATGTGTTCTTTAATCCTATTGCAATGCTCAGTGCTAAGTGTCCTCTGCTATTACTATGTTCACTCTAGCAGAAATAATTCTTACACTTAGATTTTTTGAAATTAATTTCCTCAAATGCATGTGGTAATTACTTGTGAGACTTTTTTTTCCAGCTAATTTAATATGCATTTGGTTTGCACTCATGCACGATTAATTATTGTACAGATGGCTTATCTTGGTGGGTTTCAGTATTAAGAAATGAAAGACTAAATGATATATTAAGATATTAATTTTATTTTGTATGTGCAAGCAGTATGTCAAATGTTGCCTGAAAAAGTGACATGTAACTGAAGAAACTATGATTATTATGATGCTACTAAATTATAAAATGGTTGACATTTTATTAGTATATATGGTACGGAATTCAGAATTTTCACAGAGAAGTTATGTGAGGAGTAAATATCAAGGAAGATTTATTTGCAGAATATAGCCAGTCCTGTGTTCTGATTTATGTAGGACCCTAAACAAGAAGGAGGTTTTAAACTGCTTGAGGCAGGGATTAAGAAACTTCTTTCTTGCTTCTTTAATCTCTCCACTGGTAAAGGATCTGGATTTATAATGCATCACTCGTCCCATGCTGGCTGGAGGGTAGATAGCACTGGTGTGTGATTTTTCAAGTCCCCACAGGTCCAAAGGTTGTAATTTCTTAGGCCCAAGGCATATCCGTAATACACACAAAGGACAGGAATTGCTAGCACAGCAACATGTATTCCCTTCACAGACACCAGCCAGCAGTGAAGGAAGAGGGCAGGAGTAGAGACACCACTTTAAATTTTCAACAAGAAATAAAATTATTTGAGCCTAGAATTACCCCTGCCAAGTGAAAACTAAGTGTTTAATCTAAATGAATCACCTGGGCTTCCTTTGTGTCAATGGGGAAAGGCAGGGATCCCTACAGAGTCCACCCTATCACCTTCTCTAGACACCTTAAAAGGATTCTCTTTTGGAGGTATCTACTGCTTTCCTTTGGTTAGGGGC
This sequence comes from Dendrocincla tyrannina, assembly GCA_035047865.1. NCBI lineage: Eukaryota > Metazoa > Chordata > Aves > Passeriformes > Dendrocolaptidae > Dendrocincla > Dendrocincla tyrannina. The sequence goes on from JAWWMP010000041.1 coordinate 13,475,333, forward strand.
AGCCCAGCTCCCTAGCTGAGGACAGATGCCTGTACTTTAGGCGACTAAAATGTACTGAGATTAAAACCATTCAGAGCCAAAATCTTAAATGAAATCTAATGGTCTGAAAAGCAAAATGATCTTGCTACATTTCTCTCTCCCCTCTTCTGTTTCTGCTCTCATTTCTCCAAGCGTATCTTATACTTAAAGTGTACTTTCTCAAAGGCAAAGACCACATTTTTTGAGTTTTTACATATTGGGAGAACATAACACTGCATAATAAAAGTAGAATAAATTGTAAGTTTACAATCAAATAAGAGAAGGGTTTGGTTTTTTTTTTTTTGGTTTGGGTTTTTTTTGTTTTGTTTTGTTTGTTTGGGTTTTTTTATAAATCTGATCAGGAGATAGCTAAGGACAACAGAGGAATATGCTGTGGAGCTCAGGTGTGGTGGGAGAGGGAGGTCACCCTATCCCCCCAGCCTCCTCATCTCCATATCCCACTGGCTGCTGTTCCTCCATATCTTGCATCCTGGAGCAAACAGTTACTTTTAAACTTGTATTTAATAATTATCTTTCAAGAGCTTTTCAACAATTCAAAAGGATATCAAGTCCATTTATAATTTATGAAAAATTTCTTTATTTTATAACAGTCACAGCACCACATGGTGCCCTTCACCTTTTGTGTGCAAGTCAGATGTTTAAAGTATTTGGGTTTTCCACAACAAACAAGAAATGCAGCTTCAACTCAAATATTATCTCCCTGGCAGACACATCACAAATGATGGCAGTAATAAATACCAAAGACAAAAAAGATAGAGTAGATTTGCTTTAAAACACCAATGTGATTTTCAAAGTGTTAGTCAAACTATAAATATCCAAGATACATTTCGTGATATTTCCTAAGGTCCTGACACTTCCAAGCTGGCAGTATGACTGGCAGGGTGAGAAATCTGTAACATACCTTGTTGCAGCCTTATGTTTACCCATGTCTCACTTACTCAGTAAGTTCATGCAGTACAACAGAACAAGGCTGTTTCTAGGAACTTTCTCACATCAATAAACATAAGTGCTTGAAATTCTTAATTTTCCATTGCTCTGCTGGCCTATTAATCAGAAATAGTTATTCTTCCCTAAATGCAAGAGAAAAACATGAATTATTGCACATGAAAGTATAGCAGAGGGGACTAAAAAAGGGAAAAAAGAAAAGGACTACGCTCACAAATAAACAACTGAAGACTCATACAAGAAAAAGAAAGCAAAAGAGCTTTTCCAGCTTTCACAAGGTGTTGCAGTCTGGTCTCCAGGGCTGTCTCTGGTCCCTCTTCTACCCTTCCAGCTAGACCTCCTGGGTGAACCTCAAGCCTGCTTCACCCTTTTATCAAGCCTTGACAAACCCCGTTACCAGAACCCAGCTCCGGCCACTGCATCCAGATGCCACGGGACTGTGCCCATCAATGCCATGCTGCATGGGGTCAGAGACACAGCAGCATCGATGCCAGGTGTGTGAGCAAAGCCTGAAGCCAGAGCACCAGCTGTGCAGAACTGTTAGACCAGCACAGCCATATGGTGAAGCTGCACTTGCAGTTGCTCTGGATATCCTCCCAAAGGCGCCCATTTCCTTAGTCCTTGTGATTAGTGTCCCTGTCAAGTTCCACAGGAGAACAAAGCGAAAGTACCCCTAGGAAAGCAGATTTACCCTCCCAAGCACATGCTCTGGGTTCCTGGCGTTATTTGGCCCCATTAAGTCCACATACAAGTTTCCTCGATGATTGTGAGAAGAAAACTGCATTTTGAGGCTTAATGGAAGAGCTGTAGGATATATATAAACTCCATAACCATAGGAATTAACCATGTACATTTTCTCTTCTAAAACAGAGTATCATTAAAGATGGCGAGTTATATCAGAGTTGCAGGAGTTAAGAGAAGCTGTATTTATATTGTTGACTTTACTGGGAATAATCTAAATCTCTGCATATAAGACAACTGGAAGACTTTTGAAAGCTAATACTTGCTTTGCATTACTCACTATTTTAGCTAAATGGAAAGGTTTGTTTCTCCGAGAGCTGACTCTTGTTTCAAGCCACTCAAGCCAAGGTGTGTCATATTAGTCACAAAAAAAAAAATGTTTTTTTTTTTAAAGAAAATTTTGCAGAGCGAGGCTTTTGAAGCAGTGCGACGATCCAATATGGATTAACAGCAAAGCTCAGTTTATTGAATAGTGTCTCTACAATTATACTATTCTCTACATGTA
>JAWWMP010000041.1:13487077-13561797 GCA_035047865.1 Dendrocincla tyrannina
TGGGCAGCGGCGCCACAAGCGGCAGGTAGGGCTGCGCGGGGCGCGGCCTGGCCCGTCCCGCGGGTCCCGTGGGCCTCCCTCGGCGTGGGCAGCGGGACCGAGCCCCCCGCAGGGGTGTGGGGACGCGCCGGGGGCTGCCGAGGTGTCCGAGGCGGGGAGAACTGCCCGAGCGCCCCGCGTGGGTCCGAGGAGCCCTGCTTCGCGTGGCGTTTGGGTGGCGTTGGAGTGCGCTGGTCTCGAGTGGCATTTGTGCTCTGCTTCGTCCTCTTTTAGATAATAATAGTTAAAATAATAATGTTTTTTAGGCGCGGTTGGCCGTTGGGTTCGTGGTACGTTGCTTTCGTAGCAGTGGATTCCAAATTTCTCACTTGGTGATTCCGCGGTGTGTGTTGGGATGGACGGAGGGAAGGGATCAGGGGTCGGTCAGGGTTTGTAACGGGAAAGGGAGTCCGAGTGTACGGGATTAAGGAAGCCGAAGAACAGATCGGGTGTTTCGAGCCGTGTCACAGAAATCGACATTCTTACGGATGCAGGATAATTTCGAAAGTTTCTAAGTAAAGTGCTCACAAATTCCCTGTATTTAACTTGTGCCTCTTTGTGGTTTGCACATGTGATAGCAGGGAAGGTATCCGGAAAACGAGACGGTGCTAAGTCGGCTTCAGCGCTGTCTGTGTAGGATAGCAGGCAAACCTGGCCGGTATTTTCTGTGCTAAGGAATGTTATGGCTCCAGTTGTGGTGGTGTCCAAGCAGCTGCTTCACCATACCTGTGCTCTGAAGCTTTCCAGCTTTTCCTTAAGCTGCTCTGAGTGAATTGAGATAATTCTTTAAAACACGATTATGTGGTGTAATAAGGACAGAACCCTGCTTCCCTGATGTGTTTGTTTGGATTTTTTATGCTGTATAACCAAAAGCCTGTTCCAGCACCTGTCTTCTCTGCTCACTCCAGAAGCTGTGGTTTCTTTGAGTCCTCTGCAATGCACACAGTACCATTTTGCTGATCTCTGCAGCCTGACCAAATGCAGAGTCTGTCTGAAGTCAGTTTGTGTAGTGAGAAAGTTGCAGGCCCAGGTGATCGTTCTTTGCATGTGAGCTTCCATTTCCAGTAAAGTCTATTGCTTTGTTATTGCACGGCACAAAGCCTGGTCAGCACCGGGAAGGGGCAGAGCAGGGAGTAGCTCTTGAGTAATTTCACTAAGACATGCTGGAAACTTGATGTTCTCATGAAGAGATGAGTTCACAGATTTTTCTATAAGACAGTGATAAGAACTGTCTCTGTGAGAGCTGTGTGGGCAGTGTAGGTTAGCTTGCCCACGTTATTGTCTTTAAATGGGACTATAAGATGACATATTTTCAGAGTACAGCTAAATGCATGATGGTTTTCATACCTTTAGAAATTCTGGGTGAAGTGCAGCAGTTCCTCAGAAGAAAAACAACGGTGTCAACTTGTTAAAACATGCAGCATATTGGCAGGACCAGGTTGTGAGCATATTTGCCTGATTTAGAAACAGTTTAAGACAGTATTTCCTGGGCAGGCTGCTTCTCTTGGCATCCTGCTGCTTAACGTGACTCCAGGCAGAGCAGAGATCATGTCATGGACAGAAATTATTCTGAAGGATGGAGTTAGGATTTGATACATAATTTGGTTTTGGAGGTATTTTTATAGAGGGGAAAAATTGCATGGTTTCTCATGATCATAAAATTCTACAGCTGTAAAAATACAAAATGCACTTTTTTTTTTTCTTTGAAGATATAGTTTATACCTACAGTGGCTGAATGTCGGGGCCCAGAGCAGGCTGATGTCCTCCCAAGTTTATTCAGCCTGTTAGATATTCCTTGCTGAGTCAGTGACCTCTGTGTGTTGTCAGGTCTGTTTAGCAAGCTTACTTCTGAGTTTGAATTTTTTTAAAATTAATTTAAAATGCAATATATTCAATACCAATAAGAACTTAATTGAGAAAGAAATTAATCATAGTAATTAAATGATGAATGTGCTGGATGTGGCTGGAATGTAAGCAGCAGTGTTCAGGCCAACTTTAACAGTTTTTTTTGAAGCAAGAGTGACCATACAGTTGTGTTTCTTGAAAACATATTTCTGAGGTTTTTATTGCCTTATTATGGCTTTATAGTTATAGCCAGTCAGTTTGAGCAGTATTGCTTATGTCTTTTAATTGCAACAATTTATTCTCAAATCAGTGGGAATATATGAAGGAGAAGGTAGAGGAGCGTGCTGAAGATGAGGCGACTGAATCGCAAGAAGACCTTGAATTTGATGAAAGAATTGGATGCCTTTCCAAAGGTTCCCGAAAGCTACGTGGAGACTTCAGCGAGTGGAGGCACAGGTAGGCCTTGTTGAGATGCTGACATTGATAGAAGTTTCAAAAGAAAGAAGACAGGTGTCTGTGTTCATTTAAAACTAGCCAAAATTGGGGTTTGATTTCTTTGGTGGACTGACAGAGCTTATCCCCTTCAAGTAAAGGCATAGTATCTTCTCCAGACAGATGCATCCATCACTCATCTGAAGGGAGATTTTTGTATAAAGCTGGTGAGACTCAACCCAATGTGAAGTTTCACTGTAAAAACTTCTAGCCCATACAATTAGAAGTGCACTGTACCAAAGCTGTCATAACACTTCCTTATTTGTTGTCTCACTAAGCCCTTGGTGTCCGGTTTCTGGGTGAGACTGAGTGAGCCCGAACAGAAATGATGATGAGATTCAACACTGTGCTTTCATAAAAGAGGAAAAATGTTCTGCAGAGGCAGATAAGTTGAGCACCAGGATAAGAACAGCTTTCTAAAGCTTTTTTTTTGAAAGTGTAGTTGATTTTAAGGGTAAAGATAACCCCTTGAAGAACTAAACACTCTACTTCAGGACATGTGCTTGTACTGTTCTTATTAGTCACTGGAGCTTCTCTGAAAAAGCTGTAACAGTAAAAACTACCTTTGCTTTCTGTATCTGATCATAAAATTGTGCCTTTAAGTTGAGCTGAGTTAGAGGTAGCCTTATCTGGAAATAGTGACTTCATCTACTGGACTATTGGAATTATTTGCAGTTAGACAGGAAACTGCTAGCACTTAGTTTGAAATGGAGGACCGAAATCTCTCTGGTGTGTGATTATGTCTGAAACTCAGTTGAATAAGAAGTTCAAAGCCTTTGAAGTTGTTATGCCACTTGCAGTGTAGAAGTAAATATCAAAAGGATCTGCATTACTTTGCTGTCTTTCCTGAATTACACTGTTAATGATTAAGAGATTGTCTATAAAATAATCCCTAAGAAGTGATTAAATAAAACTGTTAATGTTAGTCTCAGTTCCTGAAAGAAAGTGAGTTGTTTCTACGTTGTAATTTGCAGAAAAACAATAAATGCTTAAAAAAATCCTGTTTTGAAGTATAGCACCATCCTTCATGAGAACCTCACTTTGGTAAATGGTGCCTTAAGGATTTATCAACATGAGAGGTTAGTTTCACATTCTTTAGTTTCATCCCAGTAACCTTATAAATGACAATATAGGATTGTCCTGCTCTGTGCCATTATGAAATCTGAAATGCTATTCCTGTTTCATTCAGGATTGAAATACCAGGCTTATTTTCTGGTGTGAAAGGGATCCAAAAAAACACCAAGACTCTTCTCAGAATTTTAGTGACTTCAAGCCCATTGCAAAAGGGGTACCAGTCTCTCAAACAGGCTGAGACTTCAGCTCTCGGGCTGGGAGACCCTTGAGACAAGAGGATCTGACTTTGGAAATTCTACAAGACTTTATTTCCTGTTCAGATCCACAAATACCTTCATGCAGAACTACCCAGAAAGCAGCAATGGCTCTAATTGTTCTTGTGTGGCTTTGCATATTCGGTATGGTTCCAGCTTTCCTATTGCCCAGCTGGTGGGTCTGGCCCCAAAAGGAAATTGATAGCCAGAATAATTAAATGATTAGTGCATCTGCTTTCACAGTACCCATTGACATGGAGGATTTCCTAGATGTGATTGTTACAATAGTGTCAGCTGAAAGCTAGAACTGGAAATGTTGATCAATGCAACAGTCAGTGGTCTCTTTCCTGATCCCCCCTTCCCACCTCTGGCCTGTGGACCACTGTGTCCACAGTGAGTTGAAGCCTGACAACAGTAGGTGTGTTTTTCCCCAAGCTGCCATTTGCAGACTCCATAGAAATACTCCTCAGAATGCAAACGAAAAACATAGTGTCAATAAGCTCTACAAATCACTGCTACACTCCCTAACTGAAGTTTTTTTAACTTAACAAAAGCCATGTTTTAATAAAAGGGGCATAGCAGGTGCTTCTGGGTATCTGTTACTGTGTTTCTGCACGTTCTGTTACATACAGCACGATGATCTTCCATTTGCATTGTGCAGCCTTGGAACTGTGATGAATAGGCTGGTATGGAGATAAGTGAGGCACATAACACCACTAAAATAAACCAATTGGTTTTCATCCTAAAAACAGTTTCAAGTCAGTTCTTCACTTATTTAGCTGGTAGAATTGGGTAGCTATGTGTTGCTGATCACCAGAGGCAGAATTGTTTGAAATCTTGAGGTGGGAATCCTGACTGTGCATCTATACACAAGTAATATAATGCACATAATGCATAGAGTTTCTCTTGTCTGCTAGCTTCCTGACTCTCAAACTTGATACAAAAAAAATTGTTATGAAAACTTAAGTTGTAGACAAGTGGAGGCTTGAAGGGATTTCAAGGTGCTCTACCTTCTTCTTTCATGCTTGAATTTAGAACTGAGTTTGCCTAGACCATCCCTGATGGTGGTTTGTGGGCTTTTCATATGTGGAAGAGGATGTAGCCTGTTCTTAAATCTTCCGTATTAGGCATTTTACAACCTTCTCATCATTCGTGTATTTGACTGTACTTAAAAAGTACTTTCTTGATGCAAAGGTGGGGCTTGATCATTTCCACTGCTGTGTAAAAACAAATACTGTAGATACGAAAATAACTTTCTAAGAGCAGCTTTTGAATTGGTAAATCAAAGATGCCAGTATTGTACTGGTAATGCTCACTTTCTGGAATGTTAGAATTTTGTGCTGCTTGGTTTTGAATAATATTTCTCACAATCTAAATTTCTACCTTTTTTTTTCTTCCTTTGATCAGTTTCTCTGATAGCATTTACAACAATAGCTTTCCTGACTGTAATGGAGTTCATGGTGTACCGGGACACATGGATGAAATACGAATATGAAGTAGACAAGGATTTTACTAGGTAACTTTATTTATTATAATTCCTTTTAAAATTTAAGTTGTCTGCATTTCAGGAAAGAATAGATGACTTGCAAGCCATTTGTGATTGAAATTAAAATTGAAATACTAAAGGGACTTGATTTTTCTTCTGTTGATTAATTTTGGCTTTTTTCTTTTCTGGAACTAATGAAGATAAATTGAGATTTCTGCAATGACAAAGTCAAAGTACTGTAGGTTTGTTGTTGAAGGGATTCCCTGAGGAATTACTTGCTTACAGTTCAGAGAACGTTGTAGTATGTAACTTCACATCAGCTAGGTAAACTCACCACTTTGGCATGATGCTTCTTCTAATTCATACAGTTTGTATGTTGCCATTATATTTTGTGCTGCTGGAAGCGAACCTGAAGCACTCAGAACTTTGACTGTCTTATCTGGAGTTTGCTACTATTCACGTCTCTGGTTACAGCCCCCTTGAAGATACATTTACTGATGGTTTCATGTACCTGCCTGGACTGTGTCTGCCTCTCTTCCAGAGGTGGTCAGGCACCCATGAGTCCCTGGGAAGTTAATGCAAATTTTATGCCCTGAGCACCTTTAAATGTCATGCGTCTGGAACTAACTTTAAAAGCTGCCTGACTAGTTGCTGTGGTAACAAGCTAAAGATAAATATATTAATTGGATGTCTTATGCATCAGAAATTATGCAGGTTTCTGTAATGAAAAAAACTTGAAAAATTTAAAGGACATGCATCAAAAGCTGAAGTGTGCTGGTTTAAAGGTAAACTGGCAAGAGAAATGAACCCAACTCGAGAGATTGCAAGGCAGAGTTACAATTTACTAAAAAGATTACAATAAATACAGTGATACAGAGAAAAACTGGTTTTAACTTCCAAAAAACAGATATATAACCCAGCACCCTGGGGCACGAACAGTACTGTATTCATCAGCCCCTGTGCTGAGCACCCCCTGAGTACAAAGGAAAAGGAAAGGAAAACCTGTTGGTGAGGATGATGGCTGTAGTCTTGTTGAGTGGCAGTCCTGTTGAGGGTCTAGTCCTCCTTTGGATCTGATGAGTGGTACCAGAAGTCCCCTGAACCTGAAGATCCAGGTGGGAATGCCCAGTACCTCCCCCCAGGGTGAAGAGTTTCACAGTGAGTGATTTAACTCTGTGAGTCGTGGGATGTTTCTGGAATCTTTGATGGTCTAGGTTGTGGCAGCTCTAATGGCCCATCAGCAGATGTGATCCCTCAGTCTGGGTGTGGAGGTGCTGATGGCTCCCCAGAGGGGAGTTATCACACCTGAGTCACTGGTGTAAAGACAGAAACACTCCTGTGCCTTGCAGGGTTCTTTAACACTCAGCTTGTAGCCTAAGGTGTCAGGTGTGCCTTGGGCAGCTCCTGCAAACGATCCATTATTAACAGTCTATCAGAAATGCCACAGAGAATTTAGAGTATACAGTTTTGGTTACACCCACATAATGATAAACTGGTCCCAGCCCCTGTAACTGGGACATCAAGTTAGAGTAAATCCATTCAGACAGATGGGAGTTTAACAGTTAGGTCTTTGCTAAAGTAGGTTATATCCCTAGTGAAGCTATCACATGGGAAGGATAGTCTGCCAGTTAAGAGACTATTATGGGATTTCGGAGACGTCCTACTACAGATTTCTTGGTTTGATTGTGAGCTAGTCTCTCAGCCTGTGATTCTTGACAATTTAAACCAATGGAGATTGGTATCTCTTTAACTGCTTTTCTCCTCTTTGCTGACCCTGTCGGATCCCACACTGAGCCAGTGTTGAATCCCTTGCTTATGCAATTTGTTTATGGGCAGCTAAGTTCCAAAAGAAGCTCCGTGAGGTAATAGTTTCATGTGACTGTAGAGAGGGGGTTTATTCATTATAATTTAAATCACTTTAGTGAAACTAAGGTGAAAACCAATAGGAAATGCCCAGAATATTGGGAAATGCCACACTTTTGATGTGAAGTTTATCTCCTAAGTTACAAGTGCTTTATTATGCTCCAAAAGCCCATCTCATTTTGCCCAAATTTTAAACAGCTTACATTTATGTTTATTGGTGTAAATTTTATTTGACTGTGTTTCTGCAAGTAATGTGAGATTTATAGCAGTGTGTCTCTTGATACTTCGCCTCAATGTTGCTTAATAGCTTTTTGCCTTTCTTTTCTTTCCAGTAAATTAAGAATCAATATTGATATTACAGTTGCCATGAGGTGTCAATGTAAGTATTCCATCAGTAAAAATTTGGAAACATTTTAAGACCTCTTCAGAGTATGCATTTGCTTGCAAATACATAGTTAGGTATTGTTCAGAATATTCTACTCGTGCAATTTCTTCTGATCTTGATGGCATGTAGTGGTCTTGATGACTTATGACTCACTAAAAGATTGGTAAGAGATGTGAAGAAAAGTATCTGTGCTATCTCCTTTGCATCTCACAGAACTTTGCTGTGTCTGTCAGCAAGAAAAGGATCTGTTATTCCAGTCTTGTGCTGGAATATTCTAAAAGCTCATTGTGAGACACAACTCAGCAGCAGGAATTTATAACAACTTTTATTTATTTATGAACTTGGGATATATTAGCCTGGTCTCCTGTTTAACAGTACTAAAACCATCAAGTAATTTCATCCTCCTCATAGGGATGCCTTCCTATTTAAAGACAGTGCTTATTATTATTTTGACATCATTTAGGAGGTGAACCGTTATTTGTATGGACTGGTCATGCTTGTCCTGGACAAATGAAAGAGAGAGAAAACTGCCTCTACCAGGAATACAAGCAAATTTTCAGGATTCGCTTTTTTGGCTGGCTTAAGCCTTGCGTTAATTCTATGGGGCATCAGTATATTTTTATTTTTTGTTTAGAAAGAAACAAAATTTCATTCTCTGTTTTGACTAGTCTTGTTTTTTATTCAGTACCTGTAAAACACCGCACAATATTTATGCATAGGAGATCTAGAAAGTTTGTGTGTGTGTGGCTCATACAACATCACTGTAGGTGTTACAGCAGGGAGGAGATACTGCAGATCTGAAGAGTTTTCAGTTCTGCATCAGTTCATGTTGAAGGTTAGGTAGGTTGAAGGAACAGTGACATACTGAAGTTTAACACTGTACTGGGAGGCTTCATTTCAACTTGAAGGTTTTTTTTTTGTCTCTGATTATCTGTGTGACTTAGTATTTCTCCCTCTTTAAAATAGATGTGGGGGCTGATGTTCTGGATTTAGCAGAAACAATGGTCGCCTCTGCAGATGGGCTAATCTATGAGCCAGTAAGTTGACTCTTTCCTTTTTTATTTAAAAATTAAATTGCTCTTGGTGTGAAGCACTACTGGGTTGGTTTACTTGCTTGTGGGTTTTTTTTTTCCTCCAACTTCTCAGAAAGAGAAAACTTTCTGTAGTTGGTCTCTTTTGGCCATAGCTTCTGGTTACACTTGAGCATTAATTGCAATTGAATTTATTGTCTGGAGTACATTAGTGTTAACCAGTGCTTAAATTTGAAGTTGGTGCACAGAGGTTACTGGTAATACTGTCGTACTCTTGAGGTATAGCAAGTCTAGTAGCTCGATGTGGGATGGCCCTAGAAATGAACACTGTGCACCTGGACCCTTGTCTTTCAAAGATTGCTCCTCTCCTTGTTTCACTGCTGTGTGCATCAACCCCTGCAGATGAGTTATATCACTCTGAATCAAATTGCTGCTCACTACTTCTTCTAGTCCCTGTTAGTCAGAGGTGTGAAGGGCAGAGATTGCTGACTCAAGTTAGGAAAGATTTAAGAAAAGATGCTGTAGTTACAAATGCAAGCAAGTGAATAATTCTGTGTGGGAAGAGACAGAAATTTTTGTACTTGAACACTAAATGTGTTCTTTAAAGTGCAAAGTCCTTTCATAAACTCCAGTGTGTAGTACTAAGTGTAAAGTTCATTTGGACTCCCCAGTGCTTTCCACACCCCAATTTTCTACTGGGTTTCATGGAAGGGAAGCTTTCTGTGTGTTATATTAGCTGTGTTATTTTTGTTTCAGGTAGTATTTGATCTCACCCCACAGCAAAAAGAATTGCAAAGGTAAACCACTGAGATGAATGCTTATGGTTTGGTTTGTTTGTATTGGAAGTGACTTTGAGGTACACCAGAGTCACATGACACAGTGTCTTGGGGCTAACAGTTACTTTGCTTTTCTCATTATTTGGTACGTCTGTTATGGAAAAAATTGGCTTTGGACCTACCTGTGGAATTGGGTCATGCAGTTGCAGGCCAAGATGTATGGACTTAGTCAGCTTACATTTCCAAGTGAATGCTTGGTAGCTCAAGTTATAATTATAGGATCAAATGTATAAAACACATAGAGAGCAAAAGTCAAAGCTGAACTGTATTAACAAATGGGCACATTCTTGCAAAACCAAAAGAGTTTGAGTCGTTCATATAATGGAATTGTCACTGTTTATCACTTAAACTGTAAGTTTGGTGGTGTGTGTGCTCGACATACTGATAGTCTTGTAATAGAACTGAAACTTATTTGCATAACTGAAACCCATCTGATTAGTTTTGGTGTTTTGGTAACACTGCTGTGAACACTTGAGCTTTAAGCTCTGTATAGAATGTCATTCTCAATGTTACACTTTAATGCTTCTAATACAGTAATGTTTTAATACTTACATCAGCTTTGCTAACTTCTTGATTTGCAACCTGCAGCTGAAGCTAATAATTAAGTGTGAAGCTAAGTTTTGTTTTATTGTTGCTTGCTTTCACACTTGTCTCTAATCTTTAGGATGTTGCAGTTAATTCAGAGTAGGCTGCAGGAAGAACACTCTCTTCAGGATGTGATATTCAAAAGTGCATTTAAAAGTGCTTCTACAGCACTGCCACCACGGTAAGAAATACGGATTTTGTGTCATTATTCCCCCTTCCCTCTGCCCCATTAATTAGACTTCACCTTTTATTGTGGTAATGATCCCCTTCTCCCTCTAGAAGACAAGGTTGTAAGAAAAGAAGATTTTACTTCTTTTTAATGCATTTTAAAATAGTATGCTTGATACATGGTTTGGAAAGCTGTTGCTTTATGAAAACTTCAGGAGTTTCCAACATGGAGAAAGTTTCCAGGTTTTGTATGTATGCTTATACATATATATCTATGTCGGATACAGACCACAAATAAATATTGTCTAATGCTTCCTTCTTAATGGGAATTAGTAATTCCAGAGCAATGCTAAACAATAGTATTTTTTTTAAAACTTATCTTTCTGTCCAGCAACTTTTGAGAACAGTGCTGCAATTAGCTCTGATGTAAAGCTTCATAATTTTAAAAGAATCAACCTTTGTTTACAAACGTGTTTTGTTAGTAAATTTCTGTGTCTAAGATAGCACTGTTAAGGTTGTGTGGTGAAACCTTGCTATTTTCACTTGATTCCAACTACCCACAAATGCTGAGAGACTAATGCATGGAATGCTTGGTCTGCCTGAATCTAGATGCTATGTGATTTTTTTTTTTTTTCTCCCAGGGAAAAACACTTTCTAAATGAAAGCTAAAATTCCCTCCCCTTAAAACTAAACAAGCAAACAACCAGCACAAATCCCCGCCCCCACCTCCCCCCAAACCCTGAATAAAACAAAACAAACACGAAAACTGAAATACGTTGTGAGTTGTGAATGTCCCAGTAAGAGTGGCGAGAGGAAGGTTTGGTAAAAAATAACTGTTGAATGCTCTTCTTGCTACAGTGTTGTTAATGTGACCAAAATGCAGGTGGTTCTGTTCATTGTAGCATTCAAGCTTTCCCAGAGAACCATTTTTGGTAGAAGTCAGTGGGAAAATAAAAATCCCCAGGGCAGTAAGATGTACTTATGGTCTTGTGTTTTCTGTTCACATGTTCAGGTATCGTAAGCCAGCCTTGTAAGCCAGATCTCTGAGTACAAGTATGAATGAAAGCTTATTGATTTCATCAAATTGACCTTTACTAGTTTCTCTCCCTTCCACATCTCTGCTATAATTCCAGAAGAATATAATAAGGAGAGGTAGATGATGTTGTATGTTTATCCTAGGAAAAAGAAATCTAACTGTACTGCTGTTATTTCTGCTAGGCAGTGTATATTCTCAAGTACTCTCAATGTTGTTTTTGTTTAAACAGGGAAGATAATTCATTACAGTCTCCAGATGCATGCAGAATTCATGGTCATCTCTATGTCAATAAAGTGGCAGGGAACTTTCACATAACTGTGGGCAAGTATGTTCTGTTCAATTCCTGAAAATAAAAAACCCCTTGACTTCCACATTCTATATAGTGCATGTATGTGTGTTTGTGCTTTTATACTTCAGAGTTAATGGCTGGTTTTTATTAATTTTTCTGTACTCATGCTTGATATACCTTTTCTGAAATACCTTGAATATACCTTTTCTGGCACAGTTCAATTCCTTCATAAATTACTGAAACAATGCAGTGTACTGCATTGTTGCATGTAATGTAGTCATTATGAATTCCAGTGTCTTACAGGATGGAAACTCTTGAAACTTTCTTTGTCAGGGAGCAAATACAGAGTGCAGTTTAGTTGCTTAGTCTTGGAACAAATATGGTCAAATTTTTATTAGTTCCTTGAGCAGTTCTGCAGCTTTTAATGTAGTAGGACTTGGTGACTCTTCTAATAGCATAGTGACTTCATGCATTTCTAAAAATTCAAGACACTAATTCTGTGTAATTTTTGTGTAAGAGGGGTTTTGTGAGTCCAAAGTTCCTGTACCTTACTGTTCAGGCTGTCTGTACTTGGCAATAATAGAAATGTCATATTAGTTTTTTATATAGGTACACAACATTTTTATAGGTATCAGTTCCTAAAACATATATATATTACATATGTTTAAACATATATATGTTATGTCATATTTATGTACATATATCCATAGATAAAGTATTTATTGAAATAGAGGAGGAAAGGTAATTTTTCTGTGTAATTTCATGGAGATTCATAAAATATATCTTGCTTTCTTTAGGGCAATACCACACCCTCGAGGCCATGCACACTTGGCAGCCCTTGTGAGCCATGAGTGTAAGTTCCTTTTGTCATCTCCACATGAGCATGTGTCATTTCAGTCAGACTGCTGTCTCCTAATTCGTGTTAAATTGTAAAGATGTTCAGGCTGTGCAATTGTGGTGTAAAAACCAGCGAGGAATAGTCTCTGCACTGATCTGACTCAGTAGCGACTTTCCTTCATACATGTAACTCTGTTAGGACTATCCTTAGGTTGCTTCTACAGTAATGACAATGATACAGGAATCTCACATGTACTTCTTTGTAAACACAGATACCATATAAAATTCCTGTATTTCAGTCCAAAGTACCTATTTCCTGGAAAGCCTTTTTATTAGGTTAAAAATTTCTGACCTTTGTCCTTAGAGATTTAATTTTTGAGTTATGAGTCTAGATACTAAATGTGTGTTGCTGCCTTACTAAATGTGAGACAGAGGTGACTTACTGTGAAAAATTAACTTGCTTAAACCAGTAAAGGCTGGTTAAACCTCCAAATATGTGCCCATGAATTTATGTTAACACAACTGTATAATTTTAGAGATCCTAAATTTCTTTGCAAAATCAGTGTTGTATCTTGGAAACTGCCTTATACTTCCTCTGTAAACTTGATTTACAAAATTTTAGTCTTTTTATATGCTATTGCATACAGGAACCTGAACTATAGAATAATGTAAGTATTTGGCCAACTAGAAATTTCCTGTCATGAAATTCTAACTGTTCAGCTCCAGAATTGTTTGAAGTAGAGTAAAAATTTGGTTTAGAGCTCTTTTCTAGAGAAATTTAACTTTTTTGTTAAATATTTTGGATTTGAGTTTCCTTTGAAGCATGTGTAGATGTATTGATGTAGTCAGGGGCACAAATCCAATGATATGTTTGGTAAATGCATTAGTTAACATATTTCAGTGTGAGAAATGAGTGCATCTTTTTCTCTCAGTACAGAATCTCATCATTTCAAAATGTTTCATTCCTTTGTATTGTCTTTCAGCCTATAACTTCTCCCATAGAATAGATCATTTGTCATTTGGAGAGCTTATTCCAGGAATTATTAATCCTTTGGATGGGACAGAAAAAATTGCATCAGATCGTAAGTGTTGTGTGTTTAAAAAGCATCTTGTTGTCTATGTTTTCCCAATAGTTACATTCAAAATATTATAATTTTTCATTAATGTTGTGATTTACAAGCAGCATGTCAGGCTAAATTGGTAGTGAGCAATGGGCATTTCTTTTCAATTATCTGCATTGCTATACTCTGCTGTTCCCATGAAGATTATTTGCAGTTTTTTCCAGGTTTGTGCTATGTTGAAGTTACAGTATGTCTGAACATACTGCAAAGAGTTTTGCAGCAGTATGTTAGAGTGGAGAATCGTGGATCTGATGGTTGTCATAATGGGGAAAAATAAGTCTGATTTGATTTAAAAGAATAGCACCAGGAGTCTTGGATTCTGTTCCTGTATTGGGTTTGTCCCTTCCACATGTTTTTTGTGAGGCTACTACAGGTTGGGTTTGTGTATCACTTTGTTTCCTCCAGTGAGAGTAATAACTTGCCTTATCCTCTCACTGACATTCCTTGTGAGAGTGATCCTCAGAACCTTCCACAGCTGCTGTTGTCTCAAAGCCAGTCAGTCCCTTGGCTGTTACAGCCAGAGTGGTTTAGTGGAGTTCAAACAAATTGCTTCAGTCTGTTGGTGTTTGCTCTCTTGGGAACTTGCACCAAGACAGAGCAATCCTAAATGCGTGAGCATGCTGATTGCTCTCGAAGAATTTTCTAGAAGTCTAATCAAGAGAAAACCCATAACCAGTTTAATAACCAGAAGCATTCCAGGATTGCATGCAGAATTCAGTGTATTGTAACATTTATTGGGACCACTGTGAGATGTGTATATATAATGAAAAATGTGAGAGTGTGAAACTTGTTCTAGTGCCTTGGAAAACACTATCTGCGTTTCATTTGAAGCTTTGAGTGGCCTGACCTTAATGAATCTTTTCATTACATATAATAAATAAATTGTAAATTTAAAATGTAAATTTCTCTGAGTACCAGTGGGACATATGCCTTTTCCATGGAAACTAACTTGGTTTGTGCAGATGGTGCCAAAGTAGTCTTGGCAGTGCTGGGACTCCTTGAAGAATATCCCTAGTGTGAATGGCTTAGCTGTTTAAGTATTTTAATATTATTTCTTTGATTTATTTGTGAATGTCTCAGATGGTCTTTGTACTTCATTCAACAGTGAGATGTTTTTTCTTCTAGACAACCAGATGTTCCAATATTTTATCACAGTTGTGCCAACCAAACTCCATACATATAAAATTTCAGCAGAAACTCATCAGTTCTCAGTGACAGAAAGGGTAAGTAGAAGTAAGAAAAAAACATGGAGAGAAAAATCTGAAAGTGGTTGTTCGTAACAGAAGTTCAAATGTGAAAACAGCCTTGGCTGTGTACCATGGTTTTGAAAACTCCTCTAGCATGAAGAGACTCTTTGTAGAACATTCTAGTGCACTGGATTTATCTGTAAATCATACAGTACTGATGGTAAAATACATACATGCTTGGTGACACATGCAAGCTTCTTGCATTTGTGTTTTGCATCTGTAGATCTGGAGTCTGATTTTAGAATTAATGACAGATAAACAGTAATTTGCACTTCACTGGATGCAAATAGTGGTGATGGTGAAACCCTTCAAGTGTTAGGTCTGTAACCTAGTGTGTAGCTTTACAAATGTTTAACTGTAGCTTTTCATCCATGTGGGAAGCAAACCAAAAAATGTAGCTTACTTGAATATCACAAACTTGGTGGTAGAGTGTAAGAAATGGAAACAAAGGTAGTTGGTGTGAAAAACGAATCATACAGTAAGTGTCTCAGCTCTCTTGTTTAACCTTTGTAGAACCACCAAATTTAATTCCTCTCAAGACTAGAGAGCTTCCACTTCTGGGTTTGGAGAGGCTTTTAATTCTGAATCCATAAAGGAAGTAGTTAGTACAGTATAGTACTAATTTTAAAGACTGCTGTAAATATGAAAAAAGCTTGGGTGTACTGGTTACATGTCTTATTTTCAGAGACTGAACTTGGTTTTGATCTTTTATTCAAAAGCCAAAGAAAAAATCTCTGTGAAAAGTTTAACTAAAAATGACAGATAAAGCAAGAGGTGAGAGGGAAACCTTGGGTTGAAAGGAGATTCGGAGATTAGAATGGCAGTTCACTGTACTACAACTTGTGGTGTTCTCCAAGGGAGAAAAGATTTTTATTTCCCCATAATTCCATGTTCTGCTTCTGAAAAATATATAGGTAGGGGAAGTAGGATAGAGGTGATGTCCCGGTGTTCGGCTTGGGACATGCAGCGTGCTGAAGGGAAAGGTTTGCTCTGAAACTCAGGAAAGCTGGACTGCAGGGAAGAATGAAGAGGAATTTCACAGCACAGTGTACTCCCACCTCCTGCTGGTGCAGCAATCTGCTTCGTGTTTTCTCTGCACAATCTCTGCAATAACCAAGGCAGTCCTTAAGCTGACTGACAACCAGAAGTTTGGCTTAGACATTTTTCCTTTTTTTTTTTGTCTTGAATTCAATTTTCCTCTTCTCATGCTGTAAAGATGGTACTGTCAATTAACTATCCAGTCTAAGTTGGCTATTTTTTGTGAGGATCTATTTTAATGAAAGTTGCAACAGCCACAGGTTGCTTAGGAGAAAAGCTTGGAATTGCAGAGGTGAAGTGGCATTGTGTACTTGTTTGCTGTTGCACAGGAGGTAGTCCTTGTTCGTGTTGATCTTGGGGAACCAAGTATTCCTAGCAGATAAGCTGGAAAAGGCTGTTAAGAACAGCTGTTTGCTGAACATCTTAGTGCATTTATTTTATAGGAGTAAGCACATACAGAGATATGGAAAAAGGTGCTCAGACAGCCATGGCTAGAAGTTGAATGCAGTGAAGTGTAATTGCCAGTGGTGAGCAGATGGGAAGCAGAGATTGAAAGGTGTGGGTAGAATTGTCTCCACGATTGTTGGTGTTTGAGATACTGGGTTTATCTGTGTTGAAAAGATTTAATTCTAGCAAGGCTTCAGTGAGCTATATGGTGCAGGGTTAGTTATTTTCAGCAGTTTTTAACAATCAAAAGTTGAAGCTGCAAGCAGACTGAAATGGTTTGTGGAAAAAGAATTCTGTATCTTTTGGGGGTGAAATTTTGTGTGTTCTGTTTAACTTCGTATTCTTTTTTTACCATTTGACCTCAAAAGACCAGGAAGACTTAGGGAAACAACAGGGGAAAAAGAGAAAAAAAGGTTTTTGTCCCTTGCCTATGGCAAGGTTCTGTTTAACTACCTTCAGTCTTCTCTTCCTTCTTACAATGCCTCATCATCTGTCTTTGAATGCTGACTGTTCTCATGCATTTTGTTATTTAACCATTGCAAAGTTTTTGTGATCTGGTATCATTACTGATACATTATTTTGACATCCTTTTTACTTTGTTGTGGTAGCTGAAAAAGCAATATACTTTATGTCATCGTTAGCTGACTGAAGTTGCCTAATCTAATTTTGAAAGTAGTATTCTGCTTTTTATTTTATACTGTATTCTGCATGGGTTTTGAGCACAGTGTTAAATCTGCAAATTAAAGGAGCTGTGATATATTGCTTTTCTATTCAGTCCTGCTTGTCTCATCTTCTCTGTTCGTATTAGCTTGGACATGGCTGAGTTTGTCTTCAGTCAGTTATGTTCTTTTTTGCTGCCTGTGTGTATTTTCAGCCAGACATACCTGGCAGTACATTTATCAACACCTTTCACTAACAACAAAAGGACAGCAAACTTTTGAAAGAAGCATAAGGTTGTTTTGAGGTATTTCCTCCTGAAACCTTTTCTAAAAAATAGGTATTTATAGCAGTAGGTATTTATTGTGTTACACCAGTGCAGTCTCCTGAGCTCACAGGCTAGACCAGGACTGTGACACTTACCCCCGAGGTACCAAAACCAATCCAGTTACACAAATCCTTGTTTAAAGGACCATGTGAGCAAATCCTGAGAGGAAGTATGAGAGCATGATAGTAACCATTGCTACCCAGCACAGAAGACCAGTGACCAGGAAAGTAAACGTTTACTTAATGATGTTTGACATTTAGAAGATACTGGTCAAAGTTACCTTCGTGTTCCCTGGTCTTCTGTTGATCGCTGACTCTGATTAAATAGGTCTTTGTTATCACATCCAGTAAGGCTGGTTTTCTTGTGACTAATAACAAGTGACTAATTTGTGTTTCTCTCTTTTCTTTCAGGAAAGAGTAATTAACCATGCAGCTGGCAGCCATGGGGTGTCAGGAATATTCATGAAATATGATATCAGTTCACTTATGGTGACAGTGACAGAAGAACACATGCCTTTTTGGCAGTTCTTAGTGAGGCTCTGTGGCATTATTGGGGGAATTTTTTCAACTACAGGTGATTATCTGTGCATTCCCTCTTAAGTTCTATCAGAATTGGGTTTTTTTCATGGTGGTCGTTATGGATAAATTACAGGGGAGTCGTAAACCTCTAACAGGATTAAGATGAAGTTGCTCATTTGTGTGCTGTGAAATGTGCCATGAAAGCTGCTCAGTGTCCCAGTATGGCATTTCTGCTGTTCTAAGGGCCTGGTTTTTCCTTTCTGGTAACTATAGCATAGATAATTTACTTCTGGAAGAGCAGGGATATATCTGTGTGTGTGTATATATGTGTATATATATATATACAGACAGACACATACTGACCTCTGATATTCTATGTATTTCCTATATTGGGATCCCCTGTTAAATTAGTGACAGAAGTTCAGATAAAATTTCCATCTGAAGTAATTGGGAGGGTTTTCCATGTCTCAGTGTACTGCAGAATTTGCTCCTTCAAAGAAAATAAACTAAGTTGAAAAGGCACAATTCACTAACTAGTCAAGACATAATAGGGTATCCTGATCAAAAGTTATTTCTTTTCTTGGCTCTCATGTGAAGAGAGCTTTAGTAAAGAGACCTTGAACAAAGAGCTGCCTTTCAAAGTACATATTTCTGTCCCACAGAATGTATTTTCACCCAGGAAAGCTGGCAGAGGGAATTACGTTTAGTTGGATAGCTTTGCTTTTCACAGTGCATTTCAGAATGCTAGAATTCTCCTCTGCCCTCGATGTTTCCCTTTTTTATGTTAATTTCTCAGTGTTTTATGTATGGGTTTACTGCACTGTTTCCTGTGTAAGTATCTGTAGAGCTTTGTTGTAATAGTTCCATAAATAATACATTTTTACTCCTGGTGACAATTTGAATCTTGTTTGACATTGCAGGAATTTTACATGGCTTTGGAAGATTTGTAGCAGAAATTATTTTTTGCCGTTTCAGGCTGGGCTCTCACAGATCCACATCGGTAAGGAAAACTTTCTCTAAGTATTAAATAAGTGGTACGGCTGAGGATGGATGATAAGGTCAGCTTTAGGACTCGGTCTCAGGAGGTTTTAAGATGTTGGCAATAAACCTCTCCCCTTGACATGCATATGAGCAGAGATTCAACAGCTTTTAAAAAATGGTCGGAAAACCTGAAAAGGAAGGAATCAAAGTGTTCTCTGACAAGCTGATTTAAAGCAACTGAGTCTGTTAAGACTCTCTTAAGAGGTTTTTCTCTTACATTGCCTCCATCATCCTTACTATATTCTTTTTATTCATATTGCTCCAAAAATCCCATCCATGTTTTTTCAGGCCTGGTCAGTGTCCCTGTGCTGGTTTTGGTTGCACATTTTCTTCTGCTTGGCCTTCAGACTGAAGGGTTTTTCATCCACCATTCCTTAGTGCACGAAACATAACGTGGATGGAACCAACTGTGTGCTGCAGTGGTTCAGTGGTTCTCCTTATTCGTCTGCAGGCTCCTGCCAGGCAGTGTGAAACGGCTGAGCAGTCGTCACCTTGCCCTTCATTGGGCATTAATAGGATTGCCACTCTAGCAACTACTTGATTTTATTCTACTTTTATTTTTCCCATTTCAGCCTGTAGGTAGCCTTTGAGACCTGTGCCTTTTTCTCAGATTTGGTTGAATTTTGCCAGCTGGCCAAGGTTATGTGAGTGAAGAGAGAGGAGGGAAAGGCAACCAGATTTGTATAATTTTTGTATGAGACCAGGCAAAAGGCATCCAAGAAATGCCCAGAAATAAAGAAGCATGTGTGTGCTGAGGGAGGAAGTGAAGATTCTTTTCTGGTCAAGCTATTAATAACACCCTGTTTTTGTTTCACTAGGTCCCACTTCCTGATGGCCACACAAGCAACCACTTACCTCTAATTACAGACAATAGTACACATTAGCCTCCTGAGACAATTTTCTTTCCTCCTGCCTGATACAGAAGACTTTTTATAATAAAGAAAACGTTGTGCAATATGCTGAGACAGTGCTGATGGGCAGCAAAAAAAGCCTTTGCAAAAAGATCCCCAAACCACCAACAAAACAATTTGTGTAATTTTTTGTCTTTCTGAGTGCACGTGGAGTCATAGGAAGTTGTGAGACCAGTGAGGTGGACCATCTTCTGGAGAGTAAAGGAGTGTTGCTGCCAACACAGTATTCATGGTCGAGCTGAACGTCTTTGTGGTGGCTGCCATTGATCACTGAGGCATCTCAGTGGTGCCTGAGAAGGAGAAAAGAGAACCAGGGGGATGTGTGGAAGGCACAGAGGGACAGCAAATAGAGCGGGTTTCTCTCAGGTGTGCAAACGGCGGATTTGTCTTTTCTTTGGTAATGCTGGGGCTGATGGCTAAGATTCTTCCCACGGGGGGGAGCAATCCTGGAAAATCCTGAAGGAAGAGAGGGACGAGAGAGAACTGGGAGTCAGGTGGAGCCCAAGCCATGATGTCGGTCATAGCTGCTGCCTTTCTGAGTCCCACCATTCCTTAGTGGACGAAGCGTAACGCGGAGCAGAGGAGTTCCTCAGTTCCACACATCTGCTGCACCAACAGTGAGAGTGTTGCTTCTGGCACTGGTGTGGGAGTGCCCAAGGACTTGGAGAATGCCCTCCAGCATGCACAGTTTTTTACTTGGAATAAGGCTATTAAATAAGGCTTTTAAATAAGGCATTTGACTGTAGTTTTGTTAAAAGGCAAAACTCCCTAGTAAAGGATTGGGAAATCTTTGTGCGCCTCCTTCTTGGTAAAGCAATTGCTTTGATGGAACCTTTGTTGTACCCCTGCTGCTGTTATGTGAGCCACGGGAGCATCTCCAGCCTGGACATGGAGTGGGGGAAGAGCCAGTTCAGGGCAGCTGGGAGGTCTGCTAGGCCAGGCAGTGTGGAGTTCGAAGTGGGTGACTTCAGGGAATAATCTGAATTCATATTGCTGCAGACAGGTGATGAGATGGGATCTGCAGAATTAATCCTTATTGTTGATGAAGGTTTTTGTAAATTAAATGAAGAGAGTGATATCATATTGTAAATATGCTACTGAGAATGAATGTTATTAATGCAGATGGTGCTTTGAGGAACTGAACATCATGTTACTGCTGAACTACTGGTACACAACCGTGTTACTTCACCAGTGTAAAAAGTTAATAATACAATTCCTTCTCAGCCAAACTGATTTAATAATATCTTAGGAGATGATGCTGATCCTGGCCTTACTCACCATGGAATGAATATTAAAATTGAGAGGACTAATTACAGAAAAATAAAAATCTCTGTGGCATTGTCAGATTTTGCTGACTTATGTTAATGTACTTTATAGGATGCTTGGATCTTGGTGATGAGCATAGTGTAAATAACACAGCTGATCTGCTATGCAAAGCAAAGGGCTTCCTAAACAGTAATGAAATGGTAAATAAAATGTGGGAAATAAGGAAAGACCTTTGTTGAATTTGACTGTTGAGAAAGAAATTGAAGGAAGCCAGGTCCTTGGGATGACAGCCAGGTTTAGGGTTTTCTCTTTTTTACCTTTTTTTTTTTTTTTTAACAATGATTAAAACTCCAGCAACTTGAAAAACTTTTTCGTTCCCATTTCTCTTTAGCATTTACTTCTGAGGCTTTTCACCTACTTCTGCTCAGACTAGTTCTGCTTTGGGCTTTGTCCTAACACTTGTTTCTTACCTGCCTGGAACAGGCTGTACTGGTGGGAGAGACTGATCTCAGTTAACTTTCTGTACCAGAATTTTAAATGTTATTTTCTATTCTCACATAAAAGAGCCAAGCAGCTTGGTGTGTCAGAAATCCTTGTGTGGTGTATTCATGTTGTTTTATCTAGAACCAAGCTTGTGTGATGGCTGGTTGCTAATGGAAGAAAATTTGGGATCCTCTTCCAGGTGTGAGGTGCTGCATTGCAGAGTGATCAGCTGACCCTGTGTTTGCTTTCTCTCCACAGCGGGTTTGGTTGTTAGAGCAGCACTGCTCACCCTTGTAGCATGTGTTGTCATTGGCTTAACCAGCATGTGCAGGGGTATCCCAGAGAAAATAGCAGTTTATTGCAGGGACTTTTTTTGGATATGGTTATTAACGTTGCTTTAAAGTGAGTATAGTATGGAAAAATTAAAGGAATGGATGTCCCAAGGGAAACAAACCCAGATACTGGTGATGTATATTTTCTGAAAGGGGGATAGCAGATGGAAAAGTACTATTTTCTAGGTCAGGAAAGGTGGTCAGAATGATATATTTTTATCCTTTGCTCTTACACAATGTTGACAAGAGAGAGCACAGGGGAAGAAAGTTTTAACCTTCACCGTGTGTGTTGATAGCATGCCCTTTGCTGACTGCTGTCTTTCTGGCCAAAAAATTTTCCCTGCTTCCAGTTGGCCTGGTTTGGGTTGTGCCCTTCCTTCCCTGGAGAGGTTGTGTGAGCAGGAGCACAGTCACCCCGGAGACCTGGAGTGCTGTGCCTGGATGGGGTTGTCCCCTGGGTCCCTTGAGCTGCACCCCAGGGGTGTGGAAGGTCAGTGCCAACCCCAGGAGGTGGGGAGGGGATGGGAATAGATATTGCTTGAGTAACTGTTGGTTTTATGGCTCAAGGGAAAACACCAGTCTGTGTTTTTAACAGAACAGACCATCCTTGGCTCTGTCCCCTGTGAGCCCGAATCACACAGCACTGACAAGAAGTTGCTGTAAAACCACCACAGTGGGACAGGGACGTGTGCTGGTGGAGTCAGTCCTGCACGGAGCTAGGCAAGGATTTTCCCTCTTGCCCTGCCCAAGGCATTTTTAAGCTTTTCAGGGACTGATTTAGCAAACTTAGCCCTAAGCAGTTGGTGTAGTTGCCTAGGAACGGTCAGAGGCAGATCCATATCTGGTGTATGAATGTAGCTGTGATTAACTGTAGAGACAAAACCAAGGCCAGGGAAGCAGCTGTGCCTTTTGCTATCGAGTTCCCTGTGAGCAGATCTGGTGCTAAGGATGTCTTGTGCCCCAATGCAGTAACACTGAAGCAGGAGGGATGTGATCACCTTGGTCACATCTCCAGTGCTATTGGTGATGCTAAAGCTCTCTGCTTTCTCTTCAGAGGCAGCCCAGTGCTGCAGCTTTTTTTTTCTGGGAAGATGGGAAATGAGAACAGCTTGTTTGGGGATAGTTGCAAATATCTCTGTTTTTCAAAAGGCACCCAGAGGATGGGGGTGTGGGAGGTTTACTACTTACACTTTGCTTACTCAGATTGGTGCAAAGTTACTTCTTTTAAAGACATTTTTTTTTCCCCCCCTACCAATGCTCAGTTAATGCAAATGGTGCCTAGTACTTGGCCTTGGGGGTGGTCTGTTGTTTAGAGAAAATGTCCTGCCTGCATATATAGTTAATGTTTAGGAGTTAATGCTTCAAGAAGTCTTGAGGGACTTTTCCTGCTGCCTTCAGTGCCCTGGCAAGGGTTTGACACTGTAGGCCTGTCCACTGTCTGCCCTTGCACATCTTGCTAGGGCACTGGCATGCCTTTCAGCTGGCTTAGTTAAAAGGATGTGAAATGCTTCCTCTTTTCCTTCTGACATGGCTTAGTGTCTCTTCCAAAGTACTTCTGGTTGCTGCTGGCCCGGGAGAAAGGCATTGTGACCTTTCTCTGTCTTCCAGAGGAGTTTTCTGAGAGCTGGTCCATAAATTCATCCAGACAGGAACCTTCAAGGCTGGGTGCAGCCTCCCGTGGGGAGAGCTGAAGGTACAGTCTGAGAACGTGCATCTCTCTGTGGCTTCCATGTACCAGAATTTAAGCAAAATCTCATTGTGGCTTGGTTTTGGGGCTTTTTGCTTTTGTTTTGTGTGTATAAATAGCAATGTTCAGAGTCCCGGGACCAGCAATCTGAGGTGTGAAAAACAGAAAGCCAGACTGAGTTGGGGTCAGGAGGACCCTGGTGTGGTGTGGGGGCAAAAAGCCGTGGCAAACAGATGCTGGGCAGGCGCAGGATGAGCAGAACTTCTCCAGATCCTTGTGCCTGTGTCTCTGTCTGTGTCATCACAGACTGGAGCTGTCATGGATGCTCCTCTGAGCAAGGGCCCTGTGCTGCCCTGACCATATCAAGCGAAAAAGCCTCCCCCAGCCTCCTTCCATCCCCATCTCCAGCAAAGGGGATTTCAGACTCTTCCAGCAGAACTGATTGCTCTGCACCAGCTGCGTCTGAGCCCCTGCAGAGCACAGGTGTTTATGTCCCTTCCTGCATTTAGCTGTAATAGCTGTAAAAATGGATTTGAATGGGTTTGGGGTTGTTGGATTTTTCCCTTGCAAACTTTCCACTAATTACAAGGTGGGAGTGTGGTTTGCTGTGAGATTTTCTACTTGCAGAGTGCTCAGCACATACTACTATTTTGGAGAAGTAAAAAAAAATCGGGAGGAGGTGAGTTTTGACGCATGGATGATATTTGGAATTACTATTTACCGAAGCTTCATTCCCTGGCTGGTGGTTGGGTATTAAAATTGACTGTGAGCAGCGCTGGCATTTAAACTGAGCCGGGCAGCTGCACAGGGCGGGGTGGCCCGAGCTCCCTGTCTATCAGGGCTGCTGTTGCTCTGCTTCAGTGGGACAGTGAGTGGGCTCTAGTGGGGGACACATTCCCTTTGAAAATTTTGAACTTTACTGGAGGAACAGGAAACACAATAAACCTTTACTGTGCATACTGTGATTTAACAGCATCGTTTGAGTTCTGCCTGAACCTGGCAGTGTTGGACTAACGCAGGAGTTGTCACTGTAGCCGTCTGTGGAGGCTCACGGAGAGAGGAAATGCCTCCTTTTACGTGGCCAACATCAGCACAGGGGGAGCGGATGGGCTTTTGCTCTTCCCCACCTTCTGCGTGGCAAGCTGCAAACGCTGCTGCTGCTTTTGCAAGGGCTCACAGCTCGGAGAACAATTCTGCAGCTTTTTGAAAACATAATTTATTGTGACCTCTGAGGATCCTGGTGTGAAACCGATGTTTCTGAGCCTTAGCCCGGTTGATTAAGGTCGAAACTGCAGAGCCTTTAGCCTGGCAGGTGGTGGCGGAGGTGGATGTTCCTTGCAGCTCCACGGAAAACGGATGTTTTCAAGGCAATCGCAGAGATGTCAAGGCAAGAAAAAGCAGAACTGAGACTCACTGACCTAGCGCGGGTGTATTTACAGTAAAAAGAGACAGGGGTTCCCGTTGTCACTCTGTGAATCCCTCCACGTGTGCTGCGCGGCCGTGCCCTCGGGGCAGGATGCTGCTGTGCAATCCCGAGGGAGGCGATGACACAGGAGAGGCTGGGATGGAGCCCCGTGCCCCTGTCCCCCCGTGCCCCTGTCCCCCCGCCCCGCGGGGAGTTCATGGGGCGGCAGCACAAAGTCCCGGCCTCCCCAACTTCTTCCTCTTATTTATTCCTCTTCCTCTCTCCCCTCTCTCCCTGCTGTCAAATCGTTCCCGTGTGCTGGGAGCCAGAGCCTAGAGCAGCACAGGGAAAGCACGGCCGGCAGTGCCAAAAGGCAGCAGAGCAAAAGCACAGCAAAAGGCACGGGGAAAAAAAAAGTGGTTCCGAAAAAGGAAAACACTGGCATTGCCACAGAAGATGACTGTAGTTTCTTTCCCCTTTTCCATTCGCTTGAAGTTTTCAGGTCAGTGACACCAATGGGCTGCGCTGG
The DNA here is from genome assembly GCA_035047865.1 of Dendrocincla tyrannina. Lineage (NCBI taxonomy): Eukaryota > Metazoa > Chordata > Aves > Passeriformes > Dendrocolaptidae > Dendrocincla > Dendrocincla tyrannina. The sequence continues at coordinate 13,512,308 of JAWWMP010000041.1, forward strand.
GAGTGAAGGCAATAATCACACACGCCAGAGACAGCACATTGGTTTTTAAATCTCCTCTCACTAATTAGTGACAGCCTCCACAGGGTCTGACGGCAGGGCTTAACAAACCTCTGGCAGCAGGAAGAGCAAAACAACACACAAGGTAAGGAAAAAAATAAAAGGCCCTTGTGTGCTTTTTAACAATCTTGTTTTTAATAGAATAACTTGGTAATTAAAAAAATACTATTTTGAAAAAATACTATTAAAATAATACTATCGATCTACTAGTGTATCATAAGTTTTAATAACTTCTCAAAAATAATTGCAGTTTACTGCTCAGCCCAAATGACCCATCTAAAAGGTAGGTACCAGTCAGCATAAGGTCACGGCAGGGTTAAAAAACTGTTCCACAATTTGATCATTCTTGTAATTCTGCTGCTTCACTGAACAAAAGCTAGTGGAAGTATTGAGGAGGCTTCCTGAAATGCCCAGAGCTAGAGGCAGAGCTGTCCTCACACACAGTGCCTGCACAGCTCACAGATGCAGCAAAGAACGTTCCTGAAGCTGAAAGATTCCTGCTAGAAATTTCACTGGGGTTCACTTCTAAATTTTTGCTAAATGAGGTTTCCCTTTGCTAATACTTCTTGTGTTTTTTTCCCTTTAAAATCATTAATTGTAAAACTTCAGATGTGCAGGAACTATGATTCTCCATTTTCATGTGATTATGCCACCTTGCATTTACAAACTAATTGCTACAAATATACATGCATACTAAAAAGAAAAAAATTTGGAAAAGTTACCAAAATGGTATGCTGGTCAGTCAGTGCATTATTCAAAGGCCATGAAGAAGGCTTTAGATAAGAGACTGTGCAGGTGAGTACAGTCCTGGGATGAGTTCATAAAATGGATGAAGAACTAAGAGAGAAATACCAGTTGCTACTTCCAATCACAAATTTGGTTCTCTTAAGGCAGGTAAGAGGAGCTGTTGTCAGATTTCTTTTAATGAATGGCTTAAAAGGCAGAAAATAAGTGAGAAGAGGAATTGTTCGTATGCTTTTGTGCTTGAAAGACTAATACAAAAATATGACTGCCTCTGTCTTTTCCTCACTCACTGAGACTCATTCTTTTCCCTTATTACTTTCTCATGTCTCTGGTATGTGAAGTGTTCATCATAAAATGGATTATTTGTCTTGCTGCAGGTGGACGGGATGGTAAGTGGCAGTAATGACAAATGCCTGTGTTTGGGGATCAAGCCACGCTGAAGAGGCCTCATTCTCTCTCTTCCCTTATGTGACCCAGTTTTGCCCCAAAGCGGAGCATGAAGAAGTGATAATCATACAGGAAGGGTAATCATACAGGATGCAAGAGGCAGTGTGAGATTTCAGAGTAAGAGGAAAGCCAGGATATAATACAGAAAGTGCGTTAAATCAGGCTCTGCAATTTGCTTACACTGGAATTGACCAGGAACTGCTTGTACAAGAAATGAGGTTAAAACTAATGAACAGATGAATCTGCATATGTAATTTGTGAGAGCAAACAACCAATAAAAAAGAATTACTCTAATTTAAGTCAGTAGCACAGGAGGGAAGGAGTACTCTAAAAGAAACCAAATCAAGCATTCAGCTCACTCTGTACAGTTTGTCTCCTTGTCTTTCAGTGTAAACCCCAGAACCCCTTAGTTCCACTGAAGAATACCTGGTTAATTGCCTGTCCCAGCTCAGATGTTCTGTCACAGCCACAACACCTGCTTCTTTCCCATCAGCAACCAGGCTCCTTTTGAAATAAGGGCTATTTCTGTTTTCAGGTGCTGCATGTTATTCTAAGTATACAGGAAGCTGCATCTGATAGAGCTTATCCTGGTTTCCAAACAGCTCCACTAAAACCAGAGTGAACACAAAGTGATAGATTTTTTTCTCTTTTCTTACCGTTTGTCAGTAGAGATGTTTTTGGGAAAAGGTTTGCTTACAGCACAGACTCCAGTGGTGCTGTTCTTTGCCTTGGTGGCAGGTCCCAGTGGAAAGGGGGTGCCAGTCTCTGAGCACTTCTAACAAGAAGCACCAACACAAGATGTTCTCTAAATATTTTCTTCTAGTACTAAAAAGTATCTGGTGAGGATACAGCTGGGTCACCGTGCTCCATGTGAGTGAGTGCTGTGTTGCTAAACAGTGCCCATGGGTTACCACCATGGCAGAATTTTTTTCTTTCACCACAGATAATTCAAGGGTGGCCAGCTGAGTCAGGTTTGAGAGGAGCTCCTCACTCCCCTTTGGTTGCTGTTTTCTTTTTTGTTCTTTGCCCTCCTTGTAATACCAAATACATGTCCTGATTCAGATCACTCTTACCCAGAGAGAGTCTTGGAGAGGTGAGGAATGACCACAGGGACAGTACTGCTTACAGGTCATCTCCCCTCTCTGGGAAAAGGCTGCATGAACACCAAGTAGAAGATGAACTGGTGAAGGGAAAAGCGCCCAAGACATGCACTGCAAGACAGAGCACAAGTGTGAATGCAGCTGTGTCAATATACCTACAGAACTGGGATGTTGCATCATCCTGAAGGAATTCAATGCCATAAAAGGCATTTAAATTTTCCTTGAAAACTCAGTGATGAGAAAATAGACTCAGGTTATTAACAAAGCACAGTTTTAATAAAAATGTTTAAGGCTTACATTTCAAAATGACTTATAAATAAACTTAATCAGAATGCATATACTTTTTTTTTAAAAAAAACACTATTCATTATAATATATAATATATATACTTTGAGTTATAAAATCTGATATAAATAGCAAATTATTCTCAGTATGCAGATTACAAGAATATATAAAAACTGGGATGCATATCTGAAAGGAATCCTGAGTATGCACTCCACAACTGGCAGAAAATAGAACAATGGTAGAGTTGGACACAAGAAATGCTGTTGTCCTAGTATTTAATTAATCAAAAAAGTAAAACTGAGAACTTTTTGGTTGCTCAACCTTGTTCAGCTCCAGAGACTCCAGGGATGGCTACTCCACTCCTTGAGATTTCAGGAGCACCCTGTAGATTCTTTTGGTATCAAAAAAGGAAACGGATGTCTGTCTTCAGAGGGACAGAAACAAGGCACTTCCTTGGGGCTGTAAGCAGCAGCTGGGGCTTGTGGCCACAGAGCAGCACAAGTCGACTCTTGAATGATGACGTGTGGCAACAAATTTGCAAGAGGCAGCCAATTCTTATGCTCCTCAAGTTTCTCCTAATTACTCCCCAAAATAACAATATAAATGAAACCAAGAATTAATAAGTGGAAACTGTGCATGTTATTAGAAATATCAAAGTGAAAGTTCCCTTTCTTTCTTAGACTGAGGTAAGTGAAGGAGCAAGTTGCACCCAGAGCTGGTGGTCTGTCTGCAGCAGAACACTGCCCTCTGTGCAGCACAGGTCAGAGCAGCATTCAGATCAGAGCTTTCACCTCGTGCTTTCTCTTTGCTTTTCCACGTGAGGGGCACAAGAGATCTACGTGAATGGTAACGTTCCCAGCAGTGTGACTACACCTCCTAGAACCAGGCAGGCTGCAGTGCTGCAAGAGGACACCAACCTGCAGAAGCCTGTCAGTGTATTTCAACTCTGAGCTGTTTTATTACTGTAGCACAATGAGGGCTTTTTTGGTCATAATGAAAGAAAAAAGTCAATTATTCATGGAAGAAATAAAGACTGTTCTCTCTGTTGTTTTTCAAAGAGTAATGTAGTCATTATATATTCCTTTAAACACTGCTATTAGATAAAATATAATGTTTTTTCATATACTCAGGGTCATGAGCTCTGGCTTATTACCAAAACATGAATCATAAGAGCAAACTCATACATGCAAACTGCAGTAAACACACCGAGGCTTAAATTTTGCTTCTTATTAGAGCGTCAACTCAGTCGAGATAATGAAGTAAATTAGAGCCATTTATAGTCTCCTGGCTTATTCAAAGTGTAACTGGGATCAAAAACCAGATGAACAATGTTATACTGAAGTTGAGCCATAGCTGCTGAGAGCAGAACTGCACAAGTAAACAGTGGATGCACAGTAACATTTTAGATTCAGAAATTCTCAACAGTTTCCTGTCCTTTCAAATATTACAAATAACTTTTTTTCTTGGTATTCTATGAATACTCTCATGGCAATTTTCTTCCTGGTTTTAGTTAAAAACAACAAGAAGTTATAAATATTGCACAGTATATTAGGATGGAAGACTAGAAAAGAGTATGGCACTTGCAGGATGACTTTTCAGTCCAAAGAAAAGCTCTTCATTTTTTCTGCTAATTCCTGTCTCATTTCTATATGTTTCTTCAGGTTTTGCATTTCATGGGGCAGGTTAATGTCCCACACTGACACGCAGGATTGTAACTCTGGGGAAAAAAAATAAAGAAAATTTGTAAACTGCAACAGAGATAAGTTATTGCATAATCAGAAGTGGTTTGGCTTATCTGCCATCTGCTTATTTTTAATTACTTGTAAATTCACTCATGGAAATAGGATCCTTAGGACTCAGAAGACAAGTTACTTGACATGTTATGTGTGAGGTAATGCAGTTATAAGTTACAAGCTGTTTGTACTTGCACAATGGTTTGGATTCCAGTTCCTAAATTTAGAATAGCCCATTTAAAAGTACTTGAAAAACCATTTCTGGTGCCTGTGGGCCATAAGGGATTGACCTGAGCTACAGCTGATGTAGCTGTACTGAGGTGCCTGCATAAAATTTCACCTCTATCTTCCCAAGCAGATACATCCTAAATGCTAACAAGACTCGAAACCCTTTCACCGTAAACTAAAAACTGATTTCCTAAGCTAGTGAATATACTGAGAAAAGGTCACTTCTTCCGTCTCCATTCATGCAAACAACTCTTTATTTATGAATAATTCACACTGCTTTAATAGAATAGGGATAATTGAGAACATCTGCATGAGCAGGGGCTCACAAACTAAGGCCCCAAGGATTCTGCAAGTCTCTGATTACTTTCTATAATTAGTGTCACTCCTAAGTAAAACAAAAATGCTAAAAAAGCAGTAAGTGTTCTTATGGTAACAAGAATTGAGGAATACCATAACATAAAATCCAGGGCTCTAAGTTTGACTCTTACTTTATTTCAGTCAGTTCATCTACACTTGTCACCCTGAACTTTAAACTATTATTGCCACATTGTTAGGAGTCACTGAAACTGGGATGAGATAAAGGCAAAGAAGGGCATTGATCAGAGCACCAACTGTAACTGTTCTTAGAAAAATCCCAAGATGGAGCTTTTCTATCTTTCAGCACTTCAATATCCTAATTGTCAGGAAGCTTTTACTGATGTCTGACCTAAATCTTGCTTGCTATAACAGAAACTGGTTAGTCCTTGTCCTGCCCCAAGGGAATGTGTGGAAGTCTTTATTCTCTTGCTCCTTATTTACATATTTGAAGCCTATTACCATATCATCTCTAAGCTTTATTTATATTAACCAACTTAACTTCCTGCAACATTTCCTCACAGGTTGCATTTCTCTCCTCTGGACTATTCCTAACAGTCCAGATCATTCAGCAATGTCCCAAATGGATATGCTCCTCCAGCAGAGGCCATCTTAGCACTAAGCTGAATGTAAGAATGAACTTATGTCTTACAGACAGCACTTTTTAATTGGTGAGAGCGTGGTGTTTGCCTCTTCTGCAGCCACGTGACATGGGTGACTCCTGATCAGGCTGCGATCAATTATAACCCTTTCTCTGCAGAACTGCTGTTTAAGCTCATCATTTCCTCATGTTGGTACAACGGATCATCCCTAATTAAGTAAAAGGTCTTGCATTTGTCCTTACCGAATTGTATCCTCTCTCCTTCCAGACCATTTGTTATATTTGTCAAGACCACTTTGAGTCCCAATCCTGCCCTCCAGTGAGCTTGTGTCTTAGCTCAGAGTTGTTTGCAAATCTGACAAGCACACTCATTATTCTTTCATCCACATCACTCATGAAAACACTGAGGATTCCTGACCTAGCACAGAGCCCCCCCTGGAAATCCATTTGATACATTTACTCTCCAAATAGTTTCCCAGCAAATTAGATTACATACTTAAACAGTGGCTTCCTCTGATCCATTTTTGGAAGTTACTGTTAAGTTTGTATAGAGCCCAGATATGCAAAAGAAAACAAAAACTATTGAATAATAGTGCTTCAATAAAACTATGTCAAATGATGACTATCAACTCTTCACTTTCCGTGGGTAGTCAAGCATAATAGTGTCTACTTCACTAATAACACTAATTAATAAAATGCAGTTCACGTACCTTTGTGATATTTGTTGTCTTCGGTGTCACTTTTATAGCAATATCCCAAAACTAGGACCGCATTCTTGAGACTCCCTTTTTCAAAGAAATAAGATGTCAAATCTTAATTGTAATGGGAATTTTGTAATGTAAAGACAGAAAGAGTAGATGACATCATGGCACTAAGAGGACAGAAAGCAGAGTTCAGTCAAGTGGGCCTTTATTCAAAATCATTAACCATGAAAAACCCAGACATGAAGACAATATAGTTCATGTCTCCTTTAATGTCAGTTCCAAGGCATAAGCACAGGATCAGCCGACCAGCCTGCTGAACAAGCCCAGGAACAAAGCACCCTATTATATAGCACAGGCAGAGGTAGCAGAGTCACAGAAAACAGATGTCACAGCAAAGGGACAGGCCAAGAATGAAGTCCCAGTGCACAGCAGAAAGTACTAGTAACCAGAGCAGTTATGAAAAAACCAAACCAATGAAATATGACACAAACTGAGTAAAAATAATCTGAACTAATGATGGCATGTTGGTGGGAATTAGCAGGGAAGTGGAAATAGAGGATGGCTCATAAGAAGGTGCCTACTGAATACTGCAGAAAAGATTGGGATGACCAGAGCAGTTAGATTGCAAAGGGATAAATAGAATGTGCCAGTGTTTCACTATCAACTTCCTGCTTATTTCCCACAAGGCATGCTTATAAACGTCTTGCAAAGATAGAAGCTTTTCCAGTTTCTCCTTCTACAGCAGCTCCCTATTCCTGTTGGCAGCAAAATGAGGGCAGAGAGTCCCTGGCTTTGAGCCTGTAGAGGAATACAGGTCTCAGCCTGTGTCCTGGGTCATGGATCAGGCCAGGGAAGGAACAGCCCCCAGCTGCAGCCACCCCCAGCTGCAGCACTGCACCCCACACCTCATCATACAGGAAATCTTACACACTGTCCCAGGCAACAGATGAGGAGGGGATCATTTTCTGGGAGTCCCCCAGGACCTCTGCAAGGTAGAGAGAGATTTTTTCCTGCCCTGTGGAGACCAGCAGTATATTCTATAAGACAGATGTAAATCTGGCTATAGTAGATAAGGGATGGTGGGAACCATAAACATGCTCCATGCTCAAATTTTTCGTTATTTTAATTTTTTCTGCAACCAGTCCTATCCATGCTCCTTACAAAACTGACTGGAACTTAGGTATAGTGTTTCGTATTTAGACTTGGGTCCTATCTTACTATATAGAAGTCTAAATTTGCACTTGCAAAATGAACTACAGATTTACATATAAATTATTCTCTGTGGGAAGTTTCGTGTCTATTAAACCTCAATGTATTAGGTGACAGAAGTGGAAAACAGTATTATATTTCATATTCATATATGAACCACAGATAAAATTAATGTCGCAAAGTCTGGCAATCTTTTTTTCCTGAAATAGTTCTATCTAACTGGCATTATATATTTTAACCTTAAATGAAACTATTTCATACAAAAATATTTCCCTTTATCTTCCTTCATTTCACAGAAGCAATGTGGTTCTGTTGTAGCAGTCTCAGTGCTATCTTCATGGATTCTGTGAAAATCCCAGCAGAAACCAAGTCCTTGAATTTAAGAAAAATAACCCAGCCCTGATAAATAATTGCTGTGAAAAGATGATCAAAAGAAAAAACCACACATCAAACTGCATAAACCAATCTAATTTGCCATTCTTGAGATTTGCGCACATGCAGCTAAACTCCTTCTCCTGAATATTATTTTTTTCTATATATAAAATTTTGATTAAAAATGTTGAGGTGACTGAGATTCAAGGCTTTTTAAATCACACTGTACTATTCTATACAATATACTTTCCCTGTCAGTGACAGTAATAAGCGAGGCAGAAATTATGTTTTCATAGTAACTACTATTTAAAAAATGCTAAAAATAAAACGTCCCTTTATAGTACTAACATTGTAGCTATCCAGACCAGATGGACTGAAATGCTGTGCTATAGCAGGCACCATTAACAACTGAGGACTGAACAGACTGTACCAACTTGCTGTGTCAGGCAAAGACAAGTCGGAAGAAGATGGAGTTTTTTTGACTCACACAACACTGCCAGCACTATGAGCTAACCATAGCCTATGGACTCCTTTGGTGCTAGAAAGGAAAAAAAACAGCCCCAGAATAAGCTCATGGTAGTAATGAGGAAACATCCACAGCCTGCAACTAAGAAATTTGCTAGGAGGATTACAGTGTGCTCTGAATCCACAACAATTCAATGTCCTTTTAGGTTTTTATAGCAAACACACTGTAAATCACACTGACAGGGAAACTCTGGAGTTGTTTTCAAAACTGAGTGTAAAGCGATGGGAAACCACATCTTGTGCCTCAAAGTACTTTTTGAAATAATGTGTATTTTGAGTATATTCACCACTGCAGTACCATGAACTTGAGTTGATATGGCCTTTACTACTTTTGGGAGAGATTCAGGGAAGTGTACAGGTGCAGGAAGTGACAGGAGCCAAGGAGTGCCCCATACTCAACTGCACTTTGGCTGTTTGTCTGTGGTTACCACTGAAACCCCACAACTCTTGTCTGCCTACAGCAGCTCGAAACAACTGTCCCTGACAGGAACAGCACATCGGTACAAGTCTACACCCTGAGTCCAGGTGTGTAGCACTTTCCCAGCTTTGCTGTGATCTGTCTGTGACCCAAATATAAAGGAACCATTCCTGAATAAGGATGGGAACAGAAAACTAGGCAGTAAGCAATTAAGGAAAAAAATATTAAAATCTAATGTGGTCCACAGAGAGAGAAGCCAGGAGTGTAACACTTAAAATGGAGAAGGAACACAGTCAGACACACATGAGGGAAGACTGTGGGACAGAAGATGGTGAGAGCTGTGCTGAAGCATGGCACAGGGATGCACTGAAGGTGGGGTGTGCCCAGGTGCTGAGCAGGGACAAGCCAAGAGCGAGCTGTGGGCACAGGTATTCAGCCTGCTGGTATTCAGCTAACACCCATGTCTGACACTGGCTGAAAACAACAGCAGTGGAACAGAAGAAGTGAACAAATCACAGATAGTGCTGATCTGTCCCGGGAATACCACAACAAACAGGACACAGCACACCTCAACTTGGCGCTGATTTCTAAGGACTCAACATTTGATGGTATTACTTACCTAGCTGAGCTGTTACCATGACTCTAACAGAATCACAAAAGTTGTCTATAACTCGTACAGGACGACGCGTTGACAAATCAAGCAGCAAGATATGTCCTCCTCCTGTCCCGATCCACAGTGCAGTGTTTTTCTGCAGGCAAATTGTCTTCACTCTTCCAGAATAAGCCAGTTTATGTTTTGATTCCTTACTTAGTTTTTCCACTTTGTTCCTATGAGTATGGAGAGAATTTGCATTGAAATCTGGTGGCATACTATTCCACTACTAATAAAATGACTCTCTCAATACTAGACTTTTAAACAATCATTCATCAAGACAAGCCACAAAAATCTCATATTAACAAACTGGGATGAAAACTACTGGATGTCTAAGCCTGTTTCAGAAGGCCTTTAAATAGGAGGCCTTCTCTCCTACTCTGCAGGAGGTTAATGTCATTGCAGAGTGGGAAGAGCACACCTACACCTGCCCCAATCTCACCATAAAAAGAAATGGATGTGGCACATTACAGGAGGGGAACAATTTAATTGTAAATGAAAATCACTGTCACCCTTAATAAACCCCTGATCTCCTACTGAATTGGTGCTCTGGAGAGAGGAGACATTCTTTATCAGGAGATGCAGGAAGTAACTGGATGCAAAAGCATTAGTACCTGAAGGACAGCAAAAGACTTTCTTATTTCTTGAGTTAAACAAGTCTTCTTGACATCAGAGAAATTGTGAAACATAAGGGTTTTAAAAAACTGGGGTTCTGCATAGAATAGTATCAAGTTCTGGGCCAAAAGAGAGGAAAGGAAATCTACATTTGCCCAAAGAGCTGGGCAAATCCCTCTCCTCTGTCAGGTTAAGGTACCATGCTACAGAAGGCAATCTGATATTCAGCTTTCTATCCATCAGGACAATAATCTGAAATAAAACACTTACTTAAGAAAATGTGCACAGTCAATCAGTTCAGAAAGTTTTTCTGTCTTCTTGTCCCAGATTTCCACAAAGTGGCTATTCTTCTTTGCCAAGTAGATAGATTTGTCTATTGCTATTGAAATGATGTTTGCATCACTGTAAGCATTATGACAGAACCTACGAGAGAGAACTCCAGTTAGATACACAGAAAATACCTAGTAGAAAAACTTGACTTTTATGTGTGGGGCTAATTTCCTTCTGGTTCTTGCAGAAACATTTGACTCTAAAACCAAACTGGGCTAAGATACAACTGAAAGGCTGTGTTATAGTCTTCCTACAGTTCAACATCAATTCTCACAGTAACAGAGCTGGACTGACGATATCCTTAGAGGTGCGTTAATGCTCAAAGGCTATTAATAAACCTTTCTCATCAAACACTGTTTTCCCTGCTCAGGGAAACTCCCCTTAACTTCAAAGCAGGATTTGTCCATGTGAGAATTGCATCAAATAGTCCAAGAACATCCGTCGATAATTTCTAAATAGTCAGAAGTCAGCAATCATACATGATTAAATATATATAGGGCAAAGATATGCACCCATATCATACTGACAGACATAGAAGAACAAATAATACATTTTCTGAATAGATACTGACTTTGTAAATCCTTTATAGAGTAAAAATGGATAACCCTTGTTTAACAGCAGCAACAAATACTTTCAACACTACTCACTGATATTCCATCTGTATTAAGGAAGGAAAAGAACAGAGACAAGTAAACTCAAAGAACGAGCTCTAGAACAAGACATTATATCAAAGTTCTGTCAGAAATCTTTAATGGAAACAACAAAAGTGCCAAGTAACATCACTTATAAGAAAAACTTACAGTTGACTTGTCTTTGTTTCAATGAGCTTTTGAACAGAGAAGTCACTAGTTAAGGCAATGATTTTTGTTCCACAGCCTCCCCAGATTACATTTTTTTCAGATAAGCATAAGGATTCGTTTAAGCACATCAGTGGTGTATTAACATTTCCTATAGTTAGTATCTTCAAAGGTGTAGCACCCTTACACTGCAAGAAAAAATATACTCTACATTAGAAGCAAGGAGGATGCTGAGAGAAAACTGTTAAAACAAGGCCACACAGCCTCCTGAATTAAATATACACATCCAGATTTTCTGGCCCATTATAGTTCAGAACATTTCCAGAATGCTACAGACTGAAACCCACCATATTCCCATTATAGATGTCCTAGAGGAAACAGCCTGTGTGAGTGGAAACGGGATAGAGCAGGGACTGACACTCTGCAAGCCCTGGAATAGTTAAAGGACTGGATGGAAAGACATATCCATGTCTTTGGAGACATCCCACGCTGGACTATATTACAGTTCTGCAAGGCACTGCAACTCCATAACTGCTCTAAACTGCATATGGTCAGGAGCCAACCTTCAGGAACCAGCTGATATAAACAGCTCCCAGTGTTTCTTCTCACAGAACTCTGACCTACAGAAAACCTAAACAATATTTTCTTTTTGAACATAGCTGTTCTATGAAAATTTACCAAATGAGAAGGAAAAGGAGCTATAACAGCAATAAATAAAAGAGATTCAAACTGTTAGAATATTCTTAATAATGACCATTCATGGCAGTCTGTAGCCAGTTTGCAAGGCTTTTCAAAGGAATTTTTCACCTCTTTACTGTTAAAAACAGTTATTGTAAAATATGTGCAGTTCCTCTAAGACTGCAGTAGAAAATTATTTTTAGCTTTAGAGAAGCAATTAAAAAGTGGCAAAAATAAAGCTCCTCTTGGTAGCTGCTTTAGATATTACTGATAGTACTTTGTAGAACAGCCAGCAAAGAACAAATCTACCTTTACTGCTCTGTCTTCAAAAACTGCCAGTCTGCCATCAGCTGTGCCTACCAAGAAGAATTTCTTCTGTTTGCTGAAATAAAATAAAACAATGAATTCCAGAAATGTCTTAATCAGATAAGAAGTCTCTACTATTTCAAGTATTCAGTTAAACAGTAAAAGCAAACACAAACCCTGTGATCAGGAATGTAGTCCCCAGTGTAACTGGGTGCAAAATTAAGTGGAAACACAGGCAAAATAAGCAGTGGTCTGAACAAAGCAGCATAATCTACAGATGTCTTTTTCTGACCATCTCTGTTTAGTAGTATTTCCAAAATGTAATTAAAAATATTTAAAATTCATTTATACCTTTGCTTTGAAAGAGAATTGCAATATAAACAAGTGATGGAATCTGACATTTTCTGCAGACGATGCCTTCTTGTTTCATCTTCGGTGTTAATGGCCCAGAGAGAACCGGACTGGGTTCCTGCTACAATCCAGTTTTCTTTCTCAGTAGGAAGAGTCACTAAGGCCAAACTTATAATTTTACTATCTGCAATATCCTGAGTCAGAAAAAAAGAAGAAAAACAACCTGGTCATGATTTCAGTAAGGGTAAATGCTACTTGGACCCTGGACAGAGCCAAGGTCTAACCTCGCCTTTAAGAAATCTAATTTCCTATTGGCAGAACCCATTTTCAATGATGCCATTGATCTTCCCAGTGCTGGAAGGACCCCTCAAACAGTACACAAGAAAATCCCTCAGCTGAATTCTGAAAAAAAATATTCTCTCTATTCTAATCAAGGTCTCAAAGCCGTCAGAGAATTAAGCAAATGGAACAACACTGCAATGTACATACAGTGTAATTGCTAACAGTAAAAGTACAGGTCAAATATTTCTTTTCCTCATTTTAGTTTTAAAAAAATAAGCCATGTAATTCATACCAAAGCTACCAATTCATATGTATCACGGCCAACAGATGGCAGATGGAAATAGAACTTAAACAACTTTGATGAGTCTCGCTCAGTTCTGGCACACATGTTCATGACAGCATATTAAGTCTGGGCAAAACCTTTCCTCTCTTCTGATGGGACTGAGATGTACAAAAACCAAGTGAAAAGAACTGGAGGGCATCACCCAAAGTGGCACAAGGAGATGGCATTCATGGGAAGTGAGGAATCACTAAGAGACTACCTGGATTGTTGTGGGAGGTAGAGATATGAAGGGTTGCCTAATGACTACTCCTTTTTGTGGCCTCCATGCTAGAAATAGCTTCCATCTGAGTGAAAGAAAGTCACCCAGTGGTGCAAAGAGAGTATTATGAGAAAGTTCAGGCAGGAAAAGAGGAAAAAGCAACTGCTTTTCTACTTTATTTCATTGATTCAACGATGACTTGCTCATGAGCTTTGTTCTCTCAAAGCTTAGCTTTCCAGAAGTAATATCTGGGTGTCAGAAAAAAAGTAGAATAAATGGCAACTTTCCCACATACCTCACAAGTATGTCCATCTGTATTCAGGTTAACAAATGAAAGTTGTGCTTTTTCTGTGTTCCCATTGCCTATCCAGACTCCTGCCTTCTTGCAGCTTTGATTGGCAGCTACCATGCACTCTGCTGTAGATGTGCTGGGGATTGAGACATACCTCATCAAACAGATAAGCTCTGCAGAATTCAGGATCTCATAAACCTACAAAGAAAGCCACAGCATGCACATGGTCACAACAATGGCTTGTACAGTGATAAATAATAAGCAATGGATAACAATATTTTATGGAATATGGACATGGTATCTCAGAAGGTCTGGTCTTCTGCATTGCCACTATTAATGGGCAATCTTTGTGCACTGAGCAACTCTAGTCAGTGAGATTAAGGCATGTTTGAAAACTCATTTCAATAAGCAAGGTGTGTGAGAACAGACAGCAGGTTTCAGATCCCCACTGCTGTTCCTCCTCTCACATGCACAGAACTGCACTGATACTAAATAACAAAGTCCTTTTTGCATAGCTATAGTATAGACCAAGAAGTAACCCAAATCTTATTTCAGTACAATCACTACACAGCAACACAGAGGAAAACAGCAGGCTAGAACAAGGGCTTGGCAGATTTGAACAGAACAGTTTATTCCGGATGGCAAGAGCAGGCAGTATTTCATGTCTGTTTCCATTCCAGAAAGGAAGAGCAGAAAAAACCCTGTGCCCTTTACTAACTTAATGTCCCACTGCTTTTCAGAATGCACAACAACTTTGTAGTATTATCTGTCATAAAAATACAAATAAATAAGTAATACCTGTGAAGATGTTGGTCGCTCCTGAGGGTTTTCCTTCAAACAATTTTTAATTAAATTTTCTACTTTAGGCCAGGGGGCACACCCATATTCTTTGACAGGATCTAAAATGTAAAATTAGATAACTTCTTAATCAGCATTTACCATAGTTCTGAGTAACTTCTTATTTTAAGAATTCATCTCACTTCTTCCTGAGCTGCTTTAAGAACTATCACATTCTTAGGTAAAATATCAGCATGAACAGCTTGGAATTGTCCATCTGCCATTAAATTCTAGAGTATGAAATGCCATACGTAGAGTCCTTTCCATTCATAGCAGTCAAAGCAAATGGATTTTGCTTTAATGTCCTTGTACCTGGGACTAAATCACAGATATGTGTGGGTAGTGTTTTGATTAACGCTGTAATTTCAATCTGTAGTCTTACAAATTCCTCTGAACACTTTTTTCCACATTTATTCCTCTGTGTTTGGGCAGAATATATGGAATACAGATAAACTTCCAATATAACATATAGCGATTAGATAAACAACTCCATATAGTATTTATGAGATATGGAAGTTCCAATTCACACTCAGTGTTTTGAATATGTATCTTATGACTACAGGTGCTGACCTAAGAACAAATTACTCATTAATAATGGTGCCTGTATTGCTTTTCCTTTTAGCTCATCATAATCCACAGCAGATATTCCAGTCCTACATTAGACAGAGGTAACATCAATGATAAACACCTGCAAATGAACATAGTTCAACAAACAACAGGCACTGTTTACTTGTGAGATCAGCCAGCCCTTCTTTTGGTGGAAATATATAAATGATGAGCATGTGCACAGATGGAACTGTACTATCTTCAGAAACTAATACTTCTGATTATTTAATAGGGCTCATAATACAGTCAAATGGACAGCTGCACTCAAGAGATACTTAGTCATCAGTTCTTGGGATATCCCCTGCAGGGAGGAGCTTGAAACTGAGCTTAGAACTGGAATTTTTCTTACAGAGTTGAAAATGTATGAACTCTTTGTCTCTCATAATGGAGAAGCCATGTCAGATTAAGTGATGCTCTTTTTCCTAGATGTAGTGAAACATTTCTTAAAGAATGTTTCATGAGTATATCCACTGTTGCAGGCAATAAATAAGAACACCAGACACTAAGCTTGTTGTCTGATAAAAATTCAGCAGCTCTTGACACTTTGGTAGAAGTTGCCAAAGACTGAGTGACATTGTCCAGATGACTACTAACAGCCTGTTTAATGCTCCTTCCAGCAGTCAACCGCTACATATTGTAATGCAGATGCAATATGAAGAATGTTACAGAGCTGGGCAGGGACTTTACACTCTTGACAGGTTAAAAGGAAATTCTTAATTAAAACCTTTGGGGGTGGCTGCTTTTAAGGTAGTAGTGCTTTTGTTTTGTTTTTAAGTAAGAATTCAAGGGTATTTTAAAGATTTTAAGGCATACAGTTTTTAAATAATGCATATCTTCATGTAATGCATCTCAGCCAAAGAATAAATGGAATTGTGTTTATCTTCATGCATGATATGCATTATAGATGGTACCTTCAGCAATGCCCATTTTAGCTGGCTCTGGATGAAGTCCCAAGTACACAAAACCTTTATTTTTTTACAAAGTGAACTAGTTAGACTCTTTGAAATTGCAGTGGAATTATAATCAATGTGATCCTGAATATATGTCTATTTCTCACAATTTCTAGACCATATGAAATTAGGAAAAGATTCCAAAAATTGCTATTGTTTAGTCTCCTTCTCTGATCACTGTCAGATACAACATAATTCATAAGAGATGCTATTTTTGGAAGAACCAGGACAAATGTTCAAACTTTAAGAAACAAGGCATACCTGGTAATTTTCCTTGTATGGCTAATTCATCAAATTCATTTGGAAACTTCAAGCCTTCCATTATTCTACCTCCTCCTGTTAAAATGTCATAAAGCAGCAAGCCAAATGAATAAATATCAGCTTGCTGATTGTAAATAACATTTCCTCTGGCAACCTCTGGTGCTCGAAATCCTGCAAATAAATAATTCATTAATAATTATGCTCATGGCAAGACGAAGCCATCTTTATACTTCTAAAAGTAAACAGTCATTGATGAAAACATCACAGGAAGTAAAGCAAAAACAGCACACTATTTCTGGGCTGGCAAGAGCGTTTGTCAGGCCTCCAAAAACAGCAGTAAGTCTAAGGGAAGGGGATGGTCCACCAGTCACAGAGCTCCTGCACCATTCAATATAAAATAATTACTTTAACAATGAATGCTGAAAATGAAGGGCAAGTCTGCAGTCTTTACACTTTGAACAGTTTTCAAGTGACATCAACACTTAAAGTCAAATCCTCGTGCACAATTTAAAAGACCTAAAGACACTTTTCAATGTGATTAAATTGCTCAGTGCTTTAGATTGGATGCTAATAGGTTCTCTCTGAAGTCAGGGAACAGTGCAGGTATTTATTGCCTTTAAAAAACATTAAGTATGCACTATTGGAAAATAAACTAACAAATTCTAGCAGTATAATTTTAATATCAAAATAACCATATTAAGACAGCAAAAAGTGATGAGGAATGCACATAATTTCATCTGTTCTCTTTTTAAACCTTTAGAATACTCCTTGATTCTTCTATAAGGGGTTAAAACATGAACAGGAAGAAAGGCCAAGAGATATAAATCTGGCATCACAACTTGTAGTATGATTAGGACTACTTTTTGTGATTTTGACTAGAGAATAGATTCGAGTTACTTCTTACAGACTACCTAAAAACACATTAGCTTTTTCTGGACATAATGCACTGTAAACCAAAGAATATTTCCATACCTGGTGTGCCTTCAGATGTTTTTATTCCCATTCGGCAACAATACTGGGCAATGCCATAGTCAGCTATTTTTGCAATAACAGCTGAATTGGGATATAAGGTAAAAAGCAACACATTGTGAGGCTTTAAATCACGGTAGATGATCATTGCTGAATGCAGGTACCTATTAATCAAAAGAAATATTTATTGAAAGCATCCATACTCCTGGGGTTCATCTGTACACACACACACACACTGAGTACATTACTCCCACAACAGTAAACAGTGCTTTCAAATGTGAACTATTGTGTTAAAAGTGTCAAACATCACCAACATGACACTCCTTTACGGGATAATGACTTTAGAATTGTTCTGAAGTACTATTTACTGGCACATACACATTGCAGTATTTTAGTACCAAGTGTTATCTGAAGAGTTGCTGGCAGTTTGAAAACTGAATCTTAGAAGTTTCATCTATCTCTCAGCCCCTTTGCAAGTTTTGTCATTTTAAAGTCAGACTGCACCAGATCCCAAGGTCATTCAGGGACTTTCAGAACTTGAGAAATGCACTAAATTAATTTCTTTGACATTTCAATATGAAATCAACAGTCATGTAGAAATTGGAGTCAAAGCTTTTGCAATTTTTCTGCTTATACACACATCATAGAATCACTGAATATTCTCAATTGGAAGAGATCCACAAGGATCATTGAGTCCAACTCTTACATGACTGGCCTGTGCAGGGATCAAACCCACAACCTTGGTACACCATGCTCTAACCAACTGAGCTAATCTCAGGGTCACTTGACA
The DNA here is from genome assembly GCA_035047865.1 of Dendrocincla tyrannina. Classification (NCBI taxonomy): domain Eukaryota; kingdom Metazoa; phylum Chordata; class Aves; order Passeriformes; family Dendrocolaptidae; genus Dendrocincla; species Dendrocincla tyrannina. The sequence continues at coordinate 13,530,343 of JAWWMP010000041.1, forward strand.
GCAGTAAAAACACAGGTAACAAAAGTCTGTGTTATGTATCAGCTAATTGACCATAAAAATACAAGCATTTGCCTGACCCAATGATTATTTTGCTTGGGATATGAGAAAACAGCAGCTTTTCAATTGCGGTGTATCTTACTTGCAGCTATATCCTGTTTTCACAGCAATGCAGAAGTCACATTTACCTTAAGCCATCAGCTACATGCAGAGCTATCCTGTGCTGAAGTGTTCTAGTTAAACTTGCATTGTCTTGTTGAAGCAAACGGTCAAGAGATCCTTTAAGAGCTAATTCCATCACCAGCATCCGGGGACGGATTGCAGCAGCCAGCAAAGACACTAAACTGGGGTGATGGAGGTGACAAAGCACTGCAAGCTCCTGTAAATTGTAAAATCAGATGAAATAATACAAATGGCATAACCTCTGTAGATCTGAAGCAAACTGAGAATGTTTTGGAGTGAAGACTTCCAATTTACTTAAACCTTTAAAGCTCTTCACTAGGGCTGGCATTCCAAGAGCAGCACTACAGAAAAAAAGGCAATATTTCTTACCTGTCTTAGAAGCCTGAGGGAAGTATGTTTATTGAAAATCTTTACAGCAACCTCTTCTCCACCATAGGATGCACGGTACACAGATCCAAACCCACCATCACCTTTTGAACAATAACATTGAAAAGACTATTATAAACAAAGGGACAACAACCATTTCTCAAAATATAGCTGAAAGTGTTCAGTTTTAAAATGTGTGGATCATCTACAGTGTTAAGCTTTATGATCAGTACACATAAAAACCTAAACACATAAAAACCAGTATTCTAGCATACAAGTTAGTGTAAAATTAAAAACTCAATAATCTTAAATTCAGAATACCTTAAAACAATACATGTCTTCAGAAAATAAATCTCTAAAATGTTGCAGAACTGACTTAAATAGATTTGCTTACACAAACTCTGTTAAAAAAACCAAACCCTACAAAATAATGCTTACCCAAGAGAAATTCAGGAGCTTCATCAAATTCCAGGTCATCACTGTTCAACATAATATTTCTAGGCAAATCAGCCAATATCAGATCAGGAGCAATCTGAGCAATTGGAATGGTCTGTCTTGGCTGATCTGGATTTACCAAAAGGTCACCTAAGAGAAACAAATGAGAAAATGAGGAAAAAAAAAAAGAAGGGTAGTCATAATTCAAAAGGCACTGATAGGTACATGGATCTCTGCAAGTGTGTAAGACCAACATATCTAAAATTAGATTCATATGTATGCATATATATATATATGTAGACGTGCACACACATACATACATACAAAGTTTGCCATTCAAATTCTTGGATTTTACATGCTTAAGTATTTTCAAGGTTCTGTATATGTACCAATCAAATGTGATAAAAACCGTTGCTCTGTAACAACACCAAACTAACCAAGAGATTATTTTTTTTGGCTGTAAAAAGAAAGAATGGTGTAGGTAGAATGTCATCCTGAATAATGTCTTTTAAATTAATGTTCTACATGATCCAACCACAAGATCAAGTATCAGTTCTGCTATGTGCTGGATTCAGTTCCATGAATGAAGCTGCATTATCAATATTACGATAAGATGATTCTTCTCATTATTGCCATTTTTACTTGACTACACAGGGGAGCTGCAATCTGTCTCATATTCTATACTTACATATACTAGACAGCTCTCATAAAAAAAATAACAAATTGCTTTTGACTTATACTGTAATTATTTCTTACAGAAATGAAACATTTTTAAATAACATGAAGTATCCAAACATTATAAAGGGATGTCATGCAGCATTTGACTACATATAGGTGTACCTCTATATACCTCAAATGGCATAAATATGTACCTTCTTCAGCTTTTCTAAGTAAGTCATCAAGTAGTATTTTTTGGTGTTCTTCACCATCTTGAAAGCTGTACAGAGCCCATTTCTTCAACAGTGTTTCCCCTTCACCACAGACATCTATATCCAACAAACCTGGAAACCATTCTTCCATAAGAGAATCTATGTGATCCACAACTTGTCCCAAAAGGATGCACCCTGTAAGAAACCAAAACAGGGAAATTACAGACTCAATCTGCCATACTTTTAATTACAAAGATAAACTCTATGTTCCAAGGGCAAAAGCACAACAAACCAAAATGCCAAGCTGCAATCAAACTGCACCAAAAATCAGGCTCAGGAATAACTAACCTTTTCTGCAAGAAGGTGCTGTAATTTTCAAAAAACTGTCTGGGTTATTGTCAAATACTGCTGATTCCACCAGACAATAAGCCTCAGGAGACCAATTCAAGTAGATGCCTTGTCTCCAATACATTCGATTAGGACGAAGAGCTCGCTCTAGAAAATACAAAATGAGATTAAGAATGTGATCTCAAACATGAATGTCAAATTTAAAATTCAGGGTACTTTGAATGTTTAATTATGATTGTAGGATAATACCCACCCAAACAGCAAATGAAATAAAGGCTACAACTTTGCAGGCAGCATAGCATAGCCCCATGAAAGCTGCATATATGTTAACTGCTGTTTAGTTCTATAAGGTATATCCACAAACTATAAATATTTAATCAGATGGTAAGTCATGTAGCAGGTAAGCATTACAGAAATGCTCAGGTACATTCAAGTTCAAGCACAGCATATCTTTGGCAATATATGAAAAAAACCAGTTATTTGAATTTTTCCCCTGTCACACACTCATGAATTAGCAGGATGCAACCAGAATTCAACGCTCAGAGGAAATTTGAATGCCAGGACAGTAGGCAGTCATAAATTATATTTGCAGAGCATTAGCAATGCATATTTTTCATACTTGAATTGTCATCAGCATTCATAAATCACAGATTAAGAAAACAAAGGTGAATGAAATTGCAAAGTTCTGCAGATAGGTCTACACAAAGCACAGAATTACTGGAAAAAAAATATTAAAGACACACCCCCTCCTTCTGATGAAAACAAAGTTTTTAGACTTTCATAAAGGGTGAATCAATGAACCTGAAGACAAGCAGTTTATTTTTCTGTGCAGAAGACATACCTCTTCCTGTATGCTTTGTGGAAGCAAAGAGCTATATGGCATAAATATAAGGATTTCCTCTATCTCTAGCATGTGAAGGAGAGAAATAGGCTGCTTACAACCTTCACTTTGTTTTGCACACCATTGTGAAGATCAGGTGCTATCTGTTCCTCAAGATTTCTAAGTTACAAAACTCACTGTCTTTTTCTCATGTTTGTGAAGTAGTTGGAAATGAGCTGAAGCGAAACAATGTTGGGGATTAGTGCTTTAACATGCAGGTGTTGGCATTCAAAGGAAACTTGGTCACTACTGCTTTTGAAGATAAAGATTTGTACCTCTTCCTGACAGCATGTAAGGTGATATTTCAAGCAACCTGTTGATCAGCCTGGACCAAAATCCCATAGGAAAGTATGGCATCTCATAAAGCCTGATGATAATTTCTGAATTTTCACAGTGGGGAAGCTCTATAACAGGCCTGTGATCAGACAAACTGAAAGAATAAAAGTATAAAGACAGTATTTGATGAAGGACTTTATCCAAACCGACTGATGAAATATATTATTTATTATGTAAAATGTATTCTTTATTAATGAATGTGTGATCCAGATGATCAGGGAGCTGACAGATAGCATATCTGATTATTCTGCTTGCTTGTGCTAAAGTGAAGTTCTGCTGTAATTTAAACTCAACACAACCTCACTAACAATCATTAGATATCAAATGTAAATGTGAGAAAAATCTGAGACATACATAAGGCAGGTGAGACATTTGGATAAAATCTTCCTGTCCCAGGGCTTTGAAGGACATAGGAAGGCTAATCAGCCACATAAGCATCATTATACACATTAGGAAAATCTGTAACTGAGGCATAAAACCCATGTTATCTGCTTCAGATGTAACAAAAATACCACATTCAAAGTCAATTTTTTTTTGTCACCACATTTAATATCTACAGTGTTTGAAAGAGATACTGCCTATGAGTAACTTATCTGTGGTTCTCATTTCAAGCAATTAGGTTATAGAACTTAATGGCTATCTTTTATATTGCAGTAAGTATCTGTAGTGCTGGCACACTGCTATGTGAAGCTAAATTATAACCTCTCTGCTGTAGTCTTAAAGCATGGTAACCAATCCTCATAAAGCATTTTATCATTTATAGATTCCATTTACCCACCATACTGACACAGCGTAAGCTTTATCTGCAACAAGATCAGCTTAACATGTCCCTTCCAAAAGCTTTACTAAAATGTAGTATACAAAGTATGTATCACACTTTGATGTAGCAAACTGCTCTGATAATAAGTTAAACTAGTTAGTCTGATGGGAGGTTTTTATTTTCATCTATCTCTGTAGCTGTCCTTTGTGGGTTTGGCTTTGTTTACCTGCTTGGGATTAGTAGTTGATCCTCTCCTAATGGCAAAGCAATCTGAAACTTTTCCAGAAGCTTGAAGTATTGTGACATATAGATCTTAGGTAACTTGCTCTTCTTTAAAAGGAATTTCTCCACATCTGAACGTTTTACAATGCCCTTAGGATATTTAGAACAGCCTTCCACTTTCACCATCAGAATCTTTCAAAAAAAAGTAAAACAATTTCAGGTGTACATTCATCATTAGATTGCATTTTCCTGACAAACTTTGTTCCCAGAAATACTTGGTATAGCCTAATATTTGGGGAGGGAGGGAAGGGGCTGGAAACAGACTTCCTTTCACAGTGAAACCATTCCCACAATGCCAGACAGCAAGACAACAGCAGTGACAAAATGTAACTTGTCCAAGCCACTTGTGTGCTACCATTCTTCAGTGGCTTTCACTGTGTGTTGTGATCTTCCAGGTTTTTTCTCACTCTTAATCCTATCAGCTTTAAAGGCTCAAATTTACATTTTTTTCCATCCCATTTCCAGCACTGAATGAAATGCGAAGTGTCAGAGGTTAGGAAATCTGAATATATAGAATAAATTTTGAGAGTGTTTCTAGATCAACATTTCAATGATGGTCTCACTTAAGCAGTCAGTCTGCTATTCTCCCATTCCAATATGTGAATCCATATCACCCACTTTCCTCTGCCATCCATACCAAGCATGCAGTGACAGTTCTTCCCCACTTCTTAAAGCTTTAACCCAAAGTTCCACCTTCATCTCAACTTGTTGCAACATATCGCAGGATTACTTTGCATCCCTGGGGCTTTTCTATTCTACATGTATTCTTGTGTCCATTGCAGTTTAAACTATATTGGACATTACAGTGTAAGAACACAGAAGCAATGAGACAGTTACTTGTCCAGAAAGCAAGAGAAACAGAAAGAGATGGATAAAACAGTGTGGGCCCTGAGAAAATTCTAGATCATGAAACAATAATGAAACGGTGAAGAAGAATCACCGATAAGTAACAATGGCTTCTGACAGGGGAAAACGTACCATGAATCCATACACAGAAAGTAATCAGAGTCTAACCTGTGCCATGATTTTACACAGCCACTTAGGATCTACAAAATACAGGTCTCTCAGCTGTAGTGCTGGGTCTTGAAAGTGAAGGAGAACACCTGCAGAAAGAAAACTGTAATTAGCAATGCACTGCTCAAGCTCCATATTAAGCAAAGTAAACCCCCCACTCTGGGCTGTTTTCCTTATATGACTTGACATAAGCAATTTGAATAATAAATACAGCTATTGAATTTATGTCAATAACTCAGAACAGTAGAATGCAATCATGGTTTGTTCAGCTTTACATTTACCTTCAGACTCTTTGTTAGACTTGTAATCTGACTTGCTTTTTTGCCACACTCTCTGTGGCTTACTATTTAATCTTAGGAAGTGCACTGAGATTTTTCTATTGCATCTTTCTTCAGCAACTCTTCTGCCTAACCAGCAGGTATGATGTTTTCAAGGAGGGGCAAGAAATATAAATGGTTACAGTAGTGATCCTTCATACAATGGAATTCCCTTCCTGACAACCTGGTTTAACAAACTAATGGTACCCAAGCTGAGGCTCTTCAGCTCACCACTTTGTGGCAACCTTGTGCAAGATTTAAAAATGTGTACGAGTCTGTCTGCTGGAGATTTGCAATGAAGTGCTAACAAACACACATTGAAGATGGCACAGTACCTGATTCATTCAGAAAGTGAATTGCGTGAGGGAGTTCATTTTCATCCAGTTGTAGCTGGTTTTCTTGTACCAGTTCCAGTAAGCGTTTCTGATCAATCACAGGAAACTCCACTGGGACATTTTTACGTTCCAGCAAAATTCTCTTTTCCAGCTCCAGGTAGCTGTCAGGAATTAGCTGACCAACCACTGGTTGATCTCTGATCTGTAAAATTAGGAATAATAATCTTAAATGTATTAATTTATTAATGCGAATTGCAGACAATAAAATTAAGATGTAAGGTGGATATGTCCACTCAATAGTAGCTGCAAGAATGAACAAGAATGCACATTATTGACCAACATGGCTTAGTGGGTAGGATGACTCTGGAGACAACAAAAATACAAAATCAATCAGTCCACAAGATCTTCTTTTCCTGCTTTAATTCACTTTCCTCTTTCTAGGAATAGTTTCATGCTATATAAAATGAAATCAGTAAATGGAGAATTAGTCGGTTTTCAAAAATCACAAAATCATATTTCCTGGTCGCCTGAAATCTTGCAAAACTTATTGTAATTTTACGTGTTTAACACATCCAACAAAATCAGTTTTTAATTAATTTTTTTTGTAAGAAAAAGATGGCCCTAGTGCTTGAAAACTGAACCTAGATGGGATTTTTACTAACTTGATTTTTTTTTGGTAGAAAATGAAACTAAAACAAACCTGGTGATTTTCTTTCATTATTTTGCTGTCTATAACATTTTATAAACGCAAGATGAGTTTGCTATCACAGTAAAATATATTTAATTATGCACTAATGATTAAAAATGTATTCACTTAAGTAAAACTAGGATGTTTCCAACATTACAAACAGTATGTAGCTTACCTTGAAGTGAAGACTCTCCTTTATTATGATTTTCCGAAGTCTGATAATGGAATCAGATTCTTCTGTAGCATTCACAAAGTGATAATCTTGGATTGCTGGGAAGCCTCGCTTATTCAACAGCTCTCTGGTAATTTTACTCATGCAGGCCTTACGTTGCATTTCATCAGAAACATCTAAATGAGTGCCAACAAGAATGACGGGGGATGTCGAAGCTCGTGCCTGTTAGGAAGACCCATACTGTTGATTAACTCAATACTGAATTTTGATTTTAGTGTTCTATATCCTCATAAAATGTGAGCAATTTAGTCAAAACAATCAATAAAATGGAAAGAAGCAACCGTTTCTCCCTCTTTAAATACACCTTTCTTAACTAAGTTTTGAAATCTGAAATACTATTTCATGTCTTTTTTTAGATTAAGTTTAAACTGCAATCCCATCCAATAGCCTTGACTGGATAAGATAGTAAAGATGCATTAGCCTATAAATGCAAAACGTATTTCTCAAGATACAGAGAGCAGCCTATTTCAAAACAGAAATATTAAAAAATCAACTTTTCTGAAAGACAGCAGTGTAGATCTGGATTTCATTCTTTGCAAATTAACAGCATTGTCAGTAAAGTAGGAGGGACATTTTTCATTAAGAACATCTAACTAAATTGAACAGCCAAAGGAAACAGTACTTTGCTAGTTGTCATTGGAACAGTGCAGCAATGAAACATCTGCAAGTATTGCAGAGCAAAGGAGAACACATCAGAAATGATCTTCATCAACATTAAACTGACTGCAACCCTCTGTCCTGTATCAGTGCTCAAGGTGAAAAGAGTGAAAAAGACAAGTTTACTGAACAGGACCAGTATAAAACCTCTTTATGTGATTGGATTGGCTAGTCATGGCTAACCATCCTACATGAAGAAAAGACTAGTAATGCTTGCTCCCCCACAGAGTGACTCCATCAAATCATGGTAAAACACTTTGAGCAAACAAAAATTATAATCCATTTCCCTACCATAGTTCTGGAATCATTCCTATCATCAGGAGGATGCTAAGCATATGCTTAATAGCATGATTTCAAACCTGCATCTACTCAGTTTTAAATTAGTCTAATTTTGATTTCCCCTGAATTTACTCTGGTGTAAAAGAAAAAAAGCAGGTTTAACTCATAATTCGTTTAATACTATCCCTTTTTTATCTTTAATCAGTCAATTCAAAATATTGTCAGTACATACAAACTATTCTTTTGCACATCACTTTGTACCATTTTAAGTACAAAATGGTGCGATCATGCCTTTGTATGCTTAAAAATATTTTCATATGCAATACATGATGTATTTTAGCTCTTGTTTAATCTTACCATTTTTATTTTCTGAAGAGTTTGTTTTTCTCTTCCCCTACCTAAAAACATTTGTGGTTAATTTTCTGTCCACAAACTGGAAAAGCAGAATTCCATTCTGTATGGCTTACCTTGATGTTAAAAAGCCATGGCTTCATAGCATCCACCTCTGCTTGTCCTTTGCTGAGATCATAAACAGCAAGATATAAAGCTCTTTGTGTCATAAAATGAGGATGTGTACTGTAGAACTCTTCTTGGCCTAATGATCAAAAATTTTCATTGTTTAGTATTTCCTTGACTGAACATCTTCAGATCACAAAAAGGCAGCAGAACACTTATTCTCAGACCACTAATTCACAAATGAAACTAATGTTTGCAGAAATTTCTCTAAATTGACAGGAAACCCATAATAACTATGAGATTTAGGTAGGTACTCTGTGGTAGCTCGTTGACTGGAGTGTTGAAACATGTAAGCTAGTTTTAAATCAAGAAGTGTAAGATTTAACAGCTGGATAAATATGGCTGCTTCAAAGACAACTTGAAAGGTCATGATTCTTTTGAAATTCCAATACTGAATTTCTCCCTCACTCCTTCCTTCCCTTCTACCTTCTTCCATTCCTTTCTTCTATTCTTTCATCCTTTCAGCAACTTCAAAATAAGACTCATAAATCCACATGGTTAAGTACTTAAAATTACAGTTAAAATTGGACATTCTGCCTGTCTGTGCTTATGCATTGTGAAAGGAACTATTTAAATGATGACAGACCACTGTTTAAAAATGACCTTCCTAGAGCCTAAAGTAGTCCTGAATTTTAGAAGTCCTTCTGTAGCGCCCCAAACTTAGAAAGTTTTCCAAAACCCAAGGCACGAAGACTTTCCTGTGTGCTTTGTTTTCTGTGAACTTACAAATCTCTAATACTGTAGAGCCTGGAGAGACCCACACTATAAAAGGGAGGATCAGAGTTGAGTGGAAGACTCTTCTGATGATTACAAGCTGTTTCTTACTATTTTGAAACGACTATTCTAAAGTGCCATGGTTGAAATGAGTGGCCAGACCACATCTGGTGATGCAAAATTCCCAATGTTTTATATTAAATTTGAGGGATTAGCTGATAATTTACAGAATTCACTAATTTATAAGTGGTCACTGGACTTTTACTCTAAGTCTGTGTGATTCTACTGTCCCCAATTCTAATTTTCACAGGCTGACTCTGAGAACAAGTAATGCATTAACATGTTAGAAAAGAAAATAGTAAAGGACAAAAAGCTTGTGAAATACCTCCAAAATCCCACACATTTAATATAAGCTCTTTCTTCATTTTGCCTTTCCCTTGAATGATCCAGTCTTTTACATCAATGCCTACTGTAGCTTTTGGAGAGCCCAACTCTGTTCGTTTGCTTTTCATCAGTTGTTGTAACAGAGTAGTTTTCCCACTGCCTGTGTTTCCAACAATCATCAGCTTCATTCTGTTATAAGGTACAGCCTTCTTCAGTCGTTGTTGAAGAAATCTGGTATAAAAAAGTTTGCAAAACTCATATAAGTGTGTAATAGATAAAAATACTAACAGAATTCAAGAACAAGGAAAAATCTAAAACCATACAATCTTCTTCAAATTTTCAATATCTGTTTGATATTACTGGGCTTTTGACTGTCTATTCTGGGTTCTGATTTGAAAGCTAAAGTTTAATTCATAATGTGTCTTTTTTTTGTTTTGTAATTACCCCAAAACTGTGTTCTGTGCAGTGCACTGGGGAACACAAGAAACATTATACAAATAATTAGTAAGCACCATTTATTGCATAGTTTATAGAAGCATCAAATGCAAGAGGTAATCCTAGTATGGTCTAAACCACTCTAGTCTATTTTATGTGTGTGTGTGTTGATATGACATGAAACCTTCCTTTGTGCAGCATGCTGGATTTCACATGACAAAGCAGCATGCCTTTTCAAAACTAATGCTTACTGCATATTCCAAGAAAGCAAAACAGGAATATTCAAGAACAATAGGGCAACAAACCTGATAATGTCTCTGGCTTTGCATCCCACATGTTTGAAGTCTAAATTAAGATGGAGTCCTTCCAGAGGAAGGTCCCAGATTTTGGACAGTCTTCCCATTTCATCAGGAAAGAATCTCAAATCGGGATTATGACTTACATCCAGAGAAGTCAAGTTCTCAAGGAAGCCAATCTGAGGAGGAATCTAAACAGAAGAATATTTAATGGGCAATTATGCATTAAAAAAACCTACTAGCATGAATACATTAAATATTTTTAAAAAGTAGGTCTTATTTTTACTGTAGTATATGTTTTTTTAATAAACTGGCCTAATATTCTACACTAATAGAAAAAAGAACCTCATAAATAATTCATTAAACAAGCAGACCATACGACACATTTCAGGCAGAAAAGCTGAATAGAATATGGTGATTTTCATTGACAGGAAGAGCTATTTTCACTTATATACCATTTCACTATAGAATGTACAATGGTATGAGAGGTGCCATGAAAATCAAATGAACATTGAAAAATTGCATTCAACTGAAAAATGATTTAACTTTCTGTAGGTAGAATCTTACACTTTACCTCCTTTAACTTGTTGTGGGACAGGTGTAGCTTTTCTAGCCTAGACCATGCACATGCCTTTTCACTCAAGTCCAAGACATCTATTTGATTATGATTAAACAACAGCTCCCTTAAGTTTAATGATTTCCAGTGCATTGGTCCAGGCAGGCTTACAATCTTGTTTTGGCTTAAATCTACTGATCGCAAACTGAAAACATGAAAATAAAAAAGAGAGAAGTTAGAAAAAGCAAAACAAAACCCAGATTAATTGGAGCTGGAAGTATTTTAATTTTTAATAAAAAAATCAGTGGATTTGATATCAGAACAGATGATACCTGACAGAAATGCAGATAGAGGTAGATATGTTTGCAAATATATGTATGTGCATAAATTATATAGTCCACCTACATCTGTTGGACAAATATGCTCTTTATTTTACTGTGGAACATGAAGCATCCAAAATTCTATGCAGTGCCTTATGGATTTGTCTGATCTGGGTGATGCAGAACCTGAAAGCTGCACCTTTTTCAACACATCCACTAAATCTGCTGCCGTGAATATAAATGTTAGCATGGTAAAATTGTGTAATATCATATTAATAATGGCATGCTCTATGTAAATTTCATTAATGCAAGTTCACGAATCTGTGAATCTGCCCTCTCCATGGTGCCATCAGCACTCACATCTACCCACACCTATCAGATAACTGATCTGATCATCCCTTCCAAGCATTCCTTTCACAATCTGATTCTAGCGATCTGTTAAGGACAACAACTTCTATTGAAAAAGCAGAAGTCCAATTATCACATGAGTAATGCTTTGAAGGTATAGCAGAATAAGTGTCACATGCATCTTTATCACAATTCCCTTTAGAGGAAGTCTTACTCTTTGAGAATAAGTATCTCATGTTATTTGGGAAGTGAAAGACCAATCTCAGTAGCCTTGTGCAAAAGTCTGCAGAACTCAAAAAGGAAAAACTGCTATTATCTTTTTATTATTGGTTTCAGGAAAATAATAAATTAATTCTGGTCTTCTGAGCAAGAATTGTCAGCTTCAACTGTCAAGTAATATATTTTCAATAACAGTGATTTGAATCTGAGGAACAGAATTTCTCAAAATCATTACTAGTTTGTCTTCAGTTAAAAGTTACCAAATTCTGGATTTAACCCGTTATAGAGGATTCCCTGAAAATCAGTTGAGTGTGCAGAATTTTCTGCTTAACAAAGGTCTTGCCATCAGATTTTCTTCATCAAGAAATTGATGTTAACTTCAATAAATAAAATAATAACTTACTGCGGTAGAAGAAGAATTGCTTCTGGAACATTAATAAAACAATTTTGGGATAATTTTAAACTTGTTATGCTCGATGACAGGTCAGGTATTCTTTCTAAAGCAGAAAAAGAGGTTAATTTATTATTTTTGAGAATTACTTATTTTTTTGAAAGAAATTTTCCAGAATCAAAGACATACTAAAAGGTCAGTATCATTTTTATACACAGGTCCTTGTCCCATATACCAAAGGTAGAATTCACATATTTTTTTTTAAAGCTTATTTAAAACCAAACTCCCAAAATTAATTAATATATTGACTTTTAACACATTACATACTATTATCCTTCATCTCATAGTGGCATTAAACACTGAAATAATCTTATTTACACTTTACTGTATTGCCAGCATATATAAGACTCCCATACAATCCAGGATGTGTTGGGTCTTATTCATATAAAAATGAATCTAATGGTTCAGCTGTATTTAACGTGGTTGTAAGAATTACCTCCTGAAATAATGTGACAGTAATTTCTAAATGGAAGATCCTATATCTTGAAGACAGAATAAATTCTGACAGTAACTTATAAACTCCCACAGTATCATTAAAAATCTAATTTATGTAGCCTGCAATTTTTATAGAGAAATTAATTTTGACACCTTTGCATAAAATATGTGAAGTTATTGACACTCACTCTGTATGGACTCAAATCAGTTCCTTAACACTGAGTTCTAGTGAAGGGGATCTGCCCAGTGGTACCTAAGCACAAGGTTCAAAAATAAAACACTGGAGCTATGGAACACCTGCTGTAAGCCAAGTGGGATCTCAAATGACACCTACACTCAGGCAACTGAACCAAACGTTCTGTCTTATTCTGAAGATAATACTGGATATAGTGTGGTAAATAATTAGAATCATAGAATTGTTTAGGCTGGAAAAGACCTTTAAGATGATCGAGTCCGAACATTAACCCAGCCTGCCAAGTCCATCACTACACCATGTCCCTCCCCAAGGGCCAAATCTATGTCTTTTAAATATCTCCAGGGGTGGTGACTCCACCACTTCCCTGGGCAGCCTATTCCAGGGCTTGACAAACCTTCCAGTGAAGATATTTTCCCTAATATCCAATCTAAACCTCTTGTGGCACAGCTTGAGGCCATTGCCTGCTCCTTGGGAGAGGAGACTGAACATCACCTGGCTACAGCCTCCTTTCAGGTAGCTGTAAAGAGCAGTAAGGTCTCCTTTTCCCAGGCTAAATAGCCTCAGCTGCTCCTCATGAGACTTGTGCTCCAGACCCTTCACCAGCTCGGTTGCCCTTCTCTGAACATGCTCCAGCATCTCAATGTCTTTCTTGAAGTGAGGGGCCCAGAACTACGCACAAGGTTCGAGGTGCAGTCTCACCAGTGCTGAGTACAGGGGACAATCACTGCTCTGGTCCTGCTGGCCATGCTGTTTCTGGTACAAGCCAGGATGCTTCTTTGTATTTCAGTATAGTATTAAATCCATATTAATACTAGATTTGCAAGCTAAATCTGAAGAATTTCCTCTCTCTTGAACCTTCCTCAGCAGCATGTGCAATCTCAACTACACTCAATAATTTTTACAGCATCAACTACCATTGTAAAAACAAGACGAGCTAGCTAAAATCAAACAACTGGATGCATACTCCATCCTTCAGTGATGAAAAGCTGATGCTTAGGGAACTGTATAAACAAGGACAAGCATATGTGGTATTCCTTCCTGTTGTCCCAAGACTCAAAATGCTGGTCACAGAAGAGTTTTGTGACTTGGAGTGGTTTCTGGAAAGTGGATCCTATCTTCACAATACTTACCAAGAGCATTCATCCTGGCGTTGAACTGCTCCAGTTTTGTACAACCCATGAAAACGTTCTCAGCAAGGGATGAAATGTTGTTTTTGCTTATGTTTAAAATTTTCAATTCTTTCAAGCATATGGGTGAACACAGGCATGAAATTTTGTTTCTATGATAACAAGAGGAATGAAAATAAACTATGTTTCATTTAAAAACTACTAGGTAAAACATGAAGATAAAAGAGTGTTGATCTGACAATGTCATCCTGACATTGGTAAAACAAAAATACTTTATCTATATAAACACTGACCAGTCAGCAAAAACACTTCTTTAGTATGTTACTGGAATGGCAATGCTATTAGACTGTAACAAGACCCAAAGACATTCTCATGTGCTTTACAATACAACATTAAAAATGGTAGCAATTTACACATTGGGAAGGCAATGTTCACTGGCAACTATATAATCCCTTCCATGGTACAACAGTCATCATTCTGGATGACAAATATATTATTTCCTGTTATGTCTGTTATGCTACAGCCCATTTGCTAATGCTACTCACCCTTCTAGCAACAGCTGTTCCAGATTCTCAGTGACACTCGTAAGAAACTCAGGAGTGCACACCAGCTGATTGTATGAAAGATTAAGTTGCTTTAGAGTTGGACATCTGAGAGACGGATCCAAAGCAAAGGAAGGTCCAATGTCATTTCGAGAGATGTCAAGGTTGGCAATACAATTCATTTTCAGTAAGTATGTTGGAAAAGAAGTAAATCGGTTACTGTGCAAATCCAAGTAAGTCAAGCATTTCAGGTTCTGAAAGAAAAGGATAATTTGATTTTAAAAAGGTAAAAGAAAACATTAATTTACAAGTTTATAATTGAGTTATGTTTTTATACAATTTATTCATTTATCTCAGTAGGAAAAACAGAAAATAGAAATCATGTCAATGTAATCTATTTCTATTACAAAATAAAATATAAATCATTATTCAAAATTAATTAGCTCAGATTCATAAAATTTAACAGATACTAATTGCCTGCAGTTCTCAGTTACATTTCCATTATTATGCTACTCAATATAACGTCTTAAAGCAGTTCTTTGCAGTAAATGACTTAACACAGTTCTACGAAAATAGTTGTGTTTCTAGAGGAATGTAAATCCACTGAATGAAAACATTACCACAACATGCATTAAGTTATTAGAGATAAACAATTTATTTTAACTAATTTCATCTTGTACTACATAAAATTACGCAAAATTACTTCGCACAGTTGTTCTGGAATGGTGGTAAGAGCATTTTGATGGAGCTCCAGTTTCTCAAGGTGTTCCAGATGACTAATTAAGCAGCTATTCTGACTGATGGCATCAATGTTCTCCAGCTCATTTGATGAAAGATCTAGTGATTTAATACATTCTTTCTCTGAGATCAATGAAGAAAGACTGTCTGATGGTCTTATATGTGGTGAAAACTTTGAGATGCCTTCTATTAAAACAAAAGGTGTGAAAAACAGAATTATTTCATTTAACACTTCAGTAAAATTAAGATCAATCAACTTGGGATCTAAAAATGCAGAAGACAGTGAATGTTGAGATACTGGTTAAGATCCAAACCCATGAAGACTTCTATTATGACACAAAAATTTATAAGATGGTAGGGAAAGGATGGATGCTTATGCACTGCACAACAGAAGGAGCTTTAGAAAGCTAGTAAGAGCACTCATGAAATTTCATTGCCTATTTAATTCTACATAAATTATTTGTGAAGCTAAATATATATGCATTATTTGTACTCCACTGTAGTATTTTTAAAAATGTATCCTCTTATTTGTAAAGAAATATATAATCTGACTAAAATCTTTGCCTGGTACGCTTGTGAAAGTACTAAGGGTGAAAAATCTGTTATACATGTTAAATTGTATAGTTTACTTACTGGGGGATTCATCTGAAAACAAAAATTTTCTTCTTTGTTTCATAAGTGGTTCATAATCTGAGCCAGGTCCCTGCAAAATCCCAAAGAGAAAAAACAGTTACGAACATATGCAGATATTTGAAATGATCTTTTTATTGTGGTTTCTTTTCACCAGAACGTACAAGGAGAACACAAACACACTGTGCACTTCAACTTAAAATAACTACAGGTTGCATCTTTCTAAAACTTATTGATCCATGCAATATGAAAGAGTGGTAAATTTAAAGTGCACTGGAAGAAGTGCACTTTTTGGCAACCTAAAATTACTTTCACTGGTGGGGGGTGATAGGATGAAGCAGGATATTACAAAAAATAATTTTCTCTAGGGAAACCAGTCTCTCTAGTTTCCCTTTACAGTCATAGGAAAGAGACAAGCTCCTTTCAAGGAATCTGATTTTCATTCCACCAATTTGTCCTCTGATGTCTTCTTCTGGAATCAGTCTCTCTCCACTGGTCACAGCTGAAGATCGGCTTCTCTAAGGGCTAGTTAAGTCTCTGTGAATAGGTCCATAGTTCCTGTATTTCTGTTTGGATACTGGACTGGAGATTTGAACAATTCACAAGAACATCTGCTTTTTCCTGACCATGGACCATGGATATTTGCTGACATAAACTCTCCTCTGTATAATGCACCTCAATAGCCGGAAATACTGAATGGCAACAGTGAGACAAAAACTCATATCCATTACATCACTCTTCCTAACACTCGAATAGTAACAATTTTGCAGTAGGCAATGCAGATGGACTTGAAAGCCTGGAATGAACAAAGATCTGACTTACCACAGAGTAGGAATGTCGTGGTAAAGTAGGAGAACCTCTTTGAAATGCCATTTCCCTACAATATAAATCAGCAACTGCAATGGAATTGGACTTCTTTTTTGTAAAAAGTGAACTGTCACTTCCTTGAACACAGGAGGAGAAATAAGTAAGAAAATGTATTTAAAGATGAGGCTCAGAATTCAACTGTAATATAGATGCTGGCATACAAAGGAGAGATACGTTTCATTAATAGATGAATTTGCACTTCCACATTTGTTGAGAATGAAACATCAAATACCACTCTGGATTTGGTGATTTCAGCATCCCTCTTCTCAAAGCTACTTTTAAAACTCCTAAAATCACTCCTATTAGTAAAGACTGTATTTTTTTATAACAACTTTTCTATGCGGGACAACAAATAGACCTACAGAAATGAAAAACAATACTGAATGATATAAAGGAACAAAACAGAACAAAATCTTCCTTAGGATTCTCTGATTCCAAAACTGAAATTCTTCATCTGTTATGATTTTAAGTAGCCAACTGTTCTAAAACAAGAGCGAGATTTGAACAAAAAATAAAAAAGGTATGTTGCCAATTTAGGCCCCTTTTATTATAAAGTTGCTGATATTATAGACAGAAATACTGTCTTTTTATAAGTTCAAGGCATTCAGATGTCCTGACATGGTTAGCAAGAATGATGTTGGACTGAACATAAACCTGTCATTTACACTTTCTGATCAACTAATTATCTTCGGGATAGGGCTTATTTCACCTATTTTTATTTTTAATAGTATAGTCCTCTATACCAGATCTGGTTGTGTAAACTTTATTTACAGACAACCAAGGCAAACAGAAGGGTTTCTAGATTGCAATACACCTGACTTCATGATGAGGCAAACTGGGCTCTTGAAGCACTTGCTTTTTGCTATAGACTATAAAGGCAGCTCATAAACAGACAGCAAAACTGTCAAAATCTAGATTTGGTTTTATGATCCCATTCCTTCTCTCTACAAAAAATTGAATGCATGAAGAACTTTTTAAATGGATAGTAAAAAAAAAAATTAAATGGATAGTAAAATTCTTTAAGTCCCAATTTTGTAGATAAAGCACATACTTACAACAAACTATTTTCCAATGTTACCACAAACGAAATTTTAGAAGTTTTTTCTTCACGGGAAGTGTTACATCTCAAACTGAAATAAACAACTGATTTATGGCTACAGTCTGGCCCTGGTACACTAGATTGGGATTATAAAAAGAAAAAAAGAAAAGAAATACAATTACCTTCACTATCAATATCATCACTCAAAGGAAAAACACTGTCCACTAGTGGGTCAGGTATGAAATTCCAATCATAGTTTTTATCCACTCCATCTTCAGAGAAGTTTGGATCAGAGGATGCTCTTGATCTATCCTCTGAAATATTCTTCATCTGGAATTTAAGCACCATTCTTGCCAGTGCAGAACCTGCATCTGTATGTGGAAGAAACAGAAAATATAGAATATTCTCCAAGAAACACAAATAGCTTTAAAAAAGTAACAGAAATAACTTGATTTGTTTTCAAGTTTTGTCAGACTTTCCATAACCAGCTGAATGCTATGAAGAGAGCCTGAACCCAAAGTCTTGATCTAAAACACTTTCATAGTACCATCAAGAGATAGAACAGTTTCTACATATACTCACTTTGTTTTTTCATTGGAGCAAGTTTATCTGGGAACAAAGGAATGAGCCAGGAAGGTTCTAGTCTCCCAATACCAAATCCTCCAAGACATATACTGTTGTTGGTGACATCAAGGCTAAGCTTCTTTAAGAGCAAGCTGATGATTTGGCTATCTCCTCTCTTTATACTGATGGTTAAAGCACTCCTAACATCCTGCTCTCGAGCACCATTGGCTAATAGCAATTCCACCAGTTTAGGATTATTTCCTTTGTCACAAACCTAATAGAGAAAAGCAATTAAAAAAAATCATGTGAGGCATTCAAACAACAGCTCAGACTGCATTAAGAGGCTTATCTCAAATTCAGATTCACTTTATCTTCAGGATCGTGACTCTTTTTCAATTACACAATTCCTTGCTCCTTGGAGCATATGCCTGCCTAAGGCATCTGTGTACCAAGTCTCATTTTCATGAAGTCTTTGCCCAAAATGTATCAAATATTTGAGTTCTGCAACTGTAATTATTGTCATGAGAGCACATAATTTTCAGGCAAAAATGAATGGCAATTTATCTAGCTTGGTTATTGCACGTGGTCTAAGGCAATTCCATTTATTTATCTGTTCAGTGGAAAAAAGACACTTAGGTGTTATTCTGCCATATCATCTGGATATTTGATGAACAGGCACCAATAGGGAGACTCACCAAGCCTTGCCTAGTGCTAGGGAGCTCAGGTCTACTGGCTTTAACTACCTGAAAGGAAGGTGTAGCAAGTGGGGGGTCAGGCTCTTCTCCCAGGCAGCAAGCAACAGGATGAGAGGAAATGGCCTCAAGCTGTGCTAGGGAAGGTTCAGGGTGGACATAAGGAAGAATTTCTTTATTGAAAGGGTAGTTAAGCACTGGAATGGGCTGCCCAGGGAAGCAGTGGAGTCGCCATCCCTGGAATCGTTCAAGAAACAACCGGATGTGGCACTTAGTGCCATGGTTTAGTTGATAAGGTGCTGTTTGGTCAAAGGTCAGACTCGATGGTCTCGGAGGTCTTTTCCAACCTTAATGATTCTATGGTTCAGTCAGACTTACTCCTCCCAATCTCCAAGCCTGCACTGCTACACAGGCCAATGTTGATTGTGAATATTAAAAATATTTTTTAGAAATACTTCCAATTACTTCAGTATGTCCACTGTGGTTTGCTAGCACTGATTTGCCAACCTCACACTCAATGGATGGATGGTTGGTTCCAAACCCAGCTGTGCTTCATCACCCAGCCAGTCCTGCCAGCAGAACTGAACACTTCCTAGCTCCCTGTAGGCAATATTGCTGGGGTTCTCTCAGACTGTTTAAGACTTCGACACTGAAGCAAAATTAAGAAGTGCTTATGCACACCACTTCTCAAAAAAAAAAATTAAAATAAAAATTTAAAGGCAGTCACATTTAGCAAGGAGTACTTGCAGATGGGAACAGCCTCTCCATCAGCAGGGCTGCATCCACATGGGATGTTTCCCTATGGCCTTTTTTAAGATACATAATTCAAATAATTGTTGCTCTGGATGTGGCTGCTGTCTGGATAAAGCTCTTTGCTAAAGTGACTGCAGGCATTCCAAGGTGTCACACTACTTTAGCTATGCTGAGTTAAAGTCAGAACTCTAACTAGAATAGTTAAATCAGCACAAACACTGGATGACTATGTGCATCTTCAAGTACAACACAAAGTAAAAAAAAAACTCACAGGCATTTTGGGCAAAGTCACCTTCGCAAGTCTAGATCAGAGTGGGACTAAGCACACTGAAACCTATTGATGCACAGTGCTGCCTGCTGGTCTGTTGGTACTTGAGCCTCACAGAGCTTGGAAAGAGCTGAATTTGGAATACCAGCTCCTGGTCTGAGCTTTAATGGGCTTGATGCATCCTACACCTGATTTGTTCATAAAACCCCTGACTGGTAACTTATAAAGCTTGAGCTTAAGTCTTCTTCAATAATACTCCAAAAGCTCAGGCTAAGTCAGTATTTGACTGAATCCAGGTTTGCACATGAACAGGGTAAACAGTTGGAAAGCACGGATTTTAAAGTGAGCCTGCAGTAGGACCAAACTGACACTGTGGGCACGTTCTATGGGACAGTGCTCTGTAAGCTTCAATACAGGGAAAGGCATTTCAGTGAACATCAGACTGAGCCTGAAGTCACTGTCACTGTGTTAACACCACTCAGGTCACAGGTTGCATTGGGTATTGCTACTGTATTCTGCCAAATCAATGTTTACATAAAAACAGAAAGGAACCCAAAAGCACAAATTTTAAAGCAATAAAATTATAAATATATATCCATATATTACCTGATAAATCAAAGAGTTTGTATTTGTCTTCTTATTAATATCAGCTCCCAGCAGAAGTAAACATTCAGCCATAATACTATTGTACTCCATACATGCTTTTTCCAGCATTGTATTTTTTAAATCATCATTTTCTGCTATTTTAGCAAAACATTTACAACACAGGCTTTGAAACTGAATGGGAAGACAATAAGAGTTAGGACAAAAAAACCCAGCAACATGTTTTAGCTGTGAAGCTGCCAAAGAAAGAAGATACCTGTCGGTCTCGCTGGTCAGTGAAACACATAGACATCTGGTAGAAAATGACTGCATCAAATGATTCATTTATCAGTAGCTTTGCAAAACAAGGTGACAAGCCAAGAATGGACAAGATTGCATGAAATCCCTAAGAATACAATGAGAAGATTGTGAGAAGTACAAAGTTAAAAAGTGGCATTTTAAAACAGGTCATGCAACAAAATCAAATTTCAACCAAAAGATACATGATTTAATTTTGTCTTGCTTTTAAACATGCAATAATTCACAAATCAGAGAGGATGACGAGAGAAGGCAGAAATACCAGGTATCTCTGTGTTTATATAGCTGTAGTTTCATGCTTGTTTAGCTGACCCACTTAAACATATATTAAGTGACACTTTGAAAAGCCAAATATGCACCATAATATCTGACAACATCCTGCCTGCCATGATTTCCTGAAAATGTAGAGGAAACAATCTCCTAAGGATACACAATGAAGATACATCCCCTGTTCCAGTATGTTGCTCAGTAATCCCTAAATTTGAAAAAAATACATGGACTAAAGGAAAAACCTAACAGGTGTATCTAAAAACTAAGAAGAAACATAAAATTATCCCATTATTCTGCAAGTAAAGTTCACTTAGAAGGATTA
Source organism: Dendrocincla tyrannina (assembly GCA_035047865.1). Taxonomy (NCBI): domain Eukaryota; kingdom Metazoa; phylum Chordata; class Aves; order Passeriformes; family Dendrocolaptidae; genus Dendrocincla; species Dendrocincla tyrannina. The sequence goes on from JAWWMP010000041.1 coordinate 13,551,903, forward strand.
ACTGGGTAAATTAGGAACTCTGTTGAAACCTAATTTAGGCTTAATCTCAGCAGCTTCCTTATTTCAGCACATTATTTTTATTTCTCTCTACACTGGTTGTTAAGCTAAACATGGCAAGGTTGAGGGAAAAACAGCAGCAAAGAAGGGAGGCTCTACTGTGATATTTTCATATTGGTCTGAAACACAAGTATAGAAACTCTTGCAGAAGGCTGATCTCACAGACAAGCTCCATTCTGCTAGAAAAATAAAACTGCCAACAAACAGGGAAAACTTCTGAAGCAGAGAAACAGAACTTTCACACGAGGAGGACTGAACATGTGTTTGCAGACAGCCTAGGAACTTTCCTTCCATATACAGATGTGGGTCCAAAGTCTGACACAGTATTCCAGTAATACCCTTCCTTAAATACAGCATTCCTATACCAAGTTTATTGTGGGTGACAAGGCTGGGAACTAAGTTATTTTTTATGACTTCACAGAAAAGGGCAATCAATAATGTAATGATGGTTATTTCATTAAATGATTATTGATTGACAGAATGATGGATCATGACTGAGAAATTTGTTCAGAGCTCAGAAGTGTTAAGACAACTTATGCTTACATATTCTGGATTGAATATATGCCTGCAAGAAAACCATCTCTACAACACATGTATCAGTTTAATTACACAGGTTTATACTAATCTAGTAATTGCACTTAAATCAAAATGAAGTAAGTAAAAATAGGAATTACACTTCAAATATATTAAAATCATTTTCTAAGGTTTTGGCTTTCATTTTCATCTTTGCACATAGAAATGGCACGTACATGCATCTGGATTTCAGTGACTTCTTTAAATCGTCGCAGAGTAGAAACCAGAACTGCAGACAGGACATGCATAGTTGCAATACACAAACTCTTTCTTGTAATCAAAGAGCGTAGAAGAATCAAACCCAAACACTGTATGTCTAGAAGGAAAATAAATATTATTCAGACATTGATAATTCAGACATTCTGAGTGGAATAAACCCATGATTTAAGTAGTCTTTTAGTAACATTCCAGGAAGGTATTTGCACAAGCTATTACAGGGCCAGGCGTAACTACAACTTGGGTGAACTTGAGGACTATGCAGTACTGCAGCCTTTTCTTGCCATGCAACCTACATCACGTCCAGCATAAAGGGAGGAACAGACAACCTGCATCACACCCAGCGTAAAGAGAGCAATAGATGGGTTACAGCCTCTATGGTTCATCAGACCCTCCTACCATGTAATTCTCATTCTACTGACGAACACCTTCCCTACCTTGCTCATCTGGATACATCTGTAGCGTGTGAAGCACAGTGTCAGTAGCTCCTTGCTGGGTTAAGATTTCTAGTGCACCAGTGCACTCAGCTACAGAAGCAAGTAGTCTTAATCCACACTTCTGAATGCTAGGATTTCCAATAAACTAATGAAGAAAGGAATATAAAATTAGAGGAAGTTTGTTCTGCTTACAAGGGCAACAGAAGAGCTGCTTGCTCTTAAAGCTGTTCTATAAGAACAAGTGATTGTTGCTCTTAAGAATGTGAAATTACAGCTGATGTGACAATAAATAATCATGATTATTCACAGTTTTAAAAAGGTTCCTTCATCAACCAACTGCTCATAACATCCCCAGATTTTCACCTTTGATTTTGAAAATATTCCCTAGCTATTTTTCTGATGAAGAGTGGAATTTTTTTCCCTCAGATTTTCAGTACAACTGTTGATAAGTTCATACCATTTTTTTAGGACAAGGAGAGGGAGAAAATGTACTTCCTGTGTGGTTAAAAAGGAACAAAAAGGTGGGGGTTTTTTTGAGAACTGGCACAAGTGATTAACACGGTGGCAACTGAAAAAATATGAAAATAAAAAGATAGGAAGCAATGTATGTATCACCATACCTCATCAAGATTTTAGTATTTTGGGTTTAGTTATATAGTAATTCAACAGGTTATTTGTGATTTTTTCCCCAATTTCCCCCCACTTCTAGGCAGAGGAAACCTAAATGAAGCCTAGCTCTGAGAGTATCACAGCCATCACAGTGACTTGCAAATCTGCTAAATTATTTCAGCGGAGTCACGCCCATCTTCCTCTTTATTCTGTCTCTAGTTTTTTATTAAAATGTGTCGACTTCTGGCCCTTCTGGATGATACTGTAGTACCTCAAAACACAAACCAGCTGTGTTGGAAAATGCAATCTGGATGGCCACAAAGCACTGAAGACTGTAATACCTTCTCTAAGAAAAAATTATTTTACCTCCCTGGTCAACTCCTATGTTCAATATCTTCAGGTCAAAAAATGTCCTTCAGACACTCAGAACTGTTTCACTGAGACATTACTTGCTCTGACTTCTGTAATAAATATAGGAGACATAAGTTTCCTTGACTAAAGCTGTTTGGCAAGCTAAAAATTGTTGAGAGATTAAAAAAAAAAAATTAATAGCTACATTTTGATTGTGGTCATCTGAAGCTTGAAAACCTTGTAGAGACAGGATTCTTCTGAAGATCATAAAGTTAAACCTTTCCAAACACTAGAATTTAAGGTTTATTTGCTGTGCAAAGTGCCCAGTGTTTTCTTTGTATAGTCAGCGTCTGCTTCAGCCTTTCATTTTTCAGCTTCCCCTTCAGGGCACTGCGATCATTCTGTTTTCCAGAGACTGGAAAAAGTTATAGAATTGACCAATGAAAGGAATGGAGACAACTGACTTGCCCACTCAGTTCTATGTGTAGCTGGGGTGTAGGCATGAGGACACTTTTTGTGTATACACTAGTCCACCTAAAAAAAATAATCACATATAAACTATAAGTTTTAAAAGAATTAGCTTTTTTATCTACCTTTTAAAGTTACTACACAAAGGATCATCCAATATACTCCAGAAAAGAAAGTACAAAGAAACCCCAAAAGATCAATAGAACTAAGGAGTTAAGATTAATTCTATCAAATCAATAGGAAAATCAAAGCAGAACTAACTCTTAAAAATGCTTCACCATTGCAAGTGTAAAATAATGACAAAACCAATTAGAATAAAGCTTTAACTATACCCTGTTCAAAGCATTAAGCACCAATGAGTGAGTTCCCTCCAACAGACACTGGCTTTTGATGACTTTTACTGTAAGTGCAAAAGCAGCATCTCCCACATCTCTGGAAGAACCATTCTGGTGTTCATGCTTTGTATCTGCAACAACAGAAGACACCCTTCCTCAGAACAGCAGATTTCATATTCTCCACACTATTAACCCAATATAATAATCTAACAATCAAATTGAACACAGAGGTGACTCGGAGGGCATAATTCAGATCATATGACATTTTTAGAATGCTGCATTAGAGACTGGAGTCCCTCCACATTTACATTGTAACGTGAGTATATTGTGTTTGAAAGGACAATTTCACCATGTGTTTGCTCACTGCTTATTGTGAAAATACAAAATCATGCCAAAGAATTCAGCCTAAGGTACTTTGCAATGTATTACTTTTTTAAGCTGTGGAGTTTCTTGGTGTTCCTGATATCTACTTCAGAATGCCTCTTCCTTCTGGAAAGGAGACACTATAGAGAAGCTATAAACTATTTGTCCTTGCTCACTTGGCAGCACAACATAGGACAAATTTTACACGCAGATGACATTAAGTGGAATGTGAGCACATACAAAAGAACAGGGAAAGGTCTTTCATAAAGGTCTTTGTTGTAGCTTTTGGCACTTGGCAGTCAAGTGACACTTGAGAAAGTACCCAGAAATCCTTCAAAAGTCACTTCAGCATTCATATTTGTTCTGATTGCTACTTTTCCCATTAATAACTTTTTTATTCTCTAATTAACCTGCAAGTTCCAACATCCAGTTGGCATTTTCTGTGTTTGATTACACTTTAGAAGGGCCTCACTTCCAGGATACTGGTGAAAAAGCACGTTGTCTACATGTTAGAATACATATATCAAGTCTTAATCCTGCTATTTATTGAAAAAAAAAAAAAGGAAAGTATTAGGATTGTAACTCAAGGAATAGAAGGAAACTGAAAACCTGCAATCAGTCTGCATATTAGCCATGTTACTATTTTCAGAGTTACTCGTTTTGTAAATGTTCAACTAAAACTGCAGATACTTGCAAAAAGTTTCTCTGAAAAGAAATCAATACCCCAAGTCTGTACTCTCATGCTTTATGTCAGGAAAAAAAGCAGGATATAGAGCAGTACAATAATAAAAGAGTTAAAATTTTACCCAATTCTACCAGAGGCATAAAACTAAGAACATTATTTTCCCCTGTGGATTGCTGCTAAAGAGACTTTTTATGGAAAGGAATTTCTAAGCTAGTCAGTTTGGTTTCTTGTTTTTGGTAGAAAATAGTATATAATTGTATATTTTATATTTTCCAATCACTGTCCAATTTTTATGTTCCTTCCAAGAGATACTATCAAAACAACTGCATTTTGTGGTTCAATGTTCAGGTCATCATCATGGTTTGCTCTCACTTAAAGGGGATTGATGATGAAAATACAGAATCACAGTGATAGCTCCACACTCATTCCCTGAACTCCTCAGAAGTAATGGAGCTAACTCCTCACTCTTCACTGATGAAATTAAGGAGAAATAACAGTGATAACTTTGGTCTGTTGTCTTAAATACCTCAAAAACTTTCCCCCATCTTGTATGTTCCTAAAGACTTACAGCTGTTCTCTGCTATGTACAGAACTGCAGTAATTTTTTTGGGGTCCCATTAAAGGCAGTCTCATTAGATAAGAAAGACTAAGACTCAGCTGATTTTAGTCTGATTTGATCTATAACTTTGTATGACTTACCAGGCACCATAAAGTGTAAAAGGACTCGAAGTGCTTCCAGTTGTACAGAGAGTGATTTTTCATGTTTCCTCATGGCTTTTACAACTTCTGATACTGCTACTGTCATTATATCCAGATGAGGGAAACTGAATACATTGATTTTAAAGGAATAAAAAAAAAATTAATTTCTAAATTGTACATGTATTTGCTTCCTCAATTAACACTGTGTGATAACCCTTTGGAATATAGTAAATCTGATTTGAGCTATGAAATACAAATTAAAACATGGTCTTTTTCATCACAGCAAATTATTTTCATTTCATTCCATTAATTCAGTCTGTGTAAATAATTCCATCCTAGCCAATACTAAAGTAATATTAACACAATGTTATTAAGTTGATATTCTGGGAAATTTCCTTCCTCTCAATGAAATTCAGTGTGGGTAACAGAAGGGGAGACTGCCCAGGGAGAGTTCATTCAAATCTCGCTGCTCAGAACCATGAAGAGAAGAACATGCAGCTCCCTACACACATCCACCTGGGCATTTGACTACAGGGCTTACAAAATTCCATGTCTTAAAGAGGGCTGTCAGCCCGTGGTCAATTTTAATATCAGTGAACAGTTAATAATTTAAATGTAATTGCTGACAGCACTGAATCTCACAAACCTTCCCTCTGGAAGTGGACAAGCGTTTCTAATTACATTACCTTCCTTCGAAAACATGATTCAGAATCCTGCAGGCACTTTCAACCACTTCAGGAGAATGTGGATGCTTCCTCATTATATCCAAAACATTCATATGTATGCCTTTTGCCAACAGTGTCTTCCTAATATTTACTACAACACAAAATAGCAAGCATCCTATAAGTAAATTTTTCTTTATGTATAGTTCTCAAAAACAATAGAACTGCTTTTTTTTCCCTCACCAAACAAACACATTATAGTATAAATTGGAATGGGAAACAATTTGAGTTGAAACTGACTTCTGTTTGCATAACTTAATTAAACAGATTATAATTTCCAATTGTCTAATAAGTTTCTATACATCTGCTATTTTACTTACAAAAACTTAGCATATGGGAAGGAGCTTTTTCTTGTAATTGTACTCTGTGATCATGTAGGAAAACTATAATTTAAAACTTTCAAAAAAACCTTCAAACTTCCAAAATAAAGCTTCAAAAATGAAATTATATTTTTTCATTCTATTGACTTTGTTAATTATTTTTTTACAATTCAAATATCCAAGCACATATTGTAGCTATAACTGTAACCAATACAGAGCAGAACAGTACAAAAATATTCTACATTATCAGAGTAACTACCACCAAATCCTGTTATGCCCAGTTCAGCACATCCATTTAAAATGGTTAGTTCAAGCAATACTACATTGTGTCAGAGGGTTTTACTAAGCTTCTTTATGTCTACCATTTTGGCTGTAAGCACACTAATTTACGGGGGGAAAAAAAATTAAAAAGACAAAAGAAAATCTTGCTTTAGGTTTTCAAAAGGAATCAGAGGCCCACTTGTCACATGTCATGAAAATGCCTGGTATATGATAATAGTATGCACACATTTATGAGATCTGTTTCTCAATATAGGCAGATATCGATCTCATAAATAACTATAAAACCTTTTCAGTGCTAGGTTTTATGTACTTGGATGGCTCAGTAAACTGGTGATAAAACAGTGCTTTCTCACCTAGAAAATGGTAATTAACTGCTAGGCTTTTCCTTCCTATCTAGCCAGTGGTTTTCAATGTGCGGTCTGCAAACCACTTGAGGTCCATAACCATTTCAAAGGATTCTGGGAAAGGTATCTAATAAAAAGCAGGCCAACTTTCAGTAGGCTTAAATACTCTACCCAGGGGTCCACATCTCCACTGAAAAATTTTGAGGGGGTCTGCAAATTGAAAAAAGTTAGGAAACCATGTTAGGGACACAATCAGGACTAAAACAATCTTGAAAACTGTCATGCACATGCTTAACTTTCTACATGATTTGATTCACTAAAGTCCACAGGACTGCTCAAATCTCCCGTGTTAAGCAAGAAGATGGTATTTGTTGGGCTGTATTCCTTATTCACGTGATTTTTAACAAATGGAGCTCTTGATGAAAATCAAACGTGATAAATATTTAAACAAGCATACAGAGAGAACACACTATTCATGCCTCCTGCCCCGAAAAGTAGCAATTGCAACACATGAATTGGCAGAGAGCTCTTTACTTCCACATACTTTTTGATGCTAGCCAACAACAGCTTTTTCAAAGCAAGGAATAAATTTCTTAGTCAACACAACAGCATAATATTCTACATTGCATTCATATAACAGCATACTAAATTCTCTTTAATATTTATGCAATAACTTTCTGCTGAAAGTAAAGGCAATTAAAGTCCCTTACCATTTTGTTGTGACAAAATTGCCAAGGTACTAGCAGCTGCCTGAAACACTTCTTTTGAAGAGGAGTGCATCAGCATGGACAGCATCACTGCTCTGTCTACTGGGAACCTTTCAGAGAAAAACAAATCACTGCACACTGATTGTATCATAGCAGTTGCTTCATAATCACAGTCCAGTTTCCTAAAAATGTGTTATGCTCATAATTAAATTTTCAGATGATTGTTCTTGGCTTCTTATATGTTTCCAGAACAACAGCTCACAGAGAGCCCTTTGTAACCAATGCAACTTTGTCTAGTCTGAATCTCACTGAATTCACTTGGAACCATGCTTTCCAAGCGACCTGATGTCCAGAAAGAGGTACAAATAGGCTTACTAAAATTGAATGACTAAAATTTTAAGCAACTCTGAGAAACAGCTTAAATAAAATGTAAATCTATGCCTTATCCATGCCTAGATTCTCCCTGATGAGGCAGTATCCCCTCTACAATGCCCTTTCATCTGATTTGTGGGAAAATGAGCACTGCTTTTCCATACCCCTTACATGCCAGATATCTTAATCTTGTCTGTTTTCCCCATTCTTACATTCTTTATCCTTGTTGCAACTGAAGACAAAATTCCTTATGAACTGTAAAAATTAGCTCTAATAGACTTTGCTCTGACCCTTTATTTTAACACAGTTTTAGGCAGTTTTGCCTTAGTCAAGGTCAGCCCACTTTTGACGAAGCTTTTCCAAGTGTGGTAGGTCATTATGCATTGCATCATATATTAGTAAACAGGAAAGAAAACTAAAAATAATGGAAACATGAAATCCCAAATGGCCTAAAAATAGGTGCTCGTTTTTTTAACTTCCAAAAATCCTGTTCAAGATAACACTGACTGATTATCTCCATCTCCAATCTTCTCATGAAGGTTGCGTTGATACAGAAACAGATTTTTCAAAGCCCAACATGCAGCCTCCTAAATAGAGACAAAAATATTAAGAAAACACAACTTTAGAAGATTAAAAACATATGAAAAAACTTCAATAGTTTGACTGCTTATCAGCCCACAACAGAGGTACAAGGTGCTCTATGTAGAAATAGAACAAAATGTATACTGTCACATTCTTTACAGCAGGGATAGGCCTGAGTTACAAACATATGCAACAGCCTCATTATTTGATTTGCATTTTGATACCTATTTTAGGCTGAGTGTAATTCTTCTGTTGATGGGCTTGTGTTTGGTTTCTGGATACAGAGGAGGAATTAAATAAAAACAATCTTTGCATGGCCAAAGTTTCAGGTAAAAAGTCTCAACTATCTCTATTTGTTCCAACAGAGTAACTGAAACCTCTTGAGATGAGCAAAGATTAGAAAGGTAAGAAAGGTAATATTTATTCTAAATCTAACCATCCTTAAAGCCTTTTTTGCCTGAGGATATATGTGAGAAAAGGATGTTGCTAAACATTTTATTCAACATATAATGCAATCTTCCCATCCTCCCATCGTCCAAAAATTCTCACCAGCACATCTGTATTTTTTCGGTGCAGTTCTAATGCTCTGTAACATGCTTCCAACCAGCAGAACTTTTCTTCCTCCTCCTCTTCTTTTCTATCCTCCAAGTCCCGGTTTAAGAATATTGTTTCAGCTTGAAATACATAATATTTACAATAAATTCTTACTGTGAAAACAAAACACTGATATCTTAACCTTCCTGTAGTCAAGGAGGTGCTCATGCTGCCAATGTGCAGAAATCAGTGGGAAGATAAGCTTTTTCTGGGAAGGGAGAAGTCTTTTGACATAAACTCTATGACAGATTTGTAAGATATCCATAAGGTTATAAAGGGAATAAAAAACTTAACTGTAATGTAGAAAATTAGTCACACAGTTACAGATCAGTCAAGGCTTTGGCTCTGAAAAGACCTGTACATACTTTTTTTCTTGTGTATTTACATACAGAATACCACAGGCATAAAATATAACTATGTAGCATTTGCATGTAACCCCTTACTACAGAGCCATCAACACGCTTAAGCAAAGCCATTAAAAAACAAAATGCAAACTGCAGTTGCTACGAGAGAAATAACTGGTCCCAGAAAGTGCAAGAGAATTTAAAATCAATCATTCATAATATCTGAGGCATAATGGAGTGTGTACTGATTTCTAATCTTTGCTATTTTAGGGACTTATAAACAGCGTTTCTACTGACTTTTGTATGGAACAATTACTAAAAGAGGACCAGATTCTTAGCTTTTTGCCACTAGCTAACTAACTTATACCTCAAGTGTACTCAAGGATAAGTTTAAATCTTTTAATTGCTTTCAGAACTCAAGCACAAGCACTGATTTTGCGTTGCCATCAACTGCCACAATACTGTCATACCTGGCAAACACAGCATCAAATCAGTGTTGTTATCATTAGAGATTCTATGTTAAGTAGGGATTATCCAGTATTTGTCTATGAATAAACAGTTTGCTTTGTTTAGATCTGTCAACATAACTTACCAGCTCTAAACACTGTGAAGATGTTGGGCATGTGATATGAGCTTTCTCAAAATAAAAGAGCAAACTGTAAGCATGTAGGAAATCTAGTTCTGTGAAAGTTATCCTGTGCGGAGCGAGGCTTAGAAGTCAGTGCAGACGATCCAATATGGATTAACAGCAAAGCTCAGTTTATTGAATAATGTCTCTACAGTTATAGTATTCTCTAAGTATACGTGCAATAGTATTATTGGTGTTCATACACTT
>JAWWMP010000041.1:13561897-13578735 GCA_035047865.1 Dendrocincla tyrannina
GTTGTTTATCTTACAAGCACACAGAGGAGTCTAGCCAAGGCCAAACTCCTTCTGCCCTGCTAAGAGATTTATAGACCAGGCAACCTCCCACAATCCTGCCTGAGGCTTTTGTGTTAAAGGAGTTTGAAATTATTACAGGAAATTACCAGAAAAAATTAACAAGTAGACAGAGATTTACTCACTTAGAAGAGCTAAACAACTGAGAGCTGCAGCTTGTAACTTTGCGTTTTCAGGATATGCTGTAACAGCCTTCACAATGACTTCTGGAACCTTATGTAACACGAGGATATTGAAAAAATTTCCTGAAAACACATAAGATGCTAAATAAATATAAACACATATCTAGAGCTTTACATACATTGAACATAAATTTCTCGGCACACAAGGCATAAACTTTGTAGCAAACACTGGGTTTCTGATTGCAGGGCTCAACACAACATTTTTCTTGTGGAAAGAAGAGGTCAAGGACAAAAAACATTCGGGATCTAGATTCTTTGTGGGGTTTTCGGGTTTCTTTTTTTGTTTTTTTTTACAAGAGATGGAGGTTCAATGCAAAATGAAGTACACATTGGCATCAAAAATAAGACAAATACAGTTAGTATATCTCTTGCAGACTTCCTGATAGGAAGGAAATGCAGTCCTGGTCCTGAATTCTTACCATGATTTGATTTATCCTGTGAAGCAAGTCATTTAACCCTGGTTTAATCTCAGTTTTTACCCTCTTCATTATATAGATTAAAGTCAGCGTTATAAATACATACAATCTGGAATAGCAGAAAGCACTACCTTCTGATGATGAATATATTTAAAGCATAACTATTATTAAAGGCTGCACAGTATTTTGTTATAGGTTGAATACAAGGAACTCTCCAAAAAGCAAGCAAATTAAAATAACTTCCATGTTTGCTGTAAAAACATGTATCATGCATAAAAAAACAGAGCAACGCTTACTTAGTCCAATATAGTTTGATAGCTATGGTTTCAATTTTGATATTCAGTTTTGTTTAAATCTTCACTAGTGAAAATGAGAATCACACTGGCAATATGAAAGATCAGTAGTGTGATGTTATATCAGCACTGCTGTTTCCTACTCTGTTGTAATGAAAATGGTATGTTTGTGTAAATGCATTACTTACCTAAGAAAACTGATAATCTCAGCCCATGTGATGAGTAATTCTGTTGGACTTGTGGCTGGCCAAACAGGTATCAGCCAGTTAAAATTCCAAGCACAGTCAAATATAGGATAGTCATTACCAGCTTAGCAAAAATGCATGAAGGTGAATTTGGAAGCTAGTAGATGCTGACTTTATCATTTCACTACCAGTTAATACGGGTATGAAGACAGTGTCCATCAGAACAATTTGGGAAGCGCTACACTGGTTTGATGGAAATCTTCCAGACTGTTTCCAAGAGCACCTAGGAACTTTACACCTGTTTCCCTAACTGTGTGATGCTGTGCACACCTCTTTCATAACTCTCCTAATGTTGCTCTTTATTAAGATGAGGGGCATCTGTTACACCAAAAGAAGAAATGGATCTTGTGGCTGCTTTTCTGCCACTCTCACTTGTTGGTCAGAATAAACACATGACAAACATGTGATTGAAAACTGGCTGGTTGCACTTAGGGCAAGATCAAGGCATGTCAATCAAATTGCTGTGTCCCCACAAGTGCTTGGTTTCCCTGCCTATCTTCAGTTAGCCTTGCACAGGAAACCGTTCAGGGGCAGCATCACCTCTTGCCAAAAAAACCTGCAAATACCACCACAGTGGCTACTGCATTTTCTTGATAATTGTATTTGGCTTTCTGAAGGGGAACTGGAAGTTGCTCTGGGTTTCACTCAAGTCTGATCTGTATTTTCTATAGCATGTGCACAAGAAAGCAGAAACAGATGCTGAAAGAACAGGACTGACTTGATTAAGGGGAGTCAAGCACTGGCACCCGCATCCACAGTAGCTTCAGGCCACCACCTGCAAGAATTGGGAAGTCTAACTCATGAGAAAGATCTTGGCTGAGTCCTTGATGAAGAAGATGAAGAAGAACCAGCCATGGAGAGTTGCTTGGGCAGCTGCTCACTGTGGTTGCGCATGCAGCAGGGGGGAAAACATACTTAATCTTATTTGAACTTCTTATTACATGGCTCTTGGCAACTGCTCATATCACTTTATTATATTCACAAGTGAGAGTACAGAGTTGCTAACAGGCACAACGTTTTGCCACTGGCATGATTTCTCTTGATGTGGCACTAGACCATGTAAGCCCAGACAACCAAGGTCTTTAGGGCAAGTCCAGGACCCTGTGGTTCTTTCACTGCTGCAGCACAGGGGGCCCCAGGACAGACACCATCAGTGGCAGGAATGCAGCACAGGTCTCTGAGGGTAAATACATTGCAAGGAGTGAAAATACAAACTTACAGAATACCTTCCAGGTAATTCTGTAGCACCAGTTGTTTCCCACACAATCAGCATTGCCAATTCAAAAAAAAAATCTAGAAGTAACTTTCTTCCTTTCTACAGTAACTTTATACAGAATAGGACCTACTGATTTCCCATTCTCATATTCTTCCCCTTTTTTGTCTTACTTCCCCCCCCACTTGAGTCTTCTGTGGCAACTTCTGATTGTTACTAACCCTTAACACAAAAGGAAAACATAATGACTGTGGCCAGTGTTACTTCAGTATGTCAGAGACATGGATCTATACACCACCATGAGGATTAACTGGAATATTAGTAGTCTTGTTGCCTGCAACACTGTGCCACTTAACTCCAACTCTTACACAGTCAGAATAAGCTGAGTATAAACAACTTTATGAACTTACCTAATGTAAGCTTGTGCAACAAACAGCAACTCACTTCCTGAACTGTTTCACTGTTGGGGAAACTTTTCATCATTTCCACAATAACGTTGTAGCAGCGAACATTTCCAGACATGAGCACTTCAACATTACTGGCTGAAGAAAGAAACAGAAACAGAAATTGCTTCTTATTTTAAAAAAAAAAATATTGGATTCCTATTCAGATCTTAGTTAAATGATTTGGAAAACTGCAACTATGTTTCAGTTTCTGCCTTGTAACTTGAGAGAAAGGTGGCTTTATTTCTTGGTATTGCTAGAAAAGACATTAATGACTAGGAACACCTGGAAATAATTCATTAAGTTCAAGGTTTGCGTTAACATTTATGGAGTTATTCCATTCTATATCAGACCATGAAACAAAAACCTCTCACTAACCAATCTTAAGTAACATTTTTCTTAAAAAAAAGTTATTATTTCAGTTTAAATTAATTCTACTGCACAGTTGTTGTGTACTGACAGTATAGAATTTTCATCTGCTGTTCCTGCAATATTTTGAAAGTCATTGCAAATCTGTCTTTTACAGAATCACAGACGGATTGATGTTGCAAGGTCACTCTAAAGGTCACCTTGTACAATCCATGTGCTCAGGCAAGGTCACCTAGAGCAGGTTGCCCTGGACCAGGACCAGATGCCTTCTGAATATCTCCAAGGATGGAAACTTCACAACCCCTCTAAGAAAACTCTGCCAGTGCTTGGTCACTCTCAACCTATTTACTGCTTATGACTCAGGCCAGATACAGAAACCAACAGGATAATCACATGAGCCAGTACAAAGACAGAATGCATCCATTCCTAGTGAGAACAGAGCAATCCCACATATAGCAATTTAAGACAAACAGCATCATGGTAGTTAAAACATGGTGTATGAAAGCATCCTTGTAGTATGCCTACTCAGGGTATGAGACAGTATATGAATCCAAAAAACCTTGACCAAAATCCTGACCCCAATGAATTGAGTCCTGTCACTGACTCCAAGGGAGTTAGCATTCTTCTGCTGAGGTCTATAAACTTCCTTCATTGTTCTTTAAACAGCTTGGCTTTCCTGGTGTTATTAAAGATAATTAGTCTTTTTAAAGACCTTCAAAATAATATATCTGAATATTAAATAATGATAACCTGCAAGCTGAAAAAGCAAGCTGAATAGGAAGCACTTCTGAAGCAGTCTATTGGATAGTGAAGGAAGTGACCTTTCACAGTGCTTTAATATGACAGCAATTTATCATGTCATTCTCAACTGAAATCACCTTTTAAAAGGTATAATCCACAGTATTGCATCACTTCACAGTAAGATATAATTTCACAGGTGACAATTATGGATATATTAAAATATTCAGGAGATTCCAAAATTTATTACTACAGAGGAAGCATAATCAACTGCATGTTTAAATCCTGTAAGATCCAAGCAATGGTACATTTGCAGGGAGTCACCATTTCCCAGAACAAGCTAGAGAAAAGGAGGTGTGACAGATATTATTTAATCTGAACCACCAAGACTTGGTCATCTAGGTTCTCCCAACAATTGATGAAGAGATCTGAGCACTTGGTATGGTGTATCATCCCGGCTCTAACACACAGCTAGTTTAGGGTTAGGTAAATTTCCTCTTGAGGTGCCTGTTCCTCTCTACTAAACAGAGGAGAAGCCTGGCTGGTTCCCTGTGCCTACCATTTAAATGGCTAACATTCTGTGACCCATTACTCCACTACAGATTTTGGAAGACAGTTGGCATCAAAGCAATTTTCTCATGCCCTCAAAGCTACTGAGATTCAAAAGAGCTCTTGGTCCACACTTACACCCTTACCCTGCAATTTCTCATGACATGTAAGCCGGGACAAAGTCTATGTATGTATCAGTAAAAAGAAGACATAGTGAGGTATTTATTTGGACTTGAACTTCAGGGTGTGGGGAGACATTTTACTTCTGGACAACTTACACTGTGTACTTACAGTGAATTAACTTCTCCATGGTGGCTTTAAAGGAATGTCTTGCGGGATGTCACAAACCAAGAGCACGAATGCTAGCTTTGCACATTCATGTGCAAGTTGTCTCTGCTTCTCTGGCTATATTAGAAATGAGAAGAGCAGGTCTTTTTCATGCCCTTCCCTTGTTACAATTTGTGTAAGTATTTATTGTTTTGAAAAGCACTTAAAATCTGGCATCCTCATCCCTTGAAAACAGCAGTAACTTCTGGGCGAGGGTAAAATTATTTCTGACTCAGGGAATACTTAACTTTTTAAACACAGACTGGAACAGCAAGAAGTTTGAGAAACAGAAAGTAAATAGCGTAGAGTCTGATGAAATGTGGAACACTCCAGCCTGGTTCTTGTTTAGTGGCATAAACGGAGCCAGCACAGCTGCTATAAAGCTGGACAGGATGTATGAGCAAGACTTGGTGAGGAAACACATTTGCAGGAGGCACAATATTATGTACCTCATGAAAGACATGGAGAGCAGAACTCTGCTCTATGCTTATCAAAACCAGCAGGAAGCTGACAAAAGCTGCCACTGTGTCAACTAGATCAAATTATTTTTAATAAATTGACACAAATCATCAAACATATTTCTCAGGATCTGATTTTGCCTAGAACAGGAACCAGAAAACAAAAGACAACAAAGACATTTTCTTTCAGTCTTACTGCACAACACCTGAGGACATGGTAAGACTATCATGTGCACAGTGCTACCCCTGCTCCTCATTGCAGCCACCGCTGAATGATCAGAGCAGGTGTCTGAGCTCAGATACCTTCTTCCAGGCCTGGCCATTGAATTTGTTGGACAATTTTCTCTTTGTGGGACAGACTTTGCCAACAGTGTTCTGCATCTGCTACCCATACTCACTGAAGATTTATTTAGTCAGTAAATATATCTTATTTTTCAAGTAATAAAAGATGACAGGGCAGGCTCTTGAACTTCAGTCTCTAAAATCATGATAAGCATCTCTGTTACTACTTACTCCAAGCAGAAGAAAGTTATTTGCCTGTTATTTATGAGAAATATCTGTTTTAATGGCTAAATATAAAAAATATTCAATGAAGAAAAAAGTATTTCCCAAAGAAAACATGAAAGTGATTTGCCTGGCAACCCCCAACAGTTCTCACTGATTTTTTACAATCACACAATGATTACTTTTTAGAAGTACAGTAAGTGTGAGCTGATGCATGCTATGGGAGATGAGGAACTGAAAATAACTTCTAATAATACACTTACGTGGACCAGCTAAGGAATGCAATGAATAAAGTGCAGGAAGGATCACCTCTTCTTTCTCTGGAAACTCTTTAAAAACATTCAGTATGATCATATGATCTTTGCTTTCAACAAATTCAGTCAGCTGCTCTTCTGGAACTAAATTGAAAAGCGATAGATACAATGTGTTTTGAGGAAATAAGAGGAAATAATTAATGAGAAAAGGTAATTGTTTTTATCAAGTTTCCTTATATTTACTTTCTATTTTTCACAGAAAGTAAGGTACTCTCCACACACATCATCTTCCACAATCACGGCTCCTTTTACTAAAAACTGAGCTACTTTATATAAAGACCTTTTTCTAGCCTGAATGTAATGGAGTCCTGACTTTTAAATGCTACCCTGTGAATCAGTATTTTAGAAGAAATCTTTTACCCTTTTTTACAGTCAGATATTCCAAACCAAGACAGTATGTCAGTGAGGGAAAAGCTAAGTATATAGTGAAAGAATATTGATGGAATATAATTTTTCATACTCCATGATTTTATTTAATTTCTCAAATTTTTTTTATAATGGCCAACTATCCATAAAGATTACAGACATGCTTCAATAATATCTTACCTTAACAGCTTACGATTTTTCCATCCCTGGCCCCTATTATTCACATTGACATAACTGCATGGCTGTGCAATGGTCCAGATAAGGGAACTGACCCAGGCTGAGAAACAACACCTTTCAGATTTCATGAAGTGGATCATTTCCTGAATGTGGTTCAAGCTAAGTCTAGGCAAACATCCACATAACAATAACTGACAAGGTGGCACAGAGATAGATAAAACCAGGCAGGAGCAGCCTAGGAACTTTTTAACATTAGCATTGCCATCATAAGAAGGTATGCCAGAAGAAACAATATCATATAGATACATAAATATCTTTTAGCATTGCCAGGATCAAAAGCAGAATCAAGAATTTTTTAAAGTACAAACATATTGCTTGATTTTAGAACTGTTCACATGTTACTAAAATTTACCAGTCTTTAAATACACAATCCTGGTTTTGAGAACTAAAATTAAGTGTCACTACTCTTTATTCCAGTGTTACTGACCAATGTTGAATCTTGTCTTTTCAGTTAAATCTAGAGTCAGAAATAAAGAGACATTTTGATTTTTTTTTAAAGATGTTATATTTATTTCTCTAACTTAGAAAATTTGTGATATTGCTTGGAAAGCCTGTTTTGTGCTAACTCATTTAAAGAACAGATATAATACACTAATCAATTTGGAATGCAAAAATTCATTTATTGGATTTAAACATCTGCCATCCCCTCCCAATCCATATATTTTTCTAACTTAATAAACTACAAGATATAAATACCTTTCTCAAAAAGTTTCTGTAATGCTTTACATCCATGTTGCTGGATCTCTTCACTTTTAGGGAAGGTGTGCATGGCATTAAATACCAAGGAAAACACATCCACCTCTTCTTCCAAGAGCAGGAAAGCAATTACATCTGAACAGCAGAAGAGATTACATGTTGCATTGATTAGTTCTCAACTTTCCTTGAAGAACTGTACTTAACTATTAAAACCCAAACTTCTTTAATACTGAACTTAAAATTTACCTGATCAAATGCAGGTTTGTATAACCCATGACAAAGTTGTCTTTTATGGCAGTATTTCACAATAAAACTGATGTTCTAAAACTTTACTGCCAGAAAGACAGTTTCCCCTCTCCACTCTTGCTCCCATTGCACTGCTTTGGTACTTTAACCCTTCAATGAGACAGTTCACCTCCATAAACCAGTAGAAAATTAATCCATCAGAAAAACCCCTCTTGCAGCTGAGAAGTTTCACTAAGAAGTAAAGATGATGGAAGAAAGAGGGCAAGACTGCACTGTGAAGAAAAGAAGAGGGGATTTGAAATGTGCGTGTCAGCTACAGTGAACCATGAAATCAGTCCATCTGTATCATTCTCCCCCTCTCAGCCATTTGTTCGCCGAAACTGAACTGAAAAGCCAATCTCACTGTTGCTCCTATGACATGAAAAAAATTCTGAAAAAATATTAACTCTATAGCATGTGTAGGCAAAAAGATTCATATTTGTGACGATTTTCAAGCTTACAGCAGTAACAATAGAATGCATAATGTCTGCCCAGTGTTTCAGCTGCAGCCAGACCCTTTTCAATACCTCACAATTAAAAGACTAGAGTTAAGTCATTAATGGCCAGATTTTGTTACTATTATTGTTATTATTAATTATTGTACCGCTTTATAACAAGACCTATATCACACAATATTATATGCTAGCTTGAATAAAATGAGCAGAATCTCTCCCTTAGGCTGTCTCTTTAATAACAACAGAAGATCAAGAATCTCAACCATAAGCATTCAGTACCTGGTAAGATTAGGCCTCTCTCTGCAGAGCAGAAAACCAGAAAAGTCAGAGATAATTTACTGTTTTCAAAAGTACTAGCCAGTGTTAAAGGAAGTAAGTCAGAATGTCACTAAATTTGTACTTTGGTAAGAAAAAATAAGCTCTTACTTATTTTACTGGACTAGTTAACAGCGAGTGTTTCTGTCCCTGCTAATAACAAGCTGGCAAAACTAATCAGCCATGTTCTTCACAGCCTTGCAATTTGGAGAATCTTACCCAACTGGGTAAAAAAGGTGCAAAACAGTACTCTCATTATTTTGTGTACAGGTACAAATGACAAGTGATTTCATGAAGTAAAACAGAGAAGAATCTGGTCTTACTTGTCACACACTTTATATCACAGTTCTGTGTTTCAAAGGCTTAGACAAATTAGGAAAGTAAAACACACAATACCTGACATAAGGAGTAGATTTAGTGCTTTTAGTCCTATTACTGTGAGATTTATATTTCCTTTGTGGGTTGTAAGCATTTTAAGAATCTGCCTAAAAATTAAAAACAAAAAAAGATGGGGGGGAAACAGTTATGGTTAAAGAAATATTAACATGTAAATTCTCTTATCAAACATTTACAAAACCCCAGAAATAATTACAGAAATCAGCAAAAGCTTAAAAAGCTCTCAATTTTTTAAAAACACCTTTTATTTCAGTTTATATTTTTTTCAAGTTAGCAATGAAATAATGTTGCAATTTTAACTATGATCATACTTCATTAAAATAATTCTGTATAATTCTTCAAATTTATTTTTAGCTCGTTATATATTAATTCTAGAGTGGACATGTGTAATTCAGGAGGTGGTTACTCTGCAGAGCACTGGGCTGTGGAGGGTCACAGCATGTGGACAGTACAACACTGCTCTGCTTGTAGCAAGAGATCAGCTACAGTGAACCAGTAATGGTCTGCTGAAAGAGAAGTAGCACTTTCCCAGTTAAAGAACTTGGACAGCATCTTGAAGAACTCTGCCTTATCTATGTTCCAACCATACAGCATGGGACAAATCACTAAAAAGAAACATTTCTGATACTGCTGATTTCACACGCCTTACTGTCTGTGTGAGCAGCCTGAGAGCCAGGAACATTAACCTCAGAAATGCTGCAGCACAGCCAGCCACAGCTGACTTGTTAAACAGAGAGAGCCAAACACTGCCAAGTACTGCAAAACCCAGGGCATGTATCACACTGGGCACCTAAAAATCAGCGGATATTTTTAACATATTTTGCTCAAACTACCACGCATAAAACAGTGACCAAAAATCTTTAACGTCTCTTCAATAAATAAATTTTTTAAAGCATTGATTTCACACTGAATGAAGCATATCTCAAAAGAGGGGGAAAAAAAGAGATTGTATAATGAAAATGGATAGACTTACGCACACAAAAAAACCCCATCTAAAGAAACTTTTTTTTACTTTTCCTTATTTTAGGGAACCTGACTCTGCAATTTTAATAATCTTCAAATGTGAGTCTTTGTATATATAATACCTAATAACAATGGATTGTGCAGTACTTTGCGATACTTTAGTTAATATTCTTGACCTGTCTTGAAAAACATAAACGGCACAGTTTCATCCTAATGTCACTTCCCAGCTCTGGGAATGATGTTGTTTGTTTTGCTGACCTCTAACTTTATAAGCAGGAATGAATGCATCACTGTTTTCCCTTTATACTATAATGTGGCTAGTTTATCTCACTTCTGTTATAGCACTCATGCTGTAGCTACAATGACCAAAGTAGACACAAGAGGCAAAATCTGATGGGAGATATAACATTCTTCACCTTTAGAAAAGGTCCCATTGTAAAATTAATAAGGAGGATATAAAATTTTCTAAACCTTTTCTCTTGGATGGGAATTTAATAAAGGATTACAAAACATGAAGTCTCTTTAAGCTTGTAGAAAGGGTGCAAACACATCAAAGGAATTTCCTTCCTTTCTCTTTACAGTGAAGCAATTATTTAATTATTTATCACACTGTCTGTCAAGAACACCTAAATCAATAAACAAGTAAACATGACTACAACGTGGTCAAGCTGGATCATAGCTGAGAAACAAGAAAGAAAGGAGTTTTCAAGCTTAAGATACTCTCCAAAAATAGCCACACACACAAAAGGGAAAATCTCTTGCCAAAAAAGTGACCTTTTCCTCTCTATCATAACCGTTTCCTGCCTTGCTGCTAACAGCACATACTTATTGTGGTGTTGATTCACTGCAGTTCTAGTCCAATCCACACACAGGGTACATGAGATAATTTTGCTGGCTTGCTCTGCCTTTGGCACTGACAGAATTGCTCTAACCCACCCCCCCTTTAAGTTTCTCCACAGCAAGGAAAAGCATCAACATGTCAGAGAGGGATATACAGTTGGCTAAAATATTTGTAGTGCGGAGGTATTGTATACAGAAATGCTATCATCAGATCTTCAGTGAAATTTGAGTTTGAAATGGATGCTTTGTTCAACCACACACACTGTGTAGGCTCTGAAGAGGCTTTGGGAAAGATCAGGCCTCAAAAAGTAGTTTTTCTGGGACCTGAAAATGAACATCAGTGTCTCCAGCTTTCAGAATAACTTTCAGTCAATTAACAAGCCTTTAAGCTCCCAAAGAAATTATAAGGAGTTTGTACAGCTTCAGCTACGTTATTTTTTGCTCAGGCAAAACAACTGAAATGGCTTTTACTTTCCAGCAAAAACTGCCAACATATCTTTCAAGGGAGTTCATTCCCTTACCAACCACATACTCTAGCCACTAGAAAACAAACAAATAAACAAAACCCCACAAAACCAAAATGCATCCTCCTTATGCTATCTTACAGTAGCAACCTGTCCAAGGAAGGGTATGGTGAAGACTACAGGGCTGAGTTCACTACGTTATGAGGCTGCAGCTTGTTGTCATTATCAGCCCTGAAGGCAGCAATCTGTCCAAGTGAGAGAGCACCAAGCCAACCCCCATTTGTATCGTGCCTACATCTACAATCAGCATTTGTGTTACTGGACAACCACTCAGCCAAACTATGTTGGTTTTCTTCCCATCTAACCACAAATATCCAGAAACTACTTGCTGAGGCTTCCCTTGACAGTTAAAGGATAGAGATAAGCAAGTCCAAACCCACAATTTGCTCCAGGATAACTTACCAAAAAGATGGAACAAGCCATCCCTTCTGAAGGTAGCTGTGTCCACTGACTTCACAGGTACTTGAGATGATCAATTGAAATACTTAATTTTTAGACTATAATATTAACTACGACAAAACCTCCTCTTTATGGTTTACACTACTTTAGGCTTGTGGATATAATTTCTAACATCTGGAAAGAACACGCACAACCATCCACGTAATACATCTGTCAAAAAGGCTTATTGGGGTTTTTTTCAATGTTTAAGTGGAATTTCCTATATTTCAATTTGGTCCCATTGCTTCTCATTCTGTTACTGAGTGTCACTAAGAAAAGCCTGGCAAAGTAAATTCTCCCTTACTTTGTTCATCAAGTATTTATATGCACAAATAAGGTCCTTGCTTGTGTGAGTGTCCCATTCTGAAGGTTGAAGAAACCCAGAAAAAAAGAAGCTAATGTAATAACTTTGCATAAATATATTTCATTGCATATTCATGCTGCCACAATAACCAAGCATTCTGGCATACAAAATACTTACTGATGAACACCCAGTACTTCCCAGTCCTTCCCAACATCCTTAGGAGCTATGTTCTGTAGAGTACTTGGACAAATTTCTATTAATTTACAAAGAAGTGACCAGCCCATCTGTAAAACAAAAATGCAGCTATTTTAGAATAGATATTCTGCTTGGAACTTGAATGTTGTCTGCTGATACTCTTGGTTTTTGGAAGACAGCTGTTCTAAAAAGTTACATAGCTAATTCAGTAAGGGAAAATTAACTAACAAAAGTGAAGACAAACGGCATGAAAAGTTAAAAGATGGAGGTAAAACAGATATGCTAATGATTCTGAATGCACTGCTTGTAGAAACATATCACTCTCAATCTGCTTCAGCACTGCCTAAGGATAAAGGGCACACAGTTAAATGAGATGCTGACAGAGAGAAAAATATGATGGGATCCATAGTACAATATCATGGGTCAGGAAACACCACTGCATTATTATAAATCCAGATTTATTAAGATAAATCCATAAGAACTTGCCATTTAACTGTAAATTATAAGGGAAAAGTATAGGTTTTTAAAGGTGTTTAATGTTTTAAATAGGGATGAGATACATAAAAAATATCACATTTCATATTCTTGCTATTAATCCTCAATACTACGTGCTTTCAAAATGTAATGATGGCAACGAAAGTTTTGAGATCACGAGGAATGAAATACAACTAAACAAAATGTATTTGTTCTTAATAACTACCTGCTTCATCCTATGCAAACTCTTTGACTTTCAAACTTCTGTAAATAATGCCAAACCTAAAAATGTTCCTCTTTGATCTTCTGTATTGAAGAAATCTGCTATCTTATGAATGTCTACAGGCTGATAGGATTGCATGGGCTGCAGTGAGGACACAGTAAGCAAAATCTGTACAAATAATTAACTGATGAGCAAGAAACCCCCTCTTTACTGAAAGAGAAGTAGTGAACTGTGACATGTCAAAAGTCAAGATGAAACAGATTTTAGAAAAAGGAATCATAACAAGGCATAAAAGCTTCCTCGACCATACAAATAAATAAACAAAAAGGTGGAAGAAGGCCTGTGTACTTTAAGAATAGGGTCAAAACAGAAGATAAGTACGGTGCAAAAACTATATGTGTAACTGGACCAGTTTTCCACAGAAGAGTTATGTAAAGCAAAGGGGTCAAGATGGGACAGCAAACAACAGGAATGTAAATGGCTACCTCCAAGGAGTTTAACAGCAAAGTTCACAGAAAGTGCATGATCCCTAACCCTGCAATCAGTAAGACTAGAGACATGGAATTACAGGTCTGGTAGTGTAGAGTCACCCATAGGAACAGCAAAGCCTTCAATCTAGACAGCTGACAGCTTTGGAGAGTATGAAAAACTGATGTAGCTGCCTGGGAACTGGAATTCTGCTTTTGCTTTTCCTGTACTTGCTTACATGGGCTATGCTCACACTATCTGCAGTAGTTTTGCTTCTGCTGGAGTATAGATTTGCAGAGCCAAATTACAGCCTTAATGTCTGCACATTGATCTTGACTGCGAGCCAATTTCCATGCTCTTCGCTTCCTCACAAAGCAAGCTGGTTTGCACTGCATGAGACCACAAATCATGTACTATAGATATTCAGGAAGATTAAGCTGGTCTGTGTGACTGAGTCCTGACTAAATGCAGGTACAATGAACAGTCCTACAAGCCATCAGTCCTCACAAGATGAGAATATGCAATTAACTGATTTTCCATATTCCAAGCAAAAGAGAGTCTATCAGTGACAGTCAATCAGGTACAGATCTCAGAAACATTTTAGAGGTGACTACTAATTCACAAACTGTGCATTACTTAGAAAGGATTTTATTTTAGAAGTCCCACTTCTGGCCACTCTAACTCTTCTAATAAAATATAGAATCTAATGAAAACCTGCTCAATGACTTTAGAAGATTCCTTTTTGTATTAAAACTGTTTCTGATGAAATTTATATTCCCGCTAAACATTTTTTTTTGGATTGTTAGGACACACAAGTATTGACAAACAACTATAAAAACTGTGGATCCAGAGAAGACCAATGGAAACATCTGCACTGCTGATATGTAGTCTATTTTTCAATATTAAAATCACAACCTCAGATAACAGAGGGCTTATTAGCTGTTTAACAGTTACGTAAGAAAGCAATAGGAATTCTAAAAGTTACAGGGAAGGGGAAAAAAGTAAACAAAGATGTTCTTACAAACACTTAAACAGGTCCCTATACACAGAAACAGTTGGTGGCAGCACTGAAATTCCTCTTCTTTTTTTAATCAGACCCTTTCTGTTTCTAGCACGCAATGAATTTATATTACATTAGGTCACTCCTTCTACGTGAGACAATAAAGCTCTGCTGACTGCTCTTTACTCAAGTGTACTCATATTTTGCTCTAGAGTTTCTAAGCTGCTCCAGTCATTGCCAGAATAACTGCAGAAAACTACCATATTTACTTAAAGATGTCTACTTTACTTTCAAGCACCACTGACTTTCCAGACTGATACCTTCCTGCTTCTGAAGCTTGAAGGATTTTATGACTGCAGTCTGACTTGCACTAGTACTTGCAATACGGAACTACTGTGCAAACATACTTTGTACAAATCAGTGGAACAGCAGCACAACATGATGCTTTGTAACCAGTGAAGGAGAGTAGATGAAAATTCTCACTTCAGGTGTGTCTCTTACCGTGTTTATTCTCTTCCATGAGTCAAATTTTTTACAACGCCTAAAGCAAAAGAGGCTGATTAATTCATTTATTCAATGAAAATTCATTAGTAGTGAAAAGAGACTTCACTGCAATCAGGACCTCATTACTTCATCATTGCTGTAAAGTGAGAATTGTGTATTCACAAAGACTGTAAACAAGTGGCAGTAAATGAAGCAAGATGACAGAGCTCTACGAACATACCATCAATGTTTGTAAACATCAGAACTGAATGTGAAGAAAGAGTTGCCTAAGACATTTTATGAGGAACAGGACTTGAGCTTTGCACTGGCTATGAATTTCATACTCCAACATAATACAGTAAGGCAAAGGAGCTCTAGAACTTTTAAACTGAAACACTGCAAATATAGGCATACAGAAAACTGAAATAAATTTTAAAATTCTGCATTAATTTAGAATGAAGTAGTTCAACACAGTTAAAGTGAAAATTAAAAAATCACTATCTTCCTTATGCAGTTCTGAGTCTTGTGCCGTCATTTCACACCTACTTCTTGCTGTTGGAATTCATATGTTATATTTCCAAGTCTAAACTTCTGGGCAGAGGTTTTGTAAATTGTTATATATATGTAATATGCTTTATCTTGAAAATAACTGCTGATTCATTTTTCTGTATTCTTAGCAACCTGGCAATTGAATAGTAAAATAAGTAAAAACTTCAGATACTGCACAAATACTTAGTTCTAAAAGAAAACCTCAAATCACTGTTATTCCAGATTAATCACTACACAAACGCAATTTCATATTTCAATTAGAATTTTGAGATTTTGACCTCTAGCTAAGGTCTATTAGATAAAAAAAACATCACAAACCCCCTTAAAATACACTACTATTTAAGAGGCATTTGCAATACAATTTTCTGTTTTGCCTTCTAGCTGAATTGAAAAAACAAAACATGTCAAAAAATATTACCATGCAAATGGGCTTAATAATAATAATAATAAAGAGTTGCAAAGAAGTCTGGAGTTTATAAACATCTTCTAAGCATATCATAGTCAGAAATTTAATATATGCCTGCCAGGAAGGATCTGTTTTGTATGACAAGTCTGGCAGCTGTGCCATAAGCACAACATCAAATTGTGCAAGTGCCACACCTAATCCAAATGGGCCAATGCTAAGTCACAGGAGCAGGCAGGCAGAACCTTAAACTGCCGAACATACTCTTAGCCAAAAGATTCCCTCTCCCTTTAAAAAACTGTTCTAGTACAACTCTCTGGGACAGGGCTACACGTGCATGAATTCATATCGTCAAATTCTGCGTTTCGGAAGTTGGTCCAGCCATGGCAAAATTCAGTACTGACACGCCAAAGTTATATTAGATAACATTCCTGGTAATTCAGAGCTCTACATCACACGGTGTTCAAGTTGCTTAATCTTCATTTCCTACTTCCCCTCCTTTTGCCGTCTAAAGCGGGCCGAGGCGGGCGGCAAAGAGCTGGAACGCCTGGTCGCTTTAAGTGCCAGCAGCGGTGACAGCGCCCTTCCACAGAGCACAACACGGAGCGGCCCAGGAGGAGAGAGCAAGCTGAGGGGAGAACACCACGGGGAGCACGCAGCAATCACGGCACGAAGGGGCTGCGGCGCTCGGCAAACCCGACCCGGCCCCGCCCCGACCTGACCTGCTGCACGCCCAGCGCTCCCGGGTACAGGTCCAGCACCAGCAGCACGGGCACCTGGACGTTCCTGCCGCTGAAGAGCCGGGGAGCTGTGGGGGGACACACACAGACACACACACACACAGACAGACCGCGTTAGTGACCGGCGGCACCCGGCGGGGCAGGGCAGGGCCGGGCGGGGCAGGGCGCTCACCGCTCTGCCGGGCCGCCAGTTCCAGCAGGTCGCTCAGGGTCTGCACCAGCGTCTCCAGCTGCTTCCTCTCCTGGACGTTCTGCAGCCGCACCACCAGCTTCCTCAGGGCTTGCTCCTCACCCTCCTCGGGGCCGCCGCTGGCCATGGCCGCGCCGCGGCTGCCCTCACGCCATCGGCCGGGCGGCGGGGACGGGGGGCGGGCTG
>JAWWMP010000041.1:13578835-13610012 GCA_035047865.1 Dendrocincla tyrannina
ACAGGGAACCCCCGGGAGCCGCGCAGGGGCCCCGGCGAACAGAACCGACCCGAGCAGCTCCCGCGTCGGTGACTGACGGAAGAGCGGCCCAACAGAGCGGCGGGGCCGCCCCCCGGGCACCCTGCGGGAGCGTCGACACTGCCGGCGGGGCGGATGGGTGAGGGCTGAGGGGCTGCTCTTTGGGCGTGAGGTGGTTCTCCACACCCGTGTACGTGTGACACGAGGTTGGTGTGTTCCTCCTGAAGTCTGCACAATAGCTGCTGGAAGAGGGGAATGAGAGTATGTGGCAGGAGCAAACCCGGTTTTCTGCACACACCGAGGTCAGCGCTGAGGAGCAGGGAGGGAGCGCTCCAGGCACCGGAGCAGGGACTCCCCGTGCAGCCCATGGACAGCCCATGGCGAGGCAGGCTGTCCCCCTGCAGCCCGTGGAGAACCCCATGCCAGAGCAGGAAGATTTCTGAAGAGGGCTGTGATGCCATGAGGGGCCCGTGCTGGATGAGGCTCCTGTCAGGGCCTGTGGGAAGGAGCCCACGCGGGTTTGCTGGCAGAACTTGTGACCCCACCAGGTACCCATGCTGGAGCAGTCTTCCTGAAGGACTGCACCCTGTGGAAAGGAGTGAAGTTGAGCCATGGAAGAAGGGAGGGGTGAGGTGGTTTAAGATTTTGTTTTAATTTGTCATTACCCTATTCTAATTTGTTTGGCAATAAATTAATTTACCCAAGTTGAGTTTGTTTTGCCTGTGATGGTGATTGTTGAGTAATCTCTCCCTGTCCTTATCTTGACCCACGAGCATTCTGTTATGCTTTCTCTCCCCTGTCCAGCTGAGGAGGGGAATGATAGAGCAGCTTTGGGGGTAACCTGGCGTCCAGCCAGGTGCAGTCCACCACAGTCCTTTCTGGCTCCCACCACATTACTCCTGCCTGAAACCACAGATGCCTGAAATCTTGCATGTGTATCTTCTAGCCACCTTTATAATAAATGTGAAGTTGCAGTCTCCCAGCTTGTTCCATTGTGCTGTAGACAGCTGGAATGCTGTCTTGGATCATTTGTAGCTCCTTGAGTAAATAATTTGTTTCAATTGTAGATTCCTGACCTAGACAATTTGAGGCCTGGGTTAATGTTTCGTCCTCTTTCCACATGTGTTGGTAAAGAACAAAAGATTGTGCTGGTGTTTCTGAGGTGTCTGAATAAATAAAGGAAGCAGCTTCTTGAGATCAGGAGTCTCAAGCCCCAGACTTGTAATGTGTCTCTCGAGCTTCATTCCTTGGCATGTGATAGTTTCCTGGAGAACTGGTTGGAGGGTATGCCAAATTCCACTAAGTCTCTATGAATATGGGAGGGTTTGATAAAATCTTCAGTGTATTAATTAGTTAGAACAGAGGAGAATGGAAAGAACAAGGCAGTATTGGTAAGCTTTTATATTGTACAGTTTTTTTCCTGGGAAAATCTGGTGAAGATCATTAACACCTGTAGAAGTGATTAGGGTTTATAGACTCAGTGGTGTCTGGGAGAAAGGTTGAGCTCTGATAGTAAAATGTAGTTGTCTGAATGTCTTTCTTATCAGAACATGGGAAAAGGGCAAAGGATTTTACCTCTGGAGCACCTCTTTAATATTTTTCTGCTCTGAAAGTTTCTTACATTTCTACACTCTTTCTAATGCTCCATCAGTGAGTGTGAATGTCCTGCCTAGCCATAAATACCACAACAAAAAGCCACTCCATCTTTGACTGTTTTAAACAATTTGTTCTCTTTCTCTCTGTTGGGCTTCAGTGTGTTTATTCCATGTCTTCTGTTCTCTATCAGCTATAGTTTGTTGTGTTGTTTTATGCACATGGTTTGAAAAGACTGTACCCCACAATACATGCTTAAGTCTTTCTTGGCTGAGCAGTGTCTGCAGCTCATAGTGTTGCATCTTCCTCTGCTTGGAAATCCTCTGACTGAGAGAAATCACTTGCCCTAAACTGAATAGCTACTGATAGGCATTTCTGCCAGATATTGATGTTCTTTAGGCAGTTGTTTCTGTTAGGGTCTCTTCAAAGGGAACAGCCCTAGCTGTTCCCTAGGGCTATTCCACAGCTCTGGCTTTCAAACTGGTCATCTCTTAAACTCCTCCTTCTTGAAATTTGGAAGTATAGCTTGGCTGGAGGTCTTCTGTTATATTGTTCACTTGATCTCATTACTAGGACTTCTAGAGTTGTTTCGGTAATGTTTGGTGCTTCTCTGACTCCATTGACTGTCAGTAATCTGTCAGCCTGTTTCTTTGCATCCCTCCATAGCTGTTTCTCAGGATAATGATATTCTGTGTTTATTACGTTCTGTGTACTTGTAAATTCACACTGAGGTTACAAGGTAGGTAACTCCTAATAGCTTTTGTGCTGCTGTAAAATAAGCCATTTTCTGTAAAGGCTTGAAAATATAACCATCCTTTAAAAGTGCTTTTTATGTTAGTAATAAAACTGTGATGGTATACACCTTCCATTGGCTAGTTACTCAAGCCTTAGGATTGTGACCATATGTCTCTGGGTTTGATGGAAGACTGATGCCTTTCCCTCTGGGTTTGTGAACCAGTGTCTTCACAGGAAATCTGAGAGGTATTTGTCATATCTGTTCCCATGAAGCACCTTTTGGAGCTAGAATGTCAGCAAAGGCTAGAGTGGTGGATTTGTTTTCTTTGTGGTGGAATCCACTGCTGATGGCTTCTAACGGGCAGAGTAAAGAGTTTGTGGTGATACTGGACCTTCTTTATTTAAACTTCAGTCTGAAGAGTAATTGACTCAATGACTCTTCAATTTCAGGTGAGGAGTAACAGTTTTGTCTGCATGCAGGATTAGTTCAATTAGATGATAACCAGCCTCTTGTGTCTAAGAACACAGAGGATATGAAACGGAGTTCATGGCTTCACCAAATTGGTAAACCTTATCCCCTGGTTAGTTATGCTGCTTTTTGATGTGTTGAATTATCAGTGGTTGTGCTTTTCAGAATACCATAGTGGTCGGCTGCAGTTACATAGTCTCTTGGACTATTAATCTTACCCAAAGATGTAATCAGGCAGGTACAGTCTGTTTAGTTGGATCCTTGGTGAGTTGGGGCCTCCTGAAGCTGGTAGGTGCCCTGCAGTTTTGACTCAGTATATAAGCAAGACAAATTTTGCTGTCCTCTGCCCTTTTACAGCTTCTGGGGTTGCCTGGCTGAGTCACTTCTGGAAAGTGACTGGGTTGTGAGGCCACATTCTTGGGGACAGCCATGATCAACAAATTTGTCTCAGGTTGTGGGACTGCATTTCCCAGCTGGTGGGTTTGGAAACCACTCTTTCTACTCAGACTCACCACAGCTTTTGTTGTACTCGGTCACCTCCTCTACCTTATTGGACTCATTCCCTCTGGCTCTTGGAGTCTGGGACTCCAGGAATGGGGATGAGAGTAATCACATTAGTAGTGCATCTGGTGAGATCTTGTTCACATGGAATCCAGGAATTTGTCAGGCAGGTCCCCCTCTTCTTGTCACTGCATGAATAGGGCTGAAAGGCTAATCCAGAGGTTGAAGTAGAGGCCATGTAACATACTGAGGTGCAGCTGGCAAGAAAGATTAAGCACTGCATAGGTAAATCCTTCCAAATTTAACAGAAGAAATCAAGAAATACTCATCCAACAAAAAAGAGAAAACAAGTAATTTCCTGTAAGAAGCAAGTAGTCATTTCTGTGTTCCTTTTTTTGAATGAAACCAGAACTGAAACAGTTTAGGAAGACTAGGTTGGCAGAGGGATTGTTTCTTGCATGTGATTTTGAATTTCATTTTTCATGTAAAAGGGGCTGTCATGGACCAAACTGTAACTGTTCATGCTGGAGCCAGACTTCATATTCAGTGTATAACATGGGGAACTACTGCTCTGCTTTCTGTTCTTCCTTATTTTCTGTGTTTGTGTGACAGGAAGCATTGGCCCTGAGAGCTCAGCCACTGAATCAGGCTCAAAAAATGTCAGCCCACTTCTGGTAAGTCTTGCCCTTCTTCAGGGCCTGTTCTATGTTCCTCTGGTCCTGTTCTTTGCGTGTGATTTCAACCTGCTTCTAGTGCTGTCTCTTATCTGTACCTTCTGAGAGCCTGATGCTGCACATCCTCCTCAGCCAGTGTAGCTTTTGATGCTTAACAGGGAAGCATTTCTGGCCCATGTTGAACAGAGAAGAACCATATACACAGGTAAAGTAGCTGATTTTAGTCATCCCTTTTATGTATTTGTTTTGGAGGCTCCTCTCTGTTGCTTTGCCCTCCTCTTTCTCTAGAGAGAGAAAACTGTGGGGAATGGGTGTACCAAGAAGTATTAGTTGTACTTGGTGTAACTTCTCTGTTCCTTTGTGTGTGTGGGTGGTCATGGTTGCAATTTCTTGACTCTTGTCATGTAGCTTCCCAGGATCTTTGGGCCTATCTAGGCAGAGCAACATGTAACCTGTACTCTTGTGTATTGGTTGTCATTAGAGACTGGCTTGTCAATACACCTTGCAATTGCTCAAAGACTTTGTGATTTGCTGGATCTAACATTTCATAGGAGTCAGCAGAAGCAATGATAGCATCTGTGTACTCTAAGTATTGAAAGATGGAAGTTGATAACTGAAGGATTTATCTATAAATATGTAGTAATATATATACATAAATATATAGTATACCAGGAAAACATAAAATTCAAAGAAGGCTGAAGGAAAGTTGCATCACTAAGGCCACAGAAGTGTTTCTCTAAAATGAGACTTATCTGCCTGGTGTGGAATATACTAGTACTTTTCCCCCATCATGCTGATGTATAAAGCTTATGGAAGTGGTACCACAAATACAGAATATGAATTCTGGACTAAGACTAACAAAGCTAGCTTTCATTTGAGTGTAAAATCAGACTTCAGAATAGACTTAAATATTTAATCTAAAACCTCCTTTTCATGAATTAATATTCAGTGTACTCTGATATCTTACAGCTAGAGACACCTCTAGTTGAAGTGCTTTGACACTTGATTTAGTGTCTTTAGTATTTTGTCACAGTCTGTGTCATATAGTTGGT
The DNA here is from genome assembly GCA_035047865.1 of Dendrocincla tyrannina. Lineage (NCBI taxonomy): Eukaryota > Metazoa > Chordata > Aves > Passeriformes > Dendrocolaptidae > Dendrocincla > Dendrocincla tyrannina. Next base: position 13,583,878 of record JAWWMP010000041.1, read on the forward strand.
GTGAGGATTACTAACTTTAAGCAAACATTCCAGGGGGTTTTGTTATTCTTAGCAGTTATGCTTTGGTGTGACCTGAATTTTGTGCAGTGTTAAAAAAAAAAGATAACCACATCTTAGTCTATCTTAAAAAAAATTTAGGACTTACACAAATGACAACGTTTCAGTTTAACTTGTTTCTCAGGAAATGCTAATTATTAATTATTATTAATTATTAATTGTTATTATTTATTATTATTAATCAACTATTAATTAGTTTAGCTTTTTCCTAGAAAACTAAGTAGCTGGTTTTGGACACATTAAAACCACCTTCAAGAGTATTCTAAATAGTGCCAGGGGCTATGTGGTTCACTGGCTATACAGAGGGACATGCAGATGATTTCTGTTTGCTGTTTCATCTGGGTTGTGTCACTCATATTTTGCAGTTGTGTGAACAAACGTGTAGTTCCTGGCCACAGTGATGTGTTAGGAAGGTGTGGTGAGATTTACAGCAGTTCATGATGCCTTTGGAGGACGGGAGCAAGCAGTAGTGTTGCTGCACCTCTGATGTGGTTGGATACAAAGTGTTTGTTGGGATTGTGACCTGTGTGCATCATCTCATCCTCAGAGCTGCTGCCTTTCACAGGAGACTGATGAATGTGCCCTCAGTATGCACTTGGTGGAACTGATGTGCACCTTACAATGACCTGATAGAGATGCCCAAGCCATTGGAAATGAGCTCCCCTGAAGAGGACAGTGTGTTTTCTAAGGTCAGTCTAATACCTGAATAAAAATATTAAACATCTGCATTGAAGCTAAAATAGTGGCCAGAATCATCTGTGTATTTTGTTCACTGAGTCAATGTGTTTTGGGGTGTGGCTAAGGCATGGGTGGTGGCAGTGTCTTAAGTATTAACATAGCATCTCCCTTAGAAAAACAGCAAGGAATTTTCTTACTGTGATAGTATGTTTATTGGAGTCATACTTTTGGACAGTCTTGTGACAGAGTAAAGTGTAGATCAAAAAAACCTCCATGAGCACTAGCAAAGATGAAGATATATAAAGACTTCTGCATTCATTGTTGAATCTACAAGCATATATATATTATTCCAGATTGTAATAGTATTCGTTGTTACCTGATTGTAAACACTGAACTAGATTTTTGGGATTTTTTTGCATAAGTTTCTGTAACTTGGTACCCACCCATGCTCAAAAGTGATTGATTCTTTTTCTGATCTCCTATCACTTTTTCCAGCGGTGTGAACTGTGTTTTTGCTACACACTAGGTGTCCATTGAGCATTAGCTGCACTTAACATTCATGTGGAATTTTTCCTAGGCTAAGTTTGTTTTTCCCTTAGAAAGTGATGCGTATAGTAGGCTGGCAGACCCAAACAAAGCTGGGGGGTTTCAGAGTCTCGTTCTCAGCTGGTGGCTTGCTCATAATAAAGAAAATTCCTATGACACACTGTTTGTGAGCAATACAAAATTGGTTGAAGCATAGCAAAATGTCCTCTCAGATATTTTGGGAGTCATAGGTTAGGAATAAGGAAGAATTATCCTGGAGTCCCAAATGGCAAAATGCAGTGCCAAATCAAGTCTCCTTCTTGTGATATCCAGAAGCAAAGACTTATAAGGGCATGAGGGTAAGAAGCTTTGTCTGCATAATGCAAGTAATTCACCTTTGTTTGTTTTTACTCCTGCTCTGTACAAATGTGGTTAAACAAGCTCTTTATCTTCTGCTGATTGCATATGTTTGCTTCCACATAATCTATTTATTTTTAGTTAATCAAGAAGTTTTGCATTTCTCATTAATAAATGTTAGTAAAATCTACAGTGCACATGACTGTATGACTAGTGGATGGACAAAATTCCAAGTTAGATTGTCTTTTTGAAACCAGCTGGTGATTAGATTTTCATCTTTTGTTTCACATCATCTTGGAATACACAGAACTTCTGTGTGCGGTTGTCAGCATGTTCCTTCTGCATTTGTCCTGACAGGACTGGGAACTGGTGGTGATGAGAAATAGACTGCCCTTCTGTTGCTGATCTTCATTCTAAATTTGATGGTTTGGGTGAAATCTATGGGGCTGTCAGCAAAGTAAATACCATTGCTCATACTGACAGATCTACGACTACTGTGACCTGACCTCTTGTGACAGTTGAACTGTTACTTTTACTTCTGTTTTTTTAAAGTTTGCATAACATCAAAGAAAAAAGAAAATTATTATGAAGGCTGTAAGTTTTTCCTAACCTTTATCTAATACTGCGCTGGTGTTTTTTCAGTCATTGCAACTAATTGCCTTACATCTAACCAGACAATCTGGCATTGTGACTTCTATTTTTTCCCTGAGGATACATTTTATCTGTAAGTAAAATGGATCTGGAGGTGGCTTCTTGTAGACCATTGAGTCTTATACACCTATTTCGGACTGACCTGGGCCTGTAGCTTGGCTTCCTGGCTTGGCCTTGGGCCTGCCTCACCACTGTGGACTTACTATGTCATTGCTGGACAGTATTTGCCCAGATCTGTCTCTGGGTGCCATTCTGGTACAGACTGGCCTTGCCCTTGTTAGGGAGGTCACTGCTGCCTGCTTTCACTCTTGGCTTCTGGCTCAGCTCTCCTTGAAGAGCAGCTGATTCTTGCTACTCTCTGAGAGCATATCACAACCTGAAGGGCTACCTGTTCTGCAGGTGTGCATGAATTATGACTGTGGCTCTGTAGGATTCTATCATGCATGAGGACACACATCATCTGAATTTGTCTACTTTACTACAGATTACCACAAATACCACAAAAATCATAAGTAGCAAGTACACCTAGGATTAATAAACTGTATATAAATATCAAACTTTTACAAATTACTGTGAGAAATCAGTGACACAGCAAGAATCAATAGCATGCCAGAAATCCATTGTATAGCAACAGCCAAACAGGTATATACTATTGCAGGTTACTACAAAGTTATTGCTAGTGAAGCAAGCTCAACAATATAATAGCATATATACTTATGGTAGATTTCTTATATATACACATGGTACTAAGTGCATTAAACAGACCACCTGAGAGGGGTGACCAAACTGATTCCAGGGGGGGACCCAACGATTTTGGAAGTGAGAGAGCAAACTGAACTGACTCCAGAGGTGGGCCTAGAGGCTGACCCATAGAATAACACTCTGCTATGAAGTTGGTCTGCATCATGGGGTCTGGAGTCAGTTGGGTGTCCCTAGTGTTGGTTCAAGATCTCATGGAAAGCTTTTGTGGAGAGTTCAACAGGAAAACAAAAGTATATGCAACACTGGAAGTTCTCAGGGAAAAGCTCTACTTTGGATAAAAATTAAGTCTACCTTGTATCATAGAGACATAAGAGGATATAGGACAGCACTGCTCTGACCAGCCAATAGATGCAATAGGAGCAAAGCAAAGCCTCAAGTTACACTTGGTGTGGGATGAAGGGAACTATCAAGGGAAAGGTTGGGCTGCCAACAGCTTTACGCCTCTGGGAACATGGCTTAAAGCTCTGGCTGTGCCCATCCTTAGGGTTAGGAGAAAGGTAAATCCTAGAGCTTCTGTTGGCATAAGGCTGCAGAGGAGACTCTGGAGGAAGGGGCAAGCCTCTAGAAGACACACCAGAAGCCGTACAATAACTTTTTTTGTCTGGGTTATGCCCATGTCTGGCAATGAGGCTTATCATATTTGGAATAAAAATTTCTACTTCATTTTTTCATTTTGTCTGTTCTTGATATCAGCCATCTCTGAGTGGCTGTTGCTATCAGTTGTGTAGCAGTTCCTTAATTTCTTCATCATTCCTAGCTTTGGTATTGACACTGATTCGAATGTTCTATGATGCTTATAGGGTGAGATATCAGGAAGCAGAGAGAGTCTCTGGGTCAGCTGTGAAAGGACTGTGTTGCAGTGTGATACAAGCATAGTTCAGAACTGAAGCTTCATCTTTTTGACAGGAGAGGGAGGCTGTGTGCAAGGAAAGACTGTTTTTCTGGAACAGTTATTTTCCCTGGACCATTGCTAGTTCTTTTGGGCTTTTTTGGGGGGAACTATTTTTGGATTTTCTTTCTGTTTGGTTTTGGAGAGGTGGGTGGGAATGAATTTGGGTTTTTTGGAGAGGGAGGTTCTGAGTGGGGTTTTTTGTTTGTTTTGTTTGGATCTTTTTAGGTTTTGCTTTTGTTATTGTTTTTTGCCTCTTCCTTCTCTCCCATTATTTTGTTTGCAGTGCTTTACATCACCTGGTGAGCCTTCAGAGGCTGTGTTAGGTATTGCCTGGGGACTCTTCTTTGCAAACAATATCAGTCAGGTCCATTTTTCCACATATAATTTTGTGTCATCATGTTTCCCCTAGAGAGGAGAATGAAAATTTAATTACAAGAGACTTCATAACCACCTTTTTTGTTTTTGAAATCTGCTTTGAAGAGCCCATGCATATTTGTGACTGAAAGCATAATACTCTGAATAAATTTTTTTTCCTGTGTTACATCCCCATTCTGTCTGTTTTAACCCTGCGGCTGGAGAGTGGGTGGTATTAATTTGAATGACAGAAAGTGCTCAGGCAGAGCCTGTTCAGAACTGATATGACAGTTATTTGATTCTCTCCTGGACAAAATGCTCATAAATGGTCCATCTGCTTTTATCTGGTAACCAGCAGGGGCTCTGTGGTGTTAATGGATTCATTACTTCAGAAAACAGTGGCAGAGCGAGTATTCTACCTTGACCTTTTCAGCTCATGTTTTATCTGTCAGGGCTTTAAATTTTAAAAAGATGAAGTGCTGTCCATAGGCCTGAGCCGGTTCACTGCTCTCTGTATGTGAAGATGCAACTTCACAGCCTCCAAACGGCTGGACTAAGACAGGCATCACTTTGCTGGGTAGAAAACTGGCTGGATGGCCAGGCCCAGAGAGTGGTGGCAAATGGTGCTGCATCCAGCTGGTGGCTGGTCACTAGTGGGGTTCCCCAGGGCTCAGTATTGGGGCCAGTTCTGTTTAATGCCTTTATCAATGATCTGGATGAGGGGATTGAGTACATCCTCAGTGAGTTTGCACCAAGGCGGGAGTGTTGATCTGCTGGATGAAAGGAAGGCTCTGCAGAGGAAGCTGGACAGGATCGATGGGCCAAAGCCAATTGTGTAAGGTTGTACAAGTTCAAGTGCCAGGTCCTGCACTTGGGTCTCAACAGCCCCATGGAATGCTGCAGGCTTGGGGCAGAGGGGCTGGAAAGCTGTCCAGTGGGAAAGGACCTGGGTGTGCTGGTCACAAGCTGAACATGAGCCAGCAGTGTGTCCAGGTGGCCAAGAAGGCCAATGGCATCTGGGCTTATTCCAGAAACAGTGTGGCAGCAGGACCAGGGCAGTGATGCGTACTCAGCACTGGAGAGGCCACACCTTGAATCCTGTGCTCTGTTCTGGGCCCCTCACTTCAAGAAAGACATTGAGGTGCTGGAGCATGTCCAAAGATGGTGAAGGGTCTGGAGCACAAGTTTGATGAGGAGCAGCTGAGGGAGCAGGACGTGTTTAGCTGAAAGTCAGAGGGGACCTTAGTGCTCTGTACAACTACCTGACAGGAGGTTGTATTGAGGTGGGGGCTCCAATGTCTTCTCTCAGGTGACAAGTGATAGGACAAGAGGAAATGCCCTCAAGTTGGAACAGGCTGTGCAGGGAGATGATGGAGTCACCGTTCCAGGAGCTATTTAAAAGACTTGGAGATGTGGCCTTTAGGGACATGGTTTAGTGATGGACTTGGCAGGGCTGGGTTAATGATTGAACTTGATAGTTTTAAAGGATTTTTCCAATCAAAATGATTATATGGTTCTATGAAATGTACCTTCGTGAAAGCAGGTGTGCTACTTGAATTTCAAAAAGGTCTTAGGTAGTTGACATGCTTTTCTGAAATTGTCATTAGGTGTGTTCCTTAAAGTCAGCTTGAGTGTTATAAATGTACATGTGTTATATAAATATGCATGAATATTTCCATTATATAGTTAAAAGATTAAAGTATAACGAAAGTGAGATTTTATTTAAAGAAATTTGTACATACAATATCTTAAATTGGGCTGACACCTAGTGGTAGTCCTACGTTTAATACAGTAGTATGAAGTGTGGATCCTTTGGTGTGTGGATACTAAGTTAAACTAAGGTTGCTTGAAACTGTGCTCTTCTTAGGGGAGGCCAGAGAAGACCTGGATTTGCTCAAAAGAAAGGCTATCCCTGGTGTTCCTGCCCTTTTATCTTTCCTGAAAATCATATTTCTTCTGCTAGGTTTTCCTCTCTCATCATTCTTTGGGGTGCACTGCTTTGACATAGGTCTGTATGTTAACAAGGCAGATGAGTACTTCAAAGCCTGAGTAAGTTTTCCTGCTCTTTCCTGCTGAATAGCTGATGATGCACTTTGTGGTTCTAAATTAGAAACTGAAGATTATGTTCAGGATGTTTTCTGCCAGTATTCAGCTGATTAAACAGCTTCTGTTAAAGGGACAAAGCTTTCACTTCATAGAATCATAGAATGGTCTGGGTTGGAAAGGACCTTAAAGATCATCTAATTCCAACCACACTGACCATGGGCAGGGACACCTTCCACTACACCAGGTTGCTCAGGGCCCTCCCTATCCAGCTTGCACACTTCTGGAGGTGTGGCATTCACAACTTCTCTGGGCAACCCGTTCCAATGCTTCACCACTCTCACAGTAAAGAATTTCTTCCTAATATCTAATCTAAACCTTTCCTCTTTCAGTTTGAAGCCATTCTCCCTTGTCCTGTCACTACCTGCCCTTGTAAAATGTCTCTCTCCATCTTTCTTGTAGGCTTTCTTCAGGTACTGGAAGACCACAATTAGGTCACCCCAAAGCCTTCTTTCATATACAAAAAATGACTTTGATTTATATCTAGTGCAAAAACATGTACTGGAAAACAATGCCTCTTCTGGAAGAACTAAAAACAGATCTAGTAAACTTAAAAAGATTTGCAGAAATTAGAAAGTTTATATTTTTTGGTGCTGTAACAAGTAACTGAAATGTAATAGCTAAGGTATTGTGTAGCAGATCCTAGCTTACCACTAAAATAGTATAAAACTTCCTGTTCCATTTACCAAGAGGATGTATGTCTAAATTAGTTGCTTATCTATTTATTGCCTTTTTCAAACTGGGAAAAAAATTCAATCCACTAACATTCTCAAAGTAAAATAAAGGAGTATTAATTTGTAATGCTCTTAATTAGCCAAGGACTTTTCTTAAAGTATTGATAGAAATTGGTTTACCCTTTGTCAGCAGCGACAGTGGTAAGGTCTATCCTCTTTATTTCCTTAATTAAGGTAGCAGGACTAGTCTTAACTTCATTAATTTTCTTTGGAAACTGAGTATTTAAGTGTTTCAAACTCATCTCTTGTCACTGCAAGGGACTCCTTGATATTTTCTTTCTTAGTAATTGGAACAGCTTTAGTCCCAATAAATTTTACTGTATGAATATTTTGACAAATTACCTGTGTATCAAATGCATTATTTTTTGCAAGGTTTTGTGTAACAGTGTGCTGCTAGGATCAAGCGATATTTTTATTCTAACTTCACAATAATTCCTGATTTCTATCACTAATAGCGAATCAAAGGTGAAGCAAATAGCAGGAGTGGAAGGCAATATTCCTCTGGTTTAACCACAGTCCATAATTTTCAAAGCGTAAGTTAGCATCCCTCTTTTCTTCAAAGATAGGCTCCGTACATTCTCAGTGCAATTTCTGGCAGCCTCTCCAGTCTTTGTTCTCTACTTCTCTTCTTGTTCCTAAGACATTTCTGGCCTGACTCTGGTATATTTGCTTCCTGTGGTCCTTCACCAGACCACTTGGAGGCAGGAGTGGTGCCTGCCCCAAGACAGGACTCAAGCCAGATGTCCATGTGACAAGAAGGTCAAGCCCTGGCTGTAGCACCAGTCCCCTCCCTCTTCCAGCTTGGCCAGTTGCCTGCCATCTCTGTTGCTGCTCCCAGTAGTGAGTGTCTTGGACTTTCCACAATGCTGATACAAAAAAAAATATAACAACACTGTCAGATACTATGATATACCATTATTAAACTGATTTGAAAAGCATTATTTTATATAAACTTGCTAATGGTAAAATTCCATTGACTGTGCATGACTGATTGTAGTGTGAAAATTACATTGCACTTGCCAGAAAACTACTTAAATCACTTCAGTGAAGTGTGAGCAGTATAATGTGATACTCAACGTGCTGTCACTGACACTGAGCATGTAAACACAGCAGACTCATGGAGCTCCTGCACTGCTTGTGGTGGTGATAGACTACAAAGTCTATTTACACTGGCTGTTCTTATCTTAGCAGTAAGATAAAACCCACAAGCCACAACAAAGTCAGAAAAGTATCTCAGTTAATGTTCACCACAAGTGTGCTGAGTTTTCCATGCTTTTGCCTCTTTCCAAAGAGGGCACGTGTATCAAAGTGCTCATGAGAAAGACAACAGAGCCTTTGGCACCAGGGGTGCAACACCGAGTGCTTCCAGTAGCACAGCTGCTTGCTGTAATGGGCATTTATCTTGGTGTTATCAATCCTGGCAGTGGTTGGCTTTCTGGCAGGATTCCTACCATGTTAGTGGGTGATGTTCCAACTCTGGAAATGAAAGGGTACAATTTCATTTCTTTCTCTTGCACTCTGTTAACAAGAATACTGAGTACAAGGTCCTTATTCTTTTAGTCAGTATTGCCAGTGTAATTAAGCCTCTCTCAGAATTGATTTGGCATTCACTTCAGCTGAATAGCTGAATATCAGGCCCTGGCTATCTACAGCAGTAATGGGCCTGTCCACTGACTCCTGGTAAGACCTGCAATAGGCTCTGTAAGATCGCAGGGAACAAAACATTTATTTGGAATAAGTGAGTGGCCCTTTTGTAGCCATGTCTTTAAAGGAGAAGAATATTAGCCACATGTTTACTATGGAAAAATATTAATTTAAATAAGCTTTGTCTCAGCTGAATTCTTAAAGAGAAAGGAAAACGAGGCCTTCATATATATTGATCAAAGCTGTGTCCACCTGAACACTGTGATGCTTCAGAAATAAGTGTCCCTAAGCCACTACTCAAGTCCTGGCCCACATGGTATGTGGGCCAATAAAGAGGTGTGGGGACTGAAGAAGTTTGGCACTGTGGAAGCTGAGAGCCTTTGCACAGAGCAGAGGGAGGCAGGCCTGACTGGGAGGGTGGGATTCTCTTCAGGGCGTGGTCAAGTCGAGGGCCTGACATAGAGGCCACATCAACCTTTCCAGTCCTTAGCTTCAGTAGTAGAGACCTGGTCTTAGACTAGTGGTCATGCACCATCAATGCTGCTGCATCTGCCTGCAGCTGAAACAGCTTGTCATAGCAGGGAAAGGCATCCAAACAGCCTCCCTGGTGTGTGAGCAGCTCACTATTGATTTTCTTCTGTGTGGTGCTGGCATAGACTGCAGCACTGGGCTGTAGTATTCCCCTTGGTTGCAGAGATGGTCTCTGCCCCAAAATAATGGGTAAGGCCTTTCGCAGTTTGCCAGGTTAGTGACTCTGCAGCAAGAAGGGCAGGATGAATATAGGATGCCTTAGGGTATGGTATTGAGATGTGTCTAAGCTTGGGAAGCCTCAAGGCTATTGGCGCAGGCAAGTGGTGGACTGTGGCAAGTAAGGTAATGTGATATTAGCAAGATCTTCTCCATACAACCTGTGAAAAACAATCCCTGCTATTATCTCACCCCAATCACTCTGAGGTTTCATTCTAGACTGAGCCACTTGAATTGCCAGGGTATTTAATATGTAGAGGGAGTGTCTGGTGACTCCCAGATTTACTTGTTAGGTTTATTTTGTAACATGGACATAGCCTGTAAAGGACTTTTTGCTGTTTCCTAGGGAAGAATGGTTTAATTGGTTGGTAGTATATGAGAGTCTTGCAATTGTATGCAAAGTGACACTGCTGCTGGTTCAGAAAGCTTGCAACTGGTTGATCTGACAATTTCATGTTTCTGACTGATTATGAGTGACAAACTACCTTGCAGTTATTTTTCTTTTCTCCCTCTAAAGAGTAAGAGGAAAGCAGAGCTATTCCTTCCGGCTCCCTCCACCTGCACCCTTCACCGCCCCCCCAAAATAACAAGTCTGAATTTGATCTATTTTCTTTTCTTTTTTTCCCCCTTTCTTTTCCTAATGCTCATGAAATCCATCTATAGACTGCCTGGCAAATTTCTTTGCTTGAAGAATCAGCCACAGTTCTGGTGTAGACAGTGTCTTTAAACACCACTGGTTATAGATGGTGTGTGTTTGTATAGAAGAGTGCAGCACTGCTTTCACTTGGCTAGTCAGCCAGTAGTCCCACACAACAAAAATTAGCCCTTAATTTCTCAGTCGCAAGTACTGTTTAACAGTATTATTTGAGCTGTTTTTTCCTACTGTGTGAGAGAGTCTTACAGAAGAGACTCACAGACGTCTGCTACTATTCAAGGCATGATGATTTCCCTGAAGAATTTCTAGTTGGGTATTTGATACCTGGTATTTAACAATTTCGGGAGGTCTGGCATCCTCCTTTCTCTGTTGTATAAAGTGAGATTTGGTTCCTTCAAATACAAAGACTTTCAATTTCTTTGTTAACTTTTTGTAATCAGTGAAGAGTGACCTACTGTTGATGTGTGGCCTCAACCTTTTGATGAATACTGTCCCCACAGGTCTATTATCAAGCTAAAATTAGTCTGTATTTAGATGCATTAGTTGAGGGTATAATGGCAGGAGTGAATATTTGGAGACTGCAAGAGTATTCCAGAAGTTCCTGTGATGTCTTTATATTGGCCAGCAGTAGTACTTTCCATAAGATAAGCCTTTATAAACACTCTCAGATAATAACTCATTTTTTCTTCCCAGAATAATTCAGTCCCAACAAAATTTGTGCAGTGCTGGAGAGTATCTCATGAACAGCAGCTACATCACCATAATCCTCTTCTCTCATAGCAGAAATTTCTTCTCCTGAGTTATGGCTCATTTGCAAAGCCCAAATCTCAAATATATCCATTGTATTAAAAGAGGTCAGTCCCAAACTCACAGTTGGACAATCTCATCCCTTAGTTGTAGATTAAAAATTCTTGGTCTTTCATTAATCATTTACATTTCATTTCTGATCTCTCAGCATTCATGCACAGTAGGGCTCGTGTCCAGCCCATACGCTTTTGGATTCTTTTGTTTCATGACAAACCAGGTCACCACAATATAAGAAAGATATTAAGCTATTATAGAGTGTCCAAAGTGGGGCAAGAGGATGGCGAAGGGCTGAACAGGCTCTCCATCACAGCACCAAGCCTGACAGAGTTCAAGAAGCATTTGGACGATACTGTTGGGCACATGGTGTGACTCTTGGGAATGGTCCTGTGCAGGGCTAAGAGCTGGACTCAATGATCCTTAAGGGTTCCTTCCAACTCAGCATATTCTGTGGTTCTGTGAAAATGATCATAAGCAAAGATTTTGAACCTAGATGATTAGTATAAATGATTATTGTCAGAACTCTTTAAAGTATCAGTGAAGCAAAAATGGTTGAAGTTTTAAAAGCTACTAAAATATTTATGAAAATCACTGAAAAGAAAAAGCCTCTTTTACACTGACTTAAGATGTGGCAGTTGCTGACATTTCAGGAAGTCTTAATCTCTGCTTATGTTATACTCAAAGATTTAGTATTGCTTCTCAATTCTGTGTAGTTTTGTGCTAGTCACCAGAATAGCAGGGTCAGCAGCCAGGCTACAATATCTTGGTCCAGTCTTGCTGAAGGGCATTGCTTTTCAATCTGGCAGAAGTTTCCAAATGTATTGCACTCTCTTTAAGTTATTAATTTTTGTTTGGAAGACTGTTTTGCTCATTTTTTGACGTGCATCAAATTAAAGTACAAAAAAACTTTGTGCAAATCCTTGCAGTTGTATTTTGCAAACCTTTTCCCACAAAATAGTAGATAGAATCTTCTATGTCAATGTATTGGCCATGATTAAGAAGTCTTTGAAGCTGAGAGTTAACATTCACTAGCTAAAATGATTTCACTCTTAATACAAATATATTTCTTCCTGTGACTGTATTGCCTTCCCCACTGAAATAAAGTTAAAATCTCCTGTACTGTTATTGTAACTTTACTTTTCACCATTTGATCACATTGGTTGTAAGTGGCTGTAGATAAGTCTTGTTCTCATTTGATCAATTATGCTTTGATTTAGTCTTTTTATTGGTAAAAAATTGTGCTTTGAGCTATTTTGAAATAATGAGCACTGGAAGATTTTGGATGCAACCAATTTTGGCATATCCTATTTTCTGTTTGTCTGAAGATTGTTCAAGGTTTTTACTGTGCAATTAATCAGATTTTTACTTTGGACAGAGTCATAAAGCAAGACTGTGAAGCACTATGCATCACAGCCAACCCCTCAAAAAGATCTGTTACAGAGCTAGTTTAATTTAAGACGCTGTAATTAGCTATCTTTTTCATCGTTCCACCAAAAATCGAATTTTTTTAAAATTAAATATATAGGATAGAATATTTGTAGTAGAGCATCGACTATAGACAGATCCAGATCTGCATCATGGCACATGTAAATCTTGCTCATTTTCTTGTCAAAGTCTTCAGTAACTTCTTAAAATTCAGATTGAGTTTACAGAACCAATCCCAGATAAACTACTTACAAACACTGCTGGATGAAAAATACCTTGTTTCGGGTACATCATGATTCAAAACTAGCTGCAGGCAGTGATTTACTCTGATACTGACCAAAAGGATGACAAAAACACTGAAGTGATTAGATTTGAATAGCAGGTCAGGACTTTTATTTGTAACTGTACAGATATTTATAGCAATGTTGTAAGCACACATATCTGCACATCCCACAGTGAATTGTTTGGTAGTGGATATGCGAGTTCTGACCTGTACTCCTGTGGACAGGGATTCCAAAATTATTTGGTCAGTTAGAGAGCACTTAAGTAAAATGAAGGATACTTCCTCTTGCAGGATTGAGGAGTTCACTGCTCTTTGTCCCAAAGCTCAAGCTTTCAAAGGGCAGCCCGGATTTAACCTGAAAATAGCTCAACATTCAGTTATCACACCTATCTGAATCACTCCCTGGTGGTCTAGTGGTTAGGATTCGGCGCTCTCACCGCCGCGGCCCGGGTTCGATTCCCGGTCAGGGAAGTTCTATTTTCTTGGAACAGTTAGGATGTCCTGCCAAATTCCTCTATGGGAAACTTGCCACCGACTGCCGCAAGAGAGGAGCCCCAAAGAGGAGATACAAGGACTCCCTGAAACAATACCTCAGCCTTGGCCATACTGACCACCATCAATGGGCCACCCTGGCCTCCAGTCGGGAGAAATGGAGACACACCATCCATAACACTGCTGCTTCCTTTGAGTACACACGCAGAATCAGCCTGGAGGAAAAAAGGCAATGCAGGAAGAACCGTGCCTTGCCAGTAGCACTGATGGAGACTTTCTGCTGTGCCTTTTGCAACCGGACTTGCCTATCTTGCATTGGCCTTTTAAGCCACCAGCATGCTTGTAGCAAGCGTGGGTAGAGCCCTTGTAAATCTTCGTTCACGAAGCCTAGCCATGGAAAAAAAAACATCTGATCTGAGGACAAGCACCTGACACTGCACTAGGTGATGTGCAGAGCGTAGCCTCCCTTCCAGGTGTCTCTGTGCTTGGCCTGCCCAGCACTGAATACAGATTTTTATCCTCTCACGCAGAAGTGACCTTCTGATAGATGCACAGACTCAAAGAGAGATCTAATTCTATCAGTCATTCTGTGCCCAGAGGATACGGATTCTGAAGCAGTGACATGTCCATGTCCACGTCCATTGCCTCACATCTGTCCTTATTCCAGTCCTTCAGTATTTGTTCCTCTCTTAGAGTCATAGAATGATTTGAGTCGCAAGGGACCTTTAAGATCACTTAGTCCAACCCCTCAGCCATGGGCCCGGACATCATCCAGGAGATCAGGTTGCTCAAAGCCCTGCCCAAACTGGCCTTGAACACTTTCAGGAATAGGGCATCCAAATTTCTGTGGGAAGCTTCAGTGTCTCACTACCTTCATAGTAAAAACATATAAAGACATGTTCCCTCTGTATAATCTAAATCTATCTTAATTTGATTTAGAACTGTTGTCTCTTATGGTTCAATTTAGAAACATGGATGTCAGGTGTGTCAAAGACCTTTCAGAAGTCAAGGCAGATATCTAAGCTGCTCTTCCCTTGTCCGCTGGTTGAGTCACTCTGTTGTAGAAGGCCTCCAGGTTAGTCAGGCACAATTTGCCCATTATGAAGTCAGAAATCTCAGAAAACAAATATGTTCTAACTTGTTAAGATTAAATTAATATACAGTAGATCTCTTTACAGCAAATGAAACTTATTTAGCAGAGCCCCAGCTGTGTGCACAACTGGTGAGCTATGGACTAACAGTTTAGACTGTCCAAATCTCTATAACAATGATATAATTACTAAATTCAGTCATTATCACAAAAAAAAGAATAAGCTTAATATTCAAGTATAAGGTTTTACAAGGCTAGGGCTGCAAGAAGAATTTAATATATTTATGATGACAATTATATGACATTATCACTGTTTCTGTCAGATTGTTTTTCTTTAGGAATTAAAAAAAATATGTAAAGTCTGCTTTTGATGGCAAAATTATTATTGTTCCTTCTTTTTTATTTGCTAATTGAAAAATTCACAAATGAAAATTTAAATGTGCAATGTTAGCATAATCACATTATCCTCTCAGTGCAGATGGAGTATTTAGCCTTGTATTTATTGTTCAATCTTGTGTTGTTTTTTTCACTTTCTCTGTAAACATCAGAGGTGAACCTGAGGTTTTATTTTAAGCATGTTTCTGTTTTGAGATCTTCATTTTCTATTCTACTTCTTGTGTTAGACTTGAAAGTGTCCATTAGGGCAAAAATACTCAGTGTACACTTTGCTTACAGATGTTGCTGAAAATAATCAGAGTGAGTATTGCTTCCTTACATTGCCACAATATGTTGAGCTGTCTTTAGCAAATTAAAATCATTGTTTATTTGGAAAAGCTTCATGCAGCATATACTTGCTGTCAGGTCTGCATTTCCTGCTGACAAATACATCTTTGAATAATATGAACTTGCTTTGGAGATAGTTACTGTGCAAATCTAGTGACTGCTGCTATTCCATGCTGACATGATATTTTACAGGCTTCAATTGCTCTGGCAAAAAGTGGAAGCATAGAGCTGATGAAGGTAGCAGTCTGAAAATACAAGATATGTGGAAATTCTATGAGAAGAGCTATTCTTTTGGAGTCAGAATAAGCAAATTTTGAGTGGTTGCCAAATTTTAAGAAACCTAATACTGCTATACACCAGAGTAGCCAGCATTTTTGTAAATGGCACATGCCTATGTCAAAGAGGGTTAGGTCTTTATGAAGAAGTCCTTATGCTTTCTGAAAATAAGTAACTGAGAAATGAAATTTCTTGGCCTCTTGTTTGATATATTTGCTGACGAAAAAGGACTAATAATTTTTTTTTCTACATGGAGGATTAAAAATTCTTGATCTTTGTATGTTCACATTTTGTTGTACACACAGTCAAAAAGTCACTGATTGTTTCTATACTCTTCAACATCAACACTGTGGCTGTGACTTACCTCATGAATGGTTAAAACAAATTCTGTGGATGCTACTTATTCCTCTCTTTGCAGCTGCTGTTTCTGTCCTAAGAGTCCTTTTCACTGCCTTATGCAGAAATGTTGCATTTCACAGGCTTATTCACAGCTCTAAAGCCATCATGCTCCATTGTGAAGCTTAGATGCAATTAACATCATCCTCTCTCAGCAACATCCTCTGCTTGTGCTCTTTTCTTTCTTGAACTGTTCATCACTAAATGGATATACTGCTGTATAAATCCATGGTGTACTGACTTCTTGAACATTTTCTAGTTGGTCCTCTTATCTCAGGAAGAATATAGTTACACTGGAAATGTTCTGTTGGTGGCTGATTTTCTGATCAAGGAGTGAAATGATTCCTGTATGAGGAACAGTTTGCTGAATCCTCATCCAGGCTCCTCTGTCTCAAAGACAGAACTGGTCTGGGTTATGCATGTATAAAGCTGTGAACGGCACACACTGCATAAGGAACTTCCATCCTCATTCTGTTCAAGAATTAGTGGGTGTCAAAGCCACCTAGCCCGTGGTAGGTTCAAATGAAAAATATAATTCATCATAGCATGCTATTCAGCTGTGGAACTGGTCATCACGGAACTCTGTGGATGCTAGAGATTTACATGTGTTCCAAAAATGACTGGATTAATTAATAGAAGAAAAATATGTCAATGACTATTAAGTACAAAGATTCACTTCTGACTCAGGAAGTCCCTGAAATGGTAATTCCTTACCATCTGGCAGGTCTGTTCTTACTCATTTGTGTGGTGCTGTCATCTGACACTCGGGGCTTTACTGAGCAAATGCCGGGGAGAAATTTGTCCCAAAATGTCTGTGCAGCTGAGGAAATGGAAGGTATCACCACAATGAGTAAAAGTCCCAATGGCTCAGTGAAGATGAGGGGGAAGCAATAAATACCACAAACTAGTTGAGTTTGGAAGTGACCTCTAGAGGTCATCTGGTCCACCCACCCTGCTCAAGCAGCGCCACTTAGGGCTAGGTGCCCAGCACTATGACCATGAAGGATATTCTACCACCTCTCCAGGCATCCTGTGTCAGTGCTCAGTCATCTTCATAGCGAAAGTGTTTACTTATGTTCAAACAATGTCACCCCTGTTTCAGTTTGTGTCCATTGCCTCTGGTGCTGTCACTGGGTACATCTGAAAAGAGTTTGACTTTGTCCCCTTTACATACTCTGACTCTGTCCCCTTTACACTTTCAGGTCATATTCAGAAAGCTACCATCCAGTGGGGTGGCCCCTGACATGTCCTGGTGCACAGGGTTGTTTCTTCCCAGCTGTAGGATTTTTCAGTTACTCAACTTCATGAGGTTCCTGTTGGCCTATTTTTCCAGCTTGTTAAGGTCCCCTAGGATGGCAGCATGACCCTCTGGCATATTAGCCCCTGCTCCCTGTTTGGTGTCATCTACAAACTGGCTGAGTGTACCCTCTGTACCACCACCCAGATCATTAATGAAGATGATAAACAGGATTAAACCTAGTCTTGTCTCCCGAGGCACACTGCTAGTTATTGGCTTCCAGCTAGACTTCATGCCACTGATCACCACCCCCTGGGCCTGGCTATTCGACCAGTTTTCATTCCACCTCCCTGGCTGCTCATCCAGCCCATATTTCAGCAGCTTCCCTGTGAGAATCTTGTGGCAGACAGTGCTGGGAGCCTTGCTTAAGTCTAAGTAGACTATATCCACCGCTCTCCTCTTGTCTTCTAGGCCAGTCATTCCATCATAGAAGGTTACCAAGTTTATCAAGCATGGCTTCTGCTTGGTGAATCCATCCTGACTCTTCCTTATGATTCTTGTCTTTCATGTGCTTGGAAATGTTTTCCCAGATTAGCTACTCCATCACCTTCCAAGGGACCAAATTGAGTCTGACTGGCCTGTAGTTGCCCCAGTCCTTGGAAGGTAGGAGTGACATTTACCTTTCAGTCACTTCTCCTAAGTTTTGTGGTCAGTCAAAGATGAGTAGCCTCACAATGACATCAGCCAGTTCCCTCAGGTTCATCTTCCATCCCCAAGCATTCCAGCTCTGCTCTCATGTAAAGGGCAACTCCTCTCCCTTGTCTTCTCAGCTTTTCTTTCCCAAAACCATATATTCTGCCGTTGTAACAGTCCAGTCATGGGAGACATCCCACCATATCTCTGTGATCCAGTGAGACCATAGCCCTGCAACTGCACACAGGACTATAACTCTTCACATTTATTCCCCCACTGTGTGCAACAGCATAGAAGCACTTCAGTGAGGCACCTCATCATGTTGACTTACTTAAAACAGTTTTGGGAATTTTTCCATAATGATGCTTTGCAGACACTTCTTTGCTTTACCTGTAAATGTTGGAGATGACTGTGATTAAGTCCCATATTGTTGATTTTGTCATCCCCTCCTTTCTCAAAACCCCCTGCTCTTTGCTTATTGGCTCAGTCACTCCCTGCTCTTCTGAAGGGGTGACAATAGCTGGCTAAGCCTAAAACATCTTTTTGATCTGAAATCCAGTAATACCAATGATCTCCATGCACTGGGGGAGAAGTAGGTGTAAAAGTCTATTAGTACAAAAGGCTGACGTTTGTACTAGCAGTACAGAGGCTTCCATCTCTGTTAAGGTGAAATGTATTTGTGGTTGAATTCAGAACATGCATTTGAGCACTCACAGCCTTTTTCTGATCCTTGCTTCCTGGAGAATCAGTGTTATTTATAGAAAGGTTTCGAAGTTTCTCCTACTGAGGTTAATTTCCTGGCTGTACAAGAGTAGTATAAACAGTATCAGGTAGCTTGGTAGTTTGCTAATGGCTTCATGTGGACTTGTTCTGCTTGTTGCACTTTCTCCGGAGTGAATAGCTGGTTAAGGATGACAGTCAGCTGAATGGATGTGATTCCAAATGCTTTCATAAAACTAGAAATGTACAGGTATCTCCGTTCCATGATTATGTGGCTTTGGATATCTGACTAGTGGTAGTATAATGATGGTAACTATGCGTCTTGTTCCTGTGGAGGTATGGGAAAAAGGACTGCATGATGTGGAGCCTATGAAGGACTATCTCAGCTCATAAGCACACATGGTTAGATACAAAGCTGATGCAGATGCATTGTGTGATTCAGGTGCATCTCAGACATAACTTTTAGTAGAGGCAGAAAGAGTATATCCAGCCTCACTGAAGAAGGAATTAATTTGATGAATGTCTAACAAGCAGATTCTAGACCAGCTAAATTCTTGGGCGGTGATGGGTGGGAAAAGCATCTTGCTGAAGATAAAATTTAAAAAGGATCCTTTTATTTTGTCCTGCTTTTCTTGTACATACTTCATTCAACTGCATATCCCAGTCTTTATCTATATTTTGAAAATTCACTGAATTCTTCCTTTCCAAACTAGAAAACATTTGTATTAATGTCAGCATGCAACAAATATTATTATGGATACTCCAATGCAAAATGAAAAAAGCTAACAGCTTGGTGACATGCGAGAAGACACCACAATCTGGAAAAATATTAAAAAAATGGTTTTATAGTAAATGAATGATCAAGCATTAGTTTGAAGTTATTTAATGTTTTTACTGTACAAAAGAAAAGGATGGTGTGAAGATATCCAGAATCCTACTAGATGCTTGATCAGAATCTAATGACATAACTTTTCAGCAAGTATGATTTTTGTGACAGCTGTGTGTAGGGCAGACTGATGAACGGCGTTCAGTCAATGACAAAATTCAGCTGATACTTAATGCATAGGATGAAATAGTCTGAAAATCTTATTTTTTCCCTCCAGATCAATAAAAAGTTAGAGTGTTACAAAAATTGAACTTAGTGATACATGAAATTGTTCATGAGAAGCCAGGATAGAACACCTACAAAGCTATATTGACTATTTTGAAGATTTTGTCTTTTATGTTGTTCTTAAAGAAGTTTTACATCATTCATACTCTTGTAGCACTCCTGTAAATCTTCTGTGGTATTACATGATTTCAAACAGATTTGTGCTGCCATCTTTGTGCCATATTGCACACCAGACATCAGGATAAAACCTGCAGTGATGGTGTTGTGAAATCCAATTGGCTTTTAGGAACAGAAACCATGATGTTTGGGGCAGCCAACATCTAAAGTGGAAGTCTAGAAGCAGGTCTGTCCTGTAACTCAAAGGAGGAAAGAAGCAAAACTGAAACAAGACTAAGTAGTGTGAGATTATTGCTAGTGCTTGAAAATAACTGACACATGACAAGTCAAGCCGATCCTGAGCAGTTCAAGGTGGAGTTGGTAAGTGTGATGCTAATGTTAAAATTGCTGCTGAAGTCAATAACCAACATCAAAACTGTCAGTAGTGCATCAGGTAGAGTCCCTGGATGTTACTCATGAAGACATGAATAGTCAACATAGGAGACTCATTCAATTGGCCTTTTTAGCTTTATTTGTATGCCTGAATTGTGTTACTGCCAGCTGCAACAAGCCTTGGCTTCAATGGACAGAGCAATGACACTCTGGAGGGAAAGACTATCCTCTTCTGCTCATCAACAGACTTCAAGTGCAGCTCTGGACTTAAGGGAAAAGGTTTTAATACTACAGTCCCTGTCTAAGCTCTTAGATCTTTATTCCCTGCCAAAACCAAACTCAACACAGAAATCTGGACAGATGGAGGCAAAGGCTGTAATTTTATACAGTTTCATACTGTTGATATTCTAAGTGTTATCCTTTAACCTGCCTACAAACAGTTCACTTTATCTTTCCCATTCCTAAATTCCCCTGCCTGAAATTCAGTTCTGTGTGATAGCTCTGGCACCACAGTGATTCTAATTCCCTTCCTCCAGCTCTTGCTCAGTGTCACAAGTATCCAATACATCTGAAATATTTCTTCAGGGAAGTACTGTTTCTCCGTTTCCTCACCAAGTGCTGCTGTAGATGACAGTTCTGCTGACAAAATAAAAATTTGCATCACTCACTGATGTACTAGGTCCTGACTTCTGAGGATGGCCATGTTCTTCCAGATGCTTCAAAACCACATCTACAAGTGTGAAATCAGTAGGCTGTGAGAATTGTCAAGTACATGCACTGACTCCAAGGTATATAAAGAATGGCTTACTTGCCTTAGGAGGACTAACATTTCAGGATTATTGGAACAATGTATCTTGAGGTCGTGTCTACTGAATAGAGGTAAGGTTGCATTTGTAGATATTTGTCAGATTAACTACAAGGACTTGTAGCAAAGGAAGAGGAGAATGTTGCCTTGATGTGTGACCAGGTAGCACGTTAGCAGCATTATTTGTCCTCTTTATTTGGAGAATGTTGAGTTTGATTAAGATGCTCAAGGTAGGTGGAAGCAGAAGCCATGGTCTCTCTGCAGCCTTGTCTAGCCAAAGAAGGGGCAGATTAGAAAAACAGAGATAACACAGAATTGGATGAAGCATCCAAGTCACTCATGCATGAGAAGATTCCTTCTGGATACTGAAGGGAGTAGCAGAGGTGAGATACCTGATGCCAAGGTGAAGGTAGAATGCAGGAAAACTACACTGGTGTGGGAGTAGCATTTAGTGATCATCATCTGGACTGAAGAAAGAAAATGTTTATGCTTTGGACTTTTGAATGCATACACTGAGGATAATACAGCCATTGAAATGCCCTGATGTTGGCACTTCATTGGACTTGTAAGATTCTCTTACACCCAATACAGGATGGGATGATAAAGCCCATCTTTTGAAGTAGAGGTGATTAAATCTGTGCTGTACATTCCAAAAATGGATGGCACAACAGCTGGAGAGGAGATCCTTTCTCAGAATTAGAGTTATGGACTGGGCTGACCTCTTCAAGCTGCATGGGCAGATATTGGCCTCACTGATCTCTCAGCCTGTCTGTAACAGCTGCCTAGGCTGGTTTTTTAATGTTCAGTTTCCTTAACCACAGATCTGGATAGGAATATCTTCTGCCTCTGAATGTAAGCAGATATATCATCTCCTCAGGGCTGTCAGGATTCTGTACAGATTTCATGGCTGTTACTAGTTCCAGCTGCAGAGTTTATAATCTTCGAAGTACAAATTACATCTGGAGATGGACTTCTGAACCTTTTTTTTCTTCTGTTTGTGACAACTGCCTCTTTCAGCATTTCAGTTGTGTGCAAATGGCTCTTCACTTCATGGCACTGACTTTTCAAGTTGAAATTGTAGTCATTTCCTTTAGGAAACTATCCCAGGGACGACTGCAGAACTTTTGTATATCTGGGAAGCAGATGCACCCAGGATTCTTTTTGATTATCCCAGTGCAGCTGAGGGACTCCTGGCTGGTAGGCCCTGCTCAGCCTTATTTTACATACATTTGGGGTGCCAACATCCCTACCGAAGATGCTCATTGTGGACATGCATGGATTTCTCTACTCTCTTTTATGAGTTAGTGATGGCATAGCTCTGGAGGGTAATGGTAACCCTTGTCTCCAGCACTGTCGTATCCTGGGAAATGGTGTGTTAGTGCTAAATAGCAGATGTTAGGCTCCTTGATACCTAGAAGGTTGTGGTCCCACTGTTCCTCCACTGTGTTTATGCTAGTCATTCCCATCAGAAATAGAATGGTGATGCCTCAGTTGAACTCACCTATCACAGCAGGCCCATGTGCCTGAATGGGCAGCTCAGGTCCTTAACCTGGAGTAAAACGTAGGACCTGTGGAACAATTATTGTGATCCCATCTGCAGGAAAAAGACAGGCCCACAAAGTGGGAAGAGAAGATGTCAGAGACTCTCTGGCAGGAGTACAAGGAGCAAATGCAGTAGATGTAGAGGTAAGATCAGTGAGTGCAGATGTCATTGCAGAGGGTGCTGCACAAAGGTGGGAGCCATCCTTACGCTGTCTGTTCCTGTGACGTGAGCAGGCAAATGGTCAAGTGCATGTCTTGTCCTAAGGCAGTGTGCAGGTGAGATGGAGACACATGAGGTCATAGAATGGATACTGCAAGTGCAGTGTGGACATGCCAGAGTAGATGTGGTCTGTATCATGCTATTTGGGCTGCAAGGAGGAACCTGTTACCCACAGGAGGTGTTTGTGGCTGTGTAGATGTAACAACATAAGGTAACTGTAATGTAGTTTTTGATACCCAACCACATCAAGCTTAAATATGCATGTCTAATGAGTTAAAGACATTATTAAAATGTCTATTTCAAATCAGGTTTCTCCAGTGTTGCCTTTTACCTCTGGTCAGTGTAGTGTTGTTGCAAACAAACAAAAAAAATTGTATATAATATGTGTACATAATTATGCATGTGTTACCAGCCTGGGAGGCCAAGCCACCTGTAGCCATCACCATTCAACTTCTGATGGGAACACATAATGAAGGATGAACAGTGGGAACAGCTATATAGATAGATAAATATGTACAGAGAGAGACTGCAGTTACAAGAAACATTGATAACATTTGTTCTGTAGGAGGTCATTTTTAGCTCTAGTAATAAGCTTGTATTTCTGGGTATGGATGTATTTTGAACTTTTTACACAAAATCTATGTTAAGAAACTGGGCCTACTCTAATAGCTATTAGGGGGTAATTAGTCTCTTTTGGGGAACAATGAGAGCTCCTTCTAGTGCCTTTGGAGTTATATTGTAGAGGAGCTGTACCAATTACACTGAAAATACCTTGCGATTTTCACAGAAATAAAAAGTAATTAAGAGCTTGCCTTAGTGTTCTCATTATCTAAGTTCTGAACTGTTTCAAAGCTAGGATTTTAATTGGAAAATGATTGGAAGGCTTCCCCTTAAGAGCTATTCCTTTTTCCTTTTTATCTCTCTCTTATATAAACATATTTTGGAATACTTGTTTGTGATATTGCTGCTGGGGAAAACAGTTACATCTTTAGTTTATTAGAGTCAGACAAGATGACTTGGAGGGTTGCATAAACCTGTGCATTTTCAGATGAGAGTGTTTAAAATTACCCATCAGCACGTGTAATTATTCTCTGTTTATTTTATATTTTCAAAAGAAATATATACTCTAAAGGATATTGGCTAACTCATTGTGGTTAGAACCTAAAGTTTGTATGCCATTAAATCAAACTGAGAGGGAATTCTTCTAACCTACTTTATTTTATATTATTCTTCCTAAACTCTGAATTCCTTTTTAGAGCAAAATTTCACTATAGCAAAGACATATAACTGCTGAGTAGTACTTTAGTAATAACATCAATATTTACCATAATCTGTACAAATACAGGGATTCAGCCTGGAAAAGAGAAGGCTTGGGAGTCAACTAATTGCAGCCTTCTGGTACCTGAAAAGAGCCTGTAAGAAGGATGAAGAGGGAGTATTTACAAGGGCATGTAGTGACAGGAACAAGGGGAAATGGTTTCAAACTGAAAGAGAGTAGGTTTAGATTAAATATTAGGAAGAAATTGTTTACTGTGAGAGTGGTGAGGCACTGGAACAGCTTGCTCAGAGAAGTTGTGGGATGTCAAGTACTCACTAAAGCCACTCACTCTCTCCCCTCTGCAACTGGGACACAAGAGAAAATATAATGAGGGGTTAATGAGTTGAGATAAGGACTGGGGGAGATCACCTAATGATCACCAATCACAGGCAAAACAGACTCCAAGTGGGGACATTGGTTAAATTTGTGACAGAATCAAAGCAGGAGAATGAGAAGTAAAAGACATCTTAAAAACACCTTCCCCCCTACCCCTTCCTCCTCCCGTGGCCATTGTGCAAGGGACATCCTCGGATCTTTAAGGACATTATCACTTCTTAGATTACTGTAAATGATTTCCAGCACTGCTAATTCTCTCAAGTACTGGATACCTTCATCTGCGGTGCTCCACTCTCCTGGGGAGTTCATAAGATCTTCCTTAAATGGATACATTGCACTCATGCTTGAGAGGAGCCCTCTCCAGAGACTGCCAATTGCTCCTTCTTTCCCAATTCCTCTTTCAAGTTCGCAATCTCTTGCAAGGCATCCCAGCTGTTGGGCTCCATGACCTTCCAGTTGCTGACTATTGGCCCCATTATCCCAGTACTGAAGCATCCAGCTAGGAATCCACTCACCTGGCTGGCGGCTATAATCTTTCCACAAATCCCAAAGTTCTGATGAAGTCAGGGATTGGGTAACTTTACCTTCCTGTTTGATTTGTCTCACTCCCTTCAATTTCTTTATTGAAGGACTGGCCCTTTGTTCTGCCCACTCCCTTCCTGATTCTCCTTCTTTTTCTTTCTCCCTTACTAATAGATGATATGGACCTGTAGCTTATCATCCACTTTTGGCTTTTTGCTTCTGAGGTCATTCCTGTAGTTGTTGTGATTTGAGTCCCTATCTCAGCCATAGTGTCCTCCAATGCAGTTTGGGTTCCTGCCTCCACTACAGTCCTCTGTTAAACTCACTTCACCCTCTAGTACAGACAACTGCTGCATTGTATTGGGTACTTTGGCTGACAGTGTGCCACAGCTATCCAGCTTTGGGAAAACTGGGATGTTTTGGCTATGGAAATCAGCTGAAAGTAGGAAAAAAACAAACCCAAGAGAAGTTTTAATTTCTTGGAAGTGTCGACTATTGTTTAACCTCCCTGTAAGTCCAAATTGAGAATGTCTAGGTAATTAAATGTACTGCTCAAACATTTTCGTTGTAAATTAATCATCTTGAGTCATGCTTTTCTACTTTCCTGTGCTCTTGAGAGAGCAGCTTTAAAAAGCATGCAACCATTAAATGCTTGGGATAACAGAGGATCCAGGGCTCTTGACAAGCCAGTGGACTCATTAGGACAATAGCAGATCTCACTAATGAGTGGGATACCAGCTGTCAAGTGATGCAGCACCTGGTGCTGAAAGAGTGCATGGGATGAAGACTGACTTTCATCACATTTCAGATCATTATAAAATTGGTCTCACAGACCACGTGGATAGTTTGTGCACTGCAAAGACTGTGCTTATGGCACTAAAGCAGGCCACTGGTTTTCAGAGCCCATGATCTTTCTTGCTGCTGAAGAAGCATTGCACCTACCTAGAGCCCTTCTAGGTTGCTATGACAAAACATTGCTTATGTAGGGAAATAAAGAAGGGGAATTTAAGCCTTACCTTTTGAATGACATTTCTTTTTCTATCCCTGAGAGGCATTGAGTCCCTCCTAGTCTTTGAAAGGAGCCCAAAGCTGAGCAGGATTATCCAATCCTGGAACCAAACTCAGCGAGAAGAGAAAGCATCTACTTTTCAAGTTACTGCAGGGATGGCATGTTAAAGGTCTTTGTCTCTGAGACATGTCTGTCTGATTGTAGTGTTTAGGGCCATGTATTCCAAAGCAGAATTGTCAAACTAATCTGTAATGGAACAATGTATTTATCATGCATAGAAGAGTCAGCTGTCTGACAGGCAAGTGGTTTTGTTTCTTAATCTGACTTCAGCAAGACAGTAAAGAAAACTTAAGAAAAGATTCTTAATGGTTTCGTCCATAATGTTTTCAGATCAACTGCATTTACTTTTCCTGAGGAAGAGCAAGAGGTTTTCCGTTTTGGAAAGTATGCTGGTTTTGGCTGGGGTAGAGTTATTTTTCTTCACA
>JAWWMP010000041.1:13610112-13633493 GCA_035047865.1 Dendrocincla tyrannina
CGCTCTTCCGATCTCCGTTTTGGAAAGTATGCTGGTTTTGGCTGGGGTAGAGTTATTTTTCTTCACAGCAGTTAGTATGGGGCTGTGTTTTGGATTTGTGCTGGAAAACAAGGTTGATAACATAGAGCTGTTTTGTTACTGCTGTGAAGCGCTTACATGAAATCAAGGCCTCTTCTGCTTCTCATATTACCCCACCAGTATGGAGGCTGGAGATGAACAAGAAGTTGGGAGAGGACACAGCTGGGACAGCTGATCCCAACTGACCCAAGGGATGTCCCATACCATATGGTGTCATGCTCAGCTTATAAATCTGGGGAAAGAAGAAAGAAAGGCAGGATATTTAAAGTGATGACATTTGTCTTCCTTAGTAACTGTTCTGTGTGGTGGATCCTGCTCTCCTGGGGATGGCTAAGCACCTGCCTGCCCATGGGAGGTGGTGAAGGAATTCCTTGTTTTGTTTTGCTTGTGTGCATAGCCTTTGCTTTACCCATTAAACAGTCCCACGAGTTTTCTCACTTTTACTCTTCTGATTCTCTCCCCTGTCCCACCAGTGCAGAGTGAGCAAGCAGCTGTGTGGAGCTCGGTTGCTGGCCAGGGTTAAACCACAACACCATCACTTTTTTAAAAAAGGAGAAAGAAAACTGAAAGTCCTTCTGAGCTGTTGCAAAGTCACTTGTTGCAAGAATTGTCATATGAATTATCCTGCAGAATATGTTGAACCCCACTGAATACTCATAGCTAGGGACTCCCAGCCAGATGTGCTTTCAAGTTGCATATGGAGTGTTTTTGTGCAGGGAGGATTAAAATAACACTAATTCTGTGGCCTGTCTGTACTGGGTATTGCAGGGTGTATTGTCAGCTTCCTCCTTACTATCCCATTAATGAAAGGAAGCTCTCAGTTTGTAACAGAAGGTCTCTAATCTCATTCATCAGTAGACATGTCAAGTTCTGGTACACATCTACACAATTTATACCAATAAAACTAGGAGAATTCCAGATGATAATTGTTAGTCTGTGGTTTCTTAAATTACTTCATTTGCTAGTTCTGAATTTACCTATCAGCCAAGCATTATTTGTTGTGGTAGGGTTAAAAGGCAGATTGTAAAGTGATGCAGAGCACAGAAGTATACTGCTTTAGCAATGAGCTGATGAAAGTGTCTTCATCCTTACTAATTGCTCTACTTGCACAGAGGATATCATTCAGTTTGGGTGAGTGAACTGAGATATTTATGAACTTATTTGCACATAATTTCTGTAAGATGATATTTGGCTTTCAATAGTCTTATCTGCATCAACAATTACAGCTGAAACTGGAACCATATATCTCCAATAGATATCGAATTCCTGTATCTGTTGAATCTGAAGCTGTCACCACTCTAAATGTTTTTATAGTCTTTCTGTTTGAATAGTGGTTAAATGCCAACTGCTGTAAAACCAACCACTTCCAAATACATACAATTACAAGATTCCTAAATTTGTATATCTGCTTCACTCGACCCTATTTGCGTTTGTTCAGGACCCTTTTCTGGCTCCTATTGCCACTTGAAATGTTTCTGGTGCATCTGTTCTCAGGTGTGACTTTTGATTAAGTGAATGGAAATAAAATAAAAAATCAGCCTTCTGTTGTGAAAGACTCCAGTACTTGTGCACATGTTACATATGTCATGTAGAGAATGATGGATTAAGTGTTAAAAGGAAAGCTACGCTTTTCCATCTGAGGTGTTTTGCTCTCAATTTAAGGTCTGGTACAGGGATACTCAAAGTATATCAACTGATGGATTTTTAGTTGCATACCATACAAGACATCAGATAGTAACCCCCATACTTTTGCAGAGGACTTGTTGGACAGGGCACAGCAAGGTGTTTACAATGCATTAACACAACATATTCTGAAATACACTATTTCTTTCAGGTAATTTTTTGATTGCAGGATTTAACTAATAGTCTCTTGGATACTATGTAAATACTATTCCTGTCAGGTCAAATTCAAATCATTAATAGTCACATTGATTTTTGGTTGTTGCTGTTAGGTTCAGGAGTTATCAACAGATTGTCAATCTGTTAAATGAATTGTATCATTAGAACTTGAAGTGCAGCTGTTGTTCCTGAGACTTAGATTAATTGCACACAATTACTTTTGCTGATGTAGAGGTTATCTGGAATGATCCAATTAGATATTCAATATCATATTGCCACCCACTTATTATAGACAGGAAACTACCCATTTTTAGCATTCTGTTCTAGTATTACAAAGTATGTTCGACTGGACATATAAGAGGAAATATTAAAATGAAAATGTAATTCAGACCACTGAAATTTAGGTTCTAGTCCTTTTCTTCCTTTCTTCCTCCTGTTTCCTTTCCTACACAGATGGTTTCTAGCACATGTTTGATAGAACTTGCACAGTTCATGTCAAAGCCCTGTGATGTACAGCCATTGAAGCATGGCTCTTGAGGTCTTTTCTTCAATCTTAACAGGCAGCATACAACCCTTACTCTCTCTGTGAATTGCATCTGTAATAGATGGAGAACTGGCAGAAAAATGGCTGGAGTAGTTATGAAGGTGAGAAAAAAAATGGATGAATTATCCTACCATGACCTGCGTTTCATATTTTATATTCTTTTCTTTCAGTTTTTCTACGTACAGTGTTCCTAAATCATTGCATTGAGAGGCATGAGAGCACAAAATAAGGTGTGACCTTAGGCCTGTCTGCACTAACGTGTAACGTAGCTTTGTCATATCTTTTCTTTGCTACTCCTGCTGTCAGACTATTTCTTAACAGCATATTTTGAAGGCATAACATTAATCTAAAATATCTGTCAGTGTCAGAAGAAAACCCATTAAACAACTCCAAATGAAAATCTAAGAGCTGTCTTATGCTAAATGTTACCCACATCAGTTGGGATACCAGAAGTGAGAAACCTGATTTTGAATCATCTCAAAGTCTTGACTAGAAAATGATTTTTTTTTTCCATTTACTGATTGGTTCTGGAATGAGATGGAAAAGATTTATGCAGCACGCATAATTCCTGTGCACTTAAACTAACTCAGGCTATGACTGTGCATTAAAGTAGGTAATGAAAGATTCCGGGGTTTGGATTTCTTAAGTTTGCCATTTTAGCTTAAACTTCTGAAAAGCTGATCACCCTCTCAGTAGGCACTAGGTTTTTAAAAACAGTTTGCTTTCCTGCATCGCCATATCTGCTGCTTTAAATTACTCTTTCACATCTTTTGTTCTTAAATGTCATGTGATTAAAATAAAACTCCAATTAAAGGCTTTCTCAAAGCCAGTTTCTAATACCTGACAAATAGTATTGTACTTTATAAATATAAAAAGATTAGATTAACAGAGTGTTTTTACCAAAAAACCTTGTGTAAGATGAAGCACTTACTGGTTTGGTTTCATACTATGGAAAGCACGTGGGGCTCCACATTATTGAGAACCTGACTGCTTGCCAGAGCAAGCATTGCTCTGTCAGGACTTGAGTCCATCTCTTGGGTCACATACTAGGAATTTTAATACTGTTTTTACTGTTTTAGTATTTTAATACTGTTCTGTTGACTGTAGAATTAAACTTTCCTTGTGACATTGAGCTTAAAGAAAAAAACCCCACATATTTCTTTATTAAATACCATGTTTAATCTCAGTAGCCCTGAGAGTGACTGAGCTCTCTTTCTTTCAGGACTGATTATTAACATTCACTCCAAATCTGGGTTTGCAGAGGTGGCCACCATAGTTACAATATAAAACAACCTTTTCTGTGATAACTAATAATGTAGGCAATTTGAAATAAATAATAAGATAGAATTAAGGATCTGTATTGTGTTTCTTTACATTTTATTTGAGAGATTAACTTTCCTTTGTCACTATTTTTATTACCTTTTATGATATTTATAAAAGTTAGTGTTTAATAAACATTACCAGAGAGCAAAATACAAATTCAGTTCAATATAAAATATAATATATTACATTGTTTATAAACATATTTCTCTGACTCTAAATTCAATTAAAAAGACAGGCAAATCTCTGGGCACAAAGGAACATGCATCAGAACATGAGCTGTCCTTATAAAGCTGCAAATATGGTTGCATTAGGCTAAATTAATCACTGCTGAGGCCAATGAGCATCAGATCTGGAATACTAATAGTAGCTCCTGGCCATAGTCTGTGGTTCAGCCACAGAGATGTAGCTGGGAGAGGGCTATGAAAAAGCGTCATGACAGGATCAGAGGAAAAGGTAAAGGAGTTTCAGTGGTGGTACAGGCAGCCTAGCTATTTGGGATTGACAAGCCTGGGACCTGTGACTGTGAAGGCTGGAAAAGGAAAAACAACTACTAAAAACAAGAGTAAGAGAAAGAATTTTAAAATAACAAAAATTAACCCCAACCCAAACTCTACTGGATGGTGAAAGGACTCCTGGAAAAACAATTGCATGGCGTAAGACTGAGAAGGTAAGGTTCACCTTGTGTCTAAATTAAGTCTTTGCTTAAAGACCAAAAGAACCAGACTTGGTTGAAAGACCATGTCAGCCACTTCCCTAAACAAAAGAAGTAAAAGAGGAAAACTAATGGAGTAAACTGAGATAAGGAGGGCGCAATGACAGACAATATATTTGGGGTGATGTTGCTACAATATATTTCACAGTGGGATTAACATCACTGATTTGTCTTGAGCACACTAGGCAACCCTGAATGTCAGCTTAGTCTGTTTTTCTTCTTTTACAGATGAACTTTCTTGGTGTAATAACTTCAGAAACTGTTGAATTTATGAAAGCCTCAAGCAACTATTTGAGGACTTGCTATCGGCCCTAATACTATTTTCTCAGGTACTAAAACCCCAAAAAGTAGTGTTTTGTAAAACAAGTGCTATTATTGGATGCTGTGTAGGAATCATAGCCTGATGGAAACCTCATTGGGTTTCCAAGAGTGCTAGAAATGCACTATGGGGTCAGACCAGTCTCTGATGGTGGCAATGGTTTAGGGAGAACACACCAATCTAGCTGCTTTCTGCCATCCATTCCACTTTTACTCCTCTACTCTCCACGTTCATTGTGTGAGGGATGCTAGAGGGGAAAGTCCTGGTTTGTTCCTTCAGCATCTCTTTATGGAGCAGAATCTGGTACAACACCTGTTTGAACCTTTGCCTCTACAGCTTCCTATAGCAACAGATTCCACAAGTTCACTACAACCCATGGTCAAAGAAAAGCTTATACATTTTAAATTATTCCCTGCTATTTCCAGTGATCTATACTTCTGATATTTGAGGGATTTGATTGATAACTTGTAACTTTTACTCTACTTCATGATTTTGTAAGTTTTACTTGAATGCCCCCTCAGCATTTTTAGTTCTCCTTGCAAAGCAGCTGATCTCTCCCTTTCATCATTCTAGTTGCCCTTCTGTGTTCCTTCTCTCTCTCTGCTACTTCCTTTCTGATATGTGGAGAGTGGGGCTACAAATTGTGCTTGAGAGGAGAGCTTGGCAAGGTTTTGCGTGGAGGCAGAATGGTGCCCTTTGTCTCACTTTACTGCCCTTGTGGGTACAGAAGACAAACTGCATCATCAGCTGTTCAGTGCTGCAATGTGCAACCCCCTGTCCTATCGTTTTCCTTTTGCATTCTCCTGATCTTGGGGCCACATCTTGATGGTGCTTCCATCAAGAAATTAAAGAAGCACGGGCCCCTGAAATGCCCCGGGGATGATTCTGACTCAAAGACATGAATTCATGTTCATTTTGAAAAGCTGCAAATAGGATTTACTCCTGCCAGACAGAGGCTGACCACTCTTCCCCACAGGGACTTAGTGACCAGGATGATCCCCCATGGGTTATGTTAGCACAGTCACAGGAGTGCAGGGAAAGACTCCCCAGAATCCTGCTTGTGGTGGCTCTTGCCTGGTGGTTGTTCACACAGCTGGTTAGGGAGGGAATTTTTTATTTCAGGCAATAAATATTTGACTGTACATCAAATCCCACCATTTATTTTGATTTCCACATTTTTCTTTCATTAAATGTTTAATTCCTTTGCATCACAGGCTGTTTTTCACATTAGCAATTCACTTTTATACCAATTGCTTTTGAAACTGTCAGATTCTGAGAAGCAACTAGTAAGGCTGAAATAGTTTACATGACCAGAAGCTGAAACCTAAAGATACTCAGTCACTGCTGCAAGATTTTCATTAACATTTATCCACAAATAGCTATG
Organism: Dendrocincla tyrannina; assembly: GCA_035047865.1. NCBI lineage: Eukaryota > Metazoa > Chordata > Aves > Passeriformes > Dendrocolaptidae > Dendrocincla > Dendrocincla tyrannina. Next base: position 13,616,312 of record JAWWMP010000041.1, read on the forward strand.
GATATTTTATTTAGAAAGGCATACTTTTCTTAGAGCTATATTACTGTAAAGTTAGAATATAATTTTTAGTAGGGTTGAATAAGGAGACCCTCTGTGCCAAATGGTCCCTTCTGTTCTTTCTCTTCCACTCCCTGCCATAGTCTAATTCTGCCCATGTTGAAGGCATGGAGGCAGATGCTGGGAATGGTCCTTTCCAATTTGGGAAACAGTCTGAGGCATCAGCAGTGGGGAGACCTGAGCTCCTTTTCAGCAAGTGGTTATTTGAAAAGTTACTATTAATTTTATTGTGGGCATTGCTGTTGTGAAATTTCAACCTTTGTAAATGTGACAGGAAAAGAGGGTGTGAATTCATCTTAAAATGCACTAGTTTGATTCCAGCTTCTTCTAAGGATGGACATTCAGAAGCCATGCCTGTACTGAGCTTCATGCAGTACCTCAAAAACATAAATCATATTTTTTAGTTCTAAGTTTCTGAATTGATGCTATGGCTCTTCTCAGTTTGACAGAGCTCTATGTCTGCAAAGTTAAAAGTGTGCTCTTTCCAGTTGCTAGCTACTAGTCAGGCTGCAGCTCATGATCCCAGGCTGCATTTAAAATGCTACAGCAGATTGCTCCAAAGAGAGACCTATCCTTGACACCTGCCTAGTCTCATAAAAAAACAAAATAAATATCAAGCTCCAAATATGTTTTTTGGGCCCCTCTTTGCGATTATTTTTAGTAATGTACTCAAGGATGAGCTGCTACCAGATGCTGCCTTTTTCCCCGTTTTGTTCCTTCTCAAGAGGCATTCATCATGCTGGTGCCAAAGAAGCCGCTAGCGTTATGGGAGTTTGCTCCAGAAAATCTGGAGGGGGATCCAGTTGTTGTCTCTAGATTGGCTGTCCCTCCAGCAGTGCTGTGCTTACAGGGGTGGGAAAGCTTAACTCCTGCATGTATTGGTGATGAGGGAGCTTTCTCTGAGGCTCTCCATGTGGTTATAGTGAAATATACTCCTCGAGGAATAAAAGTCTGTTACTCTTACCCAGATGTCTGTGCACACCTGGGTGGGGTGATAGGTATTCCTATATGGAGCATGTACACTAGTTTGTATTGGGAGGATAGTACTTATGTTAGCATTCATCAGAACATTTATCCTTCTTTGTACAGACATTTCCAACATCAAAGCAGCTTTTGCTTTCATAGGTCCCTTCTACAAAAATGCTCACATTAATACAGCAAATGGCAGAAGACCAGGCAGTATTTGGTCTTGGAAGGTGTACTGCAAAGGAGAAGCATAGAGCAACATCCAGTGGGAGACCCAGGCCCTGAAGCCTGGGGTGGAGATGCCTGGCTGGTGTACTCCACATGTCACCAGCAATACCTCCAGGGACATTTGCCTGTAAGACCTTCAGGCCATCCCCACCTCTGAAGAGCAGACTTCCTGGGTTTCCAGGAGGCTGGGGCATAAGGCACTTGCATGTTATTGCCTCTGTATCTCTGGCTCTCAGTGTTCAGATGTTGAGGTAATTTGAAAGCACCATACAATTTTGGGGTGATATAGACAGTCCATATCTCATGGGGCATACTTAAGAGCAAGCAATCTTTGTGAAGTTTTCCTGTCAGTATTTTATTTCCTTGAAGAAAAATTAAATTAAAAATGGGAGAAGAAACATGGCTTTTCTTTTATACTCGATATTTCTGTTTGTGTAGTTCACTATTCACAAACTGCAAACATTTTTCCTCCTGAGGCATTGTTGTAGGTATGTGATGTGAGCAGTGTTTGTGTCTGTCAGCTTCTTGCCGGAGGTGGAAATGCCTACGAAGGCACAAGGAAGCATCTGAATGCATGGTCATTGTTGGGTCTATGCCTGAGGCTGACAAGGACTAATTGTCACTAATAACTGCCTAACAGAAGCTGAGCGAGGTGAAGAAGCATGTAAACTGTAAGTTCAGCAGAGTCCTAGCTCTGAATAGCTGGAGAGAATGCAAAGCAGACAGAGGGTATTTCTCTGTGAAATCACCTTCGAGTTGTTTGACAAAACAAGCTTTAAAGTAGTGAGTTAGAAATTACCTGCTATAAAAGAGATTGAATAACAGCAGGTCATCTTACAAGAGTCCTCTGATTTGAAATAGATTCCTCAGCTTGTCTGCAAGAGCCAGATCTCTGCCTTCTGAGCACACTGCAAAATCTTCTTTAGGAAGATGGTTTATGTACCATGAAGGTGCTTTTGTTTGTATCCTGTGCGTAGAGCTCTCTCCTGTCCTAAAGCTTGTTACCAGGGAGCCCTTGCTGAAGTTCTGGCTGGAAAGAAGAATAATCCTAGTGGCTTCAGTGTAAATGTAATGCTTTGTATGTTCAAATACTGGATGTTTTAAACCATTTATTAAGGAAGGTGGAGGAAGAGGAGTGGTGATAGGAAGGTCAATATCAGCAATAGATGTAAGTTTTAAGGGTTGTTGCTGCCTTTCTTCCAGAAGCCCTCATACTTCTTTGGTTTGTGACAGGGTTTTGATGTCCAGCAGGGGAGATGCACAGGGCTTCAGGAATGTCTCTTCTACAGAATTCTGATCAGCATTTGGGGAACTATAAGCTGCTAATTGCTATTTCCATTTCTTTCTTTCAGTTCATGTGATAATTTTAGCAACTGCACAGGAACACTGCATTTCACACAATTGCTCAGTTTCCCTTATTCCCAGCCTGCCAGTCACAGCAGCTGTACTGAATGAGGTGAAGGAAAATGATAGTGTGGAAAGGGTCTTCTTTAAGCCAAAGGGTATAGATTATAGGTGTAACTCCCAAAGCCAAGCCAAACTTAGAAATAAGCCCTAAGTTTGTTGTCTGCCTGCCCTTGGGCACTGCTGTGAGCTGTCTCCCTCCCACCCCTGGGAGCAGCCACAGCTCCCTGCTGAGCTGCTGTGTTAACAACCAGCCAGCACAGCTAGTTTTGAAGGCTGTCAGTTGTGATGGTAGAGGCTCGAGGCTTCAAATCCTAGTGCTGATTCCTAATAAAAAAAAATGTTCCCCCTGAACTCTGTTGATTCTTTTTCAGTCTTCTCATTCAAAACAACTGTTTTAAGAGGTGAAGTGAAGGACATGAGAAAGTTTTACAGTCAGGTGCCTCTGATTGGGCATGACGGTGTGATATTCAATGTCATGAGCACACTCTCTTTTTTTAATAGGAAATTCAAACTGTCGGATAGATGCTCAAAATACCTTTTTAGGCATGCTTGATCCTCATGATTTAGTACTTTACTTCACAGTTAGATAATACCTTAAAATTGTGTCATAGGTACATACCCATTCACAACTTCCTGGCTATATTGACTCCCAACATGTTTTCAGTGTCATTTTAAGACAGAAATATAAGTAGTGGAAAAACATTTATACATGAAGGAATATATCCATGTTTATCAACTGAAAACCACGTCATTGCCCATGATTAAAGCCAGAAGAAATAAGAAGCTGTAAAATAAATCTTCCAATATGAAATTTAAGAAGTATGATCTCTTCATCTTTGAAGGTGATTGATGATGTTGTAGAAATGCTTACATGTGGGAGTGGGAAGTGACAAGCTTCTCAGTGTTTTAGACAAAAGCATAATAGCTTGCAGGTGAAGTTTCCAGCTGGAAGCTGCAATCTCGCAGATGAAGATTTCCACATGAGAGGCAAATTTGCTGGCACACCTGCTCTGTCTAGGGACTTAAAATGAGATTAGGCAGCTTTCTAAAAAAATTATGGTATTCCATCCATTGTAAAAGTCCTTTGACTGCTCTGTGCAAGAAGGCCTGAAAGAGCAGAGTTGCCTCTTCTGGCATTTGTCTGTGTGTTCTGTAACTAAGAATGCCCAGTTTACCCGCCACATTCACATGCTTCCATAACCATCCATGACTTGAAAGTCTTGGGGCTTTGCATTCCAAATTTATTATGTGTAAATAACATTTCAGAACTTCATGGCATTTCTTTTAGCTACTAACTTCACCTGACACTTTTTCTTCATATATTGCAATTTAAAATCAGATTTTGGTGCTTTTTCATTCATCCCAGTATCTGGCATACACTAGGTTAGCTTTTTTAAAAGTCAGAATCACCATAAGGCATGGACAGATGTTGATATCAAGATAGCAGCTGTAGCACCACATTCTTATATTGAACCCAGAAGGAAAATATTGTTGAGGATTAGTAGCACTTTAGTGTCAACATTATTAGTCAGAAAAAATGTTACCACTCACAGTCAAGACTTCATAGCAACTTTTCTTCAAATTTTCCAAGCCCTGGGTACAATGGATGGTAGCACACAGCGTCTATAGCAGTTTACACATGCAAAACCTCTTACGAAACAGTTTCTAGAACTTAGCTAACAAAACTGCTGACACACTTTGGTGCTTGTTTTAGTAGCCTGGGATGCTGCAGGATAATTAAGTTCATATTTGCCCTGTAGCATTTTGTTCAGAAAAAGCCAGTCCTAAAAGAGATTGATTTTCATTGAGACATAGTCTTTTTTATTATCAAAAGTAGTGGTGAATTTAGAACCAATTGTCACATGAACTCCAGCAATAGATTTTAGAGCAGTAGAGAGGTTCAGACACCAGATCATAAAGGCAAGAATGCTTTCAGGTCACCCTAGAGAAGCCATTTGATACCTTCATCAGCTGGCTTTAGGAAAGCCAAAAGGACTGTACCACACACTGCAACTAAAGGAATGTGCACTTCAGTTACAAAAACTATCTCCACTTTATTTGCAGCTTCCTCTTCTGTCAGTCCTGGAACTTTGAGTCCCATCTGAAGGATGTCTGAGTAGCTCTTTTTGCAGCTATAATTGAGAATATATGAGAAGTAGAGTATAAAACACACCAGTTACTTTTTTTCCCATCTTGTTCTTTTTGAAATCAGGCCCTTGAGCACTCTTGTGGGTTGTCTGCCTGTGCCCAAAGCTGGTGCTCACATCATGCCTCTGTGTAACCTTGGTTCAGATTAATTGTGTTTGGATGAGTTGTGTGAGAAAGCTGTGAGTAACATCTCCTTCGTTCTGGAGCTGCATTTCAGCTCAGGTCCCCGCCATTGTTTGTGCCTGAGCTATGTCACAGCCATGTCCATGTCCCCTGTCACTCTGCACTTCACCTCTTGGTGTGACCTTGGATCAGCATCATTATTATGAACTTGTCTAGCCATCAGTGACTCTTGGCTGCCCTGGTTACTGCCTCACTGGACCTCATCCTGACCCTGATGTACTGACTTGGTTTTTGTATTTAAACTGGTGGATTGACACTCTGGACCTTGGCTGGCTGTGGTTACTGTGGCTCCAGCTGCTTTACTCATCTTGCTCAAGTACTGCGGGACAGCACCCTTGGCAAGGATGTTACTGACAGTGCTTACCTTGCTGTCCCACTCCAGTCCAACCTCCCCTTCCCCAAGGGTCTGTTGCTGTAACATTTCTCCCAGCATAAGTGCAATGCCTTCATTTGTAGTTTTGTTTGGTCAATCCCAATCTGATGAACTAAGTTAATACTTTCCTTTAAAGCAGTATCTTCTTTGGCCCATTATTATATCCAAGTGTATATCTGAACATTTACAAGCTTCATAGAAAAGCCCAGAGCTTTTTCCCTACAGGATAGCAGGTATGAGCAAATCTGAACCTTAAATATTTATATATATAAGCAGAATTCTTTGAAGCCATTGTGACTTCTTGGTTGAATTTTTGAAAGGATTAGTCCCCAAGATGTATTCCTGTTGCAGAACACATCTGATGTGGCAGTAACACTGCTGCTACAATAGATGTAATTCACTGTGCAACTGTTTTCCTCTGTTTCATCAAATATAGACAGTTTGGGGACACAGCATTCATCACGACTGAATAAAAAGGAACTAATAAATCACTCTCCTGGCAGAGGGAAATTTGAGGACCAATTGTTACCGTTTTTAGGCAAGGCTTATAAATGGAAGATATCTCACATTGACTACATGAAGTTGCAGTGTGTTGAGTGGCTTACAGGAAGCACAATATAATGGAACGCCATAAGCCAAAAAACAGTGCAGACACACTATTAAATACACAGGGATTCAGTGGTAGCTGAGTGGTAGCTCATGGCTCCATGAGTGTGATGTTCTGCATTAATGAATCCTCTGTCTGGATGACAAATTAGCCCAAGTAGAGCTCTGTGCTCAGGTGGCAGGGTGTACCCTGCTCTACTTAATGTATATGTGCTTGAAGCTGCAGCATTTGGCACAGACATACTCTCACTTCTTCAGACACCAGCAACAGTGAGAGCTGTTCAGTGCTGTCCACTGGAAGTAAGACATGTTATAACTTCGTTAGACTGCAGTTTGTCATTTGTTTCAGTCTGGTTTTTCCTGAAAGTGTCAGCAAATTTTTCCAAAGAGAAAATGCTAGAAGAAATATATTGATTTGACCACATCAGTAACCAAACACCCAGTTCTTACAATCCTGGGACCAAGGAGGCCAGCTATCTCTTTGCTTTGGACTCAGGCAATGATGATTGCTGGGTAGAAAAGAGGACATTAAAACAGCTGTCTGATTTGTGATTTCTAAAAAGAGACAAAACCTTCCAGGGGAAAAAATGGTTAAGAAAAAAAGATTTTTAACTAAGGCTTGTGAGAGATTCTCAGCTACTCAGAAGATGAACCTGGTGTGAGTATACCCCAGTTCCAAAAGTGTGGCCTCAAGCAGGCATTTATATTGCTCCTGAGCAACAGGTCTGCTTCCGTGCTTTTCATAAGCTCATTTGTTTTCTCAAGAGGCTGTTCGAAGTCTCTCTAGAATGGAGAGTTCAACCCTTTCATCAATGAAGAGACCTTAAATCAATTGTCCTATGCACCCAGGTGACCAATTAGAAAATAAAGCTAGAATAGTTTATTGGTTCTTAATGTTGCATCAGAAAGGGAGAGGGAACAGAGGTTCCCAGAGAATAGCAGTGTACCCACACAGGCATCTCAGCACCTAGAATCATCCCCCAGAAGAGTTCAAGGTGGGCACCCAATGTAATAGGGGAGAGAAGCAGGTCCCATCCCAGTGTACCAGCCACAAACATCTTTCACCTGAGTCTAATGAGTGGTGATCCTATGATTATGATCAGAAAAAGGCTGACACTGGCAGCTTTGATGGCCACAGACAAGGTAATACCTGTGAGGAAAGAACATTGCCCATTTGAAGTCCTCCCCCATTAAAACAAATCAGAGGTCTATTTTATAATGTTTATTTTCTTTCATTAGTAATTATTTTCCCTGGAGGTTTCCCATATCAAGGAGGATCCTCTCATCTCCTCTCTTATGGTAGATCTCAGATGCTTTCTTTGATCTAGATTGATGAACCCTATTACCCAACCAGTTATGAGAATTTGATAAACATGATTTTTTTTTTGTCCTATCATATAACTCCTAAATAACTGATGCAGAAATTTCAAATGATAGGCATTGATGCGTTAGTACTACAGAAGGTTCCAGTGTAATTTGCAGTGCTTCAATGCTTGGTCTCTCTTCCCTGATAATTTTTTTATGAATAAAGTTGAGGAATCAGCATGCCTGTTAAAAAAAATAATCCATCTCACAGCCTATCTACTTTCCCTTCTACTTTCCTGGTGGAGAATAAGGACAGTTCAGCTAATATGACTGCAAACTCCATTTTTCATATCTCTGTTTTTGTCTTAGCTTTCAGGGCAGGATCTCTGTTTTAATATTGCTATTTGCTGAAAAACCTAAGTGTTTTGAGGCTCTGCTGGCCCCAAAACACAATGTAATATACACAGCAAGATTATTAAGGAAAATGGAAAGATCATTGAGATGCTGGAGTAATATTTCCTGTTCAAACAGAACTTGTCAGCACACTGGTTTGTGCAAAATATGCTGCTTGGAGGAAGAAGAGAAAAAGCATTGTCAGAGAGGTGATTCCTGTGTGGAGAGCAGCAGACAGCCCAGTCTGCAGGGACCAAATTGCTTCCGACTGGAAGGAAGCAGTAGTTGAGGGAAAGCATTTGTCATGAGGAGGCTGATCCCTGTAGAGGATTCAGAACCCAGTTCACAGGTGTCTTCATGGGAAACAAGCCCATCCTGGCTTCATTTCTGTGTCCATAGTGAATGGCAATGGCTGCAGATACCCAAGCCTTTCCTGGTTTGGTGGTCCCCTAACCTCTTCCAGCAGCAAGAGAGGGCTGGACAGGGCAGGCAGGATGTCCGGAATGTAGGGATTTGCTGCATGTGCCCAAGCTGCCCATCTGCCATGGATTAGCATACAGCTGCAGAATTGCAACAAAAATGTGTTATAGTCTACAGTGTTGAGAGTGCTCAAATGTATTTCAGTGTAACCAAACCTTTCACACTTTCTTAATGTGTTTACAGTCTCATGGTCTTGTGCAGAACACCGGTGTCATTGCACAACTCAAGATGCAGTCCTTCTTGTGTTCTGTTGTCTTCCCCAAGTCCTTACACTTACATACGTCCCTGTGAGCTGTTTGGCTGTGTTCCCCTAGGACATGTAGAGAATACCTATACTATTGATTAACAGTAGGTGCCTGCCATTTCTGTGTTAGCTGCACAGTTAGTGTCACCCACACCTGTCACTGCCAGAGCTAGAAGCCCCACATATCCTAAGATGCATTGCTAATGTGTTAGAGGAGGCTGAACACACCATCCTTTTACTTCTTACATTTCACATTAACACATTATACATAAAGTGCATATTGCTTTAGTCTCTATTGACAATACCATATGTTGCTTTCTGTAAGTCAAAACATCACATTTATGTCTGTATTACATGTGGGGCTACACCTCTCAGGGACATTGTTTTCTCTAGTAAATGCTTCAGTACAGGCAGCATGCCCAGCCACCTACACCAGGGTGGGTATTCACACCATCTGCTTTAAGCATGTAAGCAGAAGTGCTGAGGCAGGAGCTACAGCTGCCTACATAGTCAGCAGCGAGCCTCTTTTGCTCTGCTGAATAAAGCAGTGCTAGTGAGAGAACTTCAGTGCTGATCCGTAAAAGGTAAATATGCAAAATTTTGGATCACTTCAGCCTTTGTTTTGGAGCAAACCAACCGGACCTGAGACAAAGCCTGGGAATGGCTGCGGATCAGTTGCTCCTGGGACCCTTCCCAGCAGGCAGTATGAATATATCTGCACCAGTTGTGGTTCTCTGTCTCACACAGTCCTCCAGTGTGGTCCCAGCACTACTTGTGCCACGTGCACTCTTGGTGCTGAAAAAGCACCACCTGCACAGAGGGCAAAGCTGCCTTATCCAGGGCATCCCCGTGCTCCCTCAGATAAATGTCCCAGGAATAACATGGACCAACCTGTTCCTTGGGGGATCACTCAGTTCCCTCTATCCCTCTATGCTTCTTTTTGCCTTTATTTTAAAAATAGACATAACGTTAACCTTCTTGCAGTCATCAGGGTCCTCTCCTTCCTTGCCATAATCTTCTGTAGGTGATGACAGTGACCTTGCCGTGACACTGGCCAGCAATATCAATGCACTCGAGTGACCACCACCTGACTCCATGGGTTTGAATACATGTAAGACGTCTCAGTGCTCCCCCTTTTCTTCTCAGCTTGTGCTGATACGTGCACAGGTGAGACAGCACAATTCAAGTGTGACAGCTAATGCAAAAAAAGCTGCTGATTACTTCAGCCTATTCTGTGTTGTCTCTCACCGTGTTGTTTCTCGAATCCACCTGTGGATCTGTGTTATACCTGTGGGTATCTTTTTACCTGACTACCCTGTATGTCCCTTACTAATTTTAGTCCCAGCTGGGTGTTAGCCTTCCTGATTTTACCCCTCAGTGCCTGAGCAGTGCTTTTTGCTCCTGCTTTCTGCATATTCCTTGTCAGTATCATAGTTCATGAGGATGGTCCTTGCCTAACCGTATGGGCTGTCAGCTGAAGCTTCCTAAGGTCCTGCACAAGGGTATAGTTCATGCCTGAGCTCTCAGTAAGTTCTCTTTAAGAACCAATTAGCTCTTCTGGGGACTCTTCCCTTTCACGGCTGCTTCCCACAGGCCATTTCCTGAATAAGTCAGTCTGCTTGCCCAGTGGTTCACCTTCCTGGCTCTCTGCTGCATCTGTCACCTCATGGCTGCTGCAGCCTGAGCAGTGCTCTGTGACCCTTCTCACCCCCACTTCTTTCCTGCTCCTCAGCAGAAGGCCAAGCCAGCATTAAGCAGTCAGCCATGACTGTCCGGTCTTGCATTTTCATTAGGAAAATGTCACCATTGCACTCTAAGAACCTCCTGGATTGCCTGCCCAATGCTGTGCTGTTCTTCCAGCAGACAATCAGGTGGCTGAAATCCCCAGTGAGGACAAGGGCTCCAAGCAGAAGGCTTCAACCCCTGCCTTCTCACAGCCTACAGTCTAGCACTCATCTATCACATCATCTCCCAGGCTGCTCCTTGACCCAGAAACTCTTAGCAGGCCTGTCTCCAGTTTGATACTGGGGCACTGCATCATCATGGTGCTCCTCAATGCAAAGCATGATGCCCCCAGCTCTTCTCCACCCATCCTTCCTAAATATTGTGTCCCAATCCATGGCCATGTGCCAGCTGTGTCCACCACACCACAAAGTCTCTGTGTCCCTGAGGGCAGAGACTCTGCAACTGTGCCTGGCACTGCAGCTGCTCCTCCTGATTGCCAGGCATTGTGCATCACTGAGGCACCTGAGGGAAGCCTCTGAACGCCTGCCTTTGGATGCAAGCAAAACTAGGATGGCTCAAATCTGCCTTATTTAGGCATATAATTTGTAGCTGTAGAGGGAAGCAGGTGCAGGAATTTTCCATCATTAATGAAAACAGTTTGGTACCTTAGAAAGCCTCTAGAAAGATATCCTGTGTGTTTAACTCCCATTCTCTCACCCAGGGTGCCGTCAGAAGTATCTCCCAGATATATCCAGGGCTATGTGGTAGTTAGTGTCAGACTGTAAGCAGAGTCCTCACTGAACTCTCACAGGCTTTTTAAATATCAGTGGCATTACTTTGTGATGAATATCAGCGACTGTTCAACACTTCCTACTGATGGCATTAACCTTCCCAAGGGATTATCACATACTCATATTAACGGCTTTGAAGGGGTCAAGAATCAATACTAATGCAAGTTTCACAAGTGTTTAATGTTATATTTAAAATTTTCACTGTGGCTGGTGCGATGCTTGTCAGGGAATTGTTAAAATTTCTAGACAGAGTTCCATAAAACATTTCACAGAGGACTTATTTTAAAATGCAGCAGCTTTTAATACTCACAGCAGAACAAAATAGATTAAAAAAACCCTTACATCTACATTGGTGAAAATAGGACATTTGAAGTACAGATACAGAAAGAAATAAGCAAGGAGGCAAATAAAAATCACAGCTTGCTGCTGCTCCATTCTCTTTCCCAACCATGAAAAGTGCTTTTTTTTCAACTTCCATATGCCAGGATGATGCCTGGCATGTATCAGTCAACTTTAGGCACTCTCTGCATGTATTTTGCTTTTGCACGGGAAATTCATGTGGTCCAATTTCTTTTTCAAAGTTGCTTATCCCTCATTCTACAGTTCTCTTGAAAAAAAGCCCACCAGACAGGTTTTGATGGATTCACTGTCTGTCAGATCCAAAGGGTATGACCAACTTAATGAGTCAGCCACTGAATTCTTCCTGGTCTGTTTCTAGTTTCATTTGCAAACTCAGATAAAGCACTTCTGTACAGTGTTCTGCTCAGGGGTAACACAGTGTCAGGGCTGACAGCAAAGCCAGCTTTTAACCTGCTGCTACCACTTCTTGGAACTTTATTTGATGGAAAGATTCTGCATTGATGAAGTAAAAGTTTCTAAAGTAGTGAATTCATGCTGGGTCAGCCGTTACCTTTCTAGGGATGGAGGATAGCTTGTAGTCATACATAAGCCTAAAAGCCTTTCTGATTTATTTTTCAGATTTATTTCCTTAAATGGTAGACAACTGATGTGCTGGTTTTATATAATCTGTAGAAGGATTTGGTTTAGAAGTACTGTCCACCTTTTAGGGAAATGGACTCTCATAAATCAGATTTGTTTAGTGAACAGTAGAATTAAGGGGGTTTGGACTGAAAATGATGGCTTTGCATGTAGTTCTCTTCTTCCTGCATATGTCTTCCATGTATACCAGATGCTAGGTGCATCTTGGAAGAGAGCGTTACTCTGATCCCAGGAATGACTGAAGTATGGCCTGTTGTTCTTCTGGCCTTACCTGCAGCACTTGAGGAGGTTTCAGTTTGGCAGACAAACAGCTCTGTGTTGGCACACGTTTGTTTGAAGATATGGTGTATGAAAAGCGGTGTTTCCCTGATATCTTGCAGGTAGTGTTGTGCCAAATCCTTGATTTTCATGCTGCCAGGCATCATAACTGAAGTAATTATAACTTTTATGGGGTAACAATGATTTGATAAGGATTGTAACCCAGCAAACCATCTTTGCAAAATCCAAATTGTAAAATAATAAAAGTTTGCTTACCCCCCCTTCCTCACCCTGCCTTTTGCACTACCACTGGCTTTCAGCAGGTGCTGGGCCCTAATTTTTAAAGCAATGCATTAAATGGGTGGCCTAACTCTCACCCCTGGCACCTGCACAGAGGTCAGTGCACTGCTCTGTTTCATGGCAGCAGACCTGCTCGGGGCACACTGGATTTAGCAGCACCTTCTCACACATGTTGCTGCTGACTCTACCAGAGACTCTGTTTCAGTCAAATCCCGTTAGATCTTCCTTTTGACAGCCAAAGGCAGAAAGGAACTGTTCTCCTGCCAAAAATCAAGTCCCTGCTCTAAAGCATGAAAAAGCTGGAGATCTTAAAAATAGAGAGAAAAATTTAACTTCAAAAAACATGTGTTTTCTGCAATTGCATTTTCAATGGGTCTGAAGTGGGCTTGCTGGAATTCAGATATTTAGCAGGAGAGAGTGCAATTATGCAAAATGTGAGCTCAAATGATTACTTTGATAAAGTTACCTGGGATTAAAACAGCCTGTGATGTGACGTCTTAGGCAACCTTAGCTGTACTGTGCCAGCTCTGCCTGTCAGGCAAGGAATGCGTCATCCCACGGCTTGTCAGCTTCTTTCTGCAATCTGTGTCATCCACACCCTTCTCCAGTGCTAAGACTGTAACTCTCCCTACTCATCAAGCAATTTATCTCTTAACACTTGACCAGTAGGATTAAAAGCATGGTGCTTGTAGGTTCCTTACTAAATTCTGATGTTACTTTCATTTTGAAAAGATTTTACAGAGGAGGTCAATGGTGATGTCCCAGTTTACAGCTTCAAATCATCACAGTAATAATAATAAGCTGAAAGTCACACTGCACCCCAGAACAGCCTGCAATGAAAGTAACAGCATAACAGCATCCAGTCGAGGAGAAATTATGTATATGAAGGGTGACTTCTCGTGAGGTACTGGAGTAGGGTCTAATCAGGATCTGAAGATCTGTACATGTAAAGGAGAACTCAAAGCAACATTGGAAGGATTACAAACAACTAAAACTGTATTGAGAGCTCAGATATGGGTACATTCAGATAAATGAACAACTTCATCAAGATAGAGAAAATGACTGGAGAAGGAATGTTATATGGGGACCAGAAAATTATGGAATGTATCTGAAAGCATCTTCTTTCCAAAGAGACCAAACAATGTTGCAATAGGATGAACTTCAGAACAAAAGGAAGTTTTATGGCAATGCATGACCTATTTCAAATTGTTTCTAAATTCATATTTGCAGCTCCTGGTTTTTCTTTTTTAAACTAGAATATTCTTTCCAGTCCCACCCTATACTACCAATACATATCTACAAATTCAATGAACTGGTGTGATCAAGGGTCAGGGTTTGTGTCTTCTCAGGAGGAGGAATACATTTTGTCTAAAGTGGTATCCCCATCATATTCTTTTGCACACTGATAGTGTATAATTCTGTGCAGAGAAAAGGTTTCCAAACCTTGAGACCTGCAGGCAAATTTCACTAGCAAGAAAAGGTTCTGTCACTACTATCACTGCTTTTTCAAGGTTTCAGACATTATATAAGCTTCTACTATAAACTGTACCTGATGATCTTTTTTGCATATTCAGTTAGGTGATTTCCCTCAGCCCAGCACAGTGGTATTTCTTAACTTACATAGCAACTCTGTGTCAAAATAATTGACTATCACAGCAGGTTGCTCCTCCCTCCGAGTTTAAGGCATCATAACAATCACAAAAAAGGAATTAGTTTACAAGCCTGAAAACACAAGAGTTTGCACAGTGTTGCTAAAAGCCACATGAGGCTAAAGCCACAGCACTGACTGAGATGGGAAGAATTCTTGGTTTGGGGATTTTCTCTTTGTGTTGCTCTCCTGGTTTTAGTGCAACCACAGTTTTATGTGAAAAATATAACAGCACTCACAAGGCTGGACCTTCTGCCACAGTCACAGTCCGTTTCTGTCTTGCTGCCTGTCTAGCCCCATGGCTCCTACATTCTTGTCTGCACAGCGACCCAATTTCCTTTAAGAATCCATGTTTTCCCCATTTAACCCACAGTCTTCCTGAGAGGTGAGAAAGAGATTTCAATCCTCCTGGGCTGATGTAGATCTGTGAATCTGGCCTCCCACTAGCTGGGTGACGCTATCGACCATCAGGCTATCACACAACAGACCTACAGCATCTCTCTGTGCCTTTTGGCTGGTTTGAAGTCCCCAGGAGATTTCGGCACTCATCCACCCGCTTCTGAGTGCCAACAAAGAGACAGGAGCTTACTTCCAGCGATTCAGGTCTGGCAGAGTTCTGGGCACATGTACAAAGTGCTCAGTAGTTTTCTGATGAATTTCTGATGTATGCCATATATCAACAACATAAAAGCAGTAAAATCCTGTGATTATTCCTGCTCTCTGTGAAACACAAAAAATTGAGTTTCTTAAAGCTGGACTAGCTCTTTGATTTAGTTCACAACATCACCTGAAAAACAATTGTGCAAACACACCTTAAAGGAGAGAATGGGGCAGTGCTGTGAATCTAAACAGTGTTTCAATTAAACATTTAATCTCTTGAAAGCATAATGTCATGCCTAAAATCCACCTAAATCCTTCTTTGGATCTGACCCCCCATCTTAGATTACTAATCATACCTACTGCATTTTGTATTATTGTGAAATTGTTTATAAGTCAGCTCTTATCATGAAATTCAGTACTGTGGAGAAATGATCACAATAATGAAAATCTGCAACCAAACAAATCCTCCCTCTTTCTCATGAAGTCAGTCTTCAGTGTAGTGCATCCCACAGCTGAACTCTTTGTTGTGTTTCTTCACAGAATCCCTATAAGAGATAAGCTTGACAGAATGATCTGATGAGAAATTATGCCTGTTTGTGATTGTTTTGGGCCAGCAATGGAAAAAATAAAAGCTTTTCATTAGCTCTCTTGAGTCTCTATTAAACTGCAACACACAGAATGCCTCCAGCTTCTGAGGTAACTGTTAAAAAGACAGGTTGTTTTCGTGACAGCCAGCTGTTGTGACAATATTCTCTGAAAGCATTCTTTCTAGCTGGCTAGGGATTTGTTGTGAATGCTTTCTGTGTAATGTAGTGCCCCCCACTTTTATTTGGGGCTTACAGAAAAAAAACTATTGAGTGTTGTGCTTGTCAAGCAAGTCTGGAGACTTCTGGAAGATTACAGCTTCTCTGCTGATGGTGCTGTAGAAATGTAAGCCAGTCTGCTTGTGGAGAACTGTCGGACCTGAGGGGACAGTTCTATGTGGCACAACATAACTTCATTCCTGATGCTACAACCTGGAATGGTTTCTTGCTGCAGTGCTGGGTTGGCCCCTAATGGTCTTTGCCAGAATAAGGAAAGCCCTGTGCCAATCGTACCATAGTACTCAAATCTTGATTAAAAATAACTGAATGTTAATATGCATGTAATTTTTACCTAGTTTGGGCCTCTCACATGCTCCAACATGGGAGCTGACCTGTTGTATTTAGATGCCACATCTGCATCTAACTAGGTTAACTACATAGACAACTGTTATCATAATTCATATTAGTAACTACAGCTCACTTTTTCTTTAGTTGGTATTAAGTGGACCACAGTATCAGCTTGTCACAGCTTGCTTTGAGGCAGAGTTGAACCACCAAAGAGGGTGTGTGCAGCTGGCCGTGTTGGACTTTGCTCCCTCATCTGATTTTCATATTCACATGCCTATGACTAGTACTGCTCGCATAGTGTGGGCTGGGAATAACCATCCAATGAATTACTGAAAATTCTCCAGCTACTGGCTGGCCTCATTATAAGGGTCTTTACAGAAGACAGTCGAGTCAGAAGGTTGTGTTTCATGGCATATATGCACCATCATATACACAGTGAAACGCAGATGACTGTGCTGTGTGTTTTCCCACAAGGTCTGCATGGCACCTGGAGTCAGGTCCCTGCCCGCAGCATCGCCCGGGCTCTGCGTCCCGGCGAAAATACCAAACACCTCTGGAGGTGGAATCACCGAAACCTGGTGCTCTGCTTCAAGTGTACACGTGGGAACAAGCTCCAAGCTCTGCTTCTGTAATGTAACAAACCCGTCCCGCTCTGAACAACTGCTGGACATTTCCCCTTTTTGTTACAGAATTGTCAGTGTTGGACGGGACCCCTGGAGACCACCTAGTCCAACTCCCTGCAAAACAGGGTCAGCGAGAGCAGGTGACACGGGTGGGTTCCCAATGTCTGCGGAGGGGCACTCCAGAGACCTCCGAGCGCCGCCGTCGAACCCAAAAGGCCCGGTTACCAAGTTACCTGCGACCTTTACGCGCACCCACGCCCTGCACGGCGCTGCCCGGGCACGGCCGGGGCTGCCAGCAGGAACAGCCCGCCCGCGTCAGGGACCGGACCCCGGGCTTGCCTGGCGCCCACCCGCCCAGGGCGTCCTTCCTTCCCTGCCTCGTTTCTTCATTCTCTGCCTCCTTTGTTCCCTGCCTCATTCCTTCCCTCCTTCCTTCGTTCCCTGCCTCGTTCTTTCCCTCTCTCCGTCCCTCATTCCTTCCCTGCCTCCTCCTCTCCCTCCCTGCCCATCGCTCCCCGGCCCCGCTCGCTGCGCAGGCGCCCCGGCCGCGCCTGCCCCGTTCTGCGGAGCGGAGCCGAGCGGAGCCGGGGGCCGGGCCGGGCCCGCCCCTGTGCCCGCCGGGCCGCGCTCCCGCTGTCCCCGCCCGCCTCCTCCTCCGCCTCCTCCTCCGGCTCCGGCTCCGCCCGGCGCTGCCAGC
>JAWWMP010000041.1:13634917-13663021 GCA_035047865.1 Dendrocincla tyrannina
TGCCCTGCCCCGGC
The DNA here is from genome assembly GCA_035047865.1 of Dendrocincla tyrannina. Classification (NCBI taxonomy): domain Eukaryota; kingdom Metazoa; phylum Chordata; class Aves; order Passeriformes; family Dendrocolaptidae; genus Dendrocincla; species Dendrocincla tyrannina. The sequence continues at coordinate 13,634,932 of JAWWMP010000041.1, forward strand.
CGGCGCGGGAGCCGCCGCGGCCGTCCCATGTCCCGCAAGGCCAGCGACAATGTGGAGTACACGCTGCGGAGCCTGAGCAACCTGATGGGCGAGAAGCGGCGGCGGCAGGCGGACGGGTCCGCCGGGTCGGGCGCGGCGGGCGAGCGGAGCCTCATCGCCGCCGAGTCCTGCTCCAGCCTCAACAGCGCGGCCTCGGGCGCGGAGCTGGAGCGGGCGGCGCGGCGGCAGTTCCAGCAGGACGAGACCCCCGCCTTCGTCTACGTGGTGTCGGTCTTCTCCGCCCTGGGGGGCTTCCTCTTCGGCTACGACACCGGCGTGGTGTCGGGGGCGCTGCTGCTGCTCAAGAGGGAGCTCAACCTGGACGCGCTGTGGCAGGAGCTGCTCGTCTCCGGCACGGTGGGCGCCGCCGCGCTGTCGGCGCTGGCGGGCGGCGTGCTGAACGGGCTGTGCGGCCGCCGGCCCTGCATCCTGCTGGCCAGCGGGCTCTTCACGGCCGGGGCCGCCGTGCTGGCCGCCGCCCGCGACAAGGAGACGCTGCTGGCGGGACGCGTGGTGGTGGGGCTGGGCATCGGTGAGTGCCGCGCCGCCCTCCCCGCGGGCACGGCGCCCTCCCCGGGCCGGGGCACAAACACAACCGCGGCCCCTTGCAGAGCGACCTGCCCCTGGGGTGTGCGGGACATCGCCGAGCGGGGTGCAAGGGGACGGGGCGTGTGCTTGCCCTCCTCAGTTTACGTACAGCTGGTGTAGTCCCGGCCCTCTCTGGGGAGAGTTGGCTGTGAGGGGAGGATGGTCTCACATGCCTTCTGCAATTTAGGGTGGTCTGTCAGTGTCAGCTGCGCACACAGCAGGGTTTGCCTTTGAGGGGGTTCTGGGGAGTCAGGGGCGAGGAGATCACTCCTGTCTTTCTGAACTGTAAAGATCTCCCTTCGGGTTCCCTGCACAGCTTTGCTTGGGCACTTGGGCACTAAAGGAATGCTTCTGGGACAAAATGAAGTAGTAATCTCTCTGGTCCAAATGAGATGACGCTTGCTTTAGAAGGCTTTGGATTTCATTAATGGCATTCTGAATATGAACTGCTGCTCTTCGATTGCCTTCCTTTATGCCTTGCATAACTTGCAAGCAGTAGGTTTAGGTAAAACTTTATAGTTGTCCCAGAGAACTTGGAGTGACGACTGTCTCCTCTAATCCGTGAGAGTGGCCTCTGTGCCAGCTATGTCCTAAATATCCCCCAAATTTTGGTTGCACTTCAGCTGCCATTCTGTCAGGCAGTAATCTGAATTATACTCATTCATTTTTGAATCCTCTAGCTTCTTATAGATGTGTTTGCTGTGATGCGATTCATGATTTTATGAAGGAAAAAATGTTAGTGAGTCACAATGAGAGCTGTCAGAAATAAAACTGACTCCTTATGTGAAAAGGCTCCTGCTGGTTTCCCTTTACAATAAGGGACATATTCAGATTGCAGTTTTCCTACCTCAAGTTGGATGGGTTTTTTAATTTTTTTCAATACTACCTCTCTGCATTTTTTTTTGGTTGACTAAAGACTTCAGGCTGCAGAATATTGATAAAATTTGCTATAAAGTTCAGTACACAAGAAAACCAAATTTGACTATGAGGTGGCATAACAGAAACTCTGATGGCATTATGTAGTACATATATTTAGTAGTAGATAGTAAAAATATAAAATTTGATGTCTTTTTGTGTTTATAAGCCTTCGTGTATTGTTTGACTGTAACTGGTTACATTGGCAACTTTGTGGAGGCAGAGAAAGGAATGGAGTGAATGGTTTTCTTGACTCCCCTGTACGTTTGTCTTGTAGAGAAATACGTAGGTATGTTGGAGTTGTCTTACAGTGGAGCAAATAAATGACACTGGTATTGTTGGAGAGATATGAGACTTGGAACTTAATACAGTTAGTATATAAACCACAGAAATGGAAATTGGGAGATAGGCGTTGTTCTCTTGTTCAGCTGTAGATCTCTTGTGTGATCTGGGGAGAGTGATCTGTCATTGCCCTCTGTCCACATCAGGGACAAAGGTGATGGTTCTACTGGGACTCTGTAGAGCTGGAGTAAGAACTGAGACATTTTCTGAGGATTTTGGAGCACAAAGACACTAATTTATATTTTAAAAGTATGATGTTTTCTCCTTTTTTTATAATCAAAGATTGCTCTTCTTTATGTGATGGAACTTATGGCAAGAAACAGAGCTTTGCCTCAAATTACTGTACTGAAGCATCACAACAGACTCCAGAAATTGCAGGGACCAATCCTAGCACGGTTTATTTTACAAAAGAAAAAAACCGGAGTGGTTCAAAGCTGTTCTCCTATAGCAAACTGCAACAATCTCTACATTAAATCCCCCACCAGAGGGAGCCTAGATAATTTCATGAAGGCATTAGAAATTGGAACTTTTTCTTTCATCTCTTGGAGACTTCTGACTATCATTTTACTGCCCACAGTGAGCCAGAACTTCCTAACGTTGGTGTAAGAAGTCTGCTCAGTAACGTGACACTTAAGTGACAGTGTGAACTGCTAAAATGTGAGGGTGCAGTGGTGTAGTGTTATGAATGCTTTCCTACCTGAAAACCAGTGAAAACTTCTTAACTGTGTTTAATTTTATACATTTTTGAGATCTTTTTCCTGTAGCCCTCCGCTACAGGAAATTGCCTATGAAGAGATCTGCTCCAGAAATAGGTGTTTGCTTGCATTTAACAAATGAATTACTGTGTTGTGGGCAGTACTGTGGTGCTGTAAAAGCAGATGTGATGATTGTTACCTAAGGGACTTCTGCCCTTGCTGGTACAGGGTGGATCTGTGTTAATTTTGTCCATGTGAGAAAAGGGCCATTTTTCTTACGACTGTGATTTATAAAGGGCTACAGTTAAATTTTCAAGGACGAAAAGCAGGATATATGCTGGAACATCTCTCATTTGTCTGTCTTGTCTGTTTCTTACCGTTTTCTGTAGAGATGTTTTGAGATGAAAAACTCTCCTTTCCAGTACTTACAGAAAGAGATGTTTCTGGAAAAAAAGAGCTTCTTTCAAGGACAAGCCAAAATCCTCTATTGCAAATGTTGAACATATTTTTATGGTGGAAACAGTTATGTTCCGTTTTCCTCCCACCTCCCCTCAGTGTAAATACAAAATATAGGGAATGCATAAAAAGGGAAATCATGTTCAGCATGAGCTTAGAATATCCTTAGATTTTTTTGGGTATGAATTTCTAAATACATAGTTCATGACAATTCCAGGCTAAATGGCTTAAGAGCAAGGTTATAACCATTATTCCCTCCCACCTGCCCCTTTGCAAGCAGCTCTGGTGCCCCTGACTCATTAGCAATTTGCCTGAGCCAGATGTCAGGAATGCAACATTTGGACACATTCATTACAGCATACATGGGCAAAATTCAGGCATTTGAGAAATTGAATCAGATGTGCTCAATAGCCCTTTATATGAGCTTAGCTATGAAAAAGATGTCAGTGGTACATACGTGTTTGGATCTTTTGCATCTAGTAACGCTGAAGGTCTCAGCCTGTTGCTGGAGGGTGCTCAACCACACTTGGTACAGGATTGAGGGTCAGCACAGTTTTGCCTTGTTTTGGCTGCTGTAATTTGTGTACTTGACAGGAAAGCCAAGTTCTTCACTTGGCTAGTCTTTGGTGTGAGGTCTTTTGGCCTCAGATCAGGCTAGAGCTGAAAGACTAAAAGTTAGAGCCAAGCATGGCTGTAGATGAGAGGTATTTCTAGTGAAAACCTGCTGTCTTGAGAGGGGAGGAGACGAGTGAGCACTGGGACTAAACCTAATAGAGACTAGAAGAGGTAATAATAAACAACTACATTTGCAGAGTCACTTCTTTCTTAATCTGTAATCGGCCCAATGTCCTAATTTTACAATCACTTTGTCTGAACCCATTGGCCAGGACTCACCTGTCTGCAGTGGGAGCAGTTAATGCTTCTGTCAGCTGAGGATGCCGAAAGTTTTAAGCCTGCAGCTGATGTGGGTGGGTGTTGGCATGGTGCTTTAGGTAGTGTGCTGTTCAGACCACTTTTTCAAGAACACCTATGTACTAGCTGTCAAAGGAAAGCAGTTTGAGCAAAGTTCAGGAAGTAGTAGCGTTAAGCTTGCTCCTCCAGAGTTGATCTCTATCCTAATGTACAATCATTAGCTGTATGATTTGATTTTCATGTCTTGTTTGGCATGCAGTATAAATGGTGCTCAATTAATGCTCAGCTTTTCAGTGTTTTGTTTTCTTTCTCACTGTGTGGCTTAGGCATTACTTGGTGCATATGCTGCTGAAGCCCTCATGAAAGCTTAGAAAGTTACTTAGGACTACAGTATGTGCATGGTTCTGGGTCTGCAGTGCAATAGGGACCTCCCTGGTTAGATGCGTTATCTTCTCCTTGACTGCTGTCTTAAGTACATCTTCACAATGTGAACCTACTGCTCAGTGCTTGCGTTGTGCTCAAAATGTCTGTAGTATTCTTTTTTTAAGGCTGTACTTGAATGTGACATATGTAGTGTTCCTGGTAGCATCTTTTTAGTACATATGTAGGTCATTTTCTGAGCAGAGGAAACAAGATTGTACACAGAATTAGGCAGGAGTAAAAAGCGCTGGCATATGGTTTAGGGCTCCCTGATGGGACTGCCATCTACTGACAGCAAGGTTCAATAGCAAATAATAACAATAACCAAATTTAACTGAAGGATTTGCCTCATGTAGTACCAGCTCTGTATTATCTTTGCAGTGCTTAAGTAAAGGTCCACCATATCAGCTGGACTACCAGGTATGCTGTGAAAATAGTGGAAAATAATTGGAATGACCTGTTGCCTATGAAAGATGAGGACTTGTGTGCTGGGTTTTATTAATACTTTTTTTTTGTATACTACTGAGCTTTTTCAGGTGATGTGTATTTTTATCTTGGACAAAGAGATTCATTTTCTCATTTCCCCCCCCTTACTCCCCATGGGAAGCTCTGATGGTTCAATCTGTTTTTATAACTGAGTGTCCATCAGATTTTTTCAAAGGAATTTACACCTCGGTACATTTTGGAGTCACCCTCAGCCTCCAAATATGCTGTGCTGCTTCTGACAGATGCCTGTAATTTTCAGTCCAGAGGTTCATAGGCTATTTCTGGCTGTGGAGACAGGGGTTTGTTGGTATAACCTGGCAGTAGGGACGGAGGGGAATGGAGAGACAAATTGCTGGGTTGTTGGAATCAGCTCTTGTACTATCCCTGCCCACAGGTGCTCACCCAACCTTGCAGGACCTAAAGCTACTGACATTACTCTGTGTGTGCAGGATTGGATCTCTGTATCTTAAGAGCTTAATCTGTTGTCGTGAAAAAGTGCCTGGAAGGATATGTTGTCTTCTGACTGGAGATGTGATCTTGCAGGGTACTCAGATTAATTTAAGGCAAGAAACTGTATCTTTTGAAGTCCTCTAGTTTTGTGTGCATTGGACAGGATACACGGTGCTAATGCTCAGTTCACTGCAATGCCAATTAGCACTGACTCCTTTATTGTTTTGCCTGAGGGTGTAATACAAAAAGCAGCAATTTGCACATGAATGCTGCCTTGTATTTAGTAACCATTTCAGAATAAAGTATGAAGCAAACAATTATAGCTAAGAGAATTTTTGGGGTTTTGATTCTTCTGGGAACTCTCATCAGGGGCACATTTTGAGCTTTTTGCTATTGTTTTCATTTAACTTAAAAAAGTAAATTCCTGTAATTCATAAATCTTGAAATTGATTTTCTAAACAACAATGTCTCTAAAACATGGAAATTCTGCAAAATAGTTTTATCTGTATTTGGTCAAACTGTTTTATCACAACATAATACCTGTAGTATTTTAAGCATTTTTTATTTTGAAAAAGAAAAAAGCATCCATTTCATATGTGATATAAAATTGAAATAAACAAGCAACTTGAAGGAAGCTTCACAGTGTTAAACACAAGTGTTTCCTTACCTATCTTGAAAAATTCGTGTGGACATCATAGGTGGGCTTATTTGCAAAGTTGTTTGTTTGCTACAGGAACGGGAGACCAATGGCATCTGCTTACGATGATGCTGAAGGTGGCAAATCATTCACCTGGAACTCTTGGGCTTGAGTGACTTGTTTGGCTGAAGCTTAACACCAGTGCCATCAACAGAGGCACAAGGCAGGACAGCTGAGCAGGGTCAGAACAGCAGCTTCAAAGTGCTGGTTGTTGTCTCCTGCTGTGCACTGTCAGAACATGCACTTAATTTTTGTTCTGAGTGTACCAGTCTGTACTTTGCCAATTGCATTCTGAGAAGCAACGAGGAAAGTAAACCACTGAAAGAAAATGCTGAAAAGAATGGGACGTTTGAATTATCTTTTTTCTTATCTCCTTATCAGTGTTTTTTTATATTGTATTTCCAAATACATTAATTTATTTTAAAGTGTAGTATTTTAGGTATCTTAGGGATTTTTCCATTAACGTATGATGAGCTTTTTGCAAATCCTATGGAATGCCTGAAAATTGGTGATTTCTGTTGGCTGGACTCAAAATGAACCATGTGGCTGGGCTGGATGCTGGCACTACAGAGCAATAAGGGCCTGATGGATAGTTTTGTTTGCAAAGTTGTTTATGGGTCTTCATTGGTGAGTTGTCTCATCTGACCTGTACAATCAGTGTTTCTGGTGTGAAGCTTGGGAAGAGTCTGAGCACTGGAGCTACTGAAAGCCTGAAACCAGTGACTGCTGAAAATAATGGGAGCAGAGAAACCTTTGGTTTCTTTTTGCAATGATTATGCCTGTGAACAAGTGCCAAGAGAGGCAGTTGTTAATTATGTTATAAAGATCTTTTGTAACATGGCTCTGAATTGAGTGTGTAATCATTTCACTTGTTTAGCTAAAATCTCTTTCTGTAGGTCTTAAGATGCAATTTGAATGCATCTCTTCTAAAATATGTTTTGAATATGATAATTCTAGAAATGAAGGTTTTAAAACACACATTCCTGGTTTTTCCATTTCTGATCTTCCGCTGTTTTGTTGGTGAATTTAAACTGGTTTTATGAAGGAGTTATTCACAGCAAATACCTGATCTGAAGGGGAATTTTTCGTAGTTGGTTTCTTATTTGACTGTTTGTATACCGAGTTACTGAAGTTGGGTTTCTTAGCTCAGGCAGTCTATTTCTCCTTCTTTGGCAAGTCCCTTACATGCTGCTGGTGTAGATGAAACGCCACACCATGACCTTGGAGCTCCTCACACATCTGTCAGGCTGTAGATAGGTCACAATATGCCATGGTGTTAGCCAATGTGTTCCTACTTCCCACTTGGGTTGATCTCTTACTGGGCTGAGTAGCAAGGGTGCCTACATCTTCTGCAGTTGGGGACACACTTCTTTGTCATGTTCCTCCCCTTCAAACAGCACATTCTTTTTTGAACTCCCCATGGGTGCCCTAGGGATCTCTTCTGAGTTGACTTCCTTTGAAGTTCTGCCATCTCTTTGTGTGGCCATGTGTTGGTGAGCTCAGACACTGAAGTAGTTGTGTGGATGGAAAAAATGGTGTATGATTATTGATATGTGCCACTTTTTACTCTGCGCTTTTCTTTTAGTTGTCTCTCAGGGGTCTTTCCACCCCTCACTGGAGTGCAGTTGGAAACAGCGAGAGCTGAGAGCCCAAGTTCTGGTAAAGCTGATGGAGGGTGGTATAACAGAATCCCAAAGGCAGATAACTTGAGTCTAAGCTAATACTTCTTTGGAATCTACTTGTCCCATATGTGATAGCAGGAAAGAAAAACTGATTCTTATGGCATTTTTTTGTGTGTCTAAGGTTCAGGTCGGTGTGCTTTATTTGTTGGTCCTAGTTGTATGAGGACTTATTCTGCCTCTTTTTTGGAACTTTTCTGTTTGTAGTTGCCCACCTAGGAAGTTTTGTTTAATCCATTTATTAAGGAAGTAAATAATCCTTAGATTAAGGAGATAAAATCATAGGGACTTGCCACTAAGAACTTGCTCTCTGATTTGGTTAATTTTTTTAGGGTTGTTGGTTGTAGCTGTGATGAATGGTGTAGACAGTCTAACATCTGAGGAAGGCAGTGTGGTAATGGATGAACTGGAGCACAGTGAGCACGGAGGCAGTGCTGGTTAAGTCCAAAGCTGTGTGTACTTTAGGCATGCACTTCAGCAAATGTTGGGATATAAGTGACCTTTTTCGTTTGTTCACAGGTCCTTGGTTATTGGACTGTTGAGGTCAGTAGTAGCTATGTCAGCACAGGAATGGGGAATCTGCCTGAGGGGAAAAGGTAAGTCTGGTTTCACTCACTATGGAGTTCAGCTAAGTCCTAGCCTCATAGCCTCCCTGCTCCTGCATTAATCATAAGCACTGCTGACCTCACCAGTCCAATTCACATTGGAATGGCTTGGTATGAATGGAAATTCAAAGTCACCTGGGCAATTTCAGGATCTTGAAGATGGGGTGGAAAAGTTTAAATGTTGTACATAGGCATTCATGATGCTTTAGTCCAGGAATTCAATCACACTAATAATATTTTTATTTAATGCTTGGGTCTGGTTTGGTGCTGTATGTAGTTCTTGGGTAAGAGGAGAAATAAAGCACAGATCCTTCCTCTTGTAATGATTGACTGGCATGTTCCTGGAAAAAATCATTGGTGCATACAGCAGAAATGTGGGCACACACTGAGTAGAGCATTACACAAATAATATCAACTTCTCTTTTAGTGAGTGGGAATGTACTAAATTCTTTTCTAAAGTTCTTTACTAAATTCTTTGATAGTTTGGACGAGAAAGAACTATTTATAAAACCTAACACTGGGGCTGGGCACAGTAGTTGTTTGCACCTGTATGCTTGATGTGATTTCTCTATGCATCTTACTGTCATGCAGATTTAGGGCTTCCCTTTGGCTCCTGACCCCAGTCTGCAGTTTTACTAGCTCAGGTAAACAAAATATTTTCCTGTTCAATAGCCTCTGTGTGTCGAAAAAGCTGTAGTTTCAAGGCATATTTTTAGGTTACGCACTATTATTTTCCTTTCTTTTGTGTCTGGTGATGGTGACTTTAAAGTAAGAAGAGATACTGTTTGTGTTTTGACTCTGATTCTGCCTACTCTGTCTACACCAACTCTTCCCTTCATTCAAAAGCCGTCTGTTGTATCAGTCTGCAGGGCGTCTCCCCGATTCAAAGTTAATTTGTCTGACACCCAAGTACTATCTGGGCTATTAATCATTATCCTCTTAGATATGGAGTGTTCCCTTGCACAGAAGGAAACAGCGTTCTGAGCTTGTAAGGCAGGAGTGTGCAGAAGGATAGCTCAAGACCAGCAGGCCTGTTCTCTGTAATACCAGTTGGGTCTTTAGAAAGATCTGAGCTACCTGTTTAGAATAGTTGCATTTAATCTATGCAGAAGTTAATTCTCAGTTATTCACCCTGTTGTCGTAAAACTTCTAAGGGACTGTGTGCATGTTTTCTGGTGTTCCTTACCTAGAATCTTAGCCTGTTTCTGGCTGGCTTAATAGAGCCTCTGCTCATGGTCATATTCTCCCTTGTATCTTTGACCCCTGAGTATGAATTTTTGTGTGTGAGTGTTTTAGATGGGTGCTGAGGCATAAATCTCTATTGGCAGTGTGTTAGTTGGATGAGGGCAAGCCTAGCCTAATCTGTTAGCCTGCTGCATCCAGCTTTGCTATTCATTCTGCTTTTCTTCCTAGAGACTCTGTCCAGGGTACATGAAGTGAAACTGTGCTTGCTAAAAGTGTGATGGGGACTTTTTATGAATTCATTTTCTACAGTCAGACTATTCAGTTTTTCAGTTTAACTAGCTGTGATGGGGTATTATCCCCAAGCTTTTCCCCTATGAGGAAACTTCATTTGGACTGGGATATAGGAAAACCACAGTTCTTGCACTGATTCACAGAAGGAGGAACTGAAAGTGTGAGTCTAAAGTAGCACTACTCGAACCTCAGTAACTCCTCTGCCATACTTGTCTTTCCTGGCCAAGCTGGTGAGAAGGAATGTCTGATCCAGGCCTTCTAGACAGCCACCCTGGGAAGTAGGAATGCAGACATCTGGAGAACTCCGTGTGTGTGTGCGTGCACAGGAAGAAATGAGTAATGAAACAAAATTATATTGCTGGATATTTTAATTAGGAGTTGATTGTGTTTTTATGGTGGGGAAAAAAATGAGATTGAAGGTGGATATGGAAGAGGATACTATGAATAATTTGTGCAGATTTTCAGGATTAGTGTGTTTGGAATAGATTCACAGTTGTGCTGTGGAGGGAAGGAGAAGTTATGAAGAACTGCTTTGGGGTGTGGAGCCATTCTTTCTCCTTCTTTTTTTTCTTTTTAATCAAGTGGGAGTATGTAGTTCTTGACTCAATCCTTTCCGTTAATTTTTTATCAAGTAGGGATATATGTTTCCTGGCTTAGATAACATGGATTTGTAAGTTTTAATGCCTGTACAGGGTAACTAGTTTTCATCTGTACTGCGGCTGTGAGCAAGAGAGAGAACTTCAAGAGGCCTAACCTGGTACACTCACCAATTTTAAGCTAGTGTGATTCCACTGACATTACAGCAACATTAATTTCTTTACCTCATGGTCTCAATAAACTACTAATTATGACAGTACTTTACAGGAGATACAAATCTGTTCATCAGGTAGTTGTAGGCAGATTTTCTAGAGAAGTTGATAAGGATTTTGAATTGATATTTGAAGATAACATTATTTATTATTATTTATTATTATTGTATTAGTCTTCTATGGTATTTTGCTTACAGCAGTGCTCTGTTTCTTGCTTAAAGCAAATGATTCAGCTACTTGTAGTAAAACTTAAAAATGCCTCTGTGCATGCTTCTCAGTCTTGCACAAATGTGTTCCTAATGTAGCTGAGTCATTCAGAAGCAATGTATGGCTCTTTGTTTGGATTTCTATTTGTCCTACATTTTCAGCACTAAAATACATGTATCCCTAAAGCAATAATAGGTTGTGAAGTATTAGGTTTACTGTGTGCTTTTCACAATTGCACTGCGCGTGCTTTGGTCTGGATTTCTATTTGTCATGCACTATCAGCCACTAACATAGATACACCCCTAAAGCAACAACATGCCAAGAAGTGTCTGGTCTGCTGCATTTCACTTTCACCTTTGCTCTGTGTGTTCTGTACTCAGAAATTTGTCCTGTTACAGAGTCTCTAGCTATTGGTTTTCCAAGTCATGGTAGCTTTTGCCAATGCAGATAGCAGATTGGGTTGCCTCTTCAGGTCCTGGAACCCATACAGTTTGTTTGTGTGCTTTAGAAACAATTGTAGCAAGGGCACTATTGCAATCTAAAAAATACTATTTCATGCTGATACAAAGAGCTACAGGCACTTAGCCTTGACCTCCTCTTGCCATAACGTGAAGTTTTTTTGTGTCATGCAGTTTTGCAGCTTCAAGCTTTAATTACAATGATTCTTATGTTAAAATAAGTTAAATACATGCATGTTGTAGTTTTACTTTGCCATTCAGAAGGCTTTTTAACTTGAAATAGTGTAATGAGGGTGGTGAGGCACAGGAACAGGTTGCCCAGAGAAGCTGTGGATGCCCAACCCCTGGAGGTGTTCAAGGCCAAGTTGGATGGGGCTCTGAGCAACCTGGTCTAGTGGAAGGTCCCATGGCAGGGGACTTGGAACCAGATGATCTTTACAGTTTCTTCCAACCCAAAACATTCTACGATGTTATGAATAAGAAAATGTCTCTTGTACTGTTGAAAGACCTGACTTGCACAATGTGAGATCCCAAATGTCTGATGCACTGTCTTTTGCTTAGTGAACATAAACCCAATCGGTAATTCTTGAACTTTCTGGTATTTGGATCTTCAAGTGACTGTGGTACTTTATGCTTCCATTTTTTTCCTTCTGTAAGGTGGAACTGATATTTGCATTTTCAAAATGTATTCTTGGACTTATTTAAAAACAAATAATAATCTTTATTTCTATTAGTCATCACCTCTTCAATACTGCAATTTCTATGAATGGACTTCGTAGTGAGATTTTCAGTTTCTCAGGGAATTTCCTGTACAGACAGATACCTTCTCTGCCCCTCTTTGCTGTGTGTTTGGCCTTTAGACAGGCACTACTGTTGGTTGTACTAGTCAAAGAAGTCTGACCTCAGGAAACCCTGACGTTCAAATCTTACTGAAATGCAGGTGCATTATTTGTTACAAATGACAATTAATGGCTGTTACATAACTACCACTTAGCTTTGTAACTGTAGGCAATTCTATTTAATGAGACGCACAAGGCATGCATTGGTAGATACATATATACAAATTGTCACATACTTGTCATTGCACAGAGAAATAACACAATGTAAAATCAACCCACCTGTAAAAGCATTGTAAGATGTATCTCAGGAGTAATGCAGTCTTAACTTCCAGAATGTAATCTGACATGCTGTATCACTGACTGCCTTTTCTTCAGTTACTCCCACAAGCCTATTTTGGGCTTTACAAGCAACTGGCAGAAGAGTCTTTAAAGGACTTTGCTACCAAGTGCTTTTGGTAATTTATACCTAAGCTTGAGTTTTATGATACAGTATGTTGAAACACTACTCAAGGGGTCTGTACATATTAACAATTAAAAAATCCTTTAAACAGAAAGGAGAACAGTGTAAACTCAGTGAGCAGGTGAACATGGATGTGAACTTGACAGTATTTGAAAGGTGGATCTGAATATAATGAGCAATGAACGTTTAAATTGGTGGAGGCACACACTGCATTGGAAGCAGAGTCTGTGGGAAATTTTTCTAGATGTTATTTTATTGTAGTCGGTTACAAGTATTAAGGAAGGGGATTCTTTTATTAAGGAGTTCACCTTTGGTAGCAGGAAGAGTAGCATTCTGATAGATCAGAGGCTTCCTTCCAACCTCATGTACATATAAGCCTGTCATCAACATGTATGCTTTGCAATGGACTGTAAAATTTTATGGGGAAAATACTGTGGTTTTATTATTTTCTTACTGCATAGAAGTATAAATGGTACTAACTGGGCAGGTAGGAGTGGATAGTGAGTAATTCAGAGATCCAGTCACCCATGAGCTGTTTCGTGCTTCATTGCCCATTCCTGATGCTTTATTAGAAGCTATCACAACTGGTTCCTTTCCTACTCACAGTTACTTTATTAGTGCTCAGTTTAATGATTCTGCTCAAGTGGGTAATTAATTCTGCCTTCTGATGCTGCTCTCCTGCAGTATTGTCAGCAGTGCCTATCTTTTATTTTGAGAAATAAGAAAGAAGAAGTAGACCAAAAATGTTTTTAAAATGTAAATAAAGTAATTATTTTCACTTTTGAGTGAAAATCCAATTATATGTCGCTAGGTGTTACCATAATTGATGTTTCAATTAAATCTTGCTTTATGGAAACTTAATTAAAAGATCAGGTGAAATGTGATATAGGGAAAATCAAGATGGGAGACAGTAATTACTTCATAGAGTTTCTTTGGAAAGAGTCCTATGAGGATTTAGATCTCCTTCCCTGGTCTTGTCTTGGGATTTTCAGTTATCCTCAAATAGGGAAATTTCTTCATAATTTTTTCTCTATGAAAGTGGAGTAATGCTGTAATGGCAGAACTTGCAAATTTTGTATTTCAGAGAGATTCTGGATTTAGTTGTTTTTGTTTGTGATAGCTTGTGCATGACTCTTCTCACTTAAAGTCTGAACCTTAAATGAGAATGTCTTGTCACCTGGAAGGAGAATGTGGCTTAATTTTTGACAGTAAACCTTTCAGTTTTAAGAATGGAATCCACTTCTTAGTGGGACAGGTATGAAGAAGTTAAATAAAATTTATAGGAGACTCTCTGTAGTAGCTGCACTTCAAGTACAGGAAAGCTGGGTCACTTAGGGGCTGGGGAACAGCAAACTGAAGCAGTGGAGTATTTAATTACGCGGTTTGTTATCTTACAGCTTACACTGTAAGACTGATTTATTTTTAACACTGATTTATTGCAACTTGTGCAGTGCAAGTCACTGGAAAAACAGATTTTATCCTAAGAAGGATATTTGCTATGTCTGTATTAATTGAAATATGACTGTCAGATATGATTTTTTAAATTTCAACTCCTAATTTTTATTGTAATTTCTTGTTTTCACTATTTTCTTACTGAATAAGGGCAACACAACAGACTGCTGGATAGAAGAATCAGTGCAGTGCTATTTCCTCTCAATCTTTAGGTTGTCTAGAGTTACCAGGGTCTTGTATAAATTAATAAGATTTACTGAGAACATCACAGTGTTTGCCCAGCTTTCACTGTAGGCTGACCTGGAGCTCTGCCTGAATGCTCCCCTGCGAACATACGCGGAGAATGAAAGTAGGGCAGGAAAGAGCTCCTCTGCAGGGGCTCTGCTCTGACCTGCAGTTCTTGCATCTGTTCGAAGCAGCCCTGTTCCAGAATTACATCTGTTGTTTGGAAGATAACTGTCCATTACAATGTGTCTAGAGAACTGCAAATTGTCAAAAGCTGAAAGCCCTGAGAACAATGTTTCCCAGGAAGCTCTTTGGCAGTCCATTTCCCCGAAAAAATTTTAGCAGTAATTTCTTCCCACCTGCAGCATCCACCCACTCCTGGTTAGCTGAGGCTTCCTCAGCTTTTTGTCCTTTAAATATTGGAAATGGAGTAGTTGATCTGTTCCTTTTTTTCCTTTAGCACTTGACACTACTTTCTTGGTTTTTGTTTTATTTTTTCCCCACACATGCAGCAACCTCATTCTTCACTTGTAACATCTCCTTTCTGTCAGCATAAGCCAACAATGGAAGTAAATACACACCAAAATAGCTTAAAATAATCTTGTATCCCTTGACAGCTTGAATATTACACCAAGTCCTACAGTAGTGATAGTCTAGGAGAGCAGTCACCAATCATTTCTATGAGTAAACCTGTGTTTACTCATGGAAGTTCAAAATTGGCTTATCCCTCTGCTAAAGACAGTCTAATGTAAGATCTTTGTCTTAATAGTTAAAACCCTCTCTGAGACTTAATGACTTTACTTTAGAGATCTTTACCTGGGATTGCTCCAGGGGATGTTCTCCTATTACAGTTGCATTGCATTGTCACTCATCAGCTGCTGTTGAATTGGCAGCAGGGAAGCTTCAGACCATGAGGAGAAGGATTCCTGGAAGGTAGACATTTAAGCTGAGCTGCCTCTCATAAAGCAAGGAGGTGTGCAGCACTGGTTGCCTTAACCCATGTGCACTGGAAACACCCCCACTCTTCCTAGCATGCAAAACAGGCATGCCACAGAAGGTGTCTTGAGGGAGAAGTACTATACTGATTTCCACCACCACCCACAACCTCCAATACTGCAAATATTTTCCCATATGGTCATAAGGATGTTTTGTTATTTCTATATGGATCACTTGTGTTTGTAGACACAAACTTGTTTGTGTATGAAACTGCTAGTAATAGAAGGAAATTGAGCAATCACTGTGACTTGTATATTTTCATTATAACAGTAGTTGTATTACTGTCATGAGTGCTACTTGCATTATAAGGATATAATTGAAACTTAGTTTTTAAAATCAAGCCTTAGGCTGTAAAAGGCTTACACGGGTTTTGTTTATTTTTCAGAGTAATAGTTATAAACCCATATAACTGGTATGTCTTCCTACAAATCATAGTGTTTCTTGCACAAATGGATAAATAAATGTAGTAATTCATATAAAAATGTAGTTCTCTGTGTTTATGTTTGCCATGTGTTTACCCATGGCAAGCACTAATTTACTGGAAATATAAACTAGACAGACAGTATTTTTATGAATGGCTTTCCTGAATAGTGAATTGACTCATTCAGTATTACATTCTTTTCCTCTAAAATACTAAGTTCACAATATTACTCTAATTTCTATTTTCCTTTTAATGAATTGCAGGTGGTAGGTTAGAAAATGCATTCTTCTGCTCATCTTCATCTGAGCCTTCATGTTTGGAGTCAGTCTCTGGACTTTTGGTTAACTCAATGAAACCTCAAGCAGTTCACAGAGAAGTTAACCAATTTCTCTGTTTTAGTAACTGCACTTGTAGAAAGAGGCATGGTTAAAATCAGTTTATGTCTTAGTTGAAGAGGGCTTGCAGGTATAAGTTGAAGGCATACTCTTAGCTGAGCTCTAGTTCAGCTTCCAAGGCTTGTTCATGTTTGCACAGATATCACTTCTCTTAGAATTATTTTAAGTTGGTAAAGCATCCCTGTAGTAGAACTAGGAAAAAAATGATTTATAAGCAAAAGCTTAAAGTGTAATTTTCAAATAATTACCCTTTTCCTCTGAGAATAAAATTTCTCCACACAGAAAATATTTGCTAATCTTTGAAGTGTCCAACTCTTTTTCTGGAGTTTTTGATGTGGGATTGTTAGGGTTTTTTTAACCATGTCAAGACTGTGTGGTGTTCATAATGCTGGCTTTTCGGCATATATGAATGGTTATGCGGATGCCCCCTGCCAAATCTTTCTGTGTCATTTTAAAACCTTACTGCCCTCCTGGAAACTGCTGTTTGCTTGGCAGAGTCAGCAGAAAGAGCTGGACTGCCACCCCTCAGCTGCTCAAGTCCACGCCAGGCACCAGGTCAAAGGCCTCAAGTGGCAAACAAGGGTAGCTGGGATGTGGATACACATCCTGATGCCCTGCCTTGCTGGAGGGGGAGGAGCCGCTGGATGGGGAACCAACTCCTTTTCTGTGGCTGTGGCTGGGGCCTTGGCCACACTCAGCTGCCAGTTTTTCCTGGGTATAAGCATACATGTACACTGCATGTACAGTGCACAGTCTGCCTGTGCTAAAAAATGTCTACAGCAAAGCACTGCTTATCTCAATTACTGTTTATTTAAACTAAACCCATCACTCTTAAAGTAGATTAAGTAGTGCTTGACTTACGTGCTTGTACAAGCTGTCAGAAAGAAAACTACTGTTTTGTATTCATAATTTTCAAGTGAAAAATCAAAAAATGCTCTTATTTTCTGGAGTGAGTTTTTGCAATGTGGTAAAAATAAAGGTTGTGTTGAGTGGTGTAAACATCACGGTTGTTTTACTCTTTCACAGTGTAAAATCTGCAGCTTCTAAGTTTACAGATTTTTGCAAATAGTTCTTGATCTTGAAATTAATTCAAGAAACAGAACAAATTAGGATTTTTTACTAGTTGCTTTTGGTACCTTTTGCTCATTTTTAGGTCTGATTGTTAATCTTGTATTGTTATAACAATTCAAAAATGCATTTCTTCACAGTTTGTGGTACCTTTCTGAAATTTCTACAGCCGTGAACTATAGGCACAGGTTCCCAGTATGACACCGTCAGTGGGATATTCAGGAACTAGGGCAGCCGAGTGGGGAGGTGCCTAGCTGGATGTTTCACAACCTACATTAATAGGAACATATGGTAGCCATAAAGAGAGACTGAATATGGGTTGCTAATTCTGGGTTGCTGGGAGGTGTAGACTGTGATCTGACATCTCTAGAGATAGGCATTCTCATGTGCTTGGACAGTTGCAAAGACCTTTGCTTCAAATTTTCTGGATGGTTAGCTGGATTATTTTGTCTCTAGTTAGTCAAATCCCTCTCTCTCCTTCTGACTTTGTCACTCCACATAAATTTCTTCTTGACATGTTGTTTGATTGCTGTGGCCTCAAATAATCTCTGAATAACTTTGGATAGAATTTATTTAAAAATATTCTCTTCCCATAATGAACTGTTATATATAGAGTACCAATGCTGAGGCTGAGTTGAACAGGACCCTACTGTTGAAGTAGTTCTAATGCTTGGAATCATAGAATATACTGAGTTGGAAGGGAGCAACAAGAATCATGGAAATCTGACTCCTGGCCCTGCACAGGACCAACCCCAAGACCATGTGCCTGAGAGCATCATCCAGATGCTTCTTGAACTCTCTCAGGTTTGGTGCTGTGACCACTGCCCTGGGGAACCTGTTCTAGTGCCCAACCACCCTCTGGGGGAAGAACATGTTCCTCATATCAGACCTAAACCTCCCCTGACTCAGCTTCACACCGTTCCCTCAGGTTCTGTCACTGGTCACCAAAGAGAAGAGATCAGTGTCTGCTCCTCCACTTTGTGAGGAAGTTGTAACTACAATGAGGTCTCCCCTCAGTCTCCTCTTCTCCAGGCTGAAGTGACCTCAGCTGCTCCTCATACGGCATTCCCCTTTAGACCCTTCACCATCTTCCTTGCCCTCCTTTGGAAAGAGGAGAATTCTGTAAGAGCTGAATATCTTTCTTAAATTGTGGTGTCGAAAACTGCCCACAATATCCAAGGTGAGGCCACCCCAGCTCAGAGCAGAGCAGGACAATCCCCTCCCTCGCCCGGCTGATGATGCTTTGCCTGATGCCCCCCAGGACAGTGTTGGCCCTCCTGGCTGCCAGGGCACTGCTGACTCATGTTCAACTTGCCATTGACCAGGACTCCCAGGGCCCTTTCCATGGCACTGCTCTCCAGCGTCTCCTTCCCCAGTCTGTCTGGACATCCACGGTTGCTCCATCCCAGGGGCCCATTCTGGCACTTCTCTTTGCTACCTCGTCGCTGCTGACTTGAAGGCTCAATAGTGGATAATTAAGTGCCATACCAGACTGGAGACTTTTCTGGTAACATCCCTTACCTGTGCCCCAGGAAGGCAGAGGACTTTCCCTGTGTATTGGGTCTGGTCAACACATCAGGCCCTCTGGTTCCCTCAGAAGGGTATGGCCTATGACAGCTACCCTTCTTTTTTTCTTAACAGAGGTGGCCATGGTGTGTGTTACTTTCATCTGCCTTTAAAAAATTTCTCAGTTTTTTGCTTTCTCTTCCTGTTTCTACTGTTTTGACAGTTTTCCCAGAGAAGAAGCATTTTTCCTTCCAGCTCTCCTACTTGAGTCTTTTTGTGTCCACAGATTGTGGCATGTTTTGTATCTCCCTCTGCATTGGGATGTTATTTTAGTAGGACTGAATGGCTTGGTTGCCTGGCTGTGAGGAGTATTTTTTAAATTACTGCCTCTGTGTTATTAATGTTTACTGCAGTTTTCAGTTTCTGCTAAACTGTTTTAATAAACTGACTAAACTAAGCTTTATTTTAATAAACCTTCACACTCTAACCTATGCATGGTTCTCATCTGTCTTCCATCAAGTGTCATGGCTCACGTACTTTTTCCCATTTCATAACCCCCAGTTTCCATATTAAAAAGATTCCTTGAATTAGAGCATTTCAGTGTAGGAAAATAAGTATTGTGATAAATAGTCCCTTCTTGATTATGCTTTGTTGAATATTCATGTCTCTTTACCAGGATATATGATTGCCTTAGGCTGTTCTTCAGAGGTACTCTCCTGGACATGCCAGAGAAAGGCCTCAGCACTTTAATTTTACGGGAATTTTGTTCTATGTTGGCATCTTTTTTGGTGAGCTGGATTTACTTTTGTATTTTTTGAACAAGAAAGAGCTTGAAACTTGAAGTTACTCTTGTTTAATGCTAATGCTATCTTTTTGGGGCATTGCATTTACTATACGACAGTTGTGGTTGTTTCTACTGAACACAGTTTGAGGTTTTCTTAAATGAAGAAGGATTTTGTGGTTTTGATCCTTACTGATAACACAGAACAGTGAAAAAACGTTCTCATGGTCAAGAGAAAAGATTATTCATCCAGACTTATTAAGATATAATTGTTCTATATATCTGAAACAATATCAACTAGTGAGGAGCTTTCTTTATGTTTCTTCAGATTGTTCTGGTCCTTGACTCCTTCACAGTTGGATGCCACATAGTAACATAGGTTTTTGGCACTAATTATAATATTGGTCACACTGTTTTGAGCTAGTGGCTAGATAGAGACATAAATGTCTGTAATTACTTGGTGTCTTAAATGTTCAACAGCACAGATTCTTTAACTATGATGAAGTAGCTCTCTGTGATTCAATTAATTAGTGCTAAAATAAAATAGCAGACTTAAATGAAAGCTGCTGATGTTGGATCCTTGGTCTAGAAGAGATGCACCTATATCTGTCCATCCCTGTGATTTATGTTCTCACGAAGCAATGGGGGTTTAGTGCTAGTGGTTTGTCCCACTGCCCTTGTGCATTTCACAGCTTTGCTGTAGCCAAGTACTGTTGTGTCATTGCTAAGAAATGGACTTCTACCGATCTGATGTAGGAGAGAGATTAAATGGGAAAATGTGCTGCCAATCATCCTTGAAATAACTCTCAATAACCAGTTATAAACTGCTGATAATGCTTTTACTAGATGCATGCAACGTATGGGAAACCTAGATATTGAAGGGGACTTGAGCTTTCCCTGATGTTTGCACTCAAATACAAATGTTCGAGGAATATTTTAGCTTTATCTGCTAGGGAAATGGTTAGTGCACTAGAATAGCATTCAAATGCACTGCTTTCTCAAGTGTTTCGTATTAGCATGTTTAATAAGGCACTCTGATATCCCCCTAGGTCGACTGTCGTTACTGAAAGCTCAAGTGTTAACTATAGTAGCAGAAAAGGACTCTATGAGACTATGAAAAGGCTTAATTTCTGTTTAGGTTGGGCAGTATAATTGTAATATGTTGTGGAGCTGTCTGTAGAATAGAGGTGGCTGATTGTTGGCAGCTCCCCTATGAGTATTTGTGAAAGCTAATGGTCTTTTAAAATAGGTATCCTTTGCAGTTAAAATGTATCTCTTTTTTCAGTCATGGATGTTCTTTTCTCACCAAACTATTTAAATTGATTCTTTTGTAGATTGTCGGTAAAGACTATACAATTACTGCGGAACTTTTTTCCAGTTCTTTCAGAAAGTTAACCAGTGTGTTGCCCTTATCCTCCTGAGTGTTACTAACTACTCATATGTGAGCAGCATTCTAAAATTATCCATTGGCAAGAAAGCTGTTCTTGTCAGAGAAAAGCAAAAACCTTAGAGTATAATTTTGTGGGAACACAAGTGAAAGAAAATACTCGATGAAAGTCTCTTTGTCTGTATAATCTGACATACTTCTGGGGTCAATTGTGTTTCCAAGGCACTAAATTTAGATTGCATGTCTAGTATTCAAGATGTAAGAAGTTTATTAGATTTCCTGCAAAGTTGCTGGAAGAAAATACTAGCTTGCTGTTCAGCCATGGCTTGGCAAGTTTCCTGCTGTTACCTTTGGAATTTGCTATGTAATTACACTTCCCCGTCGCCCCCACAAAAAAACTCACCTTGGCGTGGTATTCAGACTTTTTCATTTCATAGCAACCTCTGCTAATATTTAATTCCTAATTCTCTTTGCCATAAACTTGCTTTTTCATCAGGTTGCCTCCACAAATGCTTCATCTGTGGAATCACTTGCTAAAGCTGCTTAAAATCCTTACAAGCAGAATAAACCATTATGGGATGCTTTTTAATTAAGTGAATTTTAAAGTTGGTAGCATTAAAGTTTAACATTTTAATGAAACTTGCTCTTACAAGTTCATTCTCAGATACGTGAGATATTTTACCTTGGTGAAATACTCAGTACAGCTTTATATGCTAGTGAAGGATGTCTCATTCCCATGAGTACTCTGAAACAAAACATTTTTTTAACTACTATTTCTGAGTTTACATTTGAAACTCCTAACTACATATTTCTTTAATGAGCTGTGTGTGTTCCTTGTTGTTAATAGAGATTAATGGCTCAGTTGCTTTACTCTGAAATAGGATCAGGGATATCTTCTTTTTATTTATTTATTTTTAAATTATTTTACATCCTGATTTTAGTTTCCAGCTGGACAGTCTGGAGTCCCATGGCAATTCAGGCCACTTCATTGCCATGTCTCATCCTGTCAATGGGCCAGCGCAGTCTTTTCATCTCATTGCAAACTGTTTAAGAGAGCTAAGTGGTATAAACCCCTCAGCAGGCAGGTGGATATCCTTTTAGCTGGTTGTATTCCCTGGTTTACCTGGTGTTAATGCAAAGGGTCAGCACAAGCTGGACAGAGAAGGGACAGAACTGTGATGCAGAGACAGCAGCTGTTGGATGTGCTTCCTTAGCACTTCTAGTTAACCATCAGTGCTCTTTATTCCTAAGCATGAAAGGCTAATTGAGTTGCATGAGGTTTTTTAAAAGTTACCCAACTCTTGTCACCTATCTCTTGTGTTTATGAACCTCCTGAGTAGTAGTCTGAACAGCAACAACAAAAGTTTGTCAGGAATCCTCCGCTATGTTTTTGCTTTTCCTCACCCTGAGTATTGGCTGATGCCAATGACATGACTGACACTTACACCTTAGGGCTTTTTTATTATGCTAGAAATAAAAGTGGATCTCATTCAATATCCTGTCTCCAGGTTTTTTTTGCTCATCTGTTGTTTTTATGACGTACCTTCCCTCCTATCTGCTAGAGATGTGACTGGAGCTGCAGTGGAAGTCTTGATCTGGATGGGGCTACGTTTATATCTGCCTGATCTTGCAAAAAAAGTCTTTAAAATGATTCCATCTCCCTAACATTTATTCTCAAATGCTTTTTATAAAAAAGAACTTGGATTCCTTCTTTAGTCCTTGTGTTTTGCTACCTTAATCTCATTTCTTAAAATATATTTTTAATTCTAATTCTCGTAGGAGTTCTCCTCCATTGACCGTTTTATCTCTCCTGTCAGTAGGTTTGTTGACTTCATTCCTGAACTTGTTAATGAATTCTTTATGATGCTTTATGTTCATACTGGAAATACCTTTCTGGATGGCAATGTGATCCTAAAATGTCTTCTCACACCTGTGTTCTATTGATTGTTTTAAAATTGAGCTGTGTGCTGTCTTGTCTCAGCTTTCCAATGGTAAGTCTGCAGATCATAGGAGGAGCCCTAGTAATTAGTCTCCTAAGTGATGTTAGGAGAGAAAAAACATTTAGTACGCTGATTTCAGCCCATTGTGTGATCTGATGCTTCCCGTATAATAATTAGATACATCTTCTGGTCTAAATTTAAGGGATCTTTTGTTAGTTTTTTCCCTAGCTCTATCCTTTAATGAGGACAGAAAGTTCGTGCCTTGGTTACTCAAGTGGATAGAGACTGGACTTGCCTGCTCTCTTGTCCCAGATTTCATAGCTGTAGTGCACAACCTTCTCTTACAGATTTCCAGTTAATTGTTTTCATTTTCTTTTTCTCATGTCTTGTCACTTGTCAGCTTTAGTAGTTAGGTAGTAATATACTTGCCTGCAGCAAGAATCTTTTATTTGGTGTGAACAGTTTAAGAGTAAGAGCATATTAAAAAGTGTAAATGAAAGCTTTCTCATATGAAAGATTAAGGAAAGATTCCATTGCAGCAATATTTGTTTTGCTAGAAAAGCTGCTCTTTGTTTTCAAATTTCTTTATATCTAGCTATTAAAATAATCATATAACAAATACTGGTTATGTAGTTTAGAGATTTTTATACTTAACTAACTAATGCCTTGCTTCTGACTCTTTTCCTTTTCACAAGAACTGACTCTCCTATGTTCTAGGGTGTCTTAAATTGAAATTAGAGAAGGAAAGTCTGGAGAACATTGATGCGTTCTAAGGCAACTAAAAGAAAATCAGTAATGTTAATAACACTATAGAATTTAAAGCATTATTTCCTAAAATGATGTGATTTTTTCCCTTAATTTGATCTGTTTCAGAATAGTCATTTTTTGTCATGGTATTTTTTTTTTTAGAAAGAACTTTGCTTTTGTGTGTGAATTCTTGCTGGATGGCAGTCAGGTAAACCAGGAAGACTTTCCTAGTTGCCTCCCCTTGGTTCTTGAAACTTCCTGCCACACTCTGTTTCCAACTCGAGAGTAGCAAAGTATATGTTTTGATATTGAAATGATAACTGAAAATATGTAACAAATGTGTCTTCTGAATTGAGGTTTTTGCTTGGATGTTTTGAACCTCTAGGTTTTGGGGCACACAGTAGAGGAAGTAAGGTCTGAACAGAAAGGCTGTCTTAGCAATGTTTTGAAAAGTCTCAGGGTGAGAAAGCTGGCATGGAAGTCACAGAATTGCAGAGTCATTTTGGTTGGAGATCCACATGTGGAGACAGTCGAGGCCTAACTGACCATGGTTCTGGTCAGCCTGCTTTAGCTGGCCCTGCCTGTACAATGGTTGAACTAGGTGATCTCCAAATGTCCCTCTCAACCAAAACAATTCTGTGTGATTTTGAACTCGTAACTCCTTAGGCTTCCCTAACAAATTTTGTGCTGTTCATTGCAGGTTTCATAATAAATAATTTCGAGTATTGTAGTAATGCTAGCTGAATAGCTGGTATCACTGGCTTCAGATGTGAAAATTTCCCCTTTCTCTGCTTATTCCTGTAGTCATTAGGTGTAGAAAGAATTATCATTAGCAGTAGAAACAGTAAATCTGTTGTCATGGTGCCTCTTATTCAAGACTGTTTACAAACACGTTAACATTCATACTATCCTTATGTTATGCAACAGGCTTTAGTTTTAGCTGTATGTGGCGAATGTTGTGTGAGCTGGGGCTACCAGTGGTTCTGGCAGTGTCTCAGGGCAGATGGCATGCACTGAACATCAGTGATAGCTGTTGCTCTGGTCAATGGTGTGACTCTGCTTTTTGGGTGCATGAAAAGCATTTTTGGCTGGCATATTTTGAACAAGTTTTCTCTGTAGGTTCTGTGTAAAATCAGTCTTCATTAATAGTTGAATGGGAGGAAAAAGTAGCTTTTTGACAGAGCATATGTTGGTTTTGGTAGTGCACATCTTTCATACTGCTTCCCAGCAAAAAACACATGCAGATGTTGCTGTCTTTACCTCTCAAACTAGCTTCACTCCATGATTACCTATGTCAAAGTCATCCTTCTTGGGACTGTATGTTGAGATGTATGGGAAGATGCCCATGCTGCAGTGGGGGAACAAACCTGGGCATGTGAGGTGGCATGCCCAAGGCAGAGGGGGGTGGCTGGGGGAGCAGGCAGGCCCAGACTCTCTGGGCCAGGGCTGCCACAGCTGCAGGGCACTGCCCTTCTGCCCCGGTGCCAGCTGCTGCCTCCTGCGGGTCCTCGGTGCCTTTTGTTTGCAGCAAGTGGACACACTCCTGTGCTCGCCCACAAAGGCTTTTCCTTTATATATGCCCTGTCTCCATCACTTTAGCTATCATTAGCTCAAATAGTGACATGAAAGGTACAAGAAAAATATCCCTAATAGTGGACTGCGCTTGAAAATTCACTTCTCTGTCAAACACGCAAAGGACTATTTGAATGCTTCTTTCCGTGGTGCCTTCTGGTTGGCTTTGAAAAATGGTTGACTAAATTTTTAATGCCTTTTTTTTTTTTCCTGGCAGTTTTTGTGGGTTTTTTATTCCATGTGGGTTGCTTAGTCAATAGGAGGAGGGGACATTGGCATGTCCTGGGAGGCTCTGCCGGGAACTGGGTTATCATGCTGAGAGGCTGCTGTGAGTGTTTACCTATTGCAACAAAGCATCTTCTGATGCCATTTTATTATTAAACAATCTATATTCCTCGCTTGAGCTTTTGGAGGCTCCCAGCAGTGCTGGCAGGCTAACCTTGTTGCTAAATGTGATTTTGTGCTCTTAGTTTGGTAAGTCAGCCAGGCACTGGCTGAAGCCTCCACCTTTCTGAGATGAAGCCCTTCTACTGTGACGTGAGCTGGGAACTGTGGTTGTGCCTCAGGAGTCATGTGCATGCCTTTAGTTGATTCCTTTTCTTGCTGGGGCTGTGGCACTGGCCTGTCCTGATGTGGGGCTGTCCATGTGGACCCACTGGAGCTGCCCCAGGCTGGGTGTTGTGGTATCTCTGATGGTGCTTGGCTGTGCTCACCATGCTCAAGTTGTATCTCGGCTGACTTTAGTTGAAATATGTTTTTGGGCATGTGCTGTCAATGTACTTCAAGTTTTAGCTGCAAAAGAAATTGCTGTTGGTTGTCACGGTTGATTCTTTTAAGGAAATAGGGGTATAAATTGCCTTTAAATGAGAGCACAACTTTGTTGGTGGATTTGGACTGCCATAACATGTGCCACACCCAGCTCTGCTCTTTATGCACTGTTGAACGCTGTTTTCACAGTTTGTGTGTGTGTACTCCTGTGTGTGTTCCTCGTGGGCATTTCTGAATGTTGCACAGATGTCTGTGACCCCTCCCAACATGTTGTGCACCCCCATCCTCCTTGCTGGAGGGGTGGGATGTGAGGCAGAAAAGGCCTAGACTCTGTGCAACCACTGCTTAGCAATTAAGAAAATATCCCTGAATTATCAACACAGTTTCCAGTGCAAATCCAAACCAATGCCCGATACCAGCTACTGTGAAGAAAATTAACTCTACCTCAGCCAAAACCAGCACAAAATGTTATTTTTTGATGCAAAAGCAATATAAAAATTATAAAAAGCAATATAAAATCTTTCGATTTTATAACTGTAACTGAATTTATTCTTGCAGGTGTAGCATCTATGACTGTGCCAGTGTACATTGCAGAAGTTGCTCCACCGCACTTAAGAGGCAGATTAGTCACCATTAACACCCTGTTCATCACTGGAGGGCAGTTTTTTGCAAGTGTCGTGGATGGACTCTTCAGCTACCTCGCAAAGGATGGATGGAGGTTTGTGAGTCTTCCTTGCTACAAGCAAAACTGGTGTAGTTGTGGACAGCTATTATAATTCTTGTTGATAAAAGAGAGTTTACATGTAAAGTGGTCAAACTGTAGGCTGAAATGGAACTTTAGTAATGAATTCTTGCTAAAATGGATCCGTACTGCTTTCGCTTCAGCTTAATATTCACAGTATGCTTAGTTTTTTGACTTTACTAAACTTTAAAGTGGAGGAGCAATAAATATGCATCACAAGCTTGAATGATTGTCATGATGTTTATGAAAGTAGCTTGCCTTTTGCAGTAAAATAATTACATGCTGATTATTCAAAAGGCAAATTTCCAGTAAGTATGATGCTGTATGTGCAAAATAGAGATGAATTTCAAATATTCATTTATCTGAGCAGTAGTAATCTAATCAGACTTGAAATGAAGGATATTGTAGCATAACTTCATAGTTAAAAGTTTTTGTTACAGGATATTATGAATCCCTTTTACTCTTCTTTATGGATGTTACGTTCTTCCTGTAGACATCACTAAGTGTTTCTGGACTGCAGTCTTATACTTACTGTCTTTGTAGTGATGTGTCATTTGAGAGAGATGAGAAATTTCAGTGGCTTGGTATTTTACTTGTGCAGCTGACTTGGGTAAAACAATTAGCAGAAATGTGTAGAAGGAACAACTTATACTATACATTCCAACTCTTGGAAACTTATGCTTAATTATATATGCTTTTAAGAGGATGCATGTTGTTGCAGGGATTAAGATTCCTGTTGCCCCAGACTGGAATTATTCTACTATTGGAATATTCCAATTAGAAGGATCCTCCCCCTATCCCTAAAACTTGAAACAAAATATATTTCTGTTCTTTTAATGAAACTGAATATGGACTTCTAGGTGTGCTGATGTTTGAGGTTTGAGTTGGGAACAAGTAAATTGGGTCCAGGTACATAGAAGAACTTGGAAGCTGATCTTTTCATAGTATGTAAATAAACATGCATAAAAAAGGTTAATGTTTTCTTAATGAATCTATGGTTTAATTTGTGTGTGACTGAATATTCAAGAAGTTTGAGATTTTCATTTTTTGCCCATTTGATTGTTTTCTTTACCTCTTTTGTAAAAAGATAACACATTTTGACTGTAAGAAAAAGGTCCCTTCATGCTGATTTTGTTTAATTTTAAATGAATTTTAATTTTTAGCTCTGCTTGGTGCATTCTGGGTACTTTAGCACAAATGAAAATAGAATTTTGCATTTTACCTTAAGTTTTTGATGACCTTTTTGTTATAATGCATCTGCATTCTCTGGCAAACTATATGTCCACTTATGAAGAACTGTGAAACAGCCTTCACTGAAAGAAAACTGTGGTGTTGCCTTAAGGAATGAGGAAAAAAACCTGCAGACAACTTTTAGGAGATAAGATAAGTGAGCAGGAGCTTTAATGAGCCAACAAGCTCCAGGAATACATTTACACAGGAATCCTTCCTTTTAGACCCGCGTTACAAGATTTTATAATAGTGTCCATCCAATCCCATTCTGTTATTTCCCCCAGTCCTGCCCCGTTCCACCCCTGGCACACCCCGTCGGGAATTGGG
>JAWWMP010000041.1:13663121-13702010 GCA_035047865.1 Dendrocincla tyrannina
AGTCAAAGAGCTAGTGTCATCCAGGATGTATCAGGTGTTTCCAAATCAACCAGTGATACAGACAGAAGTTACCATCTTCTGATAAGTAACTTTGTATATATTTTTAATTAAAATGGAAGATTGGATGCAGGGCAATAATCATAGTTAAATGCACATTTCATCTTTTTGGAAAACACTGGTTGGATATGCCACCTTAAATAGGAATGAGGCACTCACTGAAATGCTGCACAACTGTTCTGAGAACTTCCACATGGGTATGACTTATTCTGTTTTGAAGTAAAAAACTCTAATATGCTGCAGTTGAGGCCTTTTAATATCTCGGAACTGAGAAAATTGCAGTTGAAGTAAAATTTAGAACCTGTGGATTGAGTAAGAGTAGGAGTTGGGTGTTAGAGCAGTGTGAGAAGCTGACTTTTGAAAATCTCCAATGATGGACATTTTCATTTTGCAAGACATCATGTTCAGATATTCAGTCAGTCTTAATGTGAAGAGTTGTTTTCCCTCATCTTTGATCTAAATTTTCCTTGTTGCAGCCTGTGCCTGTTGACTTTTGTCCTTTCGCAGGTTACAGCTGAGAAAGTCTGTCTCCTTCTCTATGAGCTTATTTTCAGTTGTGAAAGATGCAATTAGGTCTCCTCTTGATCATTTCTTTTCTGGGCAGTACAAACACAGTTCCTTCAGCCTCTTCTTTTATGTCACACCCTCCAGCTGTGTGACTGTCTTAGTGATCCATTGCTATTCCTGGTTTGTAGCTTTCCTTCATGTTGGTGGTTCCAGTCTTCCAGGTTCAGCACGGTGTGTTGAGTAGTGAGGAGCAATTGTTTCTGCAGCCTGCTGGCATGTGCTGGATAACTTTTGCTAAGTCAGTAATGCTGTGTTTTATGTATGTGCCAAGTACTGCTCTGCTGGATTGAGTGAAGTCTAACTGTTGGCAGTGCCCTGTGCAGAAACAGGCTGCCACCTCAGTGATGAGGCACCAAATATTCTCAGCAGCAGTGCTGGAGCTGTTAATTGGGAATGATGTACTTGTTTGTCCTCAGCTAGTTTTTTGCAGCCTAAGGCTGATCAGGGAAGAGTACAGATGGTCTGTGACCTGGAAAGAGTGGCCAGCAAACTCACGGACAGAATTCACTTCTGAGTCATTTATATATAAGAAGAAAAATTACAGCAATTACTGTATCTCTGACTGAATGGCTAAGTATTGGAGTACTGCAAAAAACCAATAAGGAGCTTTACTTTTTCTTGTTCTTGGAAATGCTGGATATTAAATTAAAAATAAACCAAAGAAAACAAATATTTAACCTGACCCTTGTGTCAGGTTACTTTTGTAAACCTTGCTAATGCCATCTTAATAGTATTGCAGCAGTATGTCAGAGAAGAAGAAATGTTACAGCAGACTTATTAAATTTCATGCTGGATTTTTTCAGGTCTGCTAGACATCTGGCTTCAAACACAAAGTCTTGTATTCTGTATAGAAAAGAACTATATTAGATTTCTGGAAGCTGGCTCACTGCATGAAATATCTAAAATTGCCTGCTTTTACTCTAAATTGGTTATATCAAAATGACTTGATCTTAAAATTGCAGGAGCTCTCGAACTTGCAATGGATATACACTCTCAACTGAATGTTTTCCTTCTGGCCTGCTCCTTGCACTCAACTTTGACCAGAAGTTTGTGGATTGGAAAGTATCTTTAGTGAGGGAGCACTTTCTGTACATTTCTTTTATATCTTGCCCATGATAAACAATCCAACGGAGTCCAGCTAGGAGGTTTAACAGGCTTGGATCAAGCTTTCAGGAGCCTCAATTGATTTTGCCTCCTAAGGTGGTTGCAGATACCCAACTACTTAGTTCTGGAGGCTCTGCTGCATGTGACGGACTGAGGGACTTTGGAGGAGCAGAAATTAAGCAGTATAAGTCTAAAGGACTAACTCTGTTTGCAGAGATGCATTAAAACATACTTTTACTTGCAGTTTGATAGAATACAGCAATGGTGTTTTTAATCTCTATGGGTTTGTTTTACTTTTCATTTGAAACAGAAAAGGCTTTCTAAATACAACTCCAATGAAGATATACAATTTGGTGAGCTTCAATGGTGTTTGTGTAAAGGTACTTCTGTATACAGCTCCCAAATGTTTGTGGAAGAGCGTAGGAAGAAATGAGGACATTAATGAATGGGAACAGAAGTGAATGAGGCATGAAAACATTAGTGAATTAGTGACACAGATACATTGGCTGAAGACTACTCAACTAATAAGCCTTCCACAAGCTTTATGTTTTGTATTTATTTTCTGCCTTATGCTTTTCTTTTTTTAACTGATGATGAGCTATATCAATCTTAGAGTGTTCCAAAATACTGAGGGTTGCTCACAGAGTTCTTTCTAGAGCAAGATTTGCTTTTATGACCTTTGGAAATTTTGGCCAGTTTTAAGCAGGACTTGAGGGCTCACCTTGGGGGTGAAAAGACCAGCTTGGCATGCACGTAGTGCTGGGATGGCCATCCTCTTTGCATTGCCTTTTGGGTGTTCTTTTCACCATTCTCCAGTTTTTTGTTCTGTTGTACTGCCCACATTTTCCTTTGTTAATTCCACAAATGCCTCCAAGAAAGCATTTTTTCATTTTCACTCAAAATGCATTTGGACTTGACAAACGCATTTGGTTCCTTGCCCTAAAACAAGGTTTTCAATAATCGTTGTGCTCTCTTTCCCACTCTATTAGCAATCTCATTTTCTAGCACACTTTATGAAAACATCCAGGTGAGAGACTGCCAAATCACCTGTGTGAAAACATACATCCTGGGGTATGAAGAGAGGAGCTAGAGGAGAGATTAGCAAATCTCCTTAATCTCCTGACTGATGCTGAGGTGTGAACCTGTTCCTGAGTACAGACTACCTCAGTATTCAGAGGGGCTTGTTTCTGGAGGTGTTTTTATGATTCTACCCACTGATGTGAAACCCATGACAGCAGCAATAATGTACAGGTGACACCAGCGCTGTTTAAAGTCTTTAATGGAAGTGAAAAGAATCTCAGTGAAGTGTAAAAGGGAAAAGGTCAGATTTAAAAAGCAGAACAAAATTATACATTGTTCTGCAATTCTTATTGTTCTTAGAGTTTTATTGAAAGAATATAAAAATGTGAAGCGTATAGACCAGAACCACCCATGAAAATTGGTTATATGCTTGTCTTCCACAGTCTTTTATCCCACTTTAGATGATCTGAATCATCTGGGTGTTGTCACAGGTGTCAGTGCTGATCCTTGGAAGCATAACTCTACAACCTGTGGTAATTCTCTGTTGAGTAGAGAACTAGCCTTAATGCTGTAAATAGTAACCCCCTGGGCAACTAAAATGCAGTTTTGGTTTAAAACCTGACATTGTGTCTGACTGAAGATTTAAAAGCAGGCTCTCTAAAAGGTCTGGTGTAAATTGCTCTGCTGGTGAAATTAACTTTTTTCAGTGTTTTTGCTTATAGTCAGAAATTTTCAAAAATAAAACAGGGGCATGTGTCTGTGTATGCATATTACTGTCCAAATTATGCATTTTTCTGTGTCTATTTTTTTTTAATATGTCTGAAACAATTAGCAGAATTTCAGTCTCATTTTTGACATCAACTACCCATTTGTTCTCTGTGCATTTGCTTTGTCTTTCTGTTGATTATATTTACTGCAGGGTTTATCGGTTTCCAAACCAGTGGAATGTTTCAGGTGTTTTATTTAGTCTGACTTAGTGCCCTCAGGACCAGTGGCTCGAGAGTCAGTGGTGGCAGAATAGTTAACATATCCTTGAGATTTCCTGGAGATGCAAGAAAGAGTCATGTTTTCTAAAGTATTTGCAGAATATGATTCTTGCCCCCTTAACTTATGGTAAAAAATTATATGAGGAGAGAAAGATTTGATCTGTAAACTACAGTTTCAGTAGCTGTAACTGAATCTTCTTACAGAATGTTTTCCTAGGCATTTGTTTTGGTCGATATTTATGCATCTGTTTATTTATTTCCAGGTACATGCTGGGCCTGTCAGCTGTTCCAGCAGTTATACAGTTTCTTGGATTCCTGTTTCTTCCTGAAAGTCCCCGCTGGCTCATTCAGAAAGGGCAGACTCAGAGAGCACGGAGAATTCTGTCTCAAATGCGTGGCAACCAGGCAATCGATGAGGAATACGACAGTATCAAAAACAACATTGAAGAAGAGGAAAAAGAAGTTGGAGCAGGTATGCTGAATGCTTGTTGGCTTTTCTGCCTATCAATGAGGAGATAAAAATCAGAAGAAACGTTGAAGTTGTAGCCTATGGGATACTTGATGTTTTGTCTGTTTTGCTGTTTTTCATGTTCTGGTAGCTTCAAAAATGAATAGATATTTCTATGATCCTGCAACTTTAAATTAGGTTCTGATTTCTTAAGTGAGGAAAAAGTAAATTTGTGTAGGATTCTAAGTTTATACTACCTACACTTATATGAGCATTGTACTCAAA
This sequence comes from Dendrocincla tyrannina, assembly GCA_035047865.1. Lineage (NCBI taxonomy): Eukaryota > Metazoa > Chordata > Aves > Passeriformes > Dendrocolaptidae > Dendrocincla > Dendrocincla tyrannina. Next base: position 13,667,589 of record JAWWMP010000041.1, read on the forward strand.
AAATGACTCAGTTTTAGGATATATATCTTGAAGAGTAGAGATAAATAAAATGAAGTTTGGTTTCTTTCATCCATGGAGAAGTCCAAACAGACACTAGGGAGGACAGAAGGCATTGTACCTGCCTGAATTATCCAGAGGCCCCTTCCTAGCCAACAGTATTCTAGACAAGGAGCCTTTGGAAAGTTGTACAAAACTAGGCCAGTAGAGATTATGTTTCAGTAAAGGCAACTTCTGAAAGTCCTTCTGATCTGCCCCCGAAAGAAAAGGCATCTAAATGAAATCCTATTTTTCACTCTTTTGTATCCTTACACCATAATTGCTCAAAACTTTATTTAGTTATAAAACAAGATTACCATTTGATTCACTTTCTGTACTCTGCATGTTTTTCCTTTGCTTTCTGCTCGAAGTGTTAACTTGGGAATCTCAAGTAAAGCTCCTAAGTAAGAGTAATCTTAATTCTTGCTTCCTTAATCATTGATAGGAAAATACTGTAATTTCTCAGAGCTGGTGGAAAGAAAAATGCAAATTGCTTTACATCTGTGTACACAGAGATTCAACATCTTATAATACCTATTCTCATAGCCTCATCGAGTTTGACTTTGAACCTTACAATAAAAAATTACGTGTCTGGAAAAAGTTATTTGACATAGAGTTGAAGGGATTTTCAAAATATTCATCACTAGCTGTGTTTTCCCCCTCCTGTTACGTTTTTGAGGCTTTGGATGCTTTTTTTCCCCCAGTTCTTTGGGGAGTGGGTGGGGAAATGAAGTTTATTGAAGCTAATTTGATAAAAAGTGATGAAGTGGATATTCATAGAACAGCTTGGGCTTAAGAGTCCTGTGACTCTTAAGATTCTTCACCCTAATTAGGGACTGGGCTGTTCAGTTCTGTGAAAAGCCACTTAATGCCTAATATTAGAGTTTTAATGCTTTGTAGAAATAAAAGGAACAGGCATTTGGCCCACCCGGTCCCTTATTTTCCATCATTGGGCTATAGGGCATGACTTTGTTTCTCTCTCTGTGTCTTTCCTCATGATCCTTTTTCACAACTGTAAACTCAGTTGTTAAATCAGTCCTCTATACATTTGTAACCTTCACTGGAAACTAATTACAAGGTGATTTTCTGGGTTGTGCTGGTCTCTTGGTTCCCCCCTCCCCCCACCCGCAACCACACACTCCCCCAAAACTTACTTTGTTTCTGGTGTTTAGTTAAATCAAGCACATTCCTAGAAGAAAGCTTGGGTACAAAGAATCATTTTCCTCTCAGGTAATCGAGCGCTTCAGAGTTATCACCCAAGGGCATTAAAAAAGTGAGGGCAGTTACAGGTATATGCTGTCTCATTTGTAATAAGTGCTGAGCAGACAGGCATTAGATAGCTGTTGGTTTTGATTATAACTTGACTACAGTTGCACTTCATTTCAACCCAAGTTCTTCATTGTTAGAAAAAGATATATTGTGTGTCAGCATCACGGTACACATTGCTTTTGTTACCCCTCTGTGACTTACAGGTGGTATTTACAAGTGGTGTTAACTTGTAATTGCTTTCATTTCTTGAGGAGCTGTCCAGATCGTCAGTATTGAATTTTGCATGTGTAGTGCAAAAGCAACTGGCTGTTCATGGTTTCATTGTGAGATTTTCAGGTATTGACAACTTAAATGTGTGCTTCTGCAACGACTTAGCATATTATTTTGCTATGGGTATTTTAGTTGCAGGGGTTTTTTGTTTGTTTGGGTTTTTTTAATATATATTGCTTTAATACTTTTTTTGTTAATTTCTTCTATTAGTGGCAGGCAATGTTTAAAGCACTGGTTAATAGCAGTGACAAATGACTGTGGTAATTCCTGTCAGACATTGTCAACATCATTCCAGTTTCACAAAAAACTTTAATGACCCCAAACTGACAGTGTGTGTACATGGCATTCAAAGAGGGATGACTTTGGAGACTGGAAATAATCTGTCTTACTTTTAGGCTAAAGTGCCTTTTGTTTTCTTGTCTTTTTCTTTCTTGAAGAAGAACAGATATACTTTTTCATTGATTGATAAACAAACATCTTTGCCAATTCCTGAGTCAAATCTTGGTCAAGTTCAGCTAGTCATCATCTGTTAATGCCATTCCTCTCTCAGATGGTGGGGCTGTAGTGCAAAAGTGGGCTGGGATAGGGAAATCAAGGACAGAAAGATTAAGGAGGAGGATTTGAGAAAAAGAATGCTCCTCAAGTGTTGTGGAAAGAGTAGTTTATAGGTGTGAAGTGGTCTTGTCCTTCAAACGTCATGTGAATCTCCCACAGATTCCCCAGTGCTTGCCTTAGGCTCTGAATCCTTATGGGAGAAAATGATCAGAAGGGAGTTGCTGCTGAGGGAGGGTTCAAAGGCATTGCTGGGAGAGCATTCTGGCACAACTCTTCCTTACAAAACATGTCTGTCTCACCCTGCTGCTGAATTGTGGGTTTTAGTACAGTTACAGCAGAGGTTCTGTACTGCACCTTAGTTAAAAACAGGCAATCAAATTATAGCAATGCAGGTAAACACTGGCACAGGGGCTTGATACACAGAACCGTACAATGGTTAGGGCTAGAAGGGACCTTAAAGGTCATCTAGTTCCAGCCCCTGTGCCGAGGACAGGCAACCTTTTACTACACCAGGTTACTCAGAGCCCCATCCAGCTTGGTCTTGAGCACCTGCAGGGGTGAGGCATCCACAACCTCTCTGGGCAACCTTTTCCAGTGCCTCATCAGCCTCAGAGCGAAGAATTTCTTCCTGGCATCTAATCTAAACCTACTCTCCTTCAGCTTAAAGGCCATTCCCCTCTATCCAGTCCTTGCATGCTCTTGGAAAAAGTCCCTGTCCAGCTTTCTTGTAGTCCCCTTTACATACTGGACGGTTGCTCTAAGGTCTCTCCAGAGTCTTCACTTCTCCAGACTGAACATCCCCAACTCTCTCAATTTGTCTTCATAGGAGAGATGCTTCAGCTGGGTGATAAAGTTAGTGGCCCTTCTCTGGAGTCATCAGAACAAATCCACATCGTTCTGGTGTTGGTTGTGGGCCCCACAGGTGGATACAGTGCTCCCTGTGGGGTGTCACAAGAGCAGAGTAGAGAGGGAGAGTCACATCTCTTGGCCTGCTGGTTGCATCTCTTTTGATGCAGCCCAGGATACAGTTGGCTTCCTGAGCTGCAAGCATGCACTGGTGGCTCATGTCCAGCTTTTTGTCCACCAGCACCCCCAAGTGCACTTCTCAGGGCTGCTCTCAATGCATTCTCCACCCAGCCTGTATTTTGCTTGAGATTGCTCAAACCACTGGACACTGGCGTGCAGGACAGTGTCAAATGCTTTGCACAAGTCCAGGTAGATGACTTTTCTTCCCCTTTCCTCACCCACCACTGCTGTAACCGCATTGTACAAGACCACCAAATTTGTCAGACTACATGAATAGATGAAGTAGCTTGTGCTCCTAAGTGAATTAAAGAGCGGGGTTTATAATGTTAATTCTAGAGCAAGTACTTGGGAGTGAATTTAATGTGGTCATTTGTGCATAACAATAAATCTGTTTAATGCGCTTTTTGTAAAAACATTTCAGGCTGCCAGTATAGTGGTCATTTATGAGTGGAGGGAAATCATTATGGCATCCAATGGCAACATTTTGAATAGATCATTAATTTCCTATATGTTTGACAATCTTACAAGGATCAATGCAAATCATAGAAAAGCATCAGTTTGCACTGTCTTTCTGGGTGAAAGCATCTGCAAACTGGCTGGCTTTTCCTCACACCCCTCTGTGTAGCTGTACTGAGCTCTGATGTGCCAGGATACATAGTATTTCGTGGGAAATCGGTAGTGATGAGTATAGCACTAACTTAGCATCTTGATGAAATGAACATCATTTGCATTAAGACTAGACATTTATTTTTGTGTAGATGAAGGATGTGTAACTATGAATTGTAATTATACTAGGGGAGCAGTGTGATCTCCTCCAGCCCTGTTTATCCCACATTTCTCTAACCTGTGAATTAGGGTTGAGATTCTTGACCTTATCTGCTATGTTTGTGGACCTTAGCCTTTTACTATCTGTAGTTATCTATGTATATGTGTCAGCTTCTTATCATGAAGATGTCTTCCTTGCGGGTTATGCTTACTAATGCTGGCTGTGTAAAACTGCCGGAGCTCAGTGGTGCATGGAGCCATGCTGCTTCTGTGAAATTCACCAAATCATTTATAAAATTGATCATTACAGTGTAATATTGTTTAACCTACCATTCTGAGTCTGTACCAGAATATTATGTAATGGACACTGCTTCTAGATTAGACATTTTCTTGTGTTTTCATTATTTTAACACATTTTTTTGGTAATAGGCTTTTTTTTGTGACACCAAGAAAAATGTATTCATGTGACTCTTTCAGTCCCGAAGACTTGACTCATTTGACTTTCTTTTGCTGTATTTCTTATTGGATCAGGGCCTCAGTCTCCTTTTTTATGTTTTGTATTTCCCTGTTGGAGATAAATGTGTTATGATATAAAGGTAAAACCACCTCATTGCTGTTAGGCTTTAGCTCATAATTTTACCCATTTAACTCTCAGTTAAAATATGATATTATTAGGCAGGAGATATGGTCCCCCAGTTCTTCCTGGTTCCAGTATATTTCTCTTTCTTGTACCTTTTCTTAAGTTATATTTTAACTTGTTAATATTCCTGATTATGGCTTTGGCTGAAATCATTGATACATTTCTTTGTAGGGAGGCACTAGAAGCTTGCAGTGTTTTCATTCTTAATTATAATTCTCCCCTTGCTTCTGGGATTCCTTTTTATCCTAAGGCCATTGCCCAACATGCTTTGTGTTGAAAAAGAGATAGACATGCTTATTATTATTGGACGTCAGCTGGAATCTGCTTTAATGAACCTTGTGATGCTCTGGTAGAACTGTCCAGAGCTCTGAATGATTCCACTTCCAGGCACTGAAATCCTTATTTGAAGTTAATTCTTCTTTTGTAATAGTAAGTGGCTTTTGTTACCTGTAACCATGAAATTAGATGGAAGACTTCGGGGCGAAAGGAAACACAGGAGTTACATTAAGGATTTGTTGAAGAAATCCCCAAATCCAATATGGTTGGTAGTCATATCAGCCTGAAATTCTTGCTGCTGGCAAACCAAATGCCAGGGTCAGTTCCACATTGGTTTTTCCTCTAGGTCTGGTGGGATGCGAGGCCAAATCAAGAGGTGCTTGAAAATGATGTCTTAGTTTCATTCCTGTATGTTAACCATTTAGCACGTAGAAGTATTATGTTGTCTGTTCCCTTAAGAACAAAAATTCTTTCTATGCATGTCTCTGCCAGAATGTGTTTTGAGTTGAACACATAAAAAAAGCCACTCCTCTGGATAATTTAAAATTCATGCAAGGCAGGCAAATAAAACATGGAGATATTTGATCTTGAGAAAGTATACTAACTAAATTCAATGTGTGATTAGATAACAAGAAGCTTTCTACAAAACTTGGCAAGGAGCATGGGAAGTATGAATTACTGTACAAAACAATTGATAAAAAGAGATAAGAAAGTTTTTGGTTCTCTTTCATCCTTAAAGTCTTCTAAAAGGCTGACTTACTCTTGCAAATATGACCTTTGAGAAATATAATGTATAAAAAACATTAATGTGTTTTGCCTTGTACAGAAATATGACTGCTATATTTTAAAAATAATAGTTTGTTTCTGGTGTCTTAGAGCTCTGCTTAATACTTCCAGAATCCTGCTGTTAGTGTGTTTGCCTGGCAGGGTGTTTGAGTCAGTCTTGCTTCAGTGGCTTGTGACCAAACCCAATCCCTTAATCTTTCACCTTGGTTTTCAATATACTGACATAAAATGAACATTTATCTGGAAATGATGGTCAATTGCCTGTCTGAAGATCACATTCTTCTGGTTAGACAAATCCAGTTGTGTGTTTTGGAACAAGTTCTTCTTTGCCTCATGTCCAGACTGATTTCGTGTATGGTAGTCCTAAAGTTTTTTTGGTAAAACTTCCTCTAAGTATAGGGAAGCATTCAAAGGCAGGACAGTTTGGTTTAGTTTTGTTTCCTTTCCCCAATTTAGATTCACCATGAAACTTCTGGAAGCAGACTTAGCTTTCCACTGACAGCGTTATTAGCTTTTTATTAGTTCGCAGCTTCTTAAGTCTACAGAAAATTCAGCTTACAAGTCTGGAAAACAAAATTAAAATACTTCATCTTTTATCAGTTCAACAATAAATTTGAGTGTAATAGTTTTGTTTTAAGCCAAATGGCATTATTCACAGATTGAAGCTGCATTTGCTGATGTTTGAGTACTTCAGAACTGCTGCTCTTCTAAGGTTGACTGTGGGATGATGTGCCTGGAAGCAGTATTGGATTGCACTCAGTATTGGATCTGCTCCCTGGGCTTTGCTTAGGACCAGGGATCTGTTTTGTGAAAAAAATAGGGTTTAGAGTAGAAAAAGCATTTGAAGAGTTTGAAGACTAGTGATTGACAGCTTTTCATGAGAGAATGTGGTTCTTCTGAAGGAGAGACCATGAAAAAGGATAGCATGTTTTGTTTCAGTCATGTGCAGGAGAATAGGAATTTCTAACTTGTGCTTGAAAAACAAATGAGTCCCTATGCTTTCCTCCTCTTCCAATTTTAACTAGAATAGTTTATTTTTCTATCTTAATATGAGCAGCCAAAATTAGACATCTGCCTGAAGGAGAACTATAACCCTTAGCTTGGCTCAGCGTGACTTGAGGCACCTGGCCGTGGGCCAGCCTTGCCAGCGGTGGCAAAGCGATGACCTCTACCAGACCGTGGTGTGGGGGTTTGTGCTGCCAGGCTGCTGCCCCTTTGGCCTCAGTGGGATAAACCAAGACTCTCAGCCTTGGAGTCAGCGTGCTGGAGAGCAGGTCTGGTTTGGGACAGGGTGCCTGCAGCGTGGCTGCTTGGTTGGGTTAGAAATGGGAAGGATAATTTTGAATTTCCTGCATGCTCTTGGGCGAGAGATGGACACACGCTGCCTTCCCAGCGTTTGCTCTTTGGGACTTCATTTTTTTCTACCATGGTTACACTGATGTACTTGTTTCTCATCTGAATTTGTGGATATGCTTTTTCTATTTATTTATATCATTCTTAAGGAATGATAAAATTGCAGTACCTCTAGAGCTGATAATGGTATTCAAGAGCTCAGTTAATTAGAAAAGAAAAAAAAAGAAAAGGAAAGGAACGCCTGGTTCTTCATCGTTTCCCTGCTGGATCCAGCGTCTGCACTGAATACACAATTGTGATCCGGATGCTCCCACTTGAGCTGCCTGTTTACATGCACGAGGGATTTAGACAAAACATACAGTGTTGTGTGAAAATGTTAATGGGTATAGGGGGAAATTTTTTATAGGCTGCTGAGGAATAATTATAACACTTCGTCAACCTTAGTAATATGATTCTCTGAGTTAGCTCTTAGAGCACGTTTTGTGGCAAAAGTTGGAGATAATCTGGCAGCTTCTTCATTCTCTGACCTTGTGAAGATAAGTAGAAACTCTAAAATGGATTTAAGGTTTTTAATAACAATATTTATATGTAAATGCTGCAGACATTACCTATTGGTCCCATTTTTAGCCTTATTAAAATTAAAAAAACCCTTTTTTTTTAATTGATGTTGTTTTGCAGTGTTGTGTGAACCACATCAATGGAGAGGAACCACATCACTGCAGAGCTGACTCTTCCTCTGCAGCCTTCTGTGTGACAGGCTTTGCACAGGAGCAGGACTTGTTCTACCCAGCAGATGTTAATGATTCTTCAACAGCAGTAGTTCTTCTTTGATTCTGTAGTCAGGTGAACACAGTGTTTATACAGCCTGTTGAAATTGAAGTATTTCATTAATAGAGAGGAAAATGGGTTCTAAACAGGGTTTGTAGTTGTTTCTTTTACATAAGGCTGTATTCTATTCCTGCAGTTAGGCAGGAATATAGCCTAGTCAGGCTTTTTTCTTTATGAAGACCTTCACCAGGGTGTTGTCTACCTAATTTTTGTCAGTCCTCGTCTTTTACTCTTGCCTTTTTAAATAACGGCATTGAGGGGTTTTTTAACTCTCCTCCTTTCCAGACACTTTCTTCTTCTAGTGAACCTGAGAGTTTGGTTCAGAATAAGCAACTGTCCTTGCACACTGCCTGATATTCAATCTATTCACACCCTGCACATTTCAATAAATCTTGTCAACCAGTGCGACATCTATCATAATTGGCATGCTGCCATGTGTGCATTGTGTTTGTTTGTCTTAAGATGGATTTGGGAAAAAAACCTGAAAAACATTAATGTAATTTATTGTTGAGTATTTTACTGCAGTGACTCCCAAACTATCAGTGCTCCCTTACACAAATATTCTTGAGCTTTCCCTGTGTTAAGAAAACAAGTTATTGGAATTTCTTCCTTTTGAAAATTAATGAAAAATGGTGCAGTGCTTCTGTGTTGACTGTTTGACTAGAATATGTATTTAGATCTAGTGCTTTTATCAGGAGATAAGAAACAGATTATTTCTTTACCCTAATTCTGTTTGACTGTAGTTTTTACAAGTGATGAACTGGTTCAGAATTGGGTTTCGTTCATAACTTTTTGAACAGGAAAAAGGTAGAATTCTGCTTTGCTTTTTGGTCATGGGTTGGTTGGTGGTTGTTTTTTTTAATAGTATCTCATAAGCCGTTTTGATGCACAGTAACTGTGTAGTGCTGTGCTAGTCTTGCTATAGAGCCAAATCCCTAGGGGAGAGCTTTCACTCCAGAAGAGGAAGGGTGAGCACCATCTTTTCCTTTTATCACCTGAATGAATGTGTCTGTGGGCTTACTCTTTTCTCGTGGTGTTTCTGAAAGTGAAGTACTTTCTAGGAAGTTTGGGACACTATGTGGTATTCTAAAATACTACTGGTCTCCTGGAAAATGTCCATGTAGAGTAGAGGGGCTTTATATGGTTGAAGTGTTTGTGTGTGCGTGTATGCGAGATAACTAATGCTCCATGAATAATTCACTGTGAATATTTTTTATCATTAATTTAGACTTTCCTTCTTCTTGTCAGTTGCCTGGGGAAGCTGCAGTTTCTTTAGACGTGTTTGTTTTGGAAGTGTTAAAGTGCCTTGGAATTGTTCTACGTGAAGCTGTAATAAATACCTTGCAAACTTGGAATTTTTACTGTAAACTCTTTAGAAATTTTGGCTTTCACAAATATTAAACAAATATTAAAATATTAAAATGTGATTTCAATCACATTGTAGAAATACGTGCACAAAAAAAGCTCTTGATTAGCTCAATTAACATAACAAGAAAATTTTGAAAGAATCAGTAATACTGGTCCCTTTCTGCCCCTGTTTCAGGTTTTCCTTTTGCTGAAAAAACCTAAACCAGCTTCCCCCCAATGAATTAAAAACCCTCCCATCAACAATTCCTTCATGAAAAGCCATTTGTTATTTTCAGCACTATTTTTCCCCCCTCAGGAAACCACTGTTCTGTTAAACATCTTTTTCCTGTGAGGAAAGGCTTGCTGCACTGTTCCTGTGGTGGTCAGTTTGTGTACGGGTTTTTATTGTGAATAGTCAGAGGACTCGATGATCTTTGTGGATACCTTCCCACTCAGCATATTCTGGGAAAATGCTGCATTTATGGAAAAGGGTGATTTTGAACTTTTTTATTGTGATTCTGCGCATACTTGAGTATTTCTATTTCTGTTGAATAAAAAATATTGCTTTCTAAGCTGTATAGTTCAATGTCTATGGATATTCAAATATTTACCAAAATTCATATGGAAAATGTTGTTATCTAGTCAAACTAAGTTATCTCGCAATGCAGCCATGGTGATTTATGAATGAATAATGAATATGAATAATTTTTTTTCTTGAAGATGATGAGTTATATTTAGAATTGTTCTGTAACTAAACATTGGGGGGGGGCTTGAAAAATTTCTCCTTTTCCCTGCCAAAGATAGTGAGTGTACAACTCCTCCCCTAAAGTGTGTGCTTCAGGCCAAAATTTAGCATTGGTAAACCTAGCACATTGTTATTTTTCCCCACTTCTGTTGCAAGGAGCTTGTAGAATTGCTGAGAAACTGCCAAGAGTTCAAGTTGCAGTGTTGCTTGTGACTGCTTACGTGTGTTTAATTGAACGTGTTGCGTGTTCTGCCTTTTCTAGTGAAATGACTGGTTTTCCCATTATTTTTAATGGGCTGGTGAGAGCCCACTGGTGGTCCTGGGGTGTCCATATGCCCCAACCCATGTGAGGTGGTGGCTGTGAGGATTTCCAGCCACTTCTTTGCCTTGTAGGGCAGTGTTTTAGTCCTTTACAGAAATAATGTAGATAATTTTTCTTCTACTAAAACTGCATGAATATATCTGGTTTTTTATCAGTGCTGAATATCTTTCATTTTTTTATGTGCATTCTCCTTGGTGTCAGTAGCTATAAAGAGAGCGAAAATACCTTTTTCTTCCATGTGTTTTGTTCTGTTTCCCATCGCTTACTGGACATGGAAAGGTTTAATTACAATTATTTATTAAAATGGTGCATGACTGCTCTAAACATTACATTACTATTGAAGCAAAAATCAGCAAAAGTATACTTGAAATTAGATGGATTTAAGAGCACAAATAATTTTAAAGTAATTCTGTCCTTTTGTGTTTATACAGACTAGATTATACTAATTTCATTCAAATATAAATGTTGTATAAATATCTTATATAACAGAAACCACATGTGATTTTTCATAGTAGCTGAGGTGGATGTAGCTCACGTAACAGTATGCAAGTGTGGATATGTGAGTGAATAAATTATGTCTTCTGTAGTGTATGATATAGAAAGTAGATGATTGACTCTGAGCCAGAAGACTTCCTTTTTTGTTAAAGCAAACATACGTTTCTATGGCAATAAAAGCAAATTTAAAATGTAGGTGGTTCTGACTGTTGCTAGTCTAAAATAAAGGTGGCAGTTGCAGAATAGTTCATTTCATAGCCAAAAAAACCCTTAAGATTTTTATTAAAGAAAAATACATCTATATTGCCCCACACTTAATTTTTAAATTTTTTCAATTGTAAGCTCTTTTTAATATATATTTTTCCCCTCCTTTAATTTCTTATTCTTTTTTTTCACTGTATGTAGCAAAAACAGGAGTCTGTGTTATGCAAATCTTTTGTTATTATCAAGTAGATTTAAACTTTAATTGTGATTCTTACTACCTTTGCATCTTTCATAATTTGTTGGAACTTTAAATTTTTTATGTTTGTTAAGTGATGATTATTTTTAGTAGTACTCAGGAGACGAGGCATAAGGGTCTTGTAACAGAAGATGAGTTAAAGCAGTATTTACAAAAGAACAGGGGATTGGTGGGATGGGTAGGGGTTAACAGGTTGCAAATAAATAGAGTAGAACATAATCAGAAGTGTTTATCCTACTCTAATTAAAGTGCAGGGTAACAGTGGAAGAGGTCTGAAAATGCAGAGCGAGGCTTAGGAGTCAGTGCAGACGGTTCAATGTGAACTAGCAGCAAAGCTCAGTTTATTGAAAAGTGTCTTTACAATTATACTATTCTCTACATGTACGTGCATTAAAACCATTGGTGTTCAAACATTTAAACAATCACTTATTGGCTAATGCTATAAGGCTGCTGTATCTATGACCTCATCCAGGCTGCTTCTAAGTTCTCACAGAACTGCAAGGTTGTTTATCTTTAACAAGCACACAGAGGAGTCTAGCCAAGGCCAAACTCCTTCTGCCCTGCTAAGAGACCCACAGGCCAGGCAGCTTCCCACAGTCTGAGACTGTTTCAGTCTAGATTGGATTGTTCAGAGCTTCACATCCCATTGAAGCACACTCTGAGAAGAATGATATATTATAGAATATCCAAATATCACCTATCCCTGAGTGAGTGGCCTCAAATTCATCATCCTGCCCCTGTATCTCATATTTATATCACTCAAGCTATTTACTTTTGGTCTCCATATCCTCCCCAAATAAGCAGGATAGACTGCAGAGGACTCAGGATTATGTGTGGGGTTTCGTTTTTTTTTTTTTAAAGAAGTGGAGTATGGGCAGCCTAATTCATATATAAAATTATGTCTCGCAGCCAAAATCTGTTCTTACTTAAGCATAGTGTGTGCATATGTAAAAACCAAGTGGTATCTGTTTGGTCACTCACACATTTTGATTTTTTGCCATATCTTGACAGAGACAGAACTTGACAGGAACCCAAATTGTTTATGTTCATTTAGCAGGATGGGAACATGTGGTACTAGTCCAAGGTTGAAACTGGATCTTTCAATTGATACTAGTGTCAGATTTCATGAAATCTTTTGCAACAACAGCCAAGATTTTCTTAAGGTTATAGCCCAAGAATATTTAATGTGAAAATATCAACCTAAATTTGCAGATACTCTGGTATTACCTACAAGATACACACTCATTTCCCTCATCACAGTGGGTGCTCACTTGACTGTCATTGATAATTCAGATAATCAATGTTAACTACTCAGTGTCAAAGACAACAGATGAAATGCCTTGAAAAGACATACACATGGTGCCAGCTGACTGTTCTCTGTGGTATTGGGATGGTGGGCTTGAGTGCTCCAGTTCCCATCCAGCAGGAAGAATCGAGACCTGAGGAAAGGGCTTGGATGTCTGAGCTGCTGCGAGCCAAAGGAGCTGTTGGTGTTTAATGTTTTAGCAGGGAAAAACGCATGGTTTTGTATGATATAAATCTGTCAATAATTGTACCAAATTATGGTTGATGAATAGTTTTGTAGAGCGTAGAAGTAAAATAAGTACTCCAACGCTGCATAATGATAATAGTTTGATTTTAAATATTTCTTGACATGCAGTATTACATGTAAATCCTTCAAATAAACAAAGAGAGACATTTTTAAATCTAGCTTCAATTATTCTATATTTGAATACAACTGTAGTGTAACCCAGCAGCATTAGAGAGGGGGTAGAATTTTGGGGTTTTTTGTTTTTTTGTTACTTGGTTATTTTGAGGCAAATTGTTTGTATTTTACAAATTTGAGAAGTTATAGCTCAGTTTAGTGTTCTGTTCTCATCTGAGAAACATTCCCTACCATGTGCAGCCAGTTGTCTGTTGTGCTGTGTGAGCCTGGCTCAAAATACAAAATATCGTCTGGTCTGTACAGCGCTGTCTTTGACAACTCTTCCCAAACATAACTGACGGAGGCAAAGATATTCTCCTTTCAGGTGCAGACATATCCATTAAAACGTGAAATCTGAAAAGCATTCATAGATCTTTCGTGGATGTAGATGCATTTTGTTAGACTGCAGCTTATAATGGGTATGTTAAGAGATGATATATCACAAAAATATTTTAAAATAAGGTCTTCTAATATGCTTTGAGTTTATAAACTTTTCTTCTAATCCGCTGAAACTGATTTTCAAATTTAACTGAGAGTTATTTTGAAATGTATATTTAATAAGCTTGCACTCTTCTGCCCTGCTGATAAATTTCTGTTCTTTTCTTCCCTAACTTCAGTACAGGAAAATGAACTTGTGAGACCTGTTACATACCTTTCCCACCTGTATTTTGCAACCTAGTGAGTCTGAAGAGCAGTGTTCAGTTTTAGCTCAGCAGCTTTTAGAATGACTTGGATAATTTCAAAAAAGTCCTCTTTTCCTCCTCTGGTTCTTCTAAATTGTATTAATTTTATTTGGTGACAAATTTTCCCCTCTATGTTCTTAATGTTTTTGCAAATTTGAGTATTGTTTTATGCTGAAATCAGTATTAGAACCAATTTTTGCTTATGTTTTGTAATAATGATGTTGAGACATTAATGTTATACTAAGCAAAATTTATGAGTTCTAATTGTAAGACATAAAGATTGATAGCTGCTCATCAATTTTGTGTAAATCCAATATGATACTATACTCAAAAGTGTAATATTGTGTTGCCATGGTGATAAGCACAGTAGTTTTTTTTTTCAGATTTTTTATAGCAGCTGATCATAACTGAAGTAGCTGCAAAGGAAGAAGTATCAGCTCCAATTTGAGTTCCATTGAGAATATATGTATTGAATGACATAAGTGGTTTTTGTAATAGAAGTTGTCTTTAGGACCTGAGTTGTAGTAAAGCATTATACCTAAACTTAAACCATAGAATAAATTTAGGTGTAACATTTAAATTAGTCCAAAAAGGTTTTAAATGTATTTGTTTGATTGGGAGAAAAAAAATTTTAAGTGATTTACTTAGAAGATTTAGTTACATGACGTACAGAGTCTTGTTTGTCTTTAGGGAGTGTTTGTGTGGGTTTTTTCAATGATTCATTTTATTTTGTAGTCAGAGCAGAGAATGTATGCCCTAGCCTGTAAAGGCTATGCATATTTTTCCTATTTTATATTTCTTAGTAAAAATATGTAAGAACATCTATTACTACAGCAACTGAACCACTGCTGTGATAATACATCAGCAACCTTTTTGTGTTTGGTAAAGTAGCCTGTAATTGTGGGCTAGTGGTGAGCCTGAAAACAAGATAATTTTGCCCTTTTTTCTCTTTTTTAAAAAACCATTTCTTGCTAGCTCTGAAAATTGCACTGTGTTGGTGAACTGTTGGGAAACACAGCATGGAACCAAACTCCTTAGTAGCTCAAGCAAACTAGTTTCTCCTGCACACCACTTTCTCCCATTTTATGCCATTTGAAATGTTTTGGACAGGGAGTGTATAAAATGGGCTGGGAATAAAGATTCTAGTTCCTCTTATAACTCTTCCACTGGGTACTTGGATAGCCTAGAGTTAGTGGTCCTTACATGGCTTCATTGATGAGAGATCAGCTTGTTATTTTACAGAAAAAATAGGCGTGGTGGTGTGATTTAATTTCTGGTAGAATTGAGAGTAGACTTTAGGTGTCAAGTGCTTTGACTACAGTACTTTTCTGAAACGCAATATAGTTTACATAGTGTAGGGGTCACCTATGAAATGTGCCTACACCATTTACTATTCACTGTTACATGGCATCTTCTAGTGGTAGTAAATCTGCTGCCGGATGACTGTTCTTGTCTCATTTACTAAAGATGATGTAGGGACTCAAGTGACTGCTGGCAGATAGTTGCACATTTGGGTTTTTTTAATTAACAAAATGCATGTGTTGGTAACATCAAAAGAGCATTCAGAGGTAATGTTAGAAGGACATACAGAAGCAAGGAGAAGTGTTCACATTTTTATGGAAATGGAGTAATTAAATTGCCTCTAATTCTGCTTATGTGTTTGTGTATGCAGTCCCATTAGTCAGGTGTTGATTCAGCAATAGTCAACAGCAAGTGTCTAGGAAAGAGCAGAAGAACTTGAGCATGTATGGTATTTTACCGAAATAAAGTATCATAGAAGATACATACACCCAACAAACTTCCAGTTTCTGAGGATTTTGGATTTATTATCCCTGACACTCTGTGGTCACATGTATGCTTTTAGTACATCATGTATACTTAAGCTTAACCATAGGTTAACTGTAGTGTGGAACCTAAGTGTTTAATTCTGTAACTTTTTTTTTTTTTAATCTGAGGAGTTTTTAATCTTTTCAGGTGTTCTTAGGCATTTAGACTTGTTGGGTTTTTTTAAAGTAATAGCTAAGTTTTCCAAAAATTTACATCAACTGATTTGGGGTTTTCAAACTAATTTTTTGTGTGAGATTTGTCTCCTGTTAACAAGGTTCTTCAGTCTTCTTCAGGAAAAGTATTTGTTGTTTTGCAATACAGTTAGAAAATGCCTAAGTATGAACAGCATGCATCCCTGGATTTCTGAGTGACTGTATTTTCTAAATGTGTAACTCAATGAAATCCTACCAATCCCACTGTACAGAAAGAGAGCAGACAAGGCCTTTGCCCCAAAGGAAGTTTCCAAGGGTTGCCTGAGGCTTGTGATGGGATTCCCCCAACTACCCCTGGCAATACCAGAGCATTCTCAACCTTTTAAGCTGAAGTACATGACCATGTGTATGCACCTTGAGGGGAGGGCAGTGGGTGTGGGGCAGCCGTGGGTGGAAGCTCTTCAGAAGCTCCAGGTCTGGATGTTGACAAAGCTGGCTTAGTCCTGACACTTCTGTCAAATATATGAGGTGGGTGCTGCTAAACTTAGCCAGTGTTCAGGCTGTAATTCCATGGCTTAAGCACCTTGGTCCTTGAATAGAGTCCCACTCCTTTGGAGGGACATTCTCTTGTACATCCTTGTTTGGAGGCTAGTTGGGGTAATCTCTGAGCTGGTGAATCAACAACCAATTGTCACTGTGTTGTGCTCAGATTCTAGTTGCCTCTGGGGAGGATTTCTCTGTGGTCTGTAGGTCTCACACAAGTCTGAAGCACCCAGATAGCATGGGACAGGGGCTGTCACAGACATCTGTCTCTGCTGGTGTTGCTGTTGTATTTGAAGCTTTGTGCTTGACTCATGCTCTTTCGCAAGCTTTGGGTGCTCTACTGCTTTCCTCAAGTGATTTTGAAACCCAGCACCATCAGAGGAGCGTGTTCCTGTGCTCTCTGTATGTGAGCTGAGCCATGCACAGACACAGTAACACTCTTACAAGTCTCTTTAAAAATTAATACTAAACAAGACAAAGAAAAAGCTTAAGAAGCAATCGCCAAAAACTGCATTAGATAGATAACTAGGGCAATGCATCCCCAAAGACAGATGCAGACTGACAATCCACATGCCTTACATCTTGACTAGTTTCAAGGTGAAACATAGTTTCTATAAAAGGCTTTCTAGTCAAAACATGAGTCACAGATTAATCCCTGATGCCTGTTTGAAGTACAGACCTCCTGAATGATGAGCTCTGGGAGATGCTTGTTACCCTACCGCTTTGAGTTGGTTCATATTTCCTTCATTTCTTTAATCTGTTTTTATTACTTCTTGAGATCTACCATTGGCTTTTGATTCTTTAATCCTTGTAATACTTTATCAGGATAAGTACTACTTGTTTCTTCTACTGTTTCAGTAACAATGACTAATGAATTGGTATCTGCAAGGCGCACTTAGGAAAAATTGGACTGAGCCTTGCTGCTTGCAACTGCGGCTTTCACTGTACTTCAGGGAAATCAGAACTTGAAGTTTTGCCTGTTCTTTTGGTCTGTATCTGTCATGTCAGCCTAACTTAAGTGAATTTTATTTTCTTTTATAGCTTGTTTACTAAGGATGTCACATCCAAAACGATACAGTGCATTAGTCATTGCGAACACTGTCCTAAACTTTGCTTATACATTAGCAAGAAGTAGTGATCATCTCTGCATTTAGGGTGGTTGGTTGATGCTCTCTGTGATAGTGTTACACCAGCAGGTAACATTTTCAGTAAAACAGTTTCTGTCTCTGAATGAGTGATATGGTGGAGCATCTTAGCAGTATCCCACACCGAGTTCATGTGCTTTACAAAAGATCACTCTGAGCACTTTGCACATGCTGTGGTGGTGTTACCGTAATGCAATGAAAAACTTGGGCTTGTAGAAGCCACTGCTGAAGTTTCCTCAATAATTCTGAGCATCTCAGTAATCAGGTAATCAGGTGCGAGCAACCAGACTCTGAAAAAGAGCAGGAAGAAAGGAAGTGCGTTCTCCCTTGTGAAAAGTTTGGTTCTAATGACACTGTTTTTTGTTCCTCCTCATAAGCTATTTAATGAATCTTTCTATTCAAACCTTTTTTGGGCTATCCGTGTCCAGAAAGATTTATTACTTCAGGGCAAGCAGGGCCATCAGATGCTCTTCTTTGGTATACCTGGAAGAGGTGACCGAAATGTTAATTCTGAGTACATAATTGTATACATTTACAGGTAAAATTTACTTTTCTTCAACTCTTGAAACTCAATATTTCCACCGAATGAAAGAAAAATGCTTTTAAAATACAGTATATAAAATATGAAGTGCACCTCAAGAAGTAACAATTATTTTTGTAGCTCATTCTGAAAAGTCTTGCATTTATTCACTTTACTTTTTTCTTGGATGCCAGACTGTTGGTATCATGGTGGTTCTCTTTGAGAAAGCAAGAGCAAGCAAAAAAGAAATGCACATTTTTTCTCCTCTTATTAACTGAAAAGCTGCTGTCATGCTGTAATTTGTTTTAGTTTTCTGCTCATTAGTACCTACATGTCTTTGAGCCTTGCCTTCCAGCGTATACCAAATGTGAACAGCCAGAATCCACTGTTTCCATGACAGATTAACGTGTTTATTACTTTCTTAAATATTTCTTTCCATCCTTGTTAAATAAGGCAAGATGTTGGAGATACGGATGTAAGGTCTGTATCACAGTGCTTGAGATTGGAATAACTTATGTTGTTTCTAGTGTGAAGACTTTTCTTGTTGTACAGTGCATTTGTGGAAAATTTGCAATCTATACAATCTCTCCAGGTGGTCCTTGTAGTGTAATGTCGTGGGGAGTTAGAATAATTGATGAACTTTGAGATTATAAAGCAAATACCTGGCCTTTGGGAGGTGTAAAGTGCAAGTAGAATGTGGTGTTAGGAAGGCTGCTGAGAGACCTGGTTCATGTAATGAAATTGGGTAACAAATGCTGAATTGGTGGATTTTTCTCCCACAGCAACATATTAGCAGAGCTTCATGGGTTGATGAGTCAGGGTGATTCAGTGTCACCTTGCACAAAACAAGGGTGCACTGGCAGTCTGAAATGGTTGCTTTAGTGTTGATGTCTCTTTTCTAGACAGAACTATATGTTTTTGCTTGTGTTATGTCATATCACCCACTTTTGAGAGCTTCTCTCTACCTGAGGCCTGGGAAGAAGCGCATCACATTGGTGACATTTGTGATCATTGTTTTTGTCCACTGAGAATAGAAAAGCCTCCTGTTTTAAATCAATGTCATTGCAATACCATCTATCAGTGAGTAAAATACAGCCCTTCTCAATCACAGAGTTGAGTTGCTGTCCTTTGCTGAGGAAGGTCACTTGTTTAAAATCTGAATTCTTTTATTGTAGCACAGTGGGATACATTAATTTCTTCTGCCTGTGTACTCACAGGTTAGCTTACAGAGTGAATTATCTGGAAGAATTAATGTAAAAAAGTACTCAGCCTTTCTTCTCATATAAATAGCATCATGCATCACATCTTTGGGGGCTCTCACTTTATCCATAAAATACTTTAGCTGTGGTGGATACGGATGGACAATTTGAGCACATGTGAGTGAGCCATATGGCAGAGGGTTATTGGGTGGTTTTGAGGTAAACACTTGGCTTGGCAGCAGCAGAGGACAGCACTCTCACTGCAGGCCATCTGTAGAAGGCACAGAGGAAAGAGCAGTCGCCTGACTCAGCTGCAAATCTTCCGGGCACCAGAGCCAGATCTACCCTCCTGTGTCCTTTTCTAGTAAGGGCAGCATGTGCTGATCAACTTTGCTGGTATGTGTGTGGGATTATGCCTTTGGATCTATTCCTCTCCCACAAGCTGCTACCTCCTCAGCTCCTTTTGTAGAGGCTGTTGTTTTCATGTATTTTAGCTGTTTCTTGCTGATGAGAATGTTGCCAAATCCCACATCTTTCCTGTGTCTCCCACTGTCTGTTGTGGGTGGTGACTTATAGCCTAGCCTCAGTATTTCTCCTGGGAAACTTGTGTGCTTTTTTTTTAATTATAAGAGATATTGGACCACTTCCATTTTCATGTATTATTTTAAAGATGTACAATGTAGGGTATTGTGTTCCTGCAAAATGCTCCATTCAGTCACCTGGGTTTCACTGTCACCTGGATCGCCTTGTCAGCCAGCTGCTGCCCCTGATACACAGAATGACCCAGCTGCTGGTTGATGCTGCCACATCTGGTCTGGAACCGAAAAAGCCAGCATTTCCTCTTCAAAGGTCTGCAGAGCACCTTGAAGTGCCAGCTGTAAGTGCTCTGATATACTTGGAGTCACTGCAGAAGAAGCTGTTGTATTTTTGTGGCTCAAAATTGTTTTCTTCAAAACTACCTCTTGAGAAGCTTGATGGGGTTTTTCTTTCAGTACATTACAGATAGACTGACAACCATAGGTTTCTGCCTTTTGTCCCATTTCAGTCTTGCTGATCTTCTTTAGAAGCATAGTGGGTTTTTCTTAATACTGCAAAGGATGGTTTGCAATATGGAAAAACTGAAAAGAATGTCGTGTTCACTCAGTTTCTACCAACTGAAGTCATCATTATCTAAAGCCAATACAGAATTGCCTTTTCTGTGGTATTTCTAAGGGAGGGAAGCATGAAATGCACAGGAGCTGAGACCTCATCAGGAGCTGCAGAATGGCCAGTGGCATCTGCAGGGTGCAGGTGGAAGAGGAGGAGGTGAGCTGGGGTGCTGCAGGAGACTGAGAGGATGGGACACCTGCCTTGAGCCTTGCATTTAATGGTCAGAAGGTATGTGCTAGTCAGACTGAAGAAAAACTAGTGTCATTACTGAGAAGGAGAATGTAAAATAATTTGTATTTGATGTGAAGGCTTGTATCTGAAGCTATTAAATTTAAAATGCACTAAATTAGTGGTCTTCCGTAGAGCTGAGGCTATGGAGACACATTGCAGTAACACTGATATGTTAATCTCTTTGGTGTTCACATTGCTGCTGGCTTTTAACAATAATGTGTACCTAAATCTCTTCCCAGTGGAAAAGATTTGTTTGGGTTTTTGTCAATTGAAGGCATACTTTTGGTTTCCAATAACTTCCAGTAGCAACATGCAAAACAATTCTTTAAACTGATTTTAAAAAGTAAGAGACTACTTATTCAGTCTCGTCACAACTTTTCTGAGGAATCTATCTTAAAATTATAAACTATTTTTCCCTAGTTAGATGTTGGTTGTCCCTGAAAATCTAGAATGAAAGAAAGGGGCGTAGAATATAAACAGCTCTCAGAACTTACCTTTATTTTTCCTCTGTTGTTCCCCCAACCCCCAGGTTTTTTGTCACTATTTACTAAGCTTGTTTAAAAATATATACACCCCTAGTACAGGGAATAGGACCTTACAATTCTATTGGGAAAAAGTTATTCTTCAGAAAAAAAATTATCTTCTGTTTCTTGTCAAAAACTATCAACAGTAATGGTAGAGGATCTGAGGTGACTCTAGGGTTTTAGGTTGAACTTGCAAAACTACTGATAAGTAGGGAATTAAAAAAAGACAGGAAAAAGAATAAAACTCAGACCAGACCCCCAGGGAGCTGCTGCACAATTGAATACATTGTGCTAAGATTACAAAATGCTGCATGAATTTTGTCCTGTATTTCTTCTAAATTAATTTTAATTAAAATGTAATAGTTCATACAAGCAGCTTGTAATTGCTTTTTTCCTGGTGTGGTTTGTACAGAATTATTGCAGCTGCTGTCAGCAGAAGATGCATTGGTGGCACCTGAATTAGCATTTTAGCTCTGAGCAGCATCGTAGCACTGCAGTGAATCTCTTCTCATCTCCCATCATGATCCCCACATAGTGTTTGATCAGATCACAGAGTGCTGTTAGTGCCCGTGGAGCAACTTCCTTCGGGGGGAAGTTAAACCAGAGTTCTGCTCCAGGGATGCATTCAATGTGCTTGAAATCTTTTGGAGATGTGAAGGGTTAAAGCAATGAAATTCTCAGGGCAGCTTCTAGCTGCCCATGCATGGTAATGTTCTGCCCAGGGGACTGGGCTAAATCTAGTCAGACATAAAACCTACAAATGACATGTCGTGTACATCTAAGGACCTTGGCTTCAAATGACTTTGACCTGGTGATCCCTGCCTACTGCGCTGCCTTCCTTGCTGAGATGCCCAAGGTCACACCTCTTCCTGGACTGCCTGTTGCTCAGAGGAATTAATTCTCTTCACAAATGAGTGATCCTCTGTGTTAAATACATTGTGTAGTTTAGTGTACAGGCATAGTGTTAAACTGAAAGATAATTAAATGAGGGGGTTATGTGTATCCTCCCCTTACCCCAGTCCAAGTTAGCACTTCTCCAAGGATGGGAGGATTTCACAGTATTTTCTGTCCTTAAGGAAACTAATTTCCTTTGCGGTAGAATTGATCTCCAAGTAATCATGCAATAGCTGAACATTTTTGTAGCTTGCTTGTAGTTTAGTGTGTCAGATGCAGAGATCAGGTTAGACGTCTGCTGTCTCGTAGCATTACTCTGCAATTTTTACTGTATTGGATTTTAAACATCCACCATTCCCTTTAGATAAAAGTTAATTAATGAACTATGATTCCTGCATGCATTTGTAGACTGGTAGTTATCTCTGATGAAACGCTTGCAGAAATCAGTTTATGATTGTAGGTATATTTTGCTTTTTCCTTATCTCTCAGTGTTTCTATGAAAAATTGTCATTGTCTAGCGTATGTTACCCTAGTGCTGTCCAACATGGAAAACTTCCTCTGTTTGTCTGGTTGCCCAAAGTCAGCCTGAGAGTGTGAACTCATCAAAAGGGATCTCATTTCTTTGTTGTAGACCTGATTTTATATCTGCCTTTTTTTTCTGTGTGGGGTAGAGGCAAGGTACTCTTACCTCCACTCTGCACCTTCTGTGCTTGGCTGCTGGTGTCTTCCCCTCTGCGTAGGTGCACAGTGTGTATAGGTGTATACAGGTGGGGAATGTATAAAGATATGTGTAGGTGAAAAATGGGACTGAATTAGCTTCTCAGATTAGGATCAGAGCCTGCATGATCAGCAGCAGTGATTTCTCTCAGTGACTAAGTGGCACTCAGAGAAAGTCAGCAAATACAAGGTCAGTGAATGGAGATATTTGAAAATCCACCCTAAAACGTAGGTGGCCCAGACAGCTCAGCTTTCTTCCAGCTTTGCTCTCTCTCTGTTTTTGTTTACAAGTTTCCCCCAGACTTCCTGCCCAAGAATTTTTCCTTTTAGCCTGATTAATTGGTTGGTGACAGCTGGCAGAAGGCACAGTTGGGCAATGATGCTTCTAGTGAGAAACATGAAAATATCTTCCTGGTATCCATAGAAAGATTCAGATGCTTCTTATATCTGACACCAAAAATTAACTTTCATTGTTTTCTGACCCAATCCAGTGCCAAGCAGACTGTTGTAACTCATTGATGGTATGAAGCAGTTTTGCTGATGCCTTCAGGTTCGTCAGTCTCTGCTGCCTGACCAATTCTAAATAGAGTGATTGCCCTCTCCCTTTTTTTGATAAATGGGAGGTGGAGCTTGATATTTTTTCTCTTCTCCTTAGTGCTTATGCTTTCAACATTTGTTTTTCTTAACAAGTTATTTTGCCTCTGAAAAGTAGTTAAAAGTCCTGGAAAAATAGTTGTTGTACATTAGAGAGAATGTGCATGTCTGAATAAAATTCTCTCCCCTTTCTGTGCCACAGCCAATCTTTCTGGCTGATCATGGCTGGGAAATCTGAAATTTGTCCTGAAACCAGAAAGATTACCTGAAATTGCAGCTATGCTAGTGGTATATTTAGCCCTCAAATCTGGGAAAACCAGGATCTGCTAGGGAAAGTGAAATGATATTTGGTAACCACCAGTTGCTAACCACGTAATTCCACTGGGTTATTGAAGAGTTCTGTGTGAAGTTTGTCTTGCATGGTGTTTGTCTTGAGATAACGTGCTTTCTTTTAGACAGTGGTTAAGTTGATAAGGGTATAAAAGCAGCATCAAAATCTACTTCACTGAAAGTCTGAGGAAAATGTTTCAGAATTCCTGTATCTTCCTGAAAAATGGGGTTCAGGTTGCTAAATAATTTAATACAATCTTTACGATCTTTCCTTGTATCTGCTAGATTTGTGAGGCTGCAGAGGAGCTATGAAAAGGTCCTTGTCCTGCATGTTTCTGTCTTGTAGTGCATACTTAACTGGGGGGAAATAGATCAAGAGTTATCTTGCACGCTGCTGGATTTTCAACAGATTTTTTAAAATTGCCTTTTAAAATGTTTTATATTTATAAGGGAACTGCTAATAAACATGGCATTTAGGCAATGCCATTCTATCTTCATTATGCTGAAAATGATGAGAAGGCTTTCCACTTTGTGTAAGACTGTTCGTCTTACAGATTGCTTGCAGATTTATTGTGTAGTACAAGAGAGACCTTGAACTGTCCAGTATCATTTTATTTTCCCTAAAACCAACATCATGGAAAAGATACCTTTTGCCTGCTGTTTATGAAACATTATGGTATTATTCTTTTTAATTTCATTTTATCTAGGAGCCCTTCTTCACCAGGTTAGTCACAGCTGATAATACAGGACATCTATGTTACAGGTTTGCAAATTTCTTTTAAAACAATTATTTAATGAAAGCAAGGCCCACAATATATTCTCCTATTAATCAACAGGCAAAAAGTATTTCAACCGTAGAAGCAAACTGTACAGAGATCCAGTTATTTACTGTCAGTCTCCCTGACACTAGCAAGAATTACTCTTTAGGAGCTCTCTGAAGTTTGTGCAAAGGCAGTTTCTCTTCAGTTCCTGGAAACTAATAAGACTTCATGGCGAAGGTACATTAAAAAGAGTCTGTGCATCTTGCTGAAGGAATTTGGTTGCTAACACTGACAGCATTATAAAATAAACCAAAAGAGATTACTAATCGGATTGTCCATAGGCTTTCTTCTTTGTGCAAATAGAAGTAAACTGCTTCCATGCTGGTTTTGCATTGATGCTAATGCTTATATCTGATGTAAAATTGTGCAGATGTGCTTTATTATGGAATACTTTCTTACATTTGAAACTCCAGAGTGACTGGATCATAAAAATTCACATAGGCCATATGCAAGTCCTCCAGAAATCAGAAGATTTGAAAACTGTATGAACATGAACATCAGCTTTTTATAGTCAGCTCTCGTGCAGAAGTTCTCTCTTTCTAGGATCATAAACCAAGATATTATCATGTTCTCTGCATGTTTATATTGTAAATTATCACCAGCTCAGCCAGTGATAATAATGAAGTGGGTGTTTTATTTGGAATCACTGCTCCAGCAAGATATAATCTACAATAGCAAAACTTTGGCCCTTTGTTCCTGTCTTATGGACCGTGGACAAAAGCCATACACCCACTGCATTGTGGATTTTTCACACTTTGGTGGAAATGGCCATAGTGTGTCAGACAAAGTCTGTCTCACTGCCATTCTGACTTGCTAGTGGCCAACGCATGATGAACCATAATTATTATTCTGTTTTTTTCATCTGATGTTTTATGCAGTCTTTTTTTTTTGTTGTCTGATCTTGAAGCAACCATGTTCTCTATTCACCTTCATTGTGCCCCTTCTGATTTTACAAAACTTTTGTTGTAATCACAGCTCCTAATCTTTTTTTTCTCCAGCTTGAAGGATAGTGTACTTGATTTGTTACCTTCATCTGTAGCTAAAGCAGAAGCCTAGTATGCTAATGAAGGCAGAATAACACTAAACAGGCTGTTAATATTGGCTTGTTGATGATCCAGAAGTATGGTATTGCATATGCATTTTAGTACCCAGGGATCTAGTTAAAAAGTATGAGTACTGGTGTATGTTGGGACCATTTCATTAGTTTGCTATTTTTGCCTTTTTCTCAACCTTTCTCAATTTCTACCATATTCCTCTGTTTGAGATGAGGGTGAGAAAGCAAAGGGAAGGGACCAGAACACTTGACAATCATAGAATGGTTTGGATTGGAAAGGACCTTTAGAGATGGTTGAGTTCCAACCTGCCTGCCATAGGCAGGGACACCTTCCACCAGACCAGGTTGTTCAACCCCCCATCCAGCCTGGTCTTGAACACTTCCAGGGGTGGGTTAACCACAGCTTCTCTGGGCAGCCTGTTCCAGTGCCTCACCACCCTAATTGTAAAGAATTTATTTCTTGAATCCCATCTAATCTACCCTCTTTTATTTAAAACCATTACCTCTTGTCCTTTCACTACAGATCCCAGTAAAATGTCTCTCCCCATCTATCTCATAAGCCCCCTTTATATATTGAAAAGATGAAATAATTTCTCCTTTATTGCTTTGTCATATTTCATACAGGTTATGGAAGTTGTCAGTTTAGTATTCTGCACTTGCTGTTTTCAATATTGATTTCTATTCTCTGCAGAAGTTATAAATTCAGGGTAAAAGCTGCCAGTCAAGTGTGACTGACAGGTTCTTGATTAACGAACCCTAGTACTGAAATTGCAAAAAGGGGTGGATCAGTTTTTGGCAGTATGGAGATGGCTGAGTTTTATAGAATCTGTATGTAAGGCTGCTTTTCAGTCACTGTAGTTTAAGATAACTGTGAAAATAGTATTATCAGTACATATTGGAAAGCCAATGAGATTTTAATAGACACAAAATGAAGTGCACTATCATGCAGTGTTGTGAAAGTCTGTTAATTCCAAATATTCAGGTTGGTTGTTTTTGGGGTGGTTTTTTTTTGTTGGTTGGTTTGGTTTGGATTTTTTGGGGGGGTTTTGTTTGGTTTTTTTTTTTTAATGTACTGTGAAGGACCAAAGTTACTTTTTCATTAGTACTGGTTGTAGTAAATAATACCATCACAGATCTTAGAATGATGTATTCGTCATGGAAGAATCGTGTGGATGACCTCTGAAGGTTGTCTAATCCAATCCTTAACCAAAGCAGAATAAATTAGAGCAGTTTGCTGAGGAAGTTTTTCCTGTAGTTTTGACCGTTTGCATATTTCCTTCTGTGTTTGACCACATGATACAAAACAAACAGACTTCACATCTGGCCCAAATTTTCTGCATTCCAACTTAACCTGTTGCCTTTTGTCCTACCCTTGCACACCTCTGAGGAGCCTGGGTCTGTTTTCTCCTTTCCCCTCCACCAGGTATCTGTAGACAGCAGAGCCTTTTCCCTTTCCCTTCCCTTTTCAAGTGGAACAATTGCAGTTGATTGAGCATCTGCTTGTGTGCCATGTGCTCCAGACCCACCCACCCTGGTGGTTCTCCCCCACACCCAGGCAGCACTGTGGTGTGCTGCTCCAGCTGCAGGGCTTACAAGCACTGTGTATGGAGAAAGAAACACTGCCTTGACCTGCTGGCAGTGCTCTCACTCCTCCTCCCGGGCTGTGGTTGGCCCTCTCTGCTGAAAAACGTGCTGTTGTTGAGTGGCAGTTGTTGCCTGAGAGCCCTTTGTGTTTCTGATAAAGATGGTTAATGCTAAAATGTAATAAATTAGCGAGTGCTTTTTGATAAGGTACGCGCTCAGGCTGCAGTTTGGTGAAATATTTAAGTGTGTGTTCATCACTCTGGCTTCAGTGGAACTCAACTTTGTGCTCAAGTTCAAATGCTTCGCTTTAAGAGAAAAAGTAAAATATTGAAGCAGTTTCTTAAGATTTATTTTTAGGTACAAGACCTTTTATTTTTAGGTTTGCTGTGCTGTCTGTCAACTATATATCCATTGGTGGTGCTGTCCTGTTCTTAGGAAGCCAAAAAGTACTTCAACCTACAGTGACTTTTTGATTTTTCTCCTCTCTGGTACTTTTGGAATCCAGCTGAGCTGTGCTAAAATAATACTGATTTCAAAGCAGGTTTTTATAATCTGCTTAAATGTGGGTCCCATCTCTAATTTTTTTCCCTTTATTTTTAATGAAGCTCTTATGCTAATGGCATCCAGATTTTAAAAAGTGAGACAAGTTTTTCAGGCCCTTAGATAAATTGGCGTTTTTAAAACAATTTTAAAGAGATAGTCTAAGCTAAATGTGCTATTAATAATTTTTTTTTAAAAGAGTGAAAGTATTCATAAATTGTATTCATAAATTCCCGTGGAGACTTTCATTGACCTCTAGACTCCTTTTTCGGTTCTACCAAATTTCCCTTTTTTCCCCTTCTCTCCTGGGAATGTGTCCCTGTGTCTCATTCTTTTGAAGGGCAAGAAGTAGAAATCTGTTCGTACTATTAAACTACTGGCCTAGGGCAGAAATAAAGATATTTCATTTGGAAACAAGGGATAGAGGGGGAAAAATAATATCCCTAAACTAAGATGTTTGGCAGAAACAAATGGCAAAAAATGTAAAGCTTGAAGTGTGTTGTCCAAGAAATAAAATACAGTATAATAGTAATAATATTAATAATAATAATACAGTAACAGCTGGGAAGATCAGCTTGAGAGTAGACTACTGACTCAGTTGGAGGGAACACTGAGTCATCAGGATTTTTGGTGCTCTTTTAATTGAAAAACAACAGCAACACATACACACAAAACAGCACTCCTGAAACTGCCCTCATTCTGTTTAGTGTCTTTCCTCAACTTAAAATGAGAGAAAAAAAGCTTTCTAATTCAGGATTGCTAAATGCTCTGCACTTCACTACTTGATGAGAGAACAGAGTGGGAAGCTCTTCAGGCTGTTAGAACACTTGGCTTATTTTGGTTGTGCCTGCCTAATGCTAGCTACATAATCTTATCTTTCCTCCTCTGCTTTCTCCAGCCTTAAGTGAGGGTCACAGAACTGTTTCCTATGCAAAGCAGTTCTGGAGCAGACCTGGAAAAGAAATGCTGATTTGCAGGCTGTAGGTATGCACAAGTCTGCCTGAGTACTTCTTGCATTATTTCTAAGGTACTTTCCACAGCTAGAAGGAAACCAGAATGTGATCCTTGCTTTTGTCTGTCCCTACCCCAGTTTTCCTATCAATGGAACAGGTAAGCCTTCTCCTCCTCCCTCATTCCCCCATTCCACAGGTCTGACAGTGCCACACTGGGGTCCCTCCTGCACCTGTGCAGCATCTCTCACCTCCCACTGGCATCGTGTAAATGGCCACTCTTCTCTGTTTGTTGTCTGTTTTCTCATGCTTTCTCTAGTTTTAAAGGACTTTGTTACTGTAGGTTCTGTTTTCTATAGAGAACATGTCATACAGAGCCAAAATGCACTCCTTTTTTTGCTTCCCTACTTGCCACTGCTGCTTGTCCTGTTCAGAGGCATTCTTAACTGCTGTCGCTTTTGTGTGAGTACTCAGTCATATAGATTTTCTGTCACCAAAGCTTTATATCAAAGAATGCGGTACCAAATAAAAGATTTATTTTTTTCCTTTTAGAGATGAAAGAAGATGTTTTCAGAAGTTCTAAAGACCAACTCAACTTGCTGTCAAACTAAAAAAAAAATCATCTATATTAGGGTTTCTGTTCTCAATGTGTGGATTAAAAAGAGCATTTGGAGAGACCATTTATTTGAAATCTGGGTTTCCTGAGCAAACAAAAAACCCTTTTCAGTTCATCTAGGCATGGAAAATCTCTCTGCACTATTTAATTCTCTAGAATCAAAGTGGTTATGTCTAATTAGCTTTTATTTGCTTTTAGAGCAGGCTGTCTTATTAGCATAGAATCATAGAATGGTTTGAGTTGGAAGGGACCTTAAAGATCATTTAGTTCCAAGCCCCCTGCAATGGGCAGAGAATCTTCCATTAGACCAGGGTGCTCAAGGCCCCATCCAACCTGGCCTTGCACACTTCAGAGATGGGGAATCCACCGCTTCTCTGGGCAACCCATTCCAGTGTCTCACCACCCTCACAGTAAAGTATTTCTTCCTAATACCTAATCTAAATCTCTCCCACTTCAGTTTAAAACCATTCCTCCTTGTCATATCACCATCTGCTCATGGAAAAAGTCCCTCTTCATCTTTTTTATAGGCCCCCTTTAGGTACTGAAGGGTTACAGTAACATCTCTTCTCCAGGCTGAACAATCCTAGCTCTCTCAGCCTGTCTTTGTAGGAAAGGTGCTCCAGCCCTCTGATCACCTTTGTGCCTCAGAGAATCTCTGGGCTCATTTCAGCAGCTCCATGTCTGTCTTGTCTTGGAGGCCCTGGAGCTGGATACAGCACTCCAGCTGGGGTCCTACAAGAACAGCGTAGGGGGGGCAAAATCACCTCCCTCAACCTGATGCTTTTGATGCAGCTCAGGATCCAAGTGGTTTTCTGGGCTGTGAGCGCACGCTGCTGGCTCATGTCCAGCTTTTCATCCAGGAGAACCTCCAAGTTCATCTTGGCAGAGCTGTTCCCAAGGAGTACTTCTTCCAGTCTGTACACATAGCAGTGGATGTTTTTGCTGGGGAAAGATGGAAAATACTGAGACTGTGTTATTCGGCAAACCGATAGTCCTTTCTCCTTCTTGGCTGCTGGGGTATAGCACTGTAAAAAAAGAAAAAAAAAAGAAAAAAAAAACTCAGGCAACTTTTCTCAAAGGATTAGTGAACTATATGAGGGAGGAAGTTTCTTCCAGTGCTGGGAGTGGGTCTTCCAGCACTACTGGCAATGTTATAAGACAGCGAGGAGGAGCATGGTACTTAAGTAAAATTATTTTGCATTTTTCAGCGTAATTAATGCAGTTTTGATTTTAAAGCTAATTCTCTTTTATTTTGATTTGTTGCATTTTAGAGAAAGGAAAAATGAATGAAGTTTCTCCTTTTAGAAAATAGTCATGTAATAGGCAAGGGGAGGAAAAGGGTTTTTTACTTTAATATATCATTCATATACAGAAAATAATAGGTAGCTCCAAATGCTTTAGAGGAGGAGTCTTAGGTGAAGTAATATTCTGAATGAAGGTTCTGCAGATGGTGTGGACAAAGCTGAACTGGAAGCTGTCATTTTGTAGGGAAAGATAAAACAGAGAAATGGTGCCCATGTTTGTCCTCTGTTACTGAGATCACCAACCCAAATTTTATCTTTTTTCCCCCGTTTTTCATTGTAGATCAATTCCTTGAAGATTTATCTGGGTGGAAGAGAGGGTATTAACTGGCATTAGAACAAGAAAAGGTCCAAAAAATGAATCTGAATCTTGAGCTTAATTGATGTTAAACTCATGAGTGACTGTCTTGTTGCTTGGCTAAGGCTGCCTTTTTGGAAACAACCCTCTACAGCAAGAGCACAAAATGCTGGCAGGAGACCTACATAGTTTT
This sequence comes from Dendrocincla tyrannina, assembly GCA_035047865.1. Classification (NCBI taxonomy): domain Eukaryota; kingdom Metazoa; phylum Chordata; class Aves; order Passeriformes; family Dendrocolaptidae; genus Dendrocincla; species Dendrocincla tyrannina. The sequence continues at coordinate 13,698,332 of JAWWMP010000041.1, forward strand.
AAGCTGTTGCTACAAGCTGTTACCTAGATTAGCTGGCAAATGAATGTTTGAACCTGAAAATGACTTTGGCAGGGGCCTGGCTCTAACCATAGTTTCCTGGCTGTGAAATTTTGCCAGGTATTCTACTAATAATTTGAGGGATGGGGGATCACAAGATTTCCAGGCACCAGATGTCTGCCTGCATTTGCCGGGAGATTTTATCCTACAATATTTTTATTCCCCTGGATGGGAATGCAGTACATTTTCAGAAGGAGATGATGCTAAGATGTCATTAATACCCATTCTTCTGTTTTCATTATATAAACTCCTTTTAGAACTAGGGTTTTTGTTGTGTTCCCTTTGAAAATTATCTTTTAGTTGGCAGTGGATCACACTCGATCTCCTATGATTGCCATGCAATTCATTTTACCTATAGAGGAAAATCAAAGTGCCTTACCAGATGATTCAAGATTTCCAAAGCTAACCTGTGGGTCATGCCTAGTAACAAGGATAACAGGTAAAATACAGGAATCTGGCATTAAAATGTAATGTTTGGAAAGCATCAGTCACTTTCAGAAGTAATGGTTTGACAAGAACAGCTTCTGCTTCCCTGTTTAGCTTGATGTAAGCTAAAAAGGCATTTTTGGATGTGAAGCTAAACTTCCTAATTCTATTTTTTGCCTTTTTCTTATAAGGATGAATGTCTAGTTTGGTAGACAGTTTAGATCAAGCTACAAAATACCCCCTTGAATCACAGCAATCCACTTCATGTATCAACTCTTCAAGCAAGGTCACCTTCTGCTACAGCAGCATCCTTGTTTTCCCATTGCTCTTCATCCCGTGCTGCCATTTCGGGCTGTCAATAGGCCAAGCTCCAACTGCCCTTTACTGTAGCGTGTTTGGAACCCTTGTAAACATGATGTGTTAAGGAAATTTACTTCAGATAAAATAATTATCTGAAACCACAGCACAAAAAAATCCAACCAAATCCAGTCTCATTGCCTTAATCATGGCATTAGGTCGTCTCATCCTTCTGACTTAATTTTTATTCGTAGATTAGAAGAAGGAAAACAAACATCTTGGTGTTTTCTCATGGTCAAATGAAGTGGTTCCAATGCAGGAATGTGTCTAAATCTCTTAGCTAGAAAGAAAACAACAGCAATTAACAACAACAGAATTATCACAAAAAAAAAAAAAGACTTTTTGGAGACCAATATCTACTTTTTCCTTTGTAAAAATTGCAAAATGTTTAAATTTTTTTCTGTGATTTATGTTTAAGTCATCTGTGTCCCTCTAGTTCTATGAGCAGTTAAGTTGCTCCATTTTTTAAAGATTTAATGTTTTCATTGTTTTTTGCTATTTTAATCTACTGTCATAAGTAACAGCATCTTTAAGAGTTATCAGAAACTACTGAAGTACAGTTTCGGTTTTCAGAAGAAAAATGCATTTAATTCTGAAAACTTTTTTTGGTTTTAATTTTTTAGTTTAGACCCATTCTCTGTTGTTAAAAAACATCTTCTGCCTAGAGATGTTTATTTTTAAGAAGACTGTAACATGTGAACTCAACAATATGGATGGAAGGATTGATGATAGGAAAGTGCAAATATAATATAGATATTTTCAGAGCTAGATAATTTTAATGAAAAGTTCCACATTCATTTTCTGTTTTAAAACCAGTCATCCCACAGTCAAAGTCCTTTGGACTTTTTAGTTGAGTTTGTGAAGCTCATTTAATATAGAGATTAGCAGTTTCTTTTATTTCTTTCATTCCATTTATTGGTTTGCAAACCTGAAGGCTGTGAATTTTATGAAAGAAAATCCTTTAATTTTGTGTATGCCTATTTATATGTGGTGGTTGCCATGGTACAGATTTGGAATGCAACTTTTTAAATGCTGTATGATAATTTTTATCATCATTTTTGTGATGAATCAGAAGTCTGAAAAATTCTAAGTATTTACTGAATCTAGCTGACTGGATGTTTTAAAGGTCCAAAGTGTAAAATTCTAATGAAAAGGTCTAAACTTTACTACATGTACTCTACTGCAGAATTTCTGCAGGACCACATTTCAGGCACAACAACTGATTTGTGTGATGGAGTTTTGTCGAGAGTTCATGTCTCCCTCTGAGTTGCAAGCCATTGTCTAAGAACAGCTGCTTTAATTCCTTGCTATTCATTTTAGTGCCTCCTCTCCAATTGTTTTGTACAACGCCTCATTGTGAACAGAGTTTTATATAATTTCCATCAAATGTCTGAGTGGATCAGGGATTGTTAAAAAGCTTGCATCAGTTCCTTAGGACATTTCTTCCTCCTTTCCTAACAGCCCCTGCTGTAGAGGAAAATTTTCTGGAAACGTAGAGTTCCAGCTTTTTCAATGAGCACGATCACTGATGGCAGACTGTGAGATGTAGGTTGGCTAAAAGGTCCCTTGAAGATAAAGATAGATTTTTAACTTGATCAAGGACTTTCTAGGAAGTTTATGAAGAATGGAAGATCTCAGCAGCCTGGATTTAGAAGAGATGCTGCAGAATTAGTTGCCAGATAAGGTTTTTAAGCCCAAAGCCTCCGTGCTCAGGTGTGATGCCAAGTGTGAGAACCTGAGGGCTCTCATTTGTGAATTAAAGTTCATAGGTACGTTTGTTAGTAAATCTTTTTTGTTTGCAAAGCTCGGAGTTGAGGAGAAATCTCAGAGTGTGTCTGAGCTCTGGACTGCTCCTAGCTAGCAATGAGTGCTGTCTTTGTTGTTTCTCCACCAAGGAAGTGCCACTTTGGCTATGGAACCCCTTGAGGCACTTGTTGTCCCAGTGATGTCATGTGTCTTGCTTGAGAATATCTTATGAGATATATGGATTGACTCTATTTATCTGTCACTTGATTTTACTTGAAGACAGTCTGAGGTAATGAAGTGGCTAAATGGCAGGACATGTGGGACTATGTACTGTCTGAATATTAATGTCACTTGAAAACCAGCTAGAAAATTTTCCATGCTATATTCTGCTATTAATATTAAGGAAGCAAAGTTAAATGATGATACAATGGAGATATGAATTAGAAATACCATAATTCTAATTGAAAACAAGTTTTTCTTAGGCAGGTCTGATTATCCTTTAGTGAAGAAAATATTATCTAAACTCCCTTCTTGAGTCCCACTCTAGAAACTTCACGGATTGTCAGCTTTCTGAAGCTGAAACTCTGCAGGTGAATTGTTCCTCACTAACAGACACATGTATTATTTTTACTGAACCAATACTTTTAATATTTTCTGTATGTTCAGGAAAGACTATGAAAAAGTCTTTTCACTTCTTAGTTTTTTTTGAATGGCAACTATTTTGACTTGTTCATATTGTGATTAGATGTTGTGAGTGTGCATAGCAGATGCGATAAGATCTGTAAAGCACAGAATTTTTCACCAGGTTATACCGGTGTAAAAGCATTCCTCTTAGCAGAAAGAAATTTATGTGAATACTGGAGTCAGGGATTTAAAATTTTCCTGTTATCCCATAGATTTCTGTGATAGGTGTTTGGTGGGTTTGTTTGTTTTGGTTGTGGGTTTTTTTTGCCATAGAATACTTCAAAATTTTTAAATACTGAGTAAAACTTTCTGTTAGTCAGAAATTTTGGCTTTTTAAAAATTTCTTCATTGAGAAACTGTTTTCTGCATTTTAAAGGCAGCCTCATGCCATTTCTACCAAAGGTATGGA
>JAWWMP010000041.1:13702110-13817282 GCA_035047865.1 Dendrocincla tyrannina
TGAGTAGTCTTCTGGAAAAAATGTAATTAATTTCTGCTCCCTCTGCTGGCCCTAGAGCTGTGCAGAACAGATCTGTTCTATACCTTCCAAATACCCACACTTGCAAATGGTTTGTGAAAATTGGGTCTTTTGGGTATCAGGGAGAACACTTTATCTCCAAAATCCAGATCTTAGCAGTGAGTAATGGCATTTCTGAAATAACCTCTCAATAACAGTGGAAGCTTTTAGAAAGGAAACAGCAGTGATATTTTGTGATAACTCTGGAGTACATTCAGTGGCAGCAGATATGCCATCTCTTAGTATGATATAGGAGAGCTGTACATTTGACATCCGTAGTAGACACTGTGTACAAGAAGTGTTTCATTTTTCTTTTGCTTGGGCTTCCTGAAAATCATTTTTGTAGTACAGTGCAGAAAAGCAGAACTGAAATGACCAAATTTTTCAAAAATAATTGAAATAATCCTAGTTTGTTTGAAACTGAGGTGCAAAACCTGCTATGCCTGGCAACATTGTATTGATAGTGATCACTTAAGAACTATTATGTATTCTTTTGTTGTTGTCTTGTTTTTTTTTTAAGCTGGACCTGTGATCTGCAGAATGCTAACATACCCTCCAACTCGAAGAGCCTTAATTGTGGGTTGTGGTCTGCAGATGTTTCAACAACTGTCAGGGATTAACACCGTCATGTATGTATTTCCTACTTGCTTCTCTTTATAAAGAATTAGAGCAGTAGCAGTGGCAGATGGTCTGGACAAAATCTGAAATGTGAAAAATGGAGTGTGAGAGCTGGAATGCTGGTTGGGAATCCAGATATTGACATATTTGGCATCGCGGAATATTGGTACAAGAGGGTGTTGGTATAAGGGCAAACATTTATAGAGACACGAGAATGCAAACTGTACTCTGGGAGATACATTATTCTGTGTCAGGGTTTACGGTCAAAGCTGTGTATGTCTAGACAAGAAAGTACATTTATGGTTTGAATTTCTGTGCTAATAGAGCCAAATGGGGTGAGGGTTAGACTGACCCTGTTAATGGGATAGAACCTTCCTGTGAAGTGCTGTAGGAGGTAAGATGCTGAGGGAAGAACCATTTCCTGTTTCCACATGGTTCTGTTATGTGTGTGAAGACTCAGTAAATGTGGAAGTGAAGGATGATATGTTGGGTTTTCTGGGGGAGCATGTTTCTTAGGAAATTGTTAAAAGGAACAGCTAAAAGGATAAGGCTTTTTTAGTGGTGTCAAGAGCTACCATATTAAATGTTGGAGTAAACATCTGCCGTCTGTCATAATGGAGGGGAAAAACCCCCAAACTCAGTATTATTAAACTGCAAAAGAGTAAAATCTCCAAAAGATAAAGAGAGACTTCATAAAGCAGAGATTGTAACCAAATGTGGGAAACACTTGGATTCAAAACTGGTAAGTTATGCATGAAAAGCAGAAGACAGGCACAGAAAGCACATTGAGGAATTCTTCAGGCACATCAGAAACAAGAGACCTTGTAGTCTCCAGGCCCAGTAAGGATCAAGACGTTGTGAGAACATTAGCAGAAGATGAATGTTTAGCACCAAATGTCACAAAGACTCTATTTGCATTTGTGTTAATTAGAGAGGTTATATGAAGCTTTTTGCACTGGAGCTTACTTAAGATGTTTCAGGTGGTGTGTTTGAAACTCAAGTATTGAGGAAGAACTTCGAGAGCAAGCTGATTAAAATGAAAAATAACAGGGCTGGAGTAATTTGAGTACATAATCACTGAATTTAGAAACATAGCACAATTTACATGAAGCTACAGCCCAGAAAGTTTTATTTCTATCTTTATCAAAATCATTTAAGACTTCATAGTCAAGTGGGAAGATATGTGTTTATAAATATGAAAATGAGAATGTACATGTAGAATATAAAATACCAAAGAACAGCCAACATGATTGTTGTAGACAGATTATAGTTTTGTTGAATGTGAATTCATGGTTATGTTATATCCCGTATATCCCTGTATATCTCATATGAATTAATTGTGCTAGTCCATGACAGATGCTGCCAAAGTTTCTTTCTTGAAAAAATCAGATAGTCACAAAAGTAGGGGAGAAGTCCTCTCAGGTTAATAATTATTTAAGATAGGGGGAAAAAAAGGATGAGAACAGAAGATGAGTTATCACAAGCCAAGAGTAGACTCCTACAGGGATCTATATGAAGATCTTTGCTGCTTTAATAAGTCTGTGAAAGGGGCTAAACCGCAAAATAACAGCTTGTACTCGTACACCATTCACAATATTAAGATCTCCCAAATCTGTGAACATGACCAGTTGTGGGAAGATAATACAAGATAATAAATTAGTGAAATGGCAAGTGCATTAACTATACAATATTATACAGTAATGCTTGCAGGAGGGAACTAGCTAACTAACATGCAAAGCAGTCTGAATTGTTGCTACTCAAAACAGAGGGCTTCAATTTGCATTATCATTCTATACAAGCATCCTGATGACATCCATGACTGGTCTGAAACAGTACAAAGTTGCAGATGTCCCTTCTTTTATTAAGTATGTGTGGGGAAAGAGATACCTGCCCAGGATGATTAGGACTCTGCAGCTCGGTAAAGAAATGAGGTCAGAAGAAATGCAAGAGCTATATAAAGCTGCTGATGTTATAGAGAGGATGGGGAGAGCATGATTATTCATCATTTCTTATGACACGTTTTTGATGACTCCTAGCTCTTACCCAGCAGTAGGTTTAAAATAAGCAATTTTTCATGCAACACATAATTACATATTGGAAGTCATTGCCACAGGATGTTGCAGATGCCAAATGTAGAAGTAAGTTTAGAAGTTAATTAGGGAAACTTACATAATAAACATTATTAAAATGTTATGAAATACGATGCACATGCAACCTCTGGCAAAGGACAGTCATTTTCACAATTTAGTTCTTTCTACTTGAGGATGCCTTTTTAGGCCAGAACAAAAATTTCACGGTTCACAAGGTTTTATGACGCTAGTGGGTTGACTTTGTTTATTTTAAACTTAATATGTTTTAAAATCTCAAACTCCTTTCTATATAGGAGGCTTTACAAATAGTTTGAAATTGACCAAATTTGCTTGTGGATGTGTAGGAGGACAGAAGTACAACTACAAAACATAATGAAATGCCTGTAATAAACACATGAAGGCACTGTTGTTGAAGGGCTGGATTGTAAACCATATTCAATATCCAATTTTTTTTTATAATCCAGTATAACTAGATTTTTAGTTACCAGGTGTGCAAGAAAAACATTCTCCCATGAAAGGACTTCTTTCAAATATAAGTAAACAGCTGTCTTTTGGTGGTTTGCTTACATAGGAATTGGTGATTGCCTTCTAATGCTCTGATTAAATGGTACCTTAAGGAACTGTCAGACTGTATGAACTCGTTAAGCACTGGTTTCATCTTCATAGTGTTTAGTTGTGTCATTCTGGTATTGCTGTTCTGCTGCAGCAGGAAAGCAGGCACTGGGTTATGGTTGGAGGGGCTAGGATTGGGTGGACTTTCCTTCCGTAGTTTTGCAAACGTGGTTTTAATGGTTGGTGTTCACTGTACCCTTGGTGCTGCTGTAAATCCTTGTTTATTGATATACTGCTTTTTAGGCCATAGAAGAAGAGGCTGATGTCCTTGACTTGCTGTTGCCTGGCTTTCCGTGGCAGAGAATTCAGCTTCTGGTTGTCCCCTTTCTCCTTGTGTATTTCCATGGGACTCTGCTATCCTGTGAGCACTTAACATGACAGCATCCATCACGGGCCCTAGATTATTCTAGTAATCTGGCTTGAGACTTTTCTGTTATAAAAAGAATTTGTTAAATTTTGTATTTTCCTGTAAGACCATCAGTGAGTTTGTACGTGTCTGAAAAACTCATTTAAACCCCCACAATCAAATCACAAAAAGAAATGAAAATGTAAAGCAGAACACAACTGTGGAATGATTTAATACTTCCCCAATATGCATATACTTTACTGAGTAACTCTTCAATTTAAGAAAAGAAAGGCTTGAATCAAAAAGTATGGGTGTTAGAGGAATTTTGCAGGGATCTAAAAATAATCACTGAGTGTACCCTGTAGTAGAAGAGATCCTAAAAAGCAAAAAAGTATCTACAAGATTGGAGACAACAACAAAAATCTAGAGCTTCCATGGTTTAGTGTTGAGAAATCTGGCATGAATTTTCTGCTTAAAAATTGGATATCAATAGTGAAGCCAATGAGAGCAATAATAAGTCCATGTGCAGTCGGAAGAATTTCATGAAGAATTGTTGAGGACTGTGCTCTGTCCTTCTCATTGTGCAATAAGCTGATGTCATTTTGGCACAGAAATACTTTTGCATCACATTTGAATCAGCCATGTTTGTGTTTAACATCCAGCCCTGAGGAACCAGAAACTCGTCACGAACAGGATGTTACTGAACTGCTGAGAATGGTATGTGGAACAACCTCTGCATTGAGGAGGTGGCTCTAAAAGAGAAGCAAAATGTAAAAATAGGCTAAGGAGATTGTGACTCTCACAGGAACAAATTCTAGCATGATAAATTTAGTCAGTAAAAGAATAAAGCTCAGTGACCTATTGCTTTGATTCCCTTTTTTCCCCCCTAAGAACAAGGATTCGCTGCTTTTTGTTAGAGTGCCTGACATAGAAAGAAATGTTTCCTTTTTGTCATGGCTCTTGCCAGCTTAACTGACCTGTAAAAGATATACTATTTTAGAACGAGCATATCTCATGCTGATGTAAGCAGGTCTGAAATGGTTTAACTTTTCAGTTTCTTACCATTCTAGTATATTCTCATCTTGAAAATGGGAGCTTACTTTTTCAAGCCTGGAGTCCCAAATCTGGCTGACAGGAGACTGAGATAGGCCCTTCCTGTGAAGGAAGTTACATTCCAGGGGAGCAGTTACTACAGATTAGCTTTATAATAGTACCATATCCCCGAATTTTGTTAGAACAGTGTTGTTCAGATATTCTCAAGCCCACAGTGGCCCACAGTTAAAACCTGGGGCAGGAGGACCATTGTAAGGTAAAACTTGAAACTAATTTTTCCCATCAGTTTCTTATTTAAGAAAAAAAAAATACAGGAAGGAAAAAAATCCATTTTGGGGGGTTGGGAGGAGGAGGGGGCTTGAAGGATTTAACTATTTCAGATTGTTTGGTGAAAACCATCAATAGAGTACATGGATGTTTCATCTATATGCCCATATTCCTGCAGGACTATGACTTCTGAAAACATTTCTGGTACTGTGCAGCCTCATTACAGTAAAAAGAACCCCAAACCATGGAGAAGAAAACTTCTGGCAAAAATCCTAAGGTATCTTGAATAGGAGGCAGTAATTCAGCCATAACTGGAGGGAGTTCAGTATTGTCTTGTCAGAACTGTATGTAGGTAATGTGGCCTGTGCTGCAGTTTCTGCTGCTCTTTTTGCTGTGTGTTCCCACAGACTGCTTGGCCTTCAGGACTGTAAATCTGAGATAAGATTGAAGAGACAGCTGCATCATCTTGATTATTCTTACTCTCACAAAACTTGAAGTGGACTTGATGAAAGCCAAACGAAATGCTTTGTTCTGCAGTTGAAACACTAAGATTGATATGATGCTAATTTAGTAATTTACCATTATCTTTTCACATTGTGTTAGAAAAGCTTTCTGCAACAGAAAAGTGATATAATGTGTCAACAGGGAGAGCTTATGGCCTTCAGTATTTCTGTTAGGCTGTCTACTGGTGTATATGGTCTGTTATTCCTATTTAATAAAATGGGGGGGGGGTTATTTCAAAGATATCCTTGCATCTCCTAAAAGTTAAGTGAATCCACATATAAAATGTATTGTTGTTTGGATTTGGTCCACAGATGCTTTTGAGTTCTAACTGTCTTGCTTGTTTAATTTGTGCAAGCAAACAAAGGAAAGAAAAAAGATAGGATAAAAAGAAGCATCTTTTTTCAGCTGGCAAGAAATAGGGAGTGCAAGAAATTACTCTATGGAGAAGGAAAGAGCTTAGAATAATGAGAGAGGGAAGAAAAGAAGATAAATACAAAAGAGGACAAGAAGAGGTTATGTAACAAGTAGAAATTGAAGGTTTGAAGATAAGTTAAGAATACTAAACCAATTAACATGAAAAGTGAACAAATATCTTACTGAATGTAAATGAGAGAATGAAAGAGAACAGGAGTGGGACTGGAAAGAAGCCAGGGTACTTTGGGAGTTTGAGAGAGGGTAGAGAGGAGTTAATGGAAGCAAAGCACGTTTCCTGACTGGTTTAATCAGCAGGCCTATTGTGCAGCAATTGCAGAGCTGAAACCCACGAGGAGCAGAGGGCAGAGTGCACCTCGCTGTAACCTCAGGATGGAGCAGAGCTGGGGGCTTCTGCTCAGCATGGATGTGTGACTGAATCCCCAGGGGAGTGGGGAAAGTCAAGACTGAGAAACTTGCCTTTAAATTCCAGTTCTTAAAAAAATAAATACTGAATAGGTAGCAGGACAGCAACTGCAAACAAACCATTAATTTTTCTGTTGAAGATCATTGAATAAATACCTTGTTTTGTGAACTACAGCACAAGTAGCAGCAATCTTGTCTGCTCTTTCAGCATCAGCAGTCAGAGATTTATAATTAATGACTGAATGTATTTACAAGTTATGATAGATTTGTAATTAACAATCTGGTCAACAGCAAGAGGTTTTGCTAGAACATTTTGGATATTGGAAAATAGTTGTTAGGATCTGTAAACAAAAGTTCTACTGGGAAAAAGTAGTTGTGGTTCACACTTTCCTTGTGGTTTGTACTCAAACATTGATTTTTAAGGTTGTATAGGTTTCTATTTTGTTCCCCGGTTCTGCATTTTAAAACAAAATCCAAAAAGTAGTATGAAAAATAAACAAGCAAAACCCCAACAAACAAAAGAAAGCCCCAAGCTGACACAGTGCTAAAATGTCATCCAAGTTGCTCAGCAACTAAGAACAATATATCTTTTATTGTAGACTTAAATTGGAATTGGGCCAAGCAGAATGCCATGTGGCATTTATTTTTGGATGGCCAGTAACTTGTCACCTCGGTTATTCTTGAGTACTCTCAGACCCAACTGTGCTTTGTCTGACTGAAGGAGGAACAATTACATTAATTTTTTTTCCAGATAGAAATTTTGTAATGTCAGGATAATTGAGAAGATTTGATAATTGGCAAGTCTAGTTTTTTCTGATGACTCTGTAACATCAAGGTTGCTGCCTGATGGGGTTTTCATCCTTCAATATTTTTTTCTGAGTAAACTGTCCACTTTATATTTTCCTTTTAAATTATGCATTTTCCCTGTAGGCTTTAGGAGACATTAAAGAAAATAAAAAGAAACTCTATGTTGCGTGTCCACTTCTCAGATAACAATCCATTAGGGATTTTTTTTAGGTTTTCATAAATGCTTCCAATAACATCTCCTGGAGAAGTGACTCTTCATTTTACCATATTATCCTTCCTTTATATCACAAGATGTTTTAGGTATTGTGGTGTGCAAACTCATCATGTAAAAAGCTTTAGTGTTGTGTTTTCACAGCTGATCTTGTTTCTTTCTAAGTAGAGTGCATTAAGAATAAAATATATTAAAAAAACCTGAACTTCAAACTGTACACTTATGTTTGGAAAATTATCACACAGCCTATAGAGAGAAGTGGTGGCTTTGGAACTGTGGCTAAGAACAGACTCTGATTTGGATATGGAAGTTTTTCTTGAAGTACAGTGCCTTAGGCTGGGCAGAAGCAGCTGAGACGCTGGTGGGGTAGGTAACAGAAATGCTAAACTCCCTTCCCTGAAATGCTGTCAGCAGGAACCACTGGCAGGATTTACAGCACCTGGGAAATGGCTGTGTCGGCAGAATCAATCCTTCCCATTCCCTTTGTTTGCCTTCGGCTCCCACTTAGTGCAGGTCAGGGAGGAGCCTGACCATGAGTTCCCTGGCCCCTGCTCTGGTGTTGGTTCTTCTTCTCACTTATTAGTAAATGCCGATGTGGGAGGGGAATATTCCCTGGTACAGGGAGTGTGCCTGAGTAAATCTGCTAGGAAGTGGCTGAAACATAAATGTGTTGATGACAGGATGCCAATAACTGTATCCATTAATTAAAACCAAACAGGCATACAGAACATTAGCTGGTTAAGGAAAACTGCAGCACCTCTTAGAAATAAACCCAACCCAACCAAACTCTTTGTTGGACTCTTTGATGCAGGCTGCAGGTGGTAGTGACTTGGTGTTCAGAGTCGTGGAGAGGGATGGGAAGAGAAAACAGCAGGTCATACTGATGGGCATCCTTTGTGGCTCTGCAGCTGTGCAAGAAGTGTGAGGACTGTGAGCCTGAGCCTTCATTCTGGTGGTGTTCTTAGCCAACAAACTGCAAGACGAGTGATCCAGATGGATGTACCTCGTACTTGAGGCACAAGAAGGCAGTTCAGGAAACTTGAACATTTTTAAAGCAGGTCTGATATTGCTGCAGTTTGTGTCATTTACTGCGTTTTAAAGATACCTTCCGTGCTTTAGAATTTTTGTTTAAAGAGTGAAATGTTTCACATAAATATTCTGGTGTGTGCTTGTTGGATGGCCTACAAAACCCTGAACAGCCTTAATGGTTTAGCTCCAAAGGCTGTAAAATACCATTTGAAATAACTGTGAGAGGGTGTTTAGGATACAACTAAGAGATTGTATCTGCATTAAAAACAAATCACCTGTGTGTCAGCATTGCTAGAACTAAACCCACACTAAGTTAAGTTTCCACTTAAAAATAGAATAAAAGAGAAAGAAAAGCTTTTTTCTCCTGCTGTGCTGACCTTGTGTGATGGCCAGCTTAAAAGTTATTTTTTCTGAGTCAGTTTAAAAGTATAGATTTGTAATTCACTGTAAGACAAACAAACAAAACCCTGTAACTTGGGTTATTTGAACAATACCATAGATCAATTTTCAAGATTCCCTCTCAGGCTGAACCTTCTCACTTCTAATGCCAGTTCTATGTGCATTTTGTGTTCTTATTCCTTTTGAAATAGAAAAAGAAAATCACAGCTTTAGGCAACTTAAAAGAAGACGCAAAACAAACCAGTGAATCATGATGGAGTTGTTAACTAGATTAAAGCTGTAAAATGTGCACCTTATTTAAGCTGCTTACTTTGTCAGTGTAACTGGACAAGAGTTTTTGGAAGTTAGCTGTTATAGACATACCCTTGTCCTTACCGTTGAAGATCAAAGGATAGATATAAAAGTTTGGAAGCCTTGAGTATCAGGAAGATCAGGGAAATAGTTCAAGATGTTATATAATGGGGCTAATGGCATGAAATGGAATAAAATCTAGAATGATTATCAGAACATAGTTTAATGCTTAGAGATATTAGATTGAGTGTCTCAAGGGAAGTAGGAAACACTCATCATTTCTAATTGCTTAAACTGTTACAACAACAAAGAAAATATTAGAAATAACATATTGAAGCTTTTCTGGTGTTGGAATTAGTAGACATATAACAGAAGAATGTAAGTTTAAAAGGAAAGGCTAATTTCCTTTAAATTAAAATTTTATATCCCACCTCTTCTGATGATTCTCATAATCTATCCATTTATTGTTAAAAATCAGAATAAAAGCAAACACAATCCCCACTTAAAACCTAGACGAATTTAAGAAGTCCCAGACTGCCAAACACATTAAATGATATTGAGGTGAAAGTTTATTTGGATTACAATTTTCATCAGGTTTAAAAATAAACAACAGAAAATCCTTCTGAAGTTGTAGAGAGGGCAGGTTCAGAGTGCTGATGTGAGTTATTGTGATGGGCTCTTACTCTCATTCTGTTTCCAAGCACTGGATTTTTTTTTCCATTTCACAAATCTTTAAATATTAGTATTTTCCTTATTTGTCTGGTGCTGAACACCTGTTTGTTGTGGGGCTTTTGTAGGTTTTTTTGGTTTTTGTTTCATTGGTGTTTTTTCCAACCCTAAACGTCAACATTTAATGAGTTGAAGAACTTAGAGTTTGTTTTGAGCTCTATCTTGGGTTATTGGCTAAAAGAATATATGCAGAAGAACAGAATAGCGTGAGTAAAAGTAAACCTGATGGTGTGAGAGCTGCAAATGATTTACCACAGTCTGGACCCATCTACTATAAGGTCTGCCTGATGGTTTGGTTAGTTATTTTTAAAATGTTGCAGCTGTATTAGGAAGGATTCTTCTGTGTATTAGCTGACACTTCAGGTAAAAAATCCTTAAAAACCTCAACAAAACCTGAAGTCAAATGTCTATTAAATTGACATTTTTCAGTATAATGCTTTCACTGAAGTAAATTCCTTTTAAGTTTTGTGTTGAATGTTACTGACACAAAGGCTTGTAATATCTTCATTTGGTAATTAATGTTTGTTTTTATAACGTGGTCAAAAAAAACACATACAAAGAATTGTATAGGCGTTGACATACTAAGTTATTTTAAAGGAAATCCTGCTATTTGTCTTCTCATTTGGAACATAGTTTATTTTCAATGAAGTCTGATCGGCCCAGACTATGTGCACAAGTACACAATCTTACCCCCTGTTTTTCATACAGATTAATGTAATCTTCAGTGGAAAACCAGCCAGAAGGTTGGATATCTGTGTTAAAATATTGAAAAACAACTAACAGTCTTGCTGACTGCACTTTTTGTTTCACCTTAATGCGATTTTCTTAATGGTAAGTGATAAAATCTGTTCCTATAATTTTTCAGGCTGTGAAAGCATATTTAAAGAAGACCTGTCACTTTGGAGATGGCTTAAAACCAATTTATTTAAAAAGGAATTTATTTAAACCGGTACTTCCTAACATTTCATTCGACATTATTGAAAGATTTGTATGTTTGATAGAAATTTTTCCGAGCTTTTGTGCTTTTAATTTCTACTCCCCTTTTGCCTGTAGTGAAATCATGACACTGTTTGATTTCTATTTGTTGCCTTGGTAATAACTTTCAGGTCACCAATCCAGTGTTAATTGCACTGCAGGGCCGTGCAGGAAGAATTGTGTGAAAATGTCTTTGCCTTAGACCTTGTAAGTACACAGTGTAGCTGTTAGGTCAGTTAAATGCATCTCGTTCAGTTTGTTCCTATGTGAAGCCAAGTGATGGAAGGAAGTCAGAGCAGGGATGCTCTTTGTAAATCAGTCATGAATGACTGCTGGAGGAAAGTCCTTAAATAGCAATACTGGTTGGTTGATTTGTTTGTGTTAATGTATTACTTGTCTAGACAGCTCCTGGAGCACAGTTTGGTCTCAACAGTTTTTTCTTGTTTTATACATTTCTAATAATCTTGTAAAAATTCTGCTTAATATGCATCATTCTGTTGAACTGTAAATTTTTGTTATCACTATAATTTATTTTGAGACCTATCAGGAAATCAGATACCCATCAGAGACCAACTTAATTTTTTTTCTGTAAGGTATAGGAGAGTAGTAAGGGTAGAGGGGTTTGTTTGCGTCGTAGTTTTGCTCCCTTGTGAAAACCTAGAGGGCAAATATTATTCAAATATTGGGCTGTACTCCTAGCAATAAGGAAGTGTCTTCTTCAATGAGAAACAGAGACTACAGAAATGTGAAACAATTCAAAGCTCACAATGTAACCTATCTTGAAAAGGCACAAAATTAATGTGTAAAAGGTCACCTGCTTAGATGCTGCCTGATACAGCCACATGAGCAACCTCAGTGAAATATATTACTGATCCCATTCAAATACAGAGGAAGAGATATGATGCCCTTTACATCTGTTTACTCACCTTTACTTTAAGGGCATAGGAACTGGTTCTGTAAATTTGATTCTTTGGAGTCTGTCAATAAGAGTTAAGCTGCCACAGGCTAGTCAATATGCTTTGTGCCACAGAGGTGGAGAGGCACAAAAAAAAAGGTTGAAAAGTTATGTGCAGTGCAAAGATTTACGATAAAAGAAAATAGCCCAGAAATGGATCATGAATAAAACATGGTGGCTAATCCAGACTTTGTTAATGTGAGCCGTCTTCAAAACAAAGGAATTGCTGTCATCCAAATGGGCCATATGGAAGGTGTGGTAATGGAGTACAGCCACCAAATCAAATGAAAATAAAAAAATCACCATTGAGACTCTTAATTCCTCAGTGTGGTGAGAAAAAATACTGTCTGTATGGCTGGTGAGGAGGAGAGTCCCAGGGTGGGAGTGGGATATCAGGATGGGGAAACTAAACAACACTTGGCTTCTCATCTTTTGGAGGCACTGGCTCTTTCTTGGAGTGTCTTCCAGAGATCAGGTGTTCTCAGAGCTGAAGGGGTGAAAATTGAGTCTAAGCTCTTGCAGGTGAGAGGGGTCTCAGATGTGAGCTAACAAGTCTGTGGGAGGTAATAATACTTCAGAGAGTGATTTTGGAACTTTTTCATAAGTAGTAAAATCCTTTTATGATATTTAATTTCCTTTTAATAGTCACTTGCATACTGTACTCACCCAAAACATGTTTTACAGACATTTGGAAATAGAAAAAAACGTGAGTCCAGATTCTTAGCAGCAGAATTTCATGTGTTTCACAAGTAGAGCAGAGAAATACTGGACTGCTCATTAAAACTTCTGCTTGTTGAAGGCCCCTTGTCACCTAAACTTGAATTTTTTGGTCAGAGTTATGAACAGAAGAGGCTTTTTTTAGAAGAAAGACAGAGAGTCCAAATAGATGCCAGGGCAGGAAAACAAAAGCATAATGAAAGTAATTTGGGCTTTCTTACTCTACTCTGCTCCCTGTTCCTACTTCCTCAGATATACTTTTTCTATGGTATGTTTGCAGACTGGGAAAGGGGAAGAGAAAATGAGCAGTTAAGCTTTACAAGGCGCCAACTTAATGTTTTTAACTTCAGGTCTTTAAATCACAGATTTAGTACCGGAATACTGAAATTGGTTCTTGAAAACAATTAGACGTTGACAAAAGCTAAAGCTTTCTGTGTACTGAAGAAATACTAATTGCCTTTGTATGTTGGTGAGAGAGGGAAGCAGGTGGAAGTTCTGAGAGCACTACTGAAAGACATGTTGGTGCTGTAAGGAAAGTGTTGGCATTTGAGGAACCAGGTGAGATGTCAGTTAAACTGGGACTGGTGTAGCAGGGAGATTAGACAATGCTAGGGAGGGAAATTGAAAAAGGAAGTGCAGAAAGAAAGAAGAAAATCACATTAGCTGGGATGGACAGTGCTTTAAAATGTTCTGTAAAGCTACTGTTGGAAAAAGAAATTCCATGGTTAGAAGCTTGGCTGACTTACCCTTCCTCTCAGCAGAATCTAAGAGCCCTGTCTAGGTTTTTGCCTTTGGAAAACTGAACAAGTAGGTCTTGGTTGCCTGTAACACGAGTCCTCATTTCTGCTGTGTCTTGTTAGGATATGCTGAAGCAAATAGTCATGTAAAAGAAAATATGATATTATATGATTTTTTTTCTTTTGCAGGTTGCTCTAAAAGCTGTGCATGTTCTGTTGACCATATAGAAAAAGAAAATATTTTTTGGTTTTCTGAAGGAAGGTTGTTCCTGAAACTTACTCAGCTGAGGGACAAATTAATCCTGTAGATTACTGGAAAGAACATGTTATCTTGCCTCCAGTCCTTCTTACAAGGACTTTCAGACATTGCACTATATGCTTGCAAGAAACTTCAAGCACATTTTCTAACTTAGGCAAGCAATTTTACTGCCCTTAAGTGACATGTTTTAGCTTCCTGTGGTGTGTTTGTAGTGTGCATATTACAGTAGTGTTCACCCAGTGATACAATTTCATACTTTTGAGCTCTCTGACTCAGACAGGAGACCCATTTGGGCTATTAGCTTGGAAAAAAAAGTGTAGTTCATCTCCTGTAAAGCTCTTTATCTTCCTGAGTCTTTTAGTGTTCAGAGTGGTATTCACAGGGGCATGCAGAATGGCTCGAGCTATATGACTGTCATTGGCCTGGGCAGCTTCAAGGTCTGTCTTTCATCTTCTCTTGCAGTATCAAAGCTACTCTTTTCAGTAAATCAACTTTTGGCTTTTGCTGACAACATAATTTTGCAGTGACTCCATGCTTGCTGCACAGTAAACTGTGATGTACAGAAGCACTGTTTGCCGTACATATTTTAATATTTTTATTGTTGTAATCATGTCTTATGCTCTGTGCATTAGCTTATTACTTTTTGTTCTCTCTAAATATAGTTATGAAGAGGTTATAAACAACTATTGTTTATGGTAGCTTTCTAAACTAGATGGTCTCTATAGAGAACTCGTTTGGGGATTTCTTCTGGTTTCATAAAAGTCATTTGGCTTTCCTAACAGCAAAATTCTCTGTCTGGAACAAATTAACTGCTATTCAAGGACTAATCTCTTCCTCCATGGCAGAAATTTCTTCCTCTGTGGTACTGCTCATCAGACTGGCTGCTGCAGTCACTGTCACAGACGATCCCCAGAGGTTTCAGACCAGAATCACATCTGCTGCTCTGAGTCACAACTTCATCCTATCTGGTGGGGCTTCAGTGTTCATTAAACTAATTAATGATTAAACACAGCAATATGACGTGGCTTGGCTGTTTTGTCATGTCAGTTAGCTTTCTCAAAAATTCAAGGTATTGTCTGTTTCCTATGTCTGAATGAACGTTTGGTTATATGCAAGATTTTAAGCAAACAGCTTTTGCATGTTGGCATTAAAGTCAGAAGATGTACACTGCTGCCTGGTATTGCTCGAGCTGCACAGAGAGATCTAAACTCAGAAAAACCTCTATTTGTGGAAGGGAAAGGCCAGACAGAAACTGCTCTGTAAGGGGAGTATTTACCTGTGTGAAATTAGAGGTATTATGAGGAGAGAGGAGCAGAAGGGGGAGAATGGGAGCAAAATATAATGCTAAAATTTACTTGCTTTTCTTAGTAAAGCAGAACAACACACAGCACTGGATCTGCTGTTGCTTCTTCATTGTGGCCCTGTGCTTTTCCCATGTAACAGACTCCCTGCCTGAGCTTCGGTATCTATATGGTTTTTCCAGCTTTTTGAAGGAAGATGCTGTTATAGTCACGTTGTAATTGTTCTCAGGATAACAATACCTAATTATATCTTGTGCATAAGTAACTATTGTTTATATGCATTATGAACCTGACAGCTGATAACTGATATGGATGGGGGGATTGAGTGCAGCTTCAGGAAATTCTCAGATGACACCAGTTGGTTGTCAGTGTTGATCTGCTGGAGAGTGGGAAGGCTCTGCAGAGGGATCTGGACAGGCTGGATTGATGGGCTGAGGGCAACAATATGAAGTGCCTCAAGACCAAGTGCCAGGTCCTGCACTTTGGCCACAACACCCCCATGCAGTGCTATGGGCTGGGGACAGAAAGGCTGGAAAGAGGCCCAGTGGAAAAGGATCTGGGGGTACTGGTTGACAGCTAGCTGAACATGAGCCAGTGTGTGCCCAGGTGGGCAAGAAGACTGATGGCATCCTGGCTTTTATCAAGAATAGCATGTCCAGCAGGACCAGGGAAGTGATTGTCCCTCTGTATCAGCACTGGTGAGGCCACATGTCAAGTCCTGCATCCAGTTCTGCGCCCCTCAGTACAAGAAAGACCTTGAGGTGTTGGAGCATGTCCAGAGAAGGGTAACAAAACTGGTGAGGGGGCTAGAGGATAAGTCCTGTGAGGAACAGCTGAGGGAGCTGGAGTGTTTAGCCTGGAGGAAAGGAGGGTCAGGGGTGACCTTATCCCTCCCTACAACTGCCTGAAAGGTGGTTGTAGCCACATGGGGATCAGTCTCTGCTCCCGGGCAATTAGTAATAGGACAAGAGGGCATATCCTCAATCTGTGCCAGGGGAGATTTGGGCTGGATATCAGGAGGCATTTCTTGACTGAATGGCTTGTCAGGCATTGGAATGGGCTGATCAGGGAAGTGGTGGAGTTACCATCCCTGGAAGTGTTCAAGAATCAACTGGACGTGGCACTTAGTGCTACAGTCTAGTTGACAAGGTGGTGATCAAAGGTTGGACTTGATGATCTCAGGGGGCTTTTCCAACCTAAAGGAGTCTGTGATTCCTTAAATGTTAAAATTGTGTTATTTCATATATATCCACAATTTCATACATCATGTATGTAAAGTCTGTAGGCTTTACTCCTCTCTGGGCAGTTTTAGAGATTTAGGGAAAGGATGGGAAATTTTAGGTTGAAGATAAATGAGAACTAATGGAGTCTTTCTAGATAATGAAAGGTTGAAGACAACAGTTTTAAAGTGAGCTCTTTCTCAAGTCTGTAGAAATAGATTGAATTGACTTTGCATTAATTGTGAAATAGGTGTTAGAAACATAAACATGTAAAACATTCCTATCTTAGACATTATTGATATTGATAAAGGTGTTTTGTGAGTTAAACTGCCTGCAGTGTTTGCAAATAAAATTTATTTACAAAATACGTGTTAGATACAGTAAACAGTAATCTCAGTGACCACTATATGTGTTAGCCAAATTGAACCTATTGATCGTAGTGTGGCATGGTCTTCATTGAAGAAATTAGGGACGACACACTGATGACTGATGTAAAGGGCATTGATTTAAGTAGCTTTTGAAGAAGATTGAACAGTGTGTGACCAGGTGGTGAGAAGGCATTAGAGCAAATACTTATCTATCCATTGCTGTTCAAGGGTTTTGACACTGCAGTCTTCTAAACCCATGTTTTCTGTCCACCATTCTTGAAGTCTGACTTCACTGGGAGAACATGACCATTGCTTCAGGAGATGCCACCTCATCTGAGGATCAGATTTCTCCATTAGTGTTAAGGAATACTTGGTTTCTAATCGCCTGGCTGGGTATCAGCTACCAAAGGGCAATGTGCCAAATAATAGTAGCCTTTGTTACTTGCCCAACAAAGTAAAATAATTTTTCTGTGTATTGTGCACTAATTCATTTGATGTTCATGTGACACAGCTGTAAAGGAAATTTTCTTTCGTGACGTATCTGCAGATACCTGTGAAGAGCAACGAAGGGAGGCATATTCTAATGCTACAGGGCACAGTTATTTGCTGTGTGCATATTACTGTTCAATATATTTTAAGTGCTGTGAAATTTGTGACCTTTGCAACCTACATGACAGGTCTGCCAGATAAGTGTTCTTCAGGATTTTTTTTTCAATGTATTTCTCATAGGTGTTGTCTCTGATTTTTTTCTATGCCTCCCCATGTGAGAGCATGACTAGCAAAAGCTAACATTCTGTCAGTGTTCCTTGTTCAAAAACTGTCTTTGTATCATACACTTGCCTTTTCTCAAAATGGTGTTAAGTAGTGATTTCCTCTGGTCTCCTATTATGTGGTCTTCTCTTTATGCCTATAATAAATGTTGACAACTCCCAGCTCAACAGTTATTTCCATCAAATGCAGACTGTTACGTCACTCAGATTTCTGAGTGCCAGCCTGAGATAAGGACTTGAATGAAAAGGCAGCTGGCTTAAGGTTTGTGTCCGGGGAAAATGTCACTGTGTCTTGTAAGAGGGTGGCAGCAGTCTGAAGCAAGACCAGCATGTCATCCTTAACCTTCAGGAGATACACTTTCAGGACAAAGCACGTATTCTTTTGGCTTCTCTCAGAAGTATTCCTGATAAAAATTGTTGTGGGATGGCGAGAGGTGGTGCTTGCTTCTTCCCAATGTGATGATGCCACGATGATCCAAGCTTTCAGCACTCTGAACTCGGCTGCTCGAGTGTATTTTGATTAAGAGCAATAAGTTGAGCTTTGGCTTATTCAACACACAGGTCTCTGCCAGCCAGACGTGTCCCTGTGGGCAGAACAGCTTGCTGCAGCCACTGGCCTAGGTGTAAAGAGCTTAACAGATATTTTTTTTTTTTGTGTACTTTCTTTGTTCTCCTTAAAGGATAGAGTTGGCAGGTAGATACACTGTGCAGTTGTGCAATTGGCCACTCAGGAAAATCGATGATTCCTTTTTCTACAGTACCAATCTTGTATTTTCCCAGTCCAGGCATCTCACCTGTGTTATCTACTGTAAGCTATTGACCTCTAATTTCCTTTCTCCTTTCTTCCTGAACCTGGTTCTTAAAAAAAAAGACAACCTTCTCAAAGCAGAATCCTCATGAACAGTGGAGGTTCATGATGTCCGTGTACTGACATTGTCGCAAGTCAGGGATTTGTGGTGCTTCCTTATTACCTCATCTCTCCCCGTCTGTCAGCATCCATTTGGGGGTTTTTGCCTTGTATTTATATTGCAAGCTTTTTGGAAGAGGTCATTTAATTGTTCTGTATTTGAACAGTACTTTGCACACCGAGTCCTTCCCAGTGGTGGAGACAAATACATCAGCAGTGCAGTCAACCTTTAGGAATGAAGCTGTGTGATGTTTTGCTTCCAACAGTGTCATTTTGCAGACAGTTCTCTTCGAAGTAATTGTTTTTATCCCAGTGTGGAATCTAATGACCTGATTTCTCCCTTTCTCCTTTCCCCTAATGCCCACCTATGGAAGCCTTACCCTGGCTTCTCTTCCAGAAGGAAGGTCGTAGTCTTGCACTGCCAAATGTCACAGACAGCAGCTTTCACATGGGCCATAAGCGTCTCATTTCTCTAACAAGGGTAGTCTTTCCATTTAAAAGGAAAAAGCCCAAACACGTAGATAATCCTTTCTGTTTATTGCAGTGAGAGAAAGGAGCTTTACTGAGGATATATGACAACATTTTTAATAAATGAAGCTGAGGTTTTTAATTCTTTATGGGAAAGTGTTAGGTGTCACCCTTTTTTTGCCAGTACAAGTATGGACTGGCACTTGCCAACAATGTCACTGTTGTTGTTTGAGGGTACAATAATTACCAGAACTTAACTTTCTAACCCCAGAATATTTGTATTTTATATTGCAGCATGCTGTATTTTACAGTGAAATGCTTGTCTTCTGCAAAGAGTGCCAGGCTCTCCCCTGGTCAGGAGCCGTGGGTCTGCTGAAGCCCCAGTGGTCATGGCGGTGACAATAACAAGACCAAGTTTTGCATGCTCTAGAGGGGTATGGAGAGTCCAAGGCTGAGCCTTGAGGTCAGACTGAGAGGAAAAGGTAAAAATTTAAGCAAAAGAATGCAGATTCAGTATGTGTACTGTAGAACTAGAAAATAAAATAGCAACTTAGCTTTCAGAGGTAACTGTTGCAGAAGTTTGATTTCAAGAAGTGTGTTAGCTTCTCTGCACATTAAAATATAGAAATAGAATATATTGTTGCAGGTATGTCATTTTGTTAGAAACAAGTTAGAAGGAACAGTGAACCTGCCTGTGTGTAGGGGAGTCTTGCTTCCGGATATCCACATATTATTGTTCTCCTGACAAGGATCCCCAAACAAGGCTTCGGTTTGAGAAAATCTGTGCCTCTCTCTTGGACACAGCTTACTTGGGTTGCTTACAGGATGTTTTTCCTGATGCATTAAATAGATCCTGGGATGGGATGAAGTTCAAATAAAAAGCCAAGAAGAGGGAAGAAAAAGGCAGCAGTCAGGAAGGAAAAACCAGACAAGGAACACAAGCAAGGGTTCAGATAAATAGTGGAGTTGAGAATGCTGGTGTATCTGTTAACTTCTATTATATCAGCATGGGAAATATTCAGAACAAATAAGATTGTATTTTATTAAATGTTTCTTTATATCACATAGTAATAGACCATTGAATTTTTGTGGGATTGTTTTGTATCCTACATTTTTTAGTTTCTTTATTGTCAGCCAGTCACTGTTTGGCTAACCTCGTGTTTGACTAATCCATTGCCATCCATCTGATTGTACATTTTTAAATCTTGAGAACCCTTTCAAATCACAAAAGGTGGACTATGACAAAACAGCAGCATTCAGATGGAATGGCTGGCAATACAGAGATAACAAAAAGACCCAGATTTCCTACATGCAGAAATGCTTTGCTTTGAGTGGGAACAAGCAGAACAAAGGCAGCATCCTACTAGTCATTCATAGTCACCTGCTGACAGATTTAGCTCTGTCTGACATGAAAAAAAGAGAGGAAAAAAGGAGATGAGAAGCTAAATTGCTCGATGTTAATCCATAAAATAAGTCTGTTAGCTCTTAAATAAAAAAATATTATATTAATATATGTATGTACATAATAAATAGTTTCATAAGCAGCTTACTCCAAACATTTTAAGCTATACCTGAGGAAGTATGGGCCAGAACAATTGGTGCACAATGTGGGAACACTCTCCCAGCATTTGTGTGGATTACTCCCAGTGAGGATTTTTCCTTCAAAAAGAGGAAAAGCCTGTTTGTGAACAGCTTTGCTTGAGGAGATTTTTACTCTTCCCTTGCCCCATGAGACAAGTGTGTCTGCACAGTGAACTGCTGTGGCTTCATGGTTTCGTAGATCTCCATCTTCCATTTGTTTTTTGATTGTCCTCTTGTAAATGAAATTGTGTTCTCAGGACTGCTGATTGGAATGCCCTCAGGCAAGAAGACCTTTCCTTTGTGCCAATGAAACTGAGAGAGATTTCATTTCTGTGATGGGTTTTCTCATCTTGAATTCACTGTTCCTGCACCTCTGGAATTAATTTATCTTGGCCACTTCGAGAAGAAAAGGACTTGTTTCTGGAGTCCTCCTTATGAGACCAACAGAGCTGGTGCAGTGAGAATACCTGCAGTCCTCACCTGCCTGGTGCAGAATACTTTGTGAAACAGTAACTCATCTGTCTTGCACACCATGAAGGCACTTGTCTTCCATCAGTGGGCTGTCAGGTCGAGATGCCAAGGCTACTGTTTCTAAAAGGAACTTTGGGAAGAGTTGACTTTGTGTGAGAGCTGGTGCCTGTTTGCCCCATAATTGTTACTTCATTAAAATATTTCAGTTCAAATTCTCGTATGCCCCTAAGTTCTCTAGATACCTGTCATGGAAATTCTCAAATGCAAAGTAAATTTTTGTTCAGTGTGACATTTTAGAACAAACTCCCAGCTGCAGGATTTGAATCAGTTGTCAAGAAGAGTGGTTTTCTCTAGAGACCTTAATAAGGAACCTGGTAACAGAATTTCATGCATATTCTCACTTGAGTTTCTATATAGTTCTATTCTTTTATCTTAATACAACCTTCATTCTGATTTCCAAGTAACATGTCTAATCAGAAATAGTAAGTGGTCACCAGATAATCAGTTCAGTAGGACCTACTGGATGAACTTTGAATATAAATGAAAAGGAGTTAACAAACTTTGCATGCTACAAGCAGTACACACATCATCACCATCATCTTCATCATCAAAGAAAGAAACAGGAAGTCTTGAAGAAAAAAAAGAAAGTTATTCTATGTGTTTTTGATAATACATTTTTGCTGTTCATTTTCTCAGATTATACTCAAAATCAAGTAGAGTAATTACTCTTCTGAATCTGCTAGAGCTGAATTACCTTTGCCTCAGGCAGCTTTATGCTGTTTTGTATTTACTGCATTTTTCACATAAACCCCAGAAGATTGTTCTAAACAAACCTTGTATTGGTTGTCATTTGATTTTACCTGCTGAGTGTGGTTGGGTGTTGACAAATGTGTCTAAAAACAATTTCTGCGTAAAACACAATTCTTCTCATGAATAAGGTGATGGCATAGTCAGCGTTGTTCTTTGTTGCTCACACTGTGGTGAATCACACTTTTCTGATTCTAAGAATTTGAATGTTTACTTCTCAGGCTTTGTGCATACATTGAACTGTATTTTACATACTCACTATTGTTAAAAAAAAAAGAATAGCAATAACTAGTGTGTCATAGAAGTCTTGAAAGTACTTTTTTTCTTCCCTAATCCAGTAATATATGAATCATAGGAAGTTTCAGAAAGAGAACATTATATCCATTAACAGCAAGCATTAGTATTGGCATATGAATACAGGAAAACATAGAACTGTTTCATTAAATGGTGGGAAAACCAGACAATTTTGTGGCAGCCAGCCTCAAGCCTAGTAAAATGTGTTACTATTGCATTTTAAAGGCTTATTTGTGAAGCAGGACAGTACTGTGGTAAGTGGTGCAGAAATAGAGAGCTCTTTTTTCAAGGTATCAGTTAGAAATTATTGAGTACAGAAAGAGTGCAAGCAAATAAAGAAAAACTAATTAAGATGTGAAGGATAATTGGGTAAAGTGGGATAAATAAAATACAGTGCATTGATTTAACAAAGTAAAATCAAGCTGTAAAACAACCAGATATTTATTCTCCGAACAAGTAAGTGGTTTTGCTAGAGCAAGAAAATGTTGAAAATTTCATTTATCTGGGAAGTGTTGACTTTTTTTTTTCGCATGAAAAAATTTTAGTTTAGCTTTAGTTCAAGAACTGTGAGATGAGTAAAGATCTAAGCAAAAATGTTGTGACAGAAGGTTATGAGGAAAAAGGCACTGTACTGGAAAGATTAATTAATCTTGACTTATTCAGTATTCCCACTGGAGACCTTAGGTTTCCTTTTGCTAATAAATTTGAAATAAAGTTAGGATTCATTGCCACTGATGAAAAATATGGGCTCAAAGTCAGAGGACAATTCCTAACTGCTGGAGGAGGGTGGTTATGGAGCGTAATGTAAGGTGGAGCTTAGCTGATTTGATGAAGTGCATTGTGCTTTCCCACAGTGTAGTGCAGGACTGATCTAGGATTTTCATCCTCATCCTTTCTTTTAGATGAATTTCAGGAAAGTTAGAAATGGTCTTCACATTTCTTAAACGTCTTTGAAAATGACTGAGCAGCATTTGGCTACTGAGTTTACATGCAGTGAGTGAGTTGGGAGGAACCTCGAGAGATCATTTTGTCCACCTTGCTGGTCCAAGCAGAGCTGCCTTCAGTTAGATTGGGTTACTCAGGGTTTTACCCCACTGACATTTTAAAATCTGTAAGGATGGATTAAGCCTTCTTGGGCAACCAGTTTTCGTGCTTAACCACGTTCATGGTGAAGAAGTTCTTTCCCTTATTTTCAGCTGGAATTTCACTCCATGCAGCTTGTGATGATTGTGGCTGAGGCTGGCTCTGGTAGTAGCCTGGCTTAGGTTGTGGAAAGACTACCTGTAGTCTTTTGCAGGCTACACAAACCCACCTCCCTCAGCCTCTTCTCATATGCTTTATTCCTCTCAGTGTGGTCCTGTTCAGTACTCTCACCTAGCTTGATACTATCAATAATTTGAACTTTCATGTTTTAAAATTATGCTGGAGCTCAAAGAGGGTGAATTCCTACAATAATATGCAGCAGACTGCCTGCATTTTAAACTTTTCATTTTCAACACTGTTAAATTTTGGGGTTTTTTGTAAATATGCACCTGATACAGTGAAGCAGAAGTAACATGGGAAATCCCAGGGCCCTGTCATCCTACAAAGGTATGTGTAATAAATCTTTATTTCAGCAGCATTTTCTGCTTAACTCCCACTGAGACGCTTTGTTCTGTACCTGGCTGAGAATTGTATAACCCAAGGTGTTACTGTTTGGTACATTAATTTGATTTTATTTTTTTTTTCACCTTAGTTTTAATCCACTTTGCTTTTGTGATTAGTGTTTGCCAAGAGCAGGGATTAGTGCTGGTGCTATGACTGTAGCCTTTTGAAGCATTTCTCGAGCACTCATCACTTGAGCACATCAGTGTTGAAATTTTGTTGAGGATTGTTGCATGTTATCTTCAAAGCAGAGCCAGTCCCTCCAGTTGTTTTTTGCAGAAGAGGCTCCTCATATGGAGAGGAAAATGACCTGGACAGCACTTTCTTATCAGAGTCTGAAAGGTAGCAAAAGGCGATTTTAGCTTCTTAACTCTTTAAGAGAAAGATCTGGATTTCATTTTCATTGCCCTGAAGAACAACCTGGCTCTTCATCTCCCCCTTTTTGACGTTTTCCCCTGTTCAGCATATTCCTAAGCTGTAACTCAGCCCTGCACAGGGTACTCGTGGTGAGCATTAGGACAACTGATCAACCCCTACCTTTGTTTCCCTTCTCTTTTCCAGTTGTTTTCAAGTATTATCCACATATCAATCTTCTGCTGAGAAGCGTGGAAAAGGTATCTAAAGCTTTGCAGAGGAGAAACAAATAGGAAGAAATGAAATACATCTTCAAGGTTACAAATTCATAGAACTGAGGTTAAAATTTAGGTTTTTGATCTCCACATTGAGCTCACATGATGAACTCTGAAGGGCAGAGAACATAAATTCTATGTAGTAAAGCTGTCCTTGCACACAGAATAATTGGTCTGAATTGTATAAGCTGCCAGGGATTTAAAACTTGGCGGCTTAATTAGTTGCAACAAGGAAATGATAAACATGAAAGTGATCTTTGCCCAGAGGTAACACAGGAAGACAGACTGTGGATGGGGGAAAGTATTTGCTTGAAGCAGTAAAACAAAGACTATTCTGTGTTTATCCTTTACTAGGTGTTCGCAAGTAACAGTGTCTTATTTCAGAGAGAAGGTAATAGGGAGTTTCAAAAGGAACTCTTACAAATATCTAGTGTAGAATCCTTTCAGCTGTTTATTAACTTTGTGTTAGAAATTTTCATGCAATTTTATTTTGATCTTTGTTTTGTATGTATTTTGTAGCAGCTTCACTGAATTTTAAATGTGAAGTGTATGTAAATATTATACGTAACATATGGTGGCAGTACATTCCCTCCTATGTGGTTAAGTCATATATAAGAACACTTTAAAATTATCTGCATAAAGTTAGAACATAATTTCCCTGTCAAATAGAAGTATACACGCTTCAGAGGTTATCAAACAAATCTGTTGTCTAGCATATGGTTCATAGATTAAAAGGCTACTATTGTGCGCTGTAGAGAATCTAACTCTTTATTACATTAGCCTTTAGCTCTGTATTGCATTAGTCTTCACAGTGCTTTATATAGCTCTAATAATTTTGATGTAGAGCTTAATCACTACATTTTGTATTGAAGAAAAGAATAATGTGTTTGTCCTTTCAGCAGGCTGCACTCTCACAACGCACTGTGTCGCTTCCACTGTGCAGGCTGTGTTGAAACCTACATTTGTGAAATAGCCATTCGGTGCTTTTCTAAGAATGATGTTGTTTTTCACAGTACATTAGAAATGTAGTGTAGCCCTCTGCTAAAGGTCTGTGTTGTAGCTGCTTTTACCTTCTCCTTGCATCCAAAGAGTAACAATAATTCTAATTCCCATTTATGAATGACAACTGGTGCAGGGGGTCACAAACTTCACAGCAGTGGCAAAACATAGTTACACCCACTTAGCAATTAAGAAAGGGCAAAGCTAAAAGCTAAATCCATAGAGGAGTGAGTAAATTCAGTTTCCTCAGGTAAAATTTTGCAGGCCTTCGAATAGAATATGGGTGGACTAGGGTGTCTGTGAAGGGAATTCACAAACATCAGTGGCCTGCCCAGAGGACCAGCAAGCTGTGCCGTGGGAGGTGGTGAGGAGAAAACTATCTCCCTCTGGAGCAGGGCAGGACCTGCCTCCTCTTGCATGGAGTGCAGTGTCTAACCTGGGGTGGGTCTCTTTCTCAAAAGAGGTCAGAAGGGTCACTTTAAGGTGCAGTAGGGCTTGGTGATTCAGCACATCATGAGGCACACTTGTTGAAAGAAGCTCAGTTTCTGCAGATTCTTTTGCATTAAACTTTTTGGGCTGGGAATTATAGTCCAGTTCTAAACTCTTCTGTAAGCAGAGCATATCCACAAAGCATAGCCAGGTCACAGAGTGAAACAATGTGGGTGGGAAGTGCCTCATGAGGTTCTCAGGTTAGAGCATCAGAACTTGAGACTGATGCTTTGTTTATTGGCAGAAAAGCAGAAGTGCATAGCTGGGGTGCTTGCAGAGTAATTTTGAGTGAGAGTCAAAGAACTAGGCTCTTCTGGCAATTTTTACTGTCGAAAGTGAAGAGGAAATTTCAAAAGCAGCAGCTAGATGATGCATTCAGTAAAATCATCGTTCAAATATTAGAAACTAAACCCTTTGGGTTTTTTATTGTTTATGTGCTATGCTAACATTACTGCTGTTGTTTTACCCATCCTGAACATGAAATAAAAAAGTCTGTCTACACTGGTGATATCACTGCAAGAAATCTTTTGGGTCAGCCTTACTCTGCTGGAACAGATGGGACAAAAGACAACAAAAAAGGACTGTGTAATAGAAGCAGACACTGCTGAATAAATATTCACACTGCACACATTCAGGTTTGCTGTGCAATTGCTTTTGTTTTCTATGGAAGGAGAATACACAAGTCTGTTGAGATCTAGCCTATGTGCAGTGTATGTCTGAAATATATCACAAGGGTAATATTTGATTATGTGAATATTAAAACCTGAGATTGGATTTAGAAATCTCAATTAAAGCACCACAAGTGAGCGGTGTGGAGCTGAAAGATGCTGAACTCCTGCCATTTCTTAGAATTTGGTGCCAGAAAAAGTCTAAAAATATTAATTCCTGAATGCAGATCTAGAATGGTCAGTTGAGGTTGTCAACTTACGGTATTTTTTGCCAGAACCAGCACTCCAAAAAAGGATCTCATCTGCCACAACAAATAATGAGTTCATATGGTATCATTCCAGAACTACCCTTTTGGGTTTGTTTTTTAAACAGTCCTGAAATGACTTTTGATGATATGGGTACATCTGTGCATTTGAGCCCAGGGAAGACTTTTGTGCCAGTTATTTCCCAGAACAATTTTATTTTTTTTTTAACATTGGGACATATGCTTAAAATTGTTACTAGTAAGGGCATTGTGCCCAGCAGTGACTGCAGCTACAGTGTGCTCATACGCACATATGCATGCTGTTATTCCTCATTGCTCATCATGCAGTTTTCCCTGAATGACTGTGGGATTGGTGCCAATAGCTTTTTTAATTATTTTTTGTGTGTTTCTGGTGCTGTAATGGGCTAATGAAGAACGAAAAGAAAGTGCATATTTAATGCAATATTGTTAAAGAAAGCTTCCACCATTTATTCCAGCATCATTGTGTGTCTGTGTTAGGTCATCACAGTGGCTGTGAGAGCTCTTCCCTGGCAGTAGAGCAATGCTAGAGGCTGCTGTGGCACAGCACAGGCTGCGTTGTTCTGTGTTTGGGTGCTTCCATCCTGCACCGTGTGCCAGGGCCTTTCTCAACTTCACTTGCCTTGCAGGTGAGTTTTCCCCTCACTGAGTCATCAGCTGTTGGCTTGCTCATTTCTGCTCTGCTTTGCTCAACCCCACAATCCAGCAATAGAGTCTGCTACTGCTTATATCTTTTTCCATTTCTTTTCATTGCTGGATCCCTTGGCAGTTGGTCCTCTCAGTAGCCTTCCATGTTGTTTAATTGTTTTTGTCTTTTGTGCATGCTCTTGCCTTTCCAAAAGTATAGCCCATTCTCTGGCCTGAGGCTTGCTTTTCTGGAGGGACCAGGATGTTGTGGTCAAGCATTTGAAACCTGGTCCAAAGAAACGCGTTGGTTTTGAGCTGTCTAGCTGCTTCATTCTGAAGAGCAACATTGTCCCTGGCCACTTGGTTTTGATAATTATGACATTGGGACAAGCAGGGAGGAAGCTGAAGGGCAGTTGCGGCTTTCTCAGTTTTAAAATTGACATTAGTGTCCAGTGAACAAAGAAAGAAGGTAATGATACAGTAGGTAATTCTTGATTTCTATAAAATAGGTAAGACTTGGATTTAAAAGTTCTCAGGAAATCTGCATTAGGAAGTCAGTGAGGATCTCAAATAAATATATAGGTTGGTAGCCAGGAAGGCTTTATTATGTCTATGTTAATTTTTTCTTGATGATTGAAAGATACTAAGTGACCTATTCATTATTATAGACCAATTTTATGTATTCTTAGCAAGAATTCATTTGAACATGAATTTTCATGGATTGAGATCTAAAAGTGTTAAGCTGTACAAGGTAAACATTTGTAATACAATATATTCTAATTAAAATTGAAAAGGATGGAATCATAGAATGGTTTGCGTTGGAAGGAACCTTGCAGATCATCTTGTGCCACCCCCTTGCCATTTGCAGGAACACCTTCCACTAGAGTAAGTTGCTCCAAGCCCCATCCAACCTGGCCTCGAACACTGTCAGGGATGAGACAGCTACAACTTCTCTGGGCAACATGTTCCAGTGCCCTACCACCCTCACAGGAAAGAGCTCCATCCTATTATCTAATCTAAACCTATTTTTTTCATTACCTTTCAAGATCCCATTACTCCAGGCTTGCTAACTCGTGGCTCTTGCAGTGAGACTGTTGTGTATATACTCCCATTGTTTGCCACTGGCCTTGGCTTAAACACACGGTCTAGTTTGGTTGGGTTTTTTTAGTGCTGCGTACATTTTGTAGGTCTGCTGATTTTAATGAGGACTGATTTCATTTTTTGGGATCCCAGACAGCTTATGGCAGGCACTAGAATACCCTGGAATATTCAATGTAATTTAAATTAAACTGAAATTGTCAGAATAAATGAATAATTGAATGAGGTATGTTTCGTGAAACACCTGGGGGATTTTCTTTTCCTGCTTTTATACTTATTAATTTGCAGAGAGCACTCATCTGCACTGGGACTCTGGAGTGTCATTATTCTGCTGCAGGTAATACTGGTGGATAATTGCAAATAGTCATCAGTCTTCCTTCTCTTCCCAAAAGCCTCAGTGGTCTTTATTTATAAAATAGGGATGGTGGTGGTGATGTTCTTTCGTAAAGGTTCTGTTGAAGAATTAGACACATATATTGAGTAAAGGCATTGAAGACAATGTGACAAAGTTGACATTACTTGCTTTTTTTGCAGTGCAAAACATACAGGTGTTATGGACTCCAACCTATTTGTTCTGTGCTGGAAACTGCATCTCTGTTTTGGAAAGAGGAGGAGGATGATAAAGACTTCATTCCTTTCAGTGCTTTCATTTAATTTCCAGCTTTGCCTATTACTCATCAGTTTAACTCTCCAATAAATTCGACCTGCCTCTTCAATGGGTGTAACTACAGAGTTTTGTCTGAAAATTTACAGACGATTGTTACAGAATTATGTAGAAGTTTGGTATTGTTTTTCTGGCAGATTTTTCTTTTAGTTAATAGATCTAACATTTATTTGTATTTTACCATTTTTCTATTATGAAGAAGAAAACTATTTCACTCCCTCGTAGTTTCAGGTGAGATCTGTGAAGAACCCAGATAAACAGGTGAAATGACTGAGCATGAAAAGCACTCTGACTGTTGGCAAAGATGTATCTGGTGCAGAGCAAATAAGTAAAGAAAAAAAGAATAGGAATCTTTCTTCAGTCTCACAGCAGACACTGCAAGAGTATTTTCAAATGACCCAATAGGTGTGTGACAGTACCCCATTAACTTAGGGAAGTGAATTCCTGTGTGTGTCTGGGTGATCTTAATCCTTTAAAGGTATTTTTAATCTCTGACAAACACTGGTACTCTTACTTTTCTTAATAGCTAGAGAGTTTAGTCTGTTTGGACACTAAAAAAAATACTGTGCTTTCTTAACATAATTATGTGGTGATTCTTAAATCCTTTTCATGTGCCTTGCACATGGATAACGTGCTGAACCAGAGAACCTATTGGATGTATATAGTTATCTGTCAAACTACTAAATGCTGAATGTTTTTAATAGCATAATATACTAATTGTAATAAGTGTCATTCATGATGTCATTTCACTCTGTGCTGAAGGCCTTTATAACACAATCCTTCATTACTGCTAAATGGGAAATTTGAAGGTATAATTACAGTAGGTAAGTGTATAGTGGCAGTCCCTCAGGTTGCCTCCCAGACACTGTTTTTGAAAAATCCCTTATAGACTTTGAGATGATACAGCAGCCTTTTCCTTGGAGACCTCCTCAGGACTTCAAAAGTAGAAGAATGGGAAAGAATATTCAACTGTTGATCTTAAGCTGGAGTTCTATGAAACATCAGAGGCTGCTGTGAATTAGCAGGGCTCAGTAAGATTTCAGGATCTACTCCTTAGATATTTTGCCTTCTTAACCTGAAAATAAAGGTGTGTGTATCCAAATAGACCTGTTTTTTATCTGAAGTTGGGTTGCTTTATGGAACTAATGAGCAGGAAGACTCTTATTGAGATCCAGTGGATAGAAGACAAAAGAATTTTTGTTTGGATGTTGTCATACAGGCACATCTCATCTCTGCTGTGAGAGGTGCAGCTGATGTGCAAAAACAGCAGCATCTTATAATTAATTAAAATTATTGTTAAAATCTCTTGGAAAACAGCAATAGATATGACAAAATGTCCCCTGCTGCCCTGCTGTAGTGATTGATCATGTGAAGTGAAACAAGATTAATTGTATTTAACCAAATTATATAAGGCACAAAGTTTGTGTGTGTTTGTCTGTTGCTGTATGGGCTTTCAGAGGGTGGCTGAGGTTGTTCCACAGTCCCTTATAGGTGTAGGCAATTGTGTATGGAGTTATATCATTTTTCACATCCTCTGTGATTTTTAAATGCAGAAGGAGGAATCAATCTGACTAATATTTGTGAAACATAATAGCTGTTACTATTTTAGAGAACAGCAGAGTGTCCTGCCAGAGGAACTGACACTGGAACAGTCTTGTGCATAGGAGAACCTTGAGACAAGGTAATAAAGTTGGTTTGGGCACTGCCAGTCTGCAGTATGGCACAAGTAGAGGTCATGAAGTACCTTTTCAAAATATGAATTAAAGAAAGGTGGTATATTTGCTAAAGGGGAAAGAATTGGGGCATGCAATTTTAAACAAGAGTCTGCATAATTTGAAAAGGTTAAGTTAGTGAATAGACAACTAAAAAGTTTACAATCAAGTTGGATCAGAGCGGAGGTTGTGAGAGGACGGCACAAGACCTGACACTGACCATAGATTGACTGGATGGGTTTGCCCCCTCTGTCTCTACATGGGCTTTCAGAAGGTGGCTGGGGTAGTTTGATTCTTCCTTTTTCAACTTAACAGGTGGTGTTTTAAGATTTTAATTTTTTAAGGAATCTAAAGGCTGTAAACTGACTAATGTGATAGTCCTGGGACTAATACTGAATCATAGTGATGAAGTGGATTTTTACAGCTTTTGTGATTCATTTGTCTAATGTCAAAGATAAGGTTTCTTCTCATCCTTGCTGTGACTTTCTGTTTTCATTGTCTGTAGGTAATGAAGATTCAGCATCCACAAAGTTTTTTCCAGCAAAAGCAATTCCCTTTGAAAAGTAGATCTATGCTGAGGTATTTCATAGTGTCTGTGTTAATATTACTGTTAGTAATAGTATTAGTACTATCAGTATAGTATCAATATATTACTATCATAGTTAATACTACTATTTGATATTATAGGAGTTCAGAAAGATGGTGATCAAATCTGTGTTTCACAGAATCACAGGCTGGTTAAAGTTGGAAGAGACCTCTAAGGATCATCTGGACCTGTGAAGCTGCTTAAGCAGGGGAGTTAAAAGGCAAGATAAGAGATTAGGCAGACACGATTACAGATGTAGACAGGGAAGCAGCAGGGTTTCAATAAATGTCCAGGCTAACATCCTTAGACAGCAACTTCAAGTGGACTTGGTATGACAGGTGGGCTGGAGCAGCCCCTTGTGAAAACCCAGAGCTCAGAACTGTGTTGGCACCTTATTGACAGGCTTTTTATTTTCACTGAGAGTTACAAAGCCTGACGTGGTAGGCTCCTTCTCTGCTGCTGAAGGAGCTAACCTGGGAACCCTGATGCATCGGGAATTGTCTATAAGATCTGCTTGAAGGGGAGGAATTATCCTTTTCTTTAAATATTGGATATCGTTGCTTTAAAAACCCCTCACTTTAAAAGAGAAGAAGGGAGGGAAGTGTTTTCGGGTGCTTCGTTTCCTTCATTCGCTGTGCCTTTTCAGCATACAGTCAAAGGATTAGTCTGAGGGTTCTTGAATGTGGAAATGTCTACACATGTTTCTTTTTAATGAATAGCAGCTCTTGATAGAACAACTTCATAATTCTGACATCCTCAGAAATGACCAGTATTAAAAATCTTTCTGTATATACCTAATGCACTTTCTGTGGCTTTGTAGTTGTTTGCATTTATTTGCTAAGATATAGTACTTGCTTAAAGATTCCAAGGATACACATGTGCTTTTGTAGTTTTCATTATGCTTTAGAAAATAAGCTAGGACTGCACAACTTTGTCACTGAAACTGCATTCCCTGCAGGGCCTGCAGTATTTATTCACTGTGATTCTATAATATCACAACTTGACTTTTTTCTACCACAGAGGTTTTTTTCCTTGTCAGGAAGAACTTAAAAAGACTGATATCTTGTTATATAAATATACAGATAGGGCTTCACAGGTTAATATAAAAAAATGGGCATAGTAAAATAGGTAAACATAAGCAAATATATTTAGTAGTTATTGTAATCAATGCAAGTGCCCTTTTAAATTTTTGAAGTTAGGTTGCTATGCCGTAGTAACTATGAACATCATTGCCCAGCACTCGGGGTTTGGTAGCTTGGCAATTGGATTTGCACACTTGAAAATTCCCTGGTTTGTTTTCTGTAGAATTTAAATACATTGTTTATTTCTGGATAAACAATAGGCTTCTAGCTGAGTGCAATAAGCAACCAGAAGGAATGTTGTAGGCATGTGGTGCCTGTTTGTATGGATTAGGCAGTAGACATCTACATGCTTTTATGTGGTTCTTCATTCTTTGCTTTTTTTGACTGTATAGACAGTGCATTATACAGTGCTGCTGACAGCTGGCAATTTCTGACTTCCCAGTAGAACTGGATTTTAAGAAGATGGAAATATGGAGTTAAACATGGCTTCCTGAAGCCTTACCTGGTGGAAGTAAATAGGAGTTTCGTAGTAGGTGTCAGCAGGCCAAGATTTGAAATTTATTGTTATTTTCCTACCCTTAAAAAGAAAAAGCAAAGTGTTTTGGGAGATCAGAGATGGGATCATTTTGGTGGCTAGAAGAGTACAGGTGACTGTAAGTTTTGATGGGCCGTTAGCAATTTAATTTAGAGTGCCTTAAGAAGTGAGGACACATTAATATTAGTGTTTTGATGTCTATCCCTCACGAATCTTCCTCCCTCCAAGGATCACACCCTTGCTGCGCTCTCAGAGCGTGCAGCTCTTTCACAGGATCATGGACAGGGAGAGCACAGAGCCCAGCTCAAACCCACGTGTACACACACATGGGGCCCTCAGTCCCGACACTTTCCCTCTGCAGATCTTCTCCAGCTGCACCAGGAGTTGTGTAGGCATGGCCTCAAGAGGCTGTGCTAGGGAAAAGGAGCTCAGAAAGGGAACTGGGAGGATCTAAATGCCTTGTCTTAGTCAACAGGTGAGCGGCTAACACTCAACCATAGGCACAGTTACCTATGGCTGGTACCGTCTGAAATGGCATCTGAGCATATTGTCCATCGTGGATTACTGATTTGAAATATGAAGGGGATTATGTTTACAATAGAAAAATGTGAACTGCTAAAATTTCTGAGTCTTGCACATTTGGGCATTAAGACAACAAGGGGATATTAAAGCAAGCTTCAATTGGACCAGGAGAAAACCAAACCAAAACAAACGTGAGCCTTGACATTCTTGAGGGTTATTATTGCGTGATAGAGCCTGTTGGCCATGAGGTATTTGAGAGCTTGAATATTCACTGTTTCAGTCAGCATGAATTAATAGAACAAGATGAAATGTGCTTCTACAGATGAACAAAAGGACTCTCATGTTTTCTTGAGGGTTTATTTAGCTCTCCCTGAGAATATGGGCACAGTATCTGTGTTCATTTGATTTCTGTGAAAAATGGTAGAAGGCTTCCTTTCTCCTCCCTTTTCATTTTCCTTAGTTGAATTTTTTATGAGCTATTGTTCGTGTGGAAGGATTGATTCCTTTCAGGGAGAAGTAGAACATTCTGTCAAATTCTCCTGTTGGATGCAGATTCACATCCCTGCTGCATGGTGCTAAGGCACTTCAGAGCAATCATGTTCTGCTTAGACAAAAGTAATGCCACAAGGGAGGGTTTCGTGCACTTTGGTGGCACTGAAATGGAACTACAAAACCTAAACCCAGGAGTTTGCAAGTGTCACTTGCAACATGATGGGTGCCATAAATTAATTCTGTGTGACCTTTAATAAGAGTGAAAATCTATTTGATTTTGAGCTCTGTTTCCCTAGACAATACACAGAGTGCTAAAATCTCATGTTTTGGCAGAAAAAGAAAGATAGAGCACAAAACAATGGCTGGATTTGAAAGGCAGATTAGTTTAAATTAAAAAGGCAAACCTCATTTCTAGCAGAATATGATTGACCATTGAAAATACAAACAGCCAAGAGAATGGCAGTTCATCTCTTGGTGTCCTTCAGTCAAAACTTCAGTCAGGTGTAAGTTATGCCTTGGTTATGCCTGATTTCCCAGGGTAATTGGGTGTCAGTCTGCAGCTGCATTATGCAGGAGGTCACACTTGATGTTTGTTATGATCTTCATTGGTTTAAGATCAGAAACTATAACATGAGCCAAATTGAATTAAATGGTGTTCATATTTGTCTCTCCCCCCCTCTCACAGGTACTACAGTGCTACCATTTTGCAGATGTCAGGAGTGGAAGATGACAGGCTTGCAATCTGGCTGGCTGCACTGACAGCATTTATAAACTTTGTTTTCACTCTTGTGGGAGTCTGGCTTGTTGAAAGAATGGGTCGCCGGAAACTTACGCTTGGTAGCTTAACAGGTGAGTGTTTCATTAGTGTATTTTCCTCATAATAATTCATGAAAGGAAAATAAAATTTCAAGTGCAATTTTTTTCAAAGTAGTCCTCTTTAAAATTACAGTGTTGTTGCCATCTTCTCCCTGAAATCATATAGCTTTTCAAGACTAGTAGTATAGTATCACAATTAAAAGCTAATTGAAAAATGACAGTGTGTTATTTTTTCAGGTGAGTTTCTCCTTCAAGCTGTATTTAACAATGTTTTTATTTAGCTTTAGCTTTTTTTTCCAGTTTAAGAATCAAATGCTTGGAACTTCACAGCTGGTTGGTTTTTAAATCTTCTATGTAATTCCTGGCTGATTAACTAAAATTCAGAACCATCCACTGAAGAAGTACCAGAGAAAACATACTGGATAGCCATTGCAGCAGTTAAAAAGTAATGCAGTTCTTTGCATAGTTATCTCAGATACAATACAGTAAACACCTTATATACATTAATGTTATTTTAATTCATCTCCTGTATGAGATACTAAGGGACAGAATTCTGCATTTGTATGTTTTTTCCTAACATTCAAACACTGAAACTCATCACGTAGTCTCCTGGAAGCAGGAAAAGGCAGAGTGAGCAGCCTCCCTGTGTTCAGTGTCCTGCCATTACTCTGGTAATTCCCTGCTTGTTCCTGCCTTATGTGCTTGTTCTGGCTGAAGTGATCTGTGACTGATGCTTGCCTCTGGCTGAATGTCTGGAAGATTTGAACATTTTCAAGAACAGGGTTTTGAAAGGAGAAACAGTTCCTGCTCCTCATGAAATAATGTTCAGAAATGTTTAGCTGGGAAGGTTTAATGTCTCTCTGGTTCTGTTGTTGCTGTCAAGGATCTGAACTTTTAGTTAGTGCAAACCAGTAGAGAGGGGGACTGGCTGCAATGTCACTGGCCATGTAGAGTTCCCAGCTCCTTGCTGAGTTACTCTACACTCAGTGTTTGAATGTGTGTATATAGGCAGAACAGTGACTACACAGTGACACGTCCGGTTTGGTACACAGTTACTCAAATTTTTAAATTAAAACATGTAGTTTGGAGACAATTTGGTGCTCCAAGTTGCAATAAATGTGTATTTGTTCTGTTATCATTTTGCCTTGGAGTCAAAAAACCTGAAGTGTTTTTCACTGTCCAAGTTCAGAAATGTGGTCGTGGAGGAGGTTGTAAAAGCACATTACTCACATCTTAAAAGATATGAACAAAAATCTCAAGTCTCTACTTTTATCAAGGTCTGCGTTCAGATCCCTTTAAATACATCTCCCCTGTAAGTTCTTTTATGCCTCCAACCAGTCTGTTTTCACTTGTCTTTCTGTGAAGTGGATTTCTCCAGGCTGATGCTTATAGTGTTTGGGTGCTGTATCTCCCTTGTACTCTATTGGAACAGAATATTGGTTGATTGGTTGATTGATTTGGCCCCAATAATCCCAAATGTCAGGCTGGCCCTTCAGGAATTAGTTGCTTATCTGGACCGAGCTGTATATATATGATCAGAGATACTTGTTTTTTGGCTCTGGTAACATATTCACAGGTTGTACATTTGAAATGTAGACATAAATGTCTCTTACAAAGCATATTAGTTGTAGAACAGAGGAGGACATAGAAATAAGACACAGAATTAACAATGGAGCATAATGCATTAAAGGGTTATTTACTAATGATGCTTGGACACAAAGTAATTGTTGAGTAAAAACGGTCTCTCTTCTGTGGTCGGTTGCTGGCGGTCAGTCAACGTGAGCCATGGTGCACTGCTTGCTGTGGTTTGTATCACACAATCCCTCCTTAAGCAAAATACAAATAATGACAGTAATGAAATCACACATCGTCTCTCTGTGCTGTTTACAACTTCTTTATGCAACATTTGACACTTTGATTTAGGTAGTGGTGGATATGATGTGCTCCTTAGCAAGAGTGCTGTGTAGTAGAATGATAATTACTAAATCTGCTGATGGATTTGTTTTCCATGTTGAGTTTTCTCATGAGGTAAACATATTTTTACTGCTCTGCTTTGGTTTGCATTTCTAAGGACATTAACTTTCACAGTGAGTTATTACTGGCAGCTTATGTGGTCTTTGGGGAAGGCAGGTACGTCCCAGTCTCCCACTGCACAAAACAAAGACAAAACTGCTGCTTTTGCCCACTGCTGCATGGCTGTGGGGTTTTGTTTTATTGATAAAGGCTAACTTATTAGATGTTTTATACATGAAAACCTGCAAGAATAACCAGTAGAGAGATAGT
This sequence comes from Dendrocincla tyrannina, assembly GCA_035047865.1. Lineage (NCBI taxonomy): Eukaryota > Metazoa > Chordata > Aves > Passeriformes > Dendrocolaptidae > Dendrocincla > Dendrocincla tyrannina. The sequence goes on from JAWWMP010000041.1 coordinate 13,738,921, forward strand.
AACATTAATATTTTGATTAAAAGCCAATATACTGTAATTTCATTTTGTAAATCATGCACTTTTCCTGCTTCCTGAAAACATCTGAGAAAAAGCTATTTTATATTTAATGTATCTTTATAATTTTCAAAATATTAGAAGCTTCTGAAAAATTGAGCCTTTCAGATAACCTTGGGAAACTTACAGTAAATTGCTGTTGAAAAAATTCTCACCTTTTTAGTTCTCTTTACTACAGTTACTGATTCCTCTTAGTTTCACAATCATTTTATTATCTTGGTATCATTTCTTTGTCTTTCTTCTTTTTCTTAAGTTCTTTCTTCAAAGCTGTTAATTGGGAACCATGCAGGAATTTTGACAAGTGTGTTACCATTTTATTTGTGTTCTCCATTTTCCCCTCCAGAAACTGTCAGTTTGAAAGCTTGGTGGTACTTGGGCATTGGACAATTTGTATCTTTCTGTAACAGAGAGGATCTAAAATATCTTCAGGATATTTCCTTTCCCCCCCCCATCTCAGCTAATGATGTGCTGTAATTGTTTGGTTTTGTTCATCATAGCAAAATTTCCCACAGAATGAGAACATATTAAACTTCATTTCCCAAGTTTACATATTGAGTACTTTTCCAAAGAAATAAGACATTTACAGAGGTACTGACAGTGAATGTATTTTGTTAACTTCAAAGACAGACAAAGCATATTTAAAAAGAATATAAGTAAGATTATAGGCCCTGTCTAAAGATATTTTCTGTCTGGTTTATGACATTTTGAAAGTACAGTAAATCTAGTGCAATATCCAGCCTGCCCAGAACACTGGCATTGTTAGCATACCAGCCACAGCAGCACAAAACCAGCTATGGAATAAACTGAATTGTCTTGCAGTGGGTCGGTGCTTTCTCCACCTATAGGTTGTGACTCAGTTCAAGGTCTTAGTTGCCTCAGTTCAGGTAAATGTGCTTCAGCCTTCTGCAGTTCATGCATATTCCTGCCTATTAGCCGTGGCTGCTGCACAGGCACATTCATGGATAATTTTATTACACGCCTTTGAACTTAAGATATTATTTATATCTCAAGAAAAGGTTTCCGCATACGTGGTGGATTTCCCACAAGGAAACTTTTGCTTTTTTCTTTGAAACATTCAAACCCACCCCCAAAACTGCCAATACATCCTTTCTGCTTTCCGCCCTCCAAAAAATAATTTAAACCCCAAAATAAAGACTAGCAAACGCATAATTTCTCAAAGATTATGAGACTGACATGATGAGGGTTTTAGTGTAATGGCATTTCTAAAGGTTCACATAGGTGTGTTACTGAGAAAATTACATGCTTCTAACTTACAGAGCAAAGAGATGAGGAGGAGTATTTGGAATTTAATACAATGTCCTTCATTTGCCCTTAGTCATTAAGCTAAATCACTGCACACTTGTAAATGTATGCTACCTTCTTGCTGGGATGTGCTTCAGTGCTTTGTGAGTCTGGTTTTATGGGGTAAGGATAATGTTATCTTGTCGTTAGTCACTAATTCACAAATAATGTTCTGACTAATTTCTACTGCTATTACTAGATCAGGCCATACATGTTGTCTGTGACCTCTCAAATAAAACATGCCACATAAATAGTGAGTACTCAGATAGGTGTATAGGGTATCTTATACAATGTAGATCTCAATGTCTCATTTTCTAGCAAGATGTAAAGGTTTTATCAGTCTGAGTTTGAGGCACTTGCAGCAGTATCACAAGTAGTGAGGTTTGTCAATTTTCATTAAATTGATACAGTATATTGTGTGTGTGTGAAGAGTAAGGCAGGAAAACTATTAATGATGTTCCAATAATGGCCTGTTCACAAGATATGAACCATTTTTGTCATCTTCTCATTTTGCCCAGCTCATGCACATGGAAATTTTTTGGGGGGAGAGAGGAGCAAACAGATGGAAGGAGAGTTTTTCCTAGCAGGTGTTATGTGTGCTCTTTGAAACAAGATCAGAAATTGATGTTGGACATTTTGATGTTGTTTTTATTAAAAGTCAAATTTCTCTTATTTCACAAAGGGAAGTAGAGTCAATGAAAAAGCTGATGCTATTTTTTTACCGGAATGTCTGCAAGTCTGGGTGTGGGAGTAGGAATAAATGTGGTGATTTCAAAGTCACTATTAAATTTTGACTTTACAGCCTTGTTGTCAACACAGAAAATAATACAATCCATTCATTCATGCAGTTGTCAATTCCACTTAGTAAAGAAGTCTCAACATATTAATTTAATATCAGGACATTAAACGTGATGCACCTTTAACATCTTTAATGATGCAGACTTTAACATCTAATATAAGATGCCTGAAGATGTGGATGTAGTAAAGGGTATTTTTCTTAGGTTCTCATCACAACTCCTTAGTGAATACTGTGTGCATAGTAATGAGGTGCCTTGCTTTCCCAAGCAGAGTTCAGTTCAACAGAGAATTATTTCATATGCTCTAGACCAAAGTATCACATTGTTCTTTGTCTGTTTTAGGTACTGCTGTAGCACTCATTATCCTAGCTTCGGGATTTTTGCTGTCAGCTCAGGTCTCGCCAAGAATCACACTTAATCCGCCAGATCCTTCACATCAAAACTCTACCTGCACAAAATACAGGTGAGATTTCATGGTCATTCATTCAGTCTTCTGGAAGATTGTTTCCAATTAACTGAGTTTTACAACTTAGTGGGAGTAATAGTTATTCACAAAGTCCAGTACAAGGAACTAAACTGAACAGCTAAAGCTAAAATCCTAACTTCCCTTTGTAGAAAAAATTAGACTCTTTGATTAAATTCTCTGAGTAATCTTTTGGAGTTTCTTGGAGTAAGTAAGGTGGTTAAGTGGCAAATTCCACATTTACATCCTCTGATATATGACACCTGCTACAAGTGGAATATTTTACAAGGAATCTATAAAATTCCTTGCTTGCTGTTTTTCGTCTGCTTGCGGATTTGTCATGCATAACAGCTGTAAACTCTTCAAGGATATGTATTTCTAACCTGTTGTTTTCCTGAGCAGCAAAAATAATCTTCAGATAATTAGATACCAATTAAACATGATGGGTTTGATCTATTTTTCTATAGTAGGTAGAAGATGCACTTCAATGTGCAATCATAGCTTCAAATAACATTACTTCTGGGTTTTAGGAATGTGTAATTTTCTATATTTTATGGGTTTGGCTCACATGTGAGTGCTCTTTTGTTCATTTAGCTGGCAGATTAGAAAATTCCTTATTCAGAGAAGACTAGTTCAATGCCTGAAGAAATTACACATGTTCAACATCTGTTTTACACATGATTGCAATAGAAATAAATATCAAGAAAGAAAAAGTGCACTTCTAGTTTCCTAGAGATATTGGCTGGAAATACAGTTCACAGCTGTTCTTCTGCCAGAGCAATGTCTTAGGTGAAAGATTCTGAGGATCTGGGGAGGGGATGGAAGGTCTTCACTGAGTATAAATAGATACTAATAACTGCAGCATGAGATACTATTAGATATAAGGATTCCTACATGCAAAAACCTGTATTTTTACTTGTTTTCTACTGCAGAGTTACCTATATTTTGCAAATTTTGAGTTGAACCTGTCTACCAATGGCAAGTAGTCTGGTTAAAAGATATAAAGGGGGAAGAGCTTCCAAATGCCCTCCTTTCTCAATAAGATTACATTGAAAGAAGAATGTGAGAAGGATTTGCCTAGGACTTCGGTTAACTGTATGGAAAGGATATCTGGAGAGAGCAGATGCACCCTTTGCAGAACTTATAGTTTCTTATTTAAGAAAACTAGCTGATTGCATAACCTGAAACAATATCAAATCTGCATAGAACAAATATGGCTTGTCTACCTTAAAAAATAATGAAAAAATATTCGACAGAGTTTTCATGTTTCAGTCAACCACAGCCAGTCAGGAAGGAAATGTAGTCCCACTACAGCTTGTGTGGTGTGCACTTCTGGGCAAAAGCATGAAAAATTAAAGCAGGTAGTTCTAGTAAAAGTGTGTTGTTTCATGAATTACTGGAATACTTCATGTTTTTCTGTTCTGAAATCTGTTGTGATGTCTGTTTCTGATGCGAAGTGAGCAAAAGCAGATACGATCAAATTCCTAGAGTCTGGAAAAAGAGCAATAAAAGAATTGAAATATTTTTGTTTGAGAGTATTTTGAAACAGAAGGAGCTCTCTTTGTTTAAAGATAAAAGTGAATGAGGGGGTAGAAATAATCAACAACATGTGAGAAGGCTTTAGGTGCTTCAATTTTAATCTTATGCTATGTTTTAGTAGAAAGACACAAAAGCCAGGAGAGTTGAAATTAATAAATGGATGCAGTTGCCCACAAGCCACAGGATTAGGCTAGAATACCCAGTATTTAAAAGGATTAAAAAAAAAAAAAGGATTCATATGCTTAATAACTTTCACATTTCTGTGTCTGAAATTGTATGAATTTTCATCCTTCAAAACATCCCCAACCTGTGATTCTGGTAGAGTTAAAGAAGAGTATTCCTTCAATATCACAAATATGAGTGTTCATTATTTCTGGAGGGTATGACATACAAGTGTACATTATACTTGACTTGGAAAAGTGTCTGTTGAAGAACCGAGCATCCCTGATATCTGTGCACATTGTCAATAAGCTGAATGAATTTTTTTTAATTGTTTTTCTCATGAGAAAGTAGATGGTGTTTTCATCATTTCACTTGGGTTAGAAGAAATTTAGCGTAATATGCATGGTCTTGGACGGAAGGGGAGGTGGAGACTGCAAACCAAAGGAAACCTAAAGGCTGGAACTTACCTTGTATGACTCACTTCTCTCTCCTTTCTGGCCCTGGAGGTATTCCCCATGGCAGTTAGGGAGTTGAAGTTTTGGAATCAAAGAGATTCTCAAATTTGAGGATTTGGAAGTGAAAGTCTACTCTGCATAATGCCAGTCTTGCATACTTTCTTTGCTGCTCTAAGCATAATGGCAGCACTGCTGTACAGATAGCCACCATGTAGAGAGAGTTCCAAGCAGGATATCCAACCAGAGTAAAAGGGGGTAGCTTAATGGCAGGGGTCTCTTGCTGTTCCAACAATGTTTCAGCTTGCTCCAGTATAACTGCTGGTATCTCAGACTGCTTGGCATTGAATCTTGCAAGCCTACAAGAGGTCTCACAAGTTGGGGAAAAGCAAAAGGCAGCAGGACTTCAGAAGATGAACACATAGTGCCATCTCCTGCTTTTAAATATGTGTGCCTACACAGATGCACCTCATAGCCTTCTCTGGGAAGTGGTGACGCAGTGCTTCTCTGAGGTGGGGTATACCTAGAGTATAAACCTGTCTGCAGCCTGGGCATTGCATAGTGTGAGGGTGTTTCCTAAATATAATTTGCATTTGTCTTTGCCAAAATCTGTTTATAAGTTACGAAAACTTCAGTAAAATTTATTTTGCTGACAGAAGTTTCACTGATATTGTGCAGAGTAAAAATGCTTTTTATGTTAGCAAATCTGTTGGGTTTGAGTAAGAGTTTGGGTTGGTGTCCATTAAGAAACCCTTAGAGCTACTACAGTCTGTTTGCTTATTGTTCCTTCACATCCGTATTCCTCTGCACAGATTAATTCCTGCTGCTCAAATAACAATGAAGGTAGAACAGACTAGCAAATAAAGGGCACAGTCATTGTCCTAATTCAAAACAGCACCTAGGGCTTGAATACTGTGTTCTGAAAGAGCTGTGCTGTGCAAACAGAGTAACAAGATACCTGGACATGGTTGCAGAAAACAAACAAGTAAGATATGCTATGAATATCAAACAGTATTTTCATTTGGTGTAGAGATGCACAACGTCATAGTTAAACAGGCAAAAAGTAATCCATAAATCTTTGAAAAAAAAAAGTGAATCATGGAAATAATGCACAGTCAGCAGAACACTCCAAACACTGAAATTTGTTTTGCCTCATCAGAGGTGGAAGTGGCTGTGTGTCTCACTGAGGAGAGGCAAGGTGAATTCTCTCTCTGTGCCATCCTCAAATCAAACTTCATTTTCACATTCAGCTGTGTAAGGTTGTGTAGATATTTACAGTGTCACCACCTGCTTTATTTGAGCTTAATCTTCTCAGCAGCTGAGATCTGTTACCATCAAGGCCACGGGGAAGCTCAGAGGTAAATTTAAGAATACAAACCAACATTGCCCCAAAATTTGTCACCTTAGAAATTAAAAGATGAACTAGCCGTTCCTATTCTATATAACTTCCTGTTTTTACTGGGAACTTGCCTGGTTCTGCAGGGAGGTTGAGGTTAGAGCATGTGTACCACCTACCCTCCCACCTTTTCCCAGTCTGTAAGGAATCAATGGTGTGACTGTTTGGGACATTGAGCCACTTCTGTAAAATGATTGTTTTCCTGCTGCATTATATTCTTGGGCCTTTTGTGTCCTTTCATTCATGTATCTATCTCTCCCACTGCACTTCTTGACACTTGTTCAGCTGCAGAAGACATAATGTGAACTTGCTCTTCTTAGGCAAAATTTTTCACCTCTATTGCTATATGAAAATGGTAAATATTGTGTTAAGCTTAGGTTAACCCTCATATCTTAAGGAGATAATACCTGTGCACAGGAAGTTTCTCAGGGTCCTTCCTGGACAGATTTTCCTCAGGCTGGTTACAATAATACAGGCGGTGCCAGCTGTGCTGGGCACACAAGGGCTCTGTTGTTCCTCTCTGAATCAGTCACCCTCACGTGGTTTATGTTCCTAAGCTTGTTGTACAAATACACACCACCGAGATGGAGACACCAATAGTCAGTCCTCTTACTACATAGCCATTTTATAAGGTAGCTAAAGAACAGAAATATGTATTTTCTTTATGAATGTAGCAGAAATATGCAATTTTGATCAGTCCTGACAAACTCAGCTAACCTAGTAACTGAAGCTGGGTTTGTTGTATTTAGTAGCCTTAGGATGCATATAGTAGGTGTATAAGCTGTTGTACTCGATTTTATTGACATAACTCATTGACAATCTGATTTACCAGCAAAGTGTAGGCATTGGTATTTTTCTTAATGTCACAGTATCATGGAACTAGTATTTTTGAAAGTATGATTCTTGTTTTCTGTTTCTAATGTCAAAGTGCTTGAGCTACTGGTGTTTCTGATACCTGAGAATTGCAATAATAAATATAGTAATGTGTTTTGACCATTAAGGTCAGAAAATTATGGATATGTAAAGAGATAAACATGATTGAGAATACTTTTGCCAGGTCTTATGAGGTGTAATTAGAATTCTGATAGTTTATGTTGTAGAACTGTGAAATGACTTCTACGTAGTCTTGAAATTCACTAAGTAAATAATATAAAACTATAATGCTTGGTAATAACTTTCCCTTTGCTGACATGTTGCTCCTATCAATCAAAACTTGTAATTTAGTTTTAAATTATAAAGAATAGGAAGAAATATGTCGGTCCATGTAGCGAGCATCTTTAATTGGAGTGAGGAAAAACTTATCTCTTGAATTTAAATGCACAGATCTGAAAAATTACTTACCTGAACTGTAATGTCTGTGAGTACAATGCAGTCCCTGTAACTATTGTTAACATTTCCATGTACTTTGACTCAAATTCTGCACTAGTGAGAAAACAAGGTGTTGTTATTCATATAGTAATCTACTAACACTTCACATCTCTGCTAATACTTCTAAGACTTTGCTGTTTAACAAAAACTGAAACAATGCTTAGGGAATTATTTTTTTTAAATCTTCCAAAGTGATGGTGTTATACTTTACATGGTCTGCAAGTTTTAGTCACACGAGGATGATTTTAATCAAATTTGAGCACAGCTTTCTATCTGATCTGCCTGGAAGCTGGGAGTATGGAATCTCTGTGTAGGGTCTCTTTGGAAGAGTAGTTTTACAGATAAATTATACTACAGAGACTGCCACTGCATCCAAAATAAAAGTACATGTAAGTCAGTTATTATTCCTTATTGTCTGTGTTGCTCAGTTCCAGGAATAAATCAGGAAGCTTTTGTTCTGGGGGCTGTATAAATTCAGAAAAAAAAATAAGAAAGACAAGAAACAACTGATCCGTATGAACGAGTAGATCAGGACCCTTTTCCTGTCAGCATTCCAGCAGAATCTGCTGCCAAGGTGTTATAGCAGTAGTAGCCATGATGATCTAAGGATCAGGCAAGGTTTGGAGGGAGTAATTTCCTTTATAGGACTGTGATAGGTGGGAAGAATTGATGAGCTTTTGGGGTCCTCACCAGATCTAAAGCAGAAGTAACAAACACCAGGAGGCCAAAACCAGTTGCTCTGAGGTTATATAAATTATATGGCATAGTTGAGGCAAATGAGCCTTTGTGCAGAAGGTTTAAGGAACATACAAAGGCAGCTAATGTGTGGCTGGCGTATCAGGAGCGATAAGGATTCAGTAATGGTCTGGAACTTTAGGGAGCACACTAGAGAACAGTCTCAGTGGACTAAGTGGAGCAGGAGCCTGATTTGAAGATGAGAAAGGGGCAATCATGTTTGAATGTAACTGTGATTTAGATCTGTCGGAGTATCTGTGTGGTAAATTGCAGGCTTGCAGCTGGCATATGAGTACTGTAATTATAAATGATAGCTTTTCCATATGGACATCACTGAGTGGATGCATGTGTGGTATCACATGTGGAGGCATACCTAACAGAGAGCTCGTAGACCTTACTGTCATTTGGTCTGCTACAACAGCAGGGAAGTGCTCTTGAAGTCCAAGTGGGTTTCTCTCATTCTTTGTTCAATATTGTATTTCCTGTGTCCCAGATACAACAGCTTGAAGTGGTATCTTGCAGTTAGCACACATTTTAACCTGTGTACAGCATCCCCTTTGTTCTTGTCCAGTTATATTTAATCTAAATCTAGTCCTTCACTTTTGGAAACAACACAGGGATCATCAGAATTATAAAGAAGGGCTTGATTTCCTGCCTGAGGTGCAATGAAGCAAGTGCAAACAGCTCAAGGCCTCAGACACAAGCATCAGGTCGTTTTAAATGTGGTCCTAAATGAGCTTGTGTATAAAAATGAAGTAAGCCATTTACTGAAAAACACCTAAGTTTCCTAGTTGTGTAGGTGGCTGAAAGAATCAATATCCTGGCACATGAACAGAGCTGATAAGTCTACTGCAGTGTTTGTCCAAAAGTCCCTATACTTTTTTTTGTGGAATGAAATACTTTGGCTATTTGGAGTCATCAGTTGCCTGTGTCCCTTGCTGAGTCCAGCTGAGTAGGCGTGCCCTGACCAGTGATACTTAGCTCAGCTATCTTGGGCATTTTTTTTTGGTTGGGGCTGGAGGGAGGGACATTGTCTGGTTTTAGACAGGAAAATGCAAGCATAGAGGCCAGGAAGTCTGTTGGTGTTTTATAAGGAGCTGGAAAGCAACTACACTGCATGCTAAGGGAGGCAGAGGACTGTGTGCATAACCAGTCCTGAGAGCAAAGAGTAAATCTGAGGACATACCAGGGAGGATGAAAGATCCACCTGGCCTAGGATCATGCTTCCAGTGTGGCAAACAGCGAGCAGGAAAGACTAGAAAGCAGGACAAAGTGACATTCCTTACAGCCTGCAGTGTTTTGCAGGTTATGTTCTCTCTGGGCGGGATGTGCTATTCCTCAGTAAATACTGCAAGACCCTACATTGAGCCTTTCCTTCCTGAGACAGTTTTTATTGTTCCTGCAGTTCTATGAGGAAAGCCTTCTTCAGGAATATGAATATTTGCATCATACAGAGCAGGAGCAGTGGGTTCAACGAGTTCACAGTGGTGAAATTTATTCTGTGGAGAAGACAGGACATGGGCAAAATGTCCTTCATACTTATCTCGAGTTGGAAGGGATCCTTAAGGATCATCAGGTCCCACTTGTATATTGCAAATGTATCAGATTTTCACACATAAATCCTTCTTCACATACTCAGGCTGCTTATGCAGCATGTGCTCAGTGTGAATGTTGAATCCAAAAGAAGTGGAAAGAGTCTGTCCCAAAAAATGTCTGTATTTGGGAACACTTTGAAACTGTTGAGTGGCTGTTATGCTACTCACGTAGTAGAGTATTAGGAAATCAGGTGTTACATTCTGTCAAAGAGCTACACAGTCCACAACATATTGTAAGGTTCAGTTTGCATTTCTGTAACCAGACAATAGGAACCTACTGACACATTTTGTAATTGGATATAGAATACAGAAGGCAAAGTTGAAAGTGCTTTAAAATACAGCTAAAAGGAAAATCGATTAAATGTTTTGAAATGAATAATTTGGAAATTAAGGTCCACCTTGAAAAAGACAAAATAGTGTGACAACAAGAGAAATGACATTTGCAGAGCAAGGGCACTGGGCAAAGGTCTTTTAGTGCTAAATCACTCAACAAAAAGTGGCAAGGTACAATTTTCACCTCAAATTATGAGACTGCTGAGAATTGTAGGAAAGTCATTACTTACGAGGTCATCTTGCAAATTTAAAGCACAAAATGTAATGACAAACCAAACTTAAGTATGGAGTAGTCTAAGCAGTGGGAGAAAAAGCAATTGTGAACCTTTCATTGGCATCTGGAAGGTCACTTTGGCAGGTCAGAGATTTTATTTGATATCTTTAGAGACTGCACTAGGGGCTAGTAAACTATGCTGATAGGAAGAAAAAAACAGTAATTTTGGTATCAAGAAAAATATGCACATCTAGTCAATTAATAATTCATCCAGGCACTGTAAGATCTCTTTGAAAGAGGATGGAGTTGTGAACTTTGTGATGAACCTGTAACCTCAGAACAGTTAGTCAGGCAGGCTGCTCCAGAGCAGAGCATTCTGAAAGCTGCTGGTGCTCAGGCTGACAAGGGACCTTGAGGGACCTCAGAGGTAGTGCTGTCTGTCTCTCTAAATGTCAGTTATTCCTGGTTGGTCAGATACAGGGGACATGTTGATGGTGTTGGCAGAATCAGAGAGGAATTGCAGGTTTGGGGGATGCCTAATCTTCTAACAGCCCATCAGCTTCTCAGTAAACACGCTGTGATGATGAAGCAGGAACCCAGAAATCCCATTCCATGGCAGTCCCCCAGAAACTGGGAGGCCAGGCTACTGACACTTTTGTTCTGTTGAGTTCGTGCCACACTGACCTGCAAAGAATTGGGTGTCTTTGAACTTCAGAAGCCTCACATTCCTGGTTATTGTTATTCTGCTACACAGGCTGAAGCATCTGAAGTCTAGACACTTGCCTTCTTGTTGGGTTGCCTAGGAGCCCAGCTGGTAAGCAGGGAAGGAAACAGGCACATTGTAAAACCTTTCTGCTATAATGCTGCCTGGTTTCATCAAGATCAAATAATGTCTCTCAGGTATTTCAATCTTGAATTGTCAATCTGGTAGAAAACCGTCCTGCCTGGGAATTTTCTACTGGCTCTTCACAGATGAACCTGTTTTCAAGACACTAGCTCATAAACTCAGCACAAATATAAATATTTCATGAGAAAGGAAATATATCTCCTATTTATAATTGGATGCAAGTTTCCTTTTCCACCTAGACGTTCTGGAGCATTCGTATAGAACTTTCAAGGCCATAACTGATCTGTTGTGTAGATTTGAAGAATTATCAATATTTTTATCCTAGATTTATCCTCTGACATATATTTGGGTATATATGGGTAGGGCAAATAAGAAGGTACATTTAAGGACAGAAAGGAACTTGTAGTACATAGTTACATGTCAGTAAGTTCTATATTGTGCATTTCTTTTCCTGATGTATTCTATGTCCTGTATTATTTACATTCCTCTGAGCAGGTATACCAGAATATGTGCTTAATTGCAAACTGTTTAAACAGTTAAGTTTAACAAATAGCAATGGGGATGGAGTGAAGAAGAACCTAAACCTGAAAGTACTATATATTTTATTTCTAGAGTTAACAGCCTCAGCATGGTTGGTTTTTAACTGCTTCTTTGAAAAAAGAAGGTCTTCCTGGCTTATTTCATGCTGCATCCTCTGTGATCATTAGGCTTTATTAACTGATATATATTTCTTTACTGAGTTATGAAACAGTTGTAATGTGTATATGTTGGGATTTGGGAGAAATAACATTGGTCTTCATTTTATCAAAGACAACATAAAATTTCATATCAGTGATAAAACAGTGCACAGAAGAAAGCTAAATGTTTTGAACAGCAACTGCCTACCCTAGTCTGCTGGGAGTTAGATTTGAAAGGGCTTAAAGTCTCGTATATTGAATTTCTCTGTTTCCTCTGACATAAATTGGTCTTGTCTCTAAAACCTAAAGTCAAAGCCTGATTGTAGGAACTCACTATATAGTTAATGATGGAAAATCATAAACTAAAGTGTTTATAAATAGTTATTTAACTATTCAATCTGAAAGACAAACTTTGGAAAAGCTGCAGAAAATAATGATTTAAAATTATTTAAATTGTTATGAGAAACTATAACCTCTGACATTTGGCATGACATGAAATCCAGCATTCTCTATTATGTTGAATGCCAACTGGAAGAGCAGTTGAAATTGATGATGTTAAAGGTCCTTTCCAACCTAACTTATTCTGTGATATCCAATAAAGCCAGAGGGTCAGCTGAGCTAACAGCCATATAGACAGACACTGGAATCAATAGTCAAATCTCTCCATTGTTTTTCTGAATGGGAGGGAGAAATAAATAAGATCCCTTCTGCTTCCCACCTGATGGGTTACTGGTGCCCAGCCCAAATGAGATTATGTTGTGTTATCCATAGAGTGAGCCCAGCAGGACAGAACAGACACAGCTCAGCCCTGTGGTTCATCTCTGCACTGATTCTGGGGAGGACACTGAGGAAGATGATGAGGCACCCAGTCCCCATCCTGTCCTCTGTTGGCAGCACCATAAAGATGACACTCATCACTGTGTCTCATTGTCAGTCTCTGCATTCCTGTGTCTTGCTGATGTTCTGGCTGGTCTCTAATGGTTGTCTGTGCTGCTTGATGTAAAACCTGAAAGGAATAAATCTAGAGAAACCTTGAATCCTGAAATACTCCGAAGAGAGCTGTTGCCTAAAGACCACTTTAATCTGTTAAATTCTACACATGGTGTTCACATGGAATATCATTTGCATACAGTTAACTTAAAAATCTACTTCTGCACTTGGTAGCGTGTGGTATTTGGAAATGGCTGCTTTCTATGCCAGGATGCCTTGCTGTATGTGCTGGCACCCTGGGTCTTCTTATAAATTCATGTTATTAAGAGGAACTTTGATAACATCATTTGAGTAGGCAATGTTCTACAGTTTGAAAATGTGTTTGATATCATGGGATTCTTATCAATATAAGAAAATATTATAAATTTATATGGGTTTTTAGTATTATTATTGCATACTTGAATGTATTTGTGATTTATAAAAATGTTTTTATCCACCTGCAGTGTTCTGTTCCTGTCAACTCTTGGTTACTGCCCATTGCTGTACTAATATTGATGTAACAAAATGTAACTGAGTCTCACTATTCTTGTATTGGTATTGTCCTTTCCTTCAAAAACTGATAATCGCAGAATTACAATTTTCTCATTTGTCTTTGCAAGAGAATAAATGTTTGCTACAGTTAGATAATATGATTAAATTTTATCTGAAAGGTTTGTTACATCTCCATTGTAAAAGTATTTTCTTCAGTGTATATCTCAATTAAGAATGGATTTAATGCAGCTTTCCTAATTTAAAAAAAATGCTGTTCAAACCTGAATTTGATTTGTCAGTTTAGCAAGAGGAAGGTGTATTTAAAGTAGATTTATATTCTAAATGTAGACAACATGGAAATTCTGCTGTAATTTCATAATTTAGAAAGAACACAATAGCAAGGAGCACAAATTTCTGAAATCTGGGAGAAGAAAGAAAATGCAAATGAATACACTTTTTTTAACATAGTTCCAGCCCTCTCCTTTTGCCACCTATCATATGAATTGACCTTCTTGTAATTCTTTCAGAAGCATCATAGTAAGAAGAGTTTGAATAACTAGATTTTAAGCATGTACTTTCAGAGTTTTAAAATCCACATAATCTACTTTACTGTTTAAGTTTCTTGAGTCTTTGTTATACAGTTCCTTTTACGTTTTCTCATGGTGCTGTAGTAGCTTACGCAGATTATTTCTTCATTCACTAGGTCATTGTTGTGATAAACATACTCACTCAGAAAAGATTATTTCCTTGATGTTGTTATTACAGGAGTATATGTTCAAGCTATTTTGGTCACCTTAATTATACATTTTCAGATGTTACATTTCCATTTTTATTTTATTTCCAAATTTTCACGCTTACTCTATGTTTTAAAGTTGCTCGTTATTCTATTTTTTAACTCCTAAAGTTATGCCTTAGAATATATCAGGGGCTTTACTGGAGAAGATCTATGTCTGGATCTGAGGTGGCTTCAAAGGAAGATAAATTTTTGGGCACTGGATGACTGTATGTGAATTGGCTCCATTGACATATTGTGTTGAGTTTCCACATGGAGACACATGGAATTGTGATCTCAGGCTGACACTCACATCTGTAAATGCCCAAATTCTAGTTTGGTTTTTAGGTATCATGTATAATAGAACAAGGGGGAATGGCTTCAAACTGACGCAGAGCAGGTTTGGATTAGACATCAGAAAGGCATTCATTACTGTGAGGGTGGTAAAAGTTGTGGATGTCCCATCCCTGGAAGCGTTCAAGACTAAGCTGGACAGGACTCTGAGCAACCTGGTCTAGTGGCAGTGGAGTTGGAACTAGACGATCTTTAAGGTCCCTTCCAACCCAAACCATTCAATGATTCTATAATGAGTCTTTCTCTGCAACCTCAATCTGCCTTTTTTTTAATTAAAATTCAGTCTCTGAGTGAATTCTCCTAAAGCCTTGTCAGATGTCACTGGGGCATTTGCATTTGGACCCCCAAAATGTGTTACAGAGGAAAAGGTGAAAGCAGTATGTGATAGTTTTTGGAGAAGTTCTGTTGTCTTGCCTTCAACACTGGACAACTGAACTACATGCATTACAAGACTAGGAGTGCTGTTGTTTTCGACAAGTATGAATGAATGAAGTGTTGTTTAAGCATTTATTTTTTTCTCTTTCAGTTATTGTAATGGATGTATGTTAGATCCAGACTGTGGTCTCTGCTACAAATTGAATAAATCAAGTGTTGTTGAGTCCTCCTGCATTCCTGTTGATAAAGCTTCTACAATGAAAGCAGCTTGGGGCAGGTAAGTCACTTCTCAAGATTTTTTGGACTTGTGCTCTACAGAGAGTGTATTTTATGCTATGGATAACAACTTTGCTTTTGCATAAAATGTTTCTCTTAGAACGTCCCAGAAGGAAAAAATAAATTGGCATTGCCAAAAATAGGCAATTACTTTCTAACTGTTCTAAGTAAGAGCCTTGATCCTGAGGTGTACAGCCAGTTTGGTGTAGTCTGCCACTTAGGAATTATGGCAAAAATATACTACAAATTAGGAAAATTACCTTTCCCTAATGTTTTTCTTCATTTGAGGTGGCATATTTCCTACTTATATACTTAAAGCTCTCTGAATTAATCTTCTTTTTGAATGCTTTAATTCAACTACACTTTTAATATTGACCTGCTAAAGAAACCAATCAGCTCAGCTGAATAAACTAAAATGATCAAAATCTGAAAAGTTCAAATTGTCAGAAGTGTGGATTTTGGCCACAGATTTCTGTTTCCTGTTTAAAAGCTTAAAAGCAGTGCCATGTCACATGTTACACTTGGGCTATAAAAACTTGTACAGTCATAGGTAAGTCCCAATGCAACTCCCACCTCTTTCTTACACAGCACAAAGTCACAGCAATCTGCAAGTTTTCTGAAGTACTGACTATTCTTAAGGAATTGCTTTATGAGTTGGAACATTGCCTTGTAAAGGCTTTATGAATACTTTAATAATGATTAGGGCTTGGATTAGAGTCTAGAATGGTTCAGAGCCACAAGGGAATTATGTAATTACTTCTGATAAAACTGCCTCGCCATAATTCATCTCAGCCACCCACACTCCATGAACATACTTGGGAAATAGGCAAAGGTTCGTCTGGTGGTTTGGGTTTTTCTTTTTTTATTTTTTTTAACTTTCATATGTATTTCTTAGAAGTTAAAACCAAGTGCCTTAGCGGCAGTGAGTCATATTGGCAAAGGCTGAAAAGTATGAAAATATCTACTAATTGTAGAATCGTTAATTTAAAATTGCTCTAAAATTGCCCTCCTTTTGATTTCAGTACCATTAGAGATCTTATGCCTATTAATTCATTCCAGGTGCAGAAAAGAGAAGCTTACATTTTTTGTAATCCTAATTTAAAAGCACTATGATCATTTTGGGGCTATCACAGTTAATAAATAGTGGTGAAAACTACAAAATCTCATCCAACTTAGTTGTGTGACTAATTTCAAGGGTGCATTATGCAACATGCCTTGCATATTGCTTGATATCCTGATGTGCTCTGGAGCACTTGGACTCTCATATTTGTAAGGTAACAGATGTCTTTTTGTATTCCAAGTCCACATTCATTTCCTATATGCTGTAGTTTTAAGTGTTTGTAATTGGCAAAATCATACCAGTACGCAGGAAGACATCCATGGGAACAGAAACTTGCTGCAAATAGTTGATAGATAAAATCAAACTTTATTTTAATTGGGCAGTGTTATTGTATAAGGTAGGAAATGTGGGGATCAGCAGTCCTTTCATATTCACGATTCACTCTCACATAGCACTCCTTGCTATACAACCTATTGAAGCAAACTAGATAAGAAACAAAAAAAATTTCCTTTCCATATTGCAAAATGCAATATTTTCACATTGTGCAAGAATTTCATGGCATGAGGACCTGCTTAAAATCTTTCAAGAGAAAATGAAACAATTCTAAATTTGTTATGTTGGTAGTCACTTTTTTTGGTGTGAATTGGTAGTCAATTTTTTTGGAGTGAAAGCTCTGCCTTAAGACAGAAAAACAATAAATATCCACATTTCTTTTTCCAAATATTCGTCCCCATTTCTAGTTTTTATTTGATTGATTTCTATCTTGTCTCCACCTAGTAATCAGACAGTTTTCAAAAAGCTGATCCTTCAAGCTGTGAAATGTCAGGTGGCTCCTTCTGTGCCTTCCAAGCCCTGTGGAAGAGGGAAGCATCTTCTCCTCCTCCTCACAGATACATTATTTCTGCATATTAGCCCAGAGGGAATCACCATAGGTTTTGGTTTCCAAGGGTTCACGTTCACATACAGCTCCATTTCCTCAAATTCTGAGTTTGCTTTACAGCAGAATCAGTCACACAAAGCCATAGGATTTCCCTGCCAAGCAAGGAGACTGCTGCAGGGAAAACAGCGTAGTTACATCCCCACTTGTGTCTCAGAGCAGCCAGAGTCATCTGGATTTCTCTGGCAGCAGAGGCAGAACAAGTGCCGGAGTCAAACTAACAGCTCTGCTGAAGGAAATTGCAGCCCTTGCTTTCACAAAGTTACTTTGTCACAAACTAGACGTACAGGGACAGTTATTCTAAAAATTCATGGCATTTTTACAATCAGAAAGTGGTTCGATAACTTGAAAGATGATTTTGTGATCTGTGGACAGCTAGAAACCATAATTATTACATGCAGCCTCTTTGTAACTTCAGTGTGTTTTGATGGCTTTGTGCCATCCAGTATTAAATGGATGAGTTTAAATGGCTTAAAACCTCCAGAGCTACACTGGCCTCATATGGCAAATTTATTTTGCCATCAATTATGCTCAGGAGGGAAGGAAGGGAGACCTGAGCTGTTTGTTTGGGATTTGCTGGAGCTCAGATGTGTGAGCAGAAGCAGCAGCTCTCGTTATGCTGCTGTCTGGTGCAGGAGTTCAGAGAAACAGCTTCTCCTGGACTCGGGCTGACGGTGCTGTGCAGGGCATTTCTGCTGCTGTGATCACATTTTGTTCATGATTGTCCTGCTGGAAAGCTGGGAGCTGCAGCCGTGGAGAGGTGCCTGCGGTCACCCCATGTGATGTGTGTGCACCCCCACAGCTCTGCAGCTGTGTGAAACCTCAACTGTCCTGACACTCGCTCGGGGGCTTATCTATTCCTGATATATAAGCAGCCAGCAAGGTGAGTGGTGCTCAGAGGCACCAACAAACAGAGGAGACCTTGTTATATATTTTAAAGCTCTCTGCAGCCATGCAAGCTGACATAGAAAGCTCCTGTTTATAAATTTATAGCTTTGCACTGTTTTTCACTGTTGGTCCCAAGGTACTTCAGATGTAGCACGCAATGTTTTGACTTATCATAAAATACAGTAATATATTTTTATTTGCAAGATGTGTCCCCAGGGCCAGACAGGTGTACTTAACATCACCTCTATGTTTATTGTTAATCATATTTATTTGGTTACGGTATGTTCCACATTGAGAAGTTCAGGAGAGGGGGGAGGGAAGAGAGCAGAGATTTCAGTCTCCTGTGGCTGCCAGCAAGGCTGTTTATGTTGCTGTGGTTGTCATAGAAACACAGGAAGACAATTAAAGCATCCACATATTTTTCAAGAAGAATATAGCTTTTGGGTTCTTTTGAATATGGGGATCTCAGTAGCTGGCAGAGGCTCTGGGCAAGGGAGACTGCATAAGAATAAAACTTGCTAAGTCCGAGTCAGACCTTAAGCAGCATGGGGAATGTGTAATGGGTGCACTTATAAGATCATACATGTAAGACAAGCAATAGAGATGTATTTTTTTATTATTTAATCAGTTACATAACCCTGACTGGTATTAGAATAACACAGAGAGGAGCATCTTGCCCTGGGCACCAGCCCAGGCAGGTGCTTTCCTGCCCTTGGTGTTACTGAACCAGTTAACATAACAGCTGGTGACATGCAAACCTTGCTGTCTCCAGCTCTGCCCAGGGACACATAAAGGATGATTTCAAGACAGTGAGCAAAAATATTCTTTAATTATCCACTTCTTAGTAAAACAAAAAGGCCTGTGTCTTCTCTCTCAGGGTGGTCTGAGGGTTCTGTGTGGGGACTCTGTTCTCCAAGGTTTAGGGAAGTTTTGCACTTAGCAGCACAGAAGGGCTTGCAGTTCGTGAGCGTTGAATTATAAACTCCCCATGAACTTAGTAAAAAGCATTATCCCATTCCTACAGATGGGGATGCAATGGGAAGGTTCCAGTATGAAGCTCAGGTGACACAACAGAGATCATGGAGAGAGTCCATCTCTCAGCCAGATTGGAATGTGGAGGTGATTGCTTTCAGTCCTGTGTTCTCAGAGCACAGCCCAAAATCTAGTATTTCTCACACAATTACAGTTACTCCCACAGTACTTGCAGAAACCTTGAAACTTCTGTTTCTATAATTGCAGTAACTCTAAACATCAGCCAAGAATGCTCTAGAAGAAACTTTAAATTGCATTAATATCCTTACAGTTCAAAGAATAACCACACAAGGAAAGGAGGTACCAACAGTGCCTTGACATGACATTAACCTTGACATGAGTATGTTGTCAAGACAACAGCAGGGCCACAACTGTGAGCTAAAAGGCTCTCATGAGCAACTCCGAGCAATCTTCCTCTGGAGAGAATGATGTTGATTTTATACAGTAAACAATTATGAAGAAATAATAACATCATCTGCAGATCCGGGACAAGCCTAGAAGCCATCCTGTCCACAAAATTAGCTGGCAGGTCTCCACAGTCCCCGAAGGAAGGCGATTTGAAACTGAAATCTATAAAGGGAGAAGCAGCTGAGTGATTTGCTTTCTTCAGCCATTTTTATTAACTCTGTTAGAGGAACATCTCCTGCCACAGGAGTTTAATGCTTCATGGAGAGTCCTGTTTTTGTCAATATAAAGAATCATTCCCCTCTATCAGGGCAGTCAGTGCAAAGGCAAGAGTGCAAGAAGAGCTCTGTGTTTGGGAAGCTCTTTGTTTTGCTCTGGCCACTGCTGTTCTGAGCTCCCTCCTTCCATGTAAAATTAAAGGCATGTTTGCAGATGTTCAGTAATGCTGCTGTGTGTCACTGTGTGCCTGTTGCTCATACCCATCAGTTTGCCGAGGAGTTTAACTGTATCTTGGAAAGCGGTTTTAGGGAAAAGTGGGTTTAAATTGCCTGAGCAAGGAGAGGAAGTGGGTCGGGCAGGCAGTCAAACCCTGTTTCCCACCTTCAGAAGAGTTTTCACCTCAGGAATGTGCCTGATGACCTTGCCATGCAAACCTGGATGCTAACTAGATTCCCCTGGTTAAAAAAGAAATAAATGCATGGGAGTTCATTTGCTGGGTTCTCTGACAACAGCCTGGTTTATGTCCAACAGGGGACATGCCAGTATCTGTCACAGCCTCAGCCGTATTCTGGGGAGCTTTACATTTATGCAGTGCTGCCTGCTGTGTAATGCATAGCAGATGAGACAGATTGTGTTAAAATTATTAGAATGCTATTTCTTTGTAAGAATATTAGATTTTTCCAGAAATGTCAGGTTACTTTTCCTGCTTGTAAATAAAGACAGACATAAATTCAGTTCATTACACTTGTTTTGCTAGTCATAGAATTATAAAGATGCTTTTGCAATGTGACAAGTACATTAGTAAAGGTTGCTGTGACTGCTTTACTAATGCCAAAAGAATGTATGTGCATATTCACACATTTAAAGACAGAATTTATTTTCAGTACCTCATGGGGGACAGCATTACAGACCTTTGCTGTTACCACAGGAAGACTAACACCAGGCTAACAACCTTGCAGGAATCAAATACTCCTCTGTCCACAGGTAGACTTCAGTTGTTTCTTCATGCAGGAAGGATTGTTAGAAGATTTGACTGCTGAAATGATCATTTGTAATCTTTCTACAAGGACCTGCATTGAAAAATGCTCCTTAATTCAGCAGCAATTAGAGGAAAAACTAGTATTTCTGTTACTAAGTCTTCAGATCAATAGATGAAGATTATACATACGATTGTGGCACTCACATTTGCCAAGTAAAAAGGTAGTAGAGTAAATGATTCAGGAAAGTAGCAGGATCAACAGAATATTTACAACTGTATGTATATTGGCAGCACTCAGGAAAGCTGTGATTATAACCGGTAGTCTTAGAGAAATCTCTTGATGGACAGTATGCTGACTAACATAAATGTTGACTAAACTGAAATATTCATCACTTCAGTTGGAACCAGAACATAGAATTCCCGCCTCTACTCCAGTATTGTTTAGGAAGAAAACCAAAATACGTGCATTTTCAAATAGAATTAAATTTGGATTATCTTCCCCATTGCTAGTAAGTGTGGAATCCTGGAGTAGCCAGGTGGGAGGATGCAATCCCATTCATCCTGTTTGAGTGTGAACTCAAACATGAAATCAAAGTACATAGGAGTATGTACTTCAGCACAATAATATCTAATATGTATTAGTGAGGTGCACAAAAGCAGACATGAGAAAAAGATCTGAAACTGATTACAGTGTTTGTCAGCCTAACTAAGGCATTAGGTCTTTTCTGGGAAGAGGCAATTAGTGTAATCACAGTCTAATGGTGGCATGTACGAATGTGATTCGTAAAAGCTTGGGAGGTAGAAGAGTAACTTAAACTTGTCTTATTGTCTTATGCATATTTTGATGCCGTCTCTGCTAACTGGTGAAAGTGAATAAGAATAGAAGGATAAAGTAATATTGTGTCCTTAATCATAGATGAGCCTATGTTATTGGTGATGCAGGAGTAGGTAGCAAAATAAGTGCAATTTTAATATGGTATCTACAATTTAGGTCTAAAATTATGAGCAGAGCAACATGATAATCTAAACTGTAACTATTTACATTCCTTTTGGATAATAACTTAGGAACTGCTATTAATAGGTCTAACTCAGTACATCTACTCAACCAGTGGCAAATTCTGGATGCTTGACAAGAAGGACAAATATACTCCTCATAAGCTCTGTATGAAGAGAATGTTTTCTGACTGTGAAATGCCTAGTTTAGATGCTGAAGACAGAATTTGTTAGATATACCCAGGACAAAATGGGATTTTAAAGCAGGACTGGTTAGTCTGAAACATCATTTTTGTATTTGTTCTTTACCTGTTCATTTTTATTGCACTTTGCTGCCAAACACTGCTTTTGGATCTGACTCCATGTTACTGCTTAAAAGGAATTCTGGTAGAGGATGAGGGGACAGATGCTGACAGCAATTTGGGTTTCTTGGAACAACTACTTCAGGTGCTATAACATTGACGTAACTGGAATATAAAAGCAAAAGTGGACCTTGAGCTCAAACCTTCAAAAATGCAGGTTTGTGTCTCAAAAAACTGTGTTATTTAAATGAAAAAAATGTCTGAGTCAGTGCTGTTGATTTTAAAAATGGTCCAAAGAAGAAGATGCTATGGTGTTTAAAATTTGAATTTACATCCTGTTGAAGAAGCAAGCTTTCTTCTCATTTCAGTCATTCTCTGGTCATCTGAAAGGGAACTAGAAGGAAAATACTCGTTTCCTGTTTAAAAAGCATGTTTGTTTCAAGTTGACAAAGGAGGTAGATAGAAAAGTGAAGGGGAAAAAGTGCCAATGTATATGAGAGAATTGTCAGTCTCTTGTCAGCGTACGCAGATAATTCTCGCAGCTTTTCTCTCTCTCTCCCTCTTACGAAATGTACATTAGAGAGTCTTAATTGCCCACAGGAGCCTGCTGCTAATTAGCTTCTTCAGCTGCTCATCATTTTCGGGACAGATTGAAAGATGTCTGTGCCTCACCAAGGGGTTTCTCCTGGGGTGATGTTGCAGCAGGGGCAGAGCACAGCCCTGGCGCTCTGCTCGTCCGAGGGGATCGGAGAGAGGGGCAGAGCGTGCAGGGAGCCACTGCTGGGACACAGCTGGGGATTTCCCCTTCTGCCTTGGAGCCCAAGCAAAGGAACTGTCTCATATTTGGGAGCATGTGGGGTTTTTTTCTGAGGGGAGAATTTCTGATAGTTGTTTTTCACATTTCTGCAGTTACAGACTCTGAAGTTTGGATTTAAATAAAAATCTTCAATGAAATCTGTCTCAGTAGATTCCTTTTGGCTTTTACACTATGAAATGGATTTACTAATATGAAATTTTCTCAGTTTAGAGGGTGGAAAATATTTTTTAAATATGCATGTGGTTGGAAATTTTTATTGATAAAGAACATTGAGCAAGGTTGAACTCAGACTTCCATACAGCAGCTTGTTTAACAGTATCCCTACTCAAAATCTCACATACCTTTATTCCATAATAAGTAATTCTTTAATAATCATATCATCTGATGCAGTAAAATTGTGATATCTTACCTTCTTAAAAGAATGAAGTTTTTAGAGTATCTTTTTTTTCACTTGGAGGGAAAATAAATCAACGCATTTCTGCATTAGGACTTTTTAATAATTCAATATTTTTGATGACTTTAATTTATAGAAATGATTGTATGTGCTGTCTGCATGTGTGGTTTGTTTCCTTGAGAACAGAGGCAGTAACATCAATCTCTCACTGGCACAAGATGAGCTGGAATTATTGATTCATTTGATTTAAAGTCATGACCTTATTTTAACTCAGCTTGGCTGTTAGTACAGCCTAGGAGATGGGCAGTCTGTTAGGTGGCAGGTCACACTTCTCAACAGCAGCACTTTGGGCATTTCTTCTTGCTTGTAGGATGTAAAGACTTCCTTTTGTCCTGTAGCTTTCCACAGCTGTCACATTAGCTTTGCATAGATAATAGTAAGGTAATAGTAGTAATAGACAAGTTTGAACTTCTGCATGATTATTTAGTTATTCAGTCCTGTGATTCAGATGATGTGTATTCCCATTTGGGGTATTGTCTCAGCAAAGTAACTATTGTTAAGAAGCTCCTTTTTATGTAAAAGTTTTTAGATGTTAGAAGCCATGGAAGGTACGTGATTAGTTTGATTTCTGTCAGATCCCAAACTTTGGGTTGCATGTAACAATAAAGTCTTCAGTATCCAATGTTCATACATTTCATAAACTCAAGATAGTGTTACCGCTTATCATTTCTATATTTTATGAAATTCGCTAGATTTGGCATATGTATTGCACCTGCATGCACAAATCAAAGCAGAGAGACACCCTGTGCTAAGTGTTCCCTCTCACAAATCAAGCATGATAATAATTATCTTGTTATAAGTGGCCTTAGAGCCTCGGGGCTCTATTTTCAGCTACAACATTAATGATTTCCAGTGAATTTTAGGGCTGGCAGTGGAGGAATCATTCTTCAGATAGCTCCTATGGATGATTTAATTCAGAGCCTCCCCAGTACAGCAGGGATGGGCAGGGATGCAGTGCTTCATTCCCCTTCTGAAACACCAGTTTCTCTGAGCTTTTTAGGGCAGAGCTATTGCCACCTACTGGAATCAGGGAAAATTCTTTTTAAAACATACTGTTCCGTCATCCATTTAAAACAATGAATGCAATATCCCAAGTATTGTCTGGTTAGATTTCAGCTGTGATGGCAGACAGTTGCTGGCAGTAGTATTTGTGTCTAAATTGCTGTTAAAGAAAATTAATGTAACAGTTGGGTACTCAGATGGTCAAAAATGTTATTGTTAGAACTATTGAAATATAAACTTTATGTGTATGTCAATAACTAGAAATTAAATAGAGCAGGCAAGTGCTAAAATAATGTTTTAAACTGCCTTGTCCTCATGGGTTTATTTGTCTCAGATTCAACAAAAAAAGCAAATTCAGAAAATTCCTACTTTTTCCCCACTCCTTTCCTTTTATTTCAGTGGAAATTTCTGGAGGATTGATACTTTATTCTCTCTTCACTTCCCATTGAAATATGTGGTTGATTGAGATTTTAAGGTTGTAACAGCTCTAGGTAAGGTTGTTTGTACACAGTGATGGCTTGGCAGAGTGTGTGAGGTGCAGGGGCTGCTGCCTGGAATAAGCAATAGACTGTCAGTAAAGGCTCAGCAGTGCCTGCAGCCACAGAGCCTGCCTCGGGCTCTGCTGGAATTGTGTCACTATGTCCCTCTGTGCTTTGATTGTGGGGTTTGGGTGGGATTTGCTTTGTTTTTCTAGATTGAACTATAAAGTCTCATCATTCTGCACTCACTTCATATAGCAGGTTTCAACATGAAAGTGCAGTTTTTACGGTACCTTTGTATGTCTAAAATTTTGGGGTAATTAAAAGCAACCAATTTTTTTCTCTTTATTATTTTCTGAAGTGTTTGGGAGCATTCAGGAAAAAAAGATTGTAACACTGAAATAGAACCTCTTTCGTTTGCAGGGTGAACTTCCAGTGAATATTTCTGCTAAGTTACCTTCCTACAACCTTGCTTTCTTTGTGTTTGGTCTTTTTTTAACATGGTCTTAGAAACGCTTTTGGCAATTGTAACTCAAGTGATGCTTTTGAGATGCTGATGTTATTTCTTTGACAATACTACTGACATGGTGAACAGCACAAGCATCAATAAAGGTTACTTGTAAGTGTAAGTAAGAGTAGGAAGTCTGGATGAAATTTGTTTAAATAACTTCAGATGTCTCAGATTTTGACCTTGAGCTGTCTTGTAATTCTTTGACTAATGGAGTAAAAGATGCTCCTTTTTGTTCCTTTGCAGCTGGTCTTTGCCTGTGGTTTATAGAATAGACTTTCTTACGTCATGCCAGCAATTCTTGCGTGCTGTTCTGTTAATAATGCTTTAATTAAGATTAAAATACTATACTTATTATTGCTGAGACCTATACTCAGCCCTTTCCACCAGTATTCATTGAGGTGATATGTCTTTATGTACCATATGAAAGAAGTGTCTGCTGGGAGAACAGATACTTCTACAATAAATAGGCAGATGGTTGATATTTCTGTTATAAGCAAAAGAAATTTAGAAATTTCATTTAGGAATGAAATGTAAAATAAGGTGAAAAACCAAATGAGATTAAACATCAGGTAGAGATTTATTTCATGGTAAACCTGCATGAAATTCTAAAAGGCTGTATTTGACATCATAATCTTCAGACCAGTTTATGTCAGTAATTCAGTTACTGAGTGTTCATGCTGCAAGGAGATACAATCAGAGAGACCAAATGCTTTTAAATCTGAAAGAGAAGCTAGAAATTCTTCAGTTTGATTGCCCTAATTCTGTCAGTAATTTGATTGCAGTCTGGTGTTCCATCCATAAGCTCTCAAACATGTCAGTAGGGATGACCCAGAACTTCCACCAAAAATGCCAGGAGCAGTAGAACCGCTGCAGTTCAGGGAAAGACCAAGAGTGCTGAGGCACAGAGAGGAGTTTGAACACAAATGAAATAGTTAATATGCTGGTCTGTCATGGGTGTTCAATGCCAGTCTGTCTTTAACGAAAAAGACTTGAATGCATTTTTGTCCTGAAAGAGCTCAAAGAGGATGAAGCCTGCCTGCCTGCAGGCAGTAATAGAGAGTGACCAAATCGGTTTGTTTTTTGCTGGAAAGCCTCATGCAGCCCAAGGTAGCCCTGGGAGCCCCCAGGGTGCCTGATAGCCACTTCCCAGTTAGCACTCATCACTGAGATTCCCCAAAGGTTTGTCAGAAGAAATGGCCAAGTCATTACTGAGCACTCTCTCCTTTCAGAGAAACAAGGGAAGCCAGCAGTGACTGGATGAAGCCAGACTGGATGTGCATGCTCACCCCTGCTACTGGCTGGTCCAAATTTTCCAAATGTTCTGTGGTTATTTCTGTATAACCACAGAAAAGCCACTAAACAAGCTTCAGAGCACATTCTGGGGTCATGGGAAGTCTTTCTCAACCATGATGGCTGCTAGGAGAGAAATAATAGCTCATTCTGTTTGCAGATTGCCTCTGTGCTACCTTTTTGCTGGTTGTCATGCAGAGAGAGCTTTGTGCTTGTGTTATGTAAAATTTATGGAATGGCATCTATTTCACAAGCAATTAAATATTCCCAGATGTTACTTCTTGTGAGGGTTTGCCATGTGCCTGTGCCCATGCTGCAGTATGAGATTTTTCCAGTTTGTGCTTGATCTCTGGGAGCATGATTAAATGGAGGACTTGTGACAGCCACCAAGGCAGTGGGAGCAGCAATTCCCATGTCCCACTGTGTGTGCAAGTCACGTCATTGGGCCACAGCCCCATCACACACATCCCATCTCCATCCAGACCCACATATGAATACATGTCGAAGCACCCAAGTTGGGGTTCTTGCCCTCTACCATGTCTTGGCATTTTTTCCACTCCATCTGTTAGAATGCAGTGGTTTTCTTTTATTTTTTGTTCTTACTGTCATACTAAAATATTATTGATCATGAAAAAGGCTTCAAAGTGTTGGGTGGTATCGCCTCCGTCATGTTTAGTCAAATTTCTAAGCATTCTTTGCTGATCTGCACCTCAGTGGAGTTTTTCAAGAGTTGATAATACTTGAAAGAAAGAAATAGTGAGAACTGCAGTGTTTAACTGAAATTTTTCAGTGTGAGAATTAGGACTGAACTATTTCTCCATCTCTTCCTGGGGATGGAGATTGGATTGGCTGAGACTTCTTAAATCCAGCACTGGATTCTGGAAGGCTTCCTGGCTTGCTGAGGGCACTCTGCTGGAGCCCACCTCTTTATAAAGCATTTATAAAGTGATGGAGTTGTCATGCACATCAGGAGTTTGGAAGCTGCAAGAAATAGTAAAATTGGTCTTGAAAGGGGAACAAAAGAGCTAAAAGATTTAGGGTCAGTAAAGTTGTTCAAGGACATGGACACATAAAAGTTTTGTGGTGAGAGGTGGAATTTCAGTGGACCCCTGGACACAACCACTTGTAGAGGCATAAGCAGAAGATTGAAATGCTTACTAAGAGTATTTCACTAAGGACTGTCAGTTAGTTTGGCACTTGTGAAACACTCTGTGGTTATTTTCAGTTCTTTGAGATCAGGGTTTGTATCCTACAGGTGAAAAAGCAAGAAAAGGTCTTAGTCTTTAAAGTACACAGATGTCAGTTGTCTGTAAACCATTGGAGTATGTCCTTGAGAGAGGGAAAAAGTGCAGGAACCTTATATTGCCTGCTGTTGCCTTCTGAGCCTTACCTCAAATGATTCGCTCTTCCATTGCTGCTTTTTCATGCATTCTTCAGCTTGTAAATACACAGAATTCTCTTTAAAATTGCAAAAATATATTATTGTGTCGTCTCATGAAAACATTTAGCAGTTGTGGACTTTGCTTCTCCTTTAATGTTACCTTGCTGTAGCTTTAACCTTGTATGATGTCTAGTTCCAATGAAGCTTTCACTGATATTTTTGATAAATATTTTCTGCCACTTAGTAACATATCAAGCTAATAAGTGAGTCATGCTTTAATTTGGGAAGAAACTCTTCAGGATATGTATTTAAAAAAAAAATTCCTGTCTTTAGAAAAAAAAAAATTATACCTTTAAAGCATTTACTCAGTTTTAGGAAGAATCTCTCCAGAAATAATTACCAGATTGTACTCTTGTTTATTTATTGTATACACTGGTATTTGCTTCTCCATCTCATAATTACCATTCACTGCTGTCAGTGTGTCACTGAATTTTACATTTACAAACCTTAAAGTAGTCTTCTGGGTATACATAATTAACCTGTTTTTGTCATGACTTCTTAGCTGGAGAAAACCTAATTTTTACAGTTATGATTTCAACCTGTCAGCCCTTTAGCTGATGCCAACCCAATTGTCCTCTGCCAGCTGTTTGTTGAATATAGTTTTAGATTTGGATATAAATGGATACAGATGGGACCTCTGCGCACTCAGTTTGTGCAGTAATGTATTTAGATATTTGAGGATTTTATTTCATTTATTTTCTAAGATACTAATTTTGTTTAAATATATGTAAAATTATTTTTAAATCCTTTCTCAGAAAACAATGCAAAAAGATCTTTTTTTAACAAAACCAAAACACAATATTTATGATATTTTTGTTCCTTTCCTTTTGTCTTCTGTTTCATGCCTGTTGAAAATTGGAGCAGTTTTGAAGTATTTCACTTAAAAAATGAAAGAAATAGTCCATATTGCTTCTTTTGTTTTCCCTTAGCTGAACAGCTGATTTTGTACCTGAAAGTGTCCAATGTTGAAAAGAAACACAAAATACCATATTTTGAAACTGTGACCTGTTATTTAGTGATTTAAGTAGTTAAAATTATCATAGGCAGACATGCTTGAAGGACAGTGACATTCAGCGAAGATGCTTCTGCTCAAAACTAATTAAGATTTTGCATTTTGATTGGGTTTTAATTTGAATTCTGCCCATTAAAATTCTGCACATATGACTGCTAGGTATTTGTTAAGTGAAGAGTTGATTATGTTTCATAGTTGTGTGATCCTTCACAAGTTTATGCACTATTAATATAATACTTGAATTATTTATGATTATGAAATCATACAATTTAATTATTACTAGTTAATTTATACTGGGGTAAACCAAGTATGTCCAGTCAGGATCAGAATTAGCACTAGAATAGGGCACTCTGTAGAGCACAGAGACATCAGGTGTTTCCTGGCACTTTTATTAACATCTGATACTTTGGAAGAGTAGGAAAAAGCTTGGAAAGAAAAATAAGACAATCTCTGTATAGTGTGGTTAAAGTAATTGCATGTCCCATAACAACAAAATAGATATATGTTTATTTCTGCTCCCAGTTTGCAAATGAGCTGTGTCTGGGATTGGTGTCCATGTGTATCTGATGGGCACTGTCAGTGGCTGTCAAGTCTCACGTGGTTGAGCTCCCACACTGGCTATAAATATTACTCTGCATTTTCCTGGTTCGAATCTGTTTCTCAAGGTAAGGAGTGCAGGAAAGATGATGAGAGAAGCCTGTTGGACAGCGTTCTGGCAATAGCAGACATTGGTCTCTCTCCCCTTCTCATTCATATGATGAAAAATGGAGCTTGAAACACTTGGCGTGTGACAGCAGAGTGGGAAATTGTGGCCGATGGCCTGGAGGGGGCTGGCAGAACTCAGAAGGCACCCATATAGGTGTCTGTCCTTTGGAATCCACACTAGTATGTGGTTATTATAAAATAACTGAAATATCCAGGTCAGCAAACAGTTGAGAATCCCTTTGATATGATTAATTTTGGAGAACTGTTTGTCATGGGGAAAAACTGCTCCTGTTTTCAGTTGGTTGCTTAGGTTATTCCAATTGATTAACAGCTCCAGCAATGTATTTATTGGGCAAATTCAGGTGCAGTTGCAAAGCTGGAATTTCTCAGCTTGAGAAAATGCAAGTGTTCAAATTCAAACCCTGAAGATTTTTAGCTAAATAAATAATAATATAAAATAAATGTGTTCACCTGTGACCAGGTGGCTGGAACAGACATAAACCAGAACAGCATACTAAGTCTCATGCAGGTGTATGTTCTGACATGACAGAGGATCATGGAATCATTTAGGCTGGAAAAGACCCTTTAGATCATCAAGTCTGTAGCTATAACAAATAGATCCTATAGCAGGGGGCATCAGCATGATAAAGACTGCTTTTCATCTGCTGAGGTGCACTTTGTGTTCTTGCTGTGAACTAAACTATTTTTCCAAGGTTTTGAAGCATGTGCTAGTATTTTAAAATTTCTTTGCCAGCTATAGAAAAAAGCTTCAATCAGTGTCCCAAAACTCTGCTGGTATTTTTATGCAGTGAAGGTTAAGCAATGTCTAGCTGAATCCCATGAAATTTTATGGGAATGGTTTATCAAGGCTCCATTTGTTCTTTTCTTTTGTGTTGGGTTCTCTTTTTTTTCACTTGCCATCATCTGGTGTAAGAAGCTTCATCTGCATATTTTTAGAAACATCTGGTTTAATCAATGTATTATTCCTCAGTGTAAACTACAAAGTCAAAGGGATACATGCAAACTTCTACAGAGATATGTGGAGCTTCTGAGGCACAGAAGCCAGTATATCTAGGGAACTGTGACAAAGCTTAAGAATTATTGATTTAGACATTTGTCAGGTTTAAATTAATCTGTTCGCCTTCAGGTCCACAGTTGCACTTCACTTGGTACTTTAGATAGCATCCTACCATGTGTATATATAAAAATCAAGCACGTAAAAGAAGCAGGAATTTTTCTCTAAATCAGTATGTGCTGATTTATAGTGAAACCATACCTTAGGGTTTCACTGGTTTCTATGGGTCATGCTAATGTAACTATTCTGGATGTATATGAGTGGATTTGAGAGGCCACTTGATGGACAGGGTAGAGGCAGTTTCCGAAGTTCTCCTTAGTTGCATGTCTGAGTGCCACTAAGTTATTCTACAGTTCATCTGGTACCTTGCTAAATTCTGTCCTCTAAGAAATTTAAAGATAGTTAGAGGTTTCTTCAGACAACTAAATGTCTTCAGCAGAAGAAGATGGGCTTGAAGTTATGAGAACTCACCCAAAAGTTGAGGTCCAGATCCTTCCACAGGATGAGTAATTGCTTGTGGATAATTAATCTTAGTTGTTCCCAAGTAACTTCCACAAAAACCTTCCTCAGTCCGAACAGCAGCTACTCTGAATTATGTCTCTTTGGTCCTCTGTCCTTTTTGTGACAGACTTCAGATGAAAACATGAGTCAATAAACTTGGCATAAAGTTATATTGTTCAGTGGATTGACAAGCTATAAAAGCCCGCACTCTACACAGGAGACTTTAAAAATCTCCTTAAAGGAGACCTTTTCTAAATCCAATCTATTTGTGTTACACTGCAGACTAAGCTGGCAAATTGTAGATTACCATCATCTTGATAACCCAGGCACAAAAGTCTGGCATAAGAGCAGTCCTTAAGTGGCTATACTCTTGTTAGAACTAAGAAATGAGAGATTAGTGAAACTGTGAATTAGCTCTAAAATCTTCCAGTGCCATCAGCACCTGAAGTCAAAGTTTATTTCAGAGCATAATGTATAATTTTGAAATATGCTTGTTCTATCTAACAAGCATTTTAGGGAGATGAATGATCACATTAGTGATTTTCTTCAGAAGTAATTTCCTTAGCCTGATTTGGTTTGAATTTTGACCTTTTAAGACTTCTGATCTAAATCCATTTAAGATGCTTCTGAAGAGCTTAAAAGACAACAAGAAGTTGTCTTTCATATTAAAAGGTTGTGAACTGTTCAGAATGAAACATTTAATACTCACAAAAGACGTATCTTTAGGGCTACACAGTCCTCACTCTACAGTGAAGCAAAAATTAATGGAAATTTGAGAAGCCCTGAGGAGCAGGACTTGAGGATGTTGATTCATGAGAGCCTTGGTGTGACCTGGCAATGTGCACACACAGCCCAGAAAGCCAACTGTGTCCTGGGCTGCATCAAAAGACATGTGACCAGCAGATTGAGGGAGGTGATTCTGCCCCTCTGCTCCACCCTCCTGAGGCCCCCTTGCAGTGCAGTGTCCAGCTCTGGGGCCCCCAGCACAAGGAAGAGGTGGACCTGCTGGACCAAATCCAGAGGAGGGCACAAAGGGGTGATTAGAGAGCTGGAGCACCTCCCCTATGAAGACAGGTTGAGAGAGTTGTTCAGCCTGGACAAAAGAAGGCTCCAGGGAGACCATAGACAGATTTCCAGTACTAAAGAGGACCTACAAGAAAGATGGAGAGGGACTTTTTACAAGGTCATGTAGTGATAGGACAAGGGGGAATAGCCTTAGGCTGAAGGAAGGTAGATTTAGATGTTGGAAAGAAATTCTTTACTGTGAGGGTGGTGAGGCACTGGAACAGATTGCCCAGAGAAGCTGTGGAAGCGTTCAAGGCCAGGCTGGACGAGGCTTTGAGCAACCTGGTTTGGTGGAAGGTATCCCTGCCCATGGCAGGGGAGTTGGAACATGGTGATTTTTAAGGTCCCTTCCAACCCGCCATTCTATGACTCTGATTTTCTTCTGTAAGGTCCCTTCCAACTCACACCGTTCTATGACTCTGATTTTCTTCTGTAAGGTCCCTTCCAACTCACACCGTTCTATGACTCTGATTTTCTTCTGTGTCTTTCAGTGTATGAAGTGATGGCTAGGTAGCTGCTCATCTGCTCTCATCATACAGGCTCCCTTCATGCAGGACAAAATTCAGAATTTTATCTGATAGTATGTTATACACTAATCATTAATATATTCTTCAGCAAAATAATAGGTCTTGTAGAGGTAGTAGTAAAGCAATAGAATTAACACAGTAACAGAGTCTGAAAACATCTCCAGCCTTGGAGGAGTGTCACTTTTGAACATACCCAGTCAGCACTGCAAGATGCTGGCAAATGCAGATGTCTTTGCTTTTACTCTGTGTACCATGCTGGTTTACTAGTGAAGGATGAGCAAAGCACAGTTCATTACTGCAAGGTTTGTATTAAATCTAGTCTCCAGTGCTGGTTTTCCTGTTTCATTGCACTGAATCTGCTTTCTTGCAAAAAAATTTCCTCTCAGTTGTGGGCAGGCAGCGGAGAATAGATGGGTGGCTTCAGCCATAGGAGGCTTTGGAGACATCTGGTTTTCCCTTGTATCGTTTGTGTTCCACTCTGTCAAAAGTAGGACACACCTGGGGAAAGATGGCAGGAGAAGGAAACACGCTGACCTGCCTGCAGTTGTGTCTGAATCAGCAGGTTGGTTTGTGCTCCTGGAGATGGATGCAAGATAATAAACCAAGTATGTCTTTGTTTACAGGAATGTTTGAGAGAAAGCGTGAGCCCTCTCTGAGAAGCTGCCAATTTGGCTAAGCAGAATAGAGAAACCCATCTCAGCACCAAAATGTTTTAAAATGCTCATCAGCTTGTATTCATTTCAAACACCTGCAGATGAAATTAGAGTAACAGTAAATGAAGCAAAAGTGATGATGTTAAAACTGCATGAAACTGAGCACTCCTTTGATCTTGCAGTGGGGCAGACACAGAGTGAGCAGCTGTGCAGGGTTGAGCAGGAGGTCACAACGAGATCACTGGGTGTCCAGTAATTAATCTTTTAAACACCATTTTCTTAACACATAAAGGAATTTACAGTTTAAACATGGATTGTTCTCCAGCACAGTTCAGTCTTCTATATACCTTGCATCTGGTTTGTGCAGCCCGATTTAACCTAAATGCACTGAGGAGTACCTAGAGTGGTAGGGAAGCATCAGGGTGGACACACTAACAGGGAATGAACCATGTCTCACACTCAAACAGTCCTCTAAAGCGTTTCAGGGTGTCTGTTGCTCTACCATCTCACAACTTGTTGCCTGACTATCACCCATTGCAGGCATCTTTATTCTGCTCATTCTGGTTTCCCTACTGTCAAGAGGGTCATATCTTTCACATAAGTGCTCAGCTGATCTGGAAATCATAACCCAGGCAGATGTTCAGCTCTCTGTGATTTGTGATTTCTTCTTTTCAAGTAAATAACATTGTTTGCATATGAAAGAGTAGTGTCTGCTTAAGTCTTCCCTCCCAAAAGTGCATGGTTTTTCATCTGTAGCAATTGATGTGGCAGTTGAAAAGTTTCTCTAGTTGCATTTATGACTTGTCCCTTTAAACAAGTGCTAATTTAAAAAAAAAAAAAGTAACAGAAAATAAAGTCACCAGAATTCCTTTAAAACATATGAATGATATTGTTTGCAGTCAGATTGGAAATGCCTGATTTTATACCTATTCCTCAAAATGTGTAATTTCCACATAGTCATTGGATTAGAGATACATTTTTTTCAGCAGCTAATTAGAAATGCTGCCTCTTCTAAACTATTTCACTGTGTAGGAAAGAAAATACATGTCTCTTTTCCTTATGACTTCACTCGACCTTGGCACATTCCATAGACATTACCGATTAGACCTGAAACGTGCAGCATTAGTTCATCAATGATATAAAGACTGACTTCCATCTGACCTTAAATCCTTGGATGGAGCATCTTTAGCTCGAAGTCCTGCTGCTGCAACTCTTTTTGCACTGTGTGATATTCATGTGAATGGTCTTGTTGATTTTGGTATCGCTACTTGTGTAGTAAAGACTGGTTGTTGGATGTAGATCTGTTGATAGAAGGCAAGTGTCTAAACTCTGGAATGTTTTGCTGATTACTCTTCCTAAGACCAGACTTGAGAAAAAAACATGTTTGTGAATGTAGAACTTTCTTCAAAGATCCTGAAAAATTAACAGGGATGAAGTTTTCTTATCTTAATTGTACCTTTGTCAGCTTTTCTTAAGACATACTTGCTGTGTTTATATTGAGATATCGCCCATTTCCTTGAAAATTCTTTAATGCAAAGGTTTTTTTCTATTTTTCAGGTGTTCAAATGAAACAGCATTCAAAAAGGAAGATCTGTTTTGGGCATACAATTTCTGTCCCACTCCATATTCTTGGACGGCACTTCTGGGCCTTATTTTGTACTTGGTTTTCTTTGCACCTGGTAAGGAAACATGTTTTTTCACATATAAGTTATACAATTTTAAAGTGTCAAATAGTGAGGCTACATGTTAAGTTTGCTTTTGAGTTTAGCCATTAAACTGAGACTGATCTTTTATCCCTAATTCTTAGGGATGGGTCCTATGCCCTGGACTGTCAATTCTGAAATTTATCCACTTTGGGCCAGAAGTACAGGAAATGCGTGTTCTTCTGGAGTCAACTGGGTTTTCAACGTGCTTGTGTCTCTGACGTTTCTGCATACGGCTGAGTATCTGACATACTATGGTAAGTAGCAGCATGTGTCCGTGTGTGCAGTACTGCCGTTGGCACAGGGATTTTCTGTGGATTCTGGGTCCCTCAGTTGGTGTTGCTGTGAAATGTCAACTGTGAATGCAGTGTTCTCAATCCACTGTGGGTCAAGTAAGACTAGAGATCTGGTACAACCTGCCTGCATTATAGAGTTTGGTCCAGATTTCATAAAAAACATTTATTTCTGTCCTTAACTGAGAACCTAGACAGTGGGTTAAAACAGAGAAGCTGGAGAAAGCCTGACTTGTAACTTAGTGAAATATGCGGATTCCCACTTAAGTTGACAGCATTTGCAGTTTTCAAGTTTGTGATGGCATTCAAGGCCAATATCGGATGGTCCTTGCAGAAATACAGCTGTTGATTAAGTCCTGTCCGTGGGAGCCTGTCGAGTGCTTGTCAGATTACTGCTTAGCAACTCCAGTAGAAGTCATTTAAATTACAATAAGCTGCCGGGGAGTTGATGTGACCTTCACATCATTACTAGTACAGAGCTGTTCAGCTCTTCTTGTTATTCCTTTGAGCCATCAGTCTAGCAACACATGGCAGGTAAATGTTTGTTGGTCCTTTGGTACCTTCTCTGCCCCTCTAGGTATGGTGGATCGTGAGTGAGGATGAGCTCTTTCTCAGTACTAATTGTCTCCACAGAGGACTTTTAAATAATAATTAGGTGTTAGAGTCGCAAGCATTATTTTAATCCTGACTCATTCTTTTGCTAGTTTCTCATTTTAAGGAGTTGTCCTAATGTGTTCTTCACTGTCAAGATAAACTAAGAAAGCTCTTGCCTTCCACATATGATTTTTTAATTTGGGCATGTGGTTGTCTAATTGCTGTTTAATGTAACAGCAGAGTGACTTGCCAAAGAAAGGATATGTATTGTTATCTTTCAGGTGAATTGAAATTGCCTTTGTTAATTTCCTTGCTGCAGAATGGTGCAGTAAAGTGTCCTTCTCCTACACCCACAGCTTGTTCTTTTAACCCTGTCCCTCCAACCCTGCTCAGGCACAGAGGAGGAATGGGAACCTCTGTAACTGACTGTGCCAATTGTTTTACATTGCAGGAGCCTTCTTCCTCTACGCAGGGTTTGCTGCCTTGGGACTAATTTTCATCTACGGCTGCCTTCCTGAGACTAAAGGGAAAAAACTAGAGGAAATTGAATCTTTGTTTGAAAACAGGCTATGTACATGTGGTATGTCAGATTCTGATGAAGGGAGGTATATCGAGTATATTCGGGTGAAGGGAAGTAATTACCATCTTTCTGACAATGATGCTTCTGATGTGGAATAATTTTCAGCTGCTGATGTATTTAATCATTTAAAGGCCTTCTGGGGGAAAAGCAGCTCTCTGATGACCTCACTGCCCTGCTTCTGGTCTGGTTCTCCTTTTTACTGTGCAGTTAAAAATGCCTTCATGTTCAAAAATGCTCCATTTGGGAGGAAATTCAATATGCTAGTGTTTTCTTGATAACTAAAAGCAATGGCTTCCAAAAGATTGGATTCCACAATTATGTGACTTTACCGAGTGTGCGCGACACTGCGCCATCCCCAGGTATTTAGGAGGGTGCACTGTACCAGATGAAGACAGAAGGCTATCCTAGGTGGTCAGGGGCTGTCCTTATCTTCAGTACTGACAAAAGATGAAATAGTTGAGTAGCTAATCCAAAAGCAGCTGACAGCTGTCAGATCCCCATCCCACTGCAGCCCAGGAGGTAGCTCTGCTGTGCAGTACAATGAAGGATGAATGCATAAGTTGCTGTAACAGTAACATTTCAAAGGGTTAACTGATTGGGAAGCTACAAGTACCTGCTCTATCCATCAGAGGGGACATTTCCCAAATTTACCCGAAGAGAATTTGCATTGTTATTTATTTGAGCTAACAAGTAGAGAGCCATATGGAGGTTCACTAGGGCAGCGTGTGCCTGTGCTACACTGGGCTGTGGACCCACTGCTGCTCTTGGGTACACACCACGGTGGGGAGCTTGTGCTTGGGAGAGAAACTGCTGAAAGTGACGACTGACAGCAGGAAAACAGCTCAGTATGTGGCCACACATCCAAATGGACTGGTATATATTGCTAGGTACAGTGTAGAGGCTTCAGTTAGGAATAGATTGTGTTTGTTTTCCTTTTTTGCATTTGAACATCCTGGTTGGTGCCTAACACAAAATACTGTTAGCTGAAGGAAAGAGGAGGAGGGGAGAGGGTTTGTGCTTCCAAATGTGCAGTGGCCATCCCTCCTGTGCCTGTTGCTTGTGAGTAAATATTGCCTTCCGTTTATCTCCATATGTGCAGAGTAAAGGACTCCCAGCACATTTTTCCTTCAAATGTCCTTAGTCAACCAGTGTCTTGCTGGATCTAAAGAGGAATATTAGCAATTGGCAGAAGCCTATATCTCATATTAATTGCCTTACCAAAGCATTGCAAACTTGTCAAGAAAATGTCAGGCACAAAAATCAACTGCCTTTAGCATGGTCATGAAACTATGAATGGTATTTTATTCGCCTGCCATGATTGCTTGCCTTGGCAAATTGAATTTTATGCAGCTACATAAAAACATTATGTTTTTTTTTTATCTTGTCCTGTCCTCACTGCTTTATGTCTTCAAAGATACGAATTTGAAAGCATCAACAATTAAAATTCTTATCTTTGAGACATTTGCTTCATGAAAGAATGTGGAAAAATTCCTCTGCCTGTGGGCTGCCACCCATTTATTTGGTAAAATTACATTTATCTTTCATTGTGTAAAGATTAAAGAAGTTGTTGGGTTCATTAGCTTTTACAGATTTGGTTTATGGGCTTTTCTTAGGTTGAAAAATATTTTTAATGTAGGATTACTATCAACACCAAGCCTGGACATTTGTTACTAAATTATTTTTATTGGATAACATTGGGCTTTGTTGTTATGAAGAAGTCTGACATTGTGTTCTCTAATCTTCTGTGGGGGGAGTTCTTACTCTCCAATTATTGACCTTCAGGGATTGGGTGTAATTTGCTTTATTTTCTTTTTTACTTCATTAATCAAAAAAATATTTTTGAAAGAAAATGTTTTGAAGCATCCTTCTGTGATGTGACTGGGACTGAAAGAGGAAAACAGTGGACAAAGGGAATTTCAAACAAATCACTGCAAAGAGTGGCTCGACCTTGAACGTCTCCTGTGCGGTGAGAGGGCTGGATTCTCCCACCTCCAACCTTGCCTCCCTTTTAAGCGCACAATATTTTTATGCTTGAAATCACCAGCTGTTGAAAATGCTCAGGTCCTCAGACCTGTCTACAAATGCCCCCACTGTGGGATGTCTCCATTGGGCTGTCACCTCTTTGAAACCTTTACTGAAGGTGCCGTACCTGAAAGGAGAAAAAGGGATGCTTGGCACAGACGAGAATAAAATAATTTCAAAGACACAT
Source organism: Dendrocincla tyrannina (assembly GCA_035047865.1). Lineage (NCBI taxonomy): Eukaryota > Metazoa > Chordata > Aves > Passeriformes > Dendrocolaptidae > Dendrocincla > Dendrocincla tyrannina. Next base: position 13,777,819 of record JAWWMP010000041.1, read on the forward strand.
TAGTTCCTTTCTGAAACAAAAAAACACATCTTTGAAGACCCTTATTTGGGGTAGTTTTGTTACCTAGAACAGCATGTGAATAGGAGTGGAACAGCCAACCTGTGCTTACGTGGTTGATAGGTCTGGGTGGGTATTTACTGGCTGTTGAGGATAGAGACTTACAGTTCTGGTCCCCCCCAAAAGCATGAGCCCACGCTCACTTTACACCTGTGAACATTGCCTTGCTTGCCATGTTTTGCTGGAGGGGGTGCGAGGTGGGACCGGTGTCCCCACAGCAGCCCCAGTCAGGGCTGCCCTCACACCCCAGCCCACAGGGAGAGGAACAACTGCAGTTCTGGGGCAGAGCTAAAGCAAAGTCACTGGAATGATCGCTGTCACAAGATCAGCCTCTTCTGTTTTGCAGGCAGTGCTGGGGCTTTTTAGCAGCAGAAGACGGTCTCTCTCTGCCAGCCTTGTTCCCTGGATGTTCTCAAAACTGGTGCTCAGTTGCACACAGCACTGGGCTCATTTTCACACCCAAGTTCAGTCGTACTGAAAAGACTTTTCTGAAGGTTTGTATCCCATGCCTTTTTTCATGAGGCATATCAATTGAAACATGCAAAACGTATTGGCTTCTTCATTGTCCCTCCCCCTTTCATGCCCACAGAGAGCTGGGTATAAGTCTTCCTTTTAGGGTTGCTTTACACCAAGACAGCATTCCATACTTTAGAAACACTGAACCTACTACCAAGCATCATGTGTAATGAAAATGAGATCAGACACTTCAAATTTATCTTACACAGTTAGGATTTTATCTTTAGAATCTGTGAACATTTACACTTTATGAAGAAAATTAGATAAATATTTCTATTTTGCAGATTTTTTATATTTTTGCATATTTTAAGTTTTAAGAGATTTTTGCTAAACGTAGACTTAGTAACATTAGATAAAAGAATAAAAATGAAGTGTAACTGAATAATTTCTTATTGCAAGATTTTAATTTATGAAGTAGTATAAATAATATGTCTAAGCACAATATTCTTTTATTGAAAGCTTTCTGCAGAAGATGTGAAATTGTTTCTTCACAGGGACTGCACACTTAATTCAGGTATTCAGATGCATCAGGAGTGCTAGAGAAATACTGCTGGTAGAGGTGGGAATACTGATTATACACAACAATTTGAGATATTTTAATTCTGATTAATCTACCAACTCTACGTGTTGTGAGCCAGCAGTAAGTACAGAAGAAACAAGTCCTGATGCATTTTTAATATTTTTAATTTTACTTCATGTTAATTCGCATATAGTAGTTAGTTCACCGCATTGAAATTAAGAAGTGTTGAGGGGGTGCAGTAATTTGCCACTTGTTTCTTCCCCTTGTCACTTTGTTGATCAAAATAATCTTTTAACAAGAGAACCTGTTTTGAAAATAGATGTAGAATCAAAGCAAGGCCCAGGACTTGTTTGGAGGGCTGAAGTGGCATTGCTATGCAGGCACCTTGGATAGGTTGCTCTTGTAGGCGTTCCTGCCTTGTCCATGACAACCCTGGTGGAAATTGTCCTGGAAACCCTGGGACAAGAAATGGGACGCCGCAAGGACCATTGTTCCAATGCCAGCTTATTTGTGCATGAGTTGCTAAATGCAGCATTTCACTCATGTACGAGTTAGGGTTGGGAGGGAAAGGAAAGAAGTGATGCATGGAAAGCCCCACAAAGTTTCAGTAGATGGGTGTGACGAAGCCAACAGGAGCAGCCTCTGATTTGTCATGCTTTATCCATGTGTGATACGGATGGTGGGGCCAAGGGCCCGTGGATAGGAACGGCAGGGCTCTCAGGCTAAGGGGGAAGAAGCGTACAAAGTACTCCTCTCCTATGCCTGCGTGGCGGTGAGGACATGGTAATGGAGTTGGCAGAGCTAGTGCTTTTTCCCTTGGAGGAATCTTGTTAATGTTTTTAGTTACTTGAGCTGAGAACTGGGGAGAAATTTTGAACTTCAGGGGCTGCTGCGGTCCCTGAGCAAGGGTCTTCCCTTAGGCCATGGGGTACTGGGTGCAGTCCCACAGACATTCAGTGGGCTAGTAAAAGATAGACCCTGTACTTCGCAGCTTTGCACCCAGCTTTCTACTTCTTGATGTCGACGCTCTTCTAACACGGTCTTCTTGAAATTTTACTTGTGCTTGCATAAGAGGCTTCGTTAGCTGAACTACGTAGCTGATCACTACGGCGAAAGAGGCAGAGTCTTCACAGCATAGAGAGACCTTGGGGTAGAAATCCAGGCAGAAGAGACAGTTTTGCAAAGCACTTTAAAGAGTAAGATATGTGTGCACTTTTTTGTGAGAGAGTCAAGTTAACCAAACCCATTCCTCTGTATTGGGAAGTAAACCAAGCTTTGTGTACCAGGCCAGAAGCAGATAATGCCACAATATGTGCTTTATGGCAAAATGTGTTTTTATTGCGGGTAACATTTACAGCTTACATGTAGCTGCTGCCTATAAAGTGACTCAATTGTTCTCTGGATTTTAACAAGTCATATTTTTGTGCAAAAATCTTAGTGGTTTTCTATCAATCTTCATCACCTCGTGTACAGCACAGTTAAGCATAATCCACAAGCGGTCTAGATTGTGGCAGTGTTACAAATGTCAGCACAGTAAAATTCTAGGTGAACATTGTTAAAGAAATATTGTTGTTTGTGATATGGGGGTTAAAACTCCTCAAAGGCAACTATATATAGATTTTAAAAGTCTGAAAAAAAATGGCAGTTCTTATCTATTTTGTGTATGTTTTCATATAGAGAAGGAGTTTTTTATGTGCCAATAACCATCACTGTAGTGTTTTGTAAATGGGTGTTAATAGTGTTGCAGAGTTCTGTATATGAAATATACTTTAGCCACAATGACCTGTTAGTGTGAACCAGCGGCATGTTTTTAATCTTACTCACACCTCTCAGCAGAGGTGCTCACTCGTTGGCTTTAGTAGAGCTCACTCATGCCAGGGGAAGTTTGCTGAACGTCAGGCCTCAAGAACACAGACTTCATCTAAATCCCCACTTTTTCACGTTGTCCCTAGACAGTATGTTACATGTGAGTGATCTGGCACATGTAATTTTAAAGCTTCTACTCTGGTTCAGTTACAGTCCTTGATTTTGTTGAGAAACATTTTGTTAAAATTTGGTTTGGCTTTTCATCGCATTTGTATGAATAAGGGGCACGCTGATAAAGTATGAAGATCATCCACCTATTTCTAAAGGAACCATCTGTTTCTGAAGTGTTAAAATAAAGGCAAATTTCTCTTGCTGCCTTAAACATTGCACAGACTTTGAAGAGGACTGAATGTATGACCATCGTCGTGACTTCTGCAGGAGTAACTTCCTGGACCTCCAGCAGGTGTGAGACGAGGTGGTTTCATGGTGCTGGGATGCTGCGTTACACAGCAGGCCCTGCCTAGTGCACTCCTGCCATCTGTTTGATTTAAAGTGTCTGAGTAGTCCCCATGAAACTGATAGGATTATTCATGTGCTTGATATTCTCCATGCGCTCAGTGTCCTGCTGGTCCGGGACATCACTGGGAAGTGGCACGAGTCATGTCTCTGCTTTCCATGGTGAATCTCACCCTTCTACTAAGCAGTTAAACCGGATCTTTTTGTGACAAATGCCATGTAGAATATTTGAGACGTTATTGGAGACCAAATTGAGAGTAATAATTCCATGTTGAGTAAGAACATGCATGGGATGCCATCAGGCACACTGTAATCCCTGGGCACGTGTTATGGTATTCAGTACAAAACAGGTTTTGGCAAAACTAATTGCTGGGTTGTCCAAGTCACTTCTTAACCATGTCACACATGTGCCATTTCCATTTCCAACCAGTCAAGCCTATAATGTATGAAAGTGTTGTACATTTTCTGAAACTTAAGTGATGTAAAATTATTTAATTGACTTCTGTTCTGGTTGCTTTAATGAAGTTTGGTCTTTACATAAAAATAAATATCTTCAACGAATTGTCAGTGCCAGAAGTGTAAATGAACAAAATAAAAGGTGAGATACTTAATTACAGAGTCTTTCTCAAGGTTTCCTTTTTTGGGGTATTTGGGTCACCTTTTAGAGTTCCAGCATTGCATTGCTCAACAAAATGAGCTCAAGTAGGCCATGGGCCTGCCTGAAATAAGTGAAGGGTAAGAATAACTTTGAATATGATTTTATTATGATGTGTTTCAAATCAGAGAGTGGTTCTGTGATGATGGGTACACCAGGTAAGTGTTCCTTCCCATCTGGAGGATTTGTTTGAAGAGCTGCATGCAGCTGTGCAGAACTGCCAGCTGTCTCAATGTTACTCCACAGGTTTTCAATGTTCCCTGCTCAAACAGACCAGTTTCCTGACAGCACTTTGTACCACCAGACGTGATTATTGACTGGGAAATGAGCAGGACTTGCTATTTTCTAATGGGGAAGTGTCTGTGTGTTTTATTAAGAAAACTGCTTGAATCAGTTTGATGGTTAACAAAGAGCAGCATGGCCATGGCCGTGCTGTGCTGGGGGCTGCCCTGGCTGTGCTCCCCAGAGTGACGGAGGAATAGCACCCACTACACCAAGTGGAAATTGGTTCTGTTACCTCCGTCTACCACAGGTACCACAATTGAATCCTTGTGAGATCCAGAGTTGTCTCTGACAGAGCTGTAGCCTTTTGGTCTGGGATGCCGAGAGATGACAAACAATGGGGAGATGCTGGCAGGGGGACACTGCTCAGCAGGCCAGTATCTGTGGCAGAGCTTGTCTCCAGGAGGTGAGTAAGGAATCTCATCGTTCTGCACTGACAGCTTCTGGGTTTAGGTTTCTGTCTGACAGGGATTATAAAGGTGATGATGTTACTTGTCACCAAAACCACATGGCAGCTTTGTGGGATAATGAAAATCTGGTGACTCTGCTATCAAACACTCCATTTTTTTGCCTTCTCCCATTTCCCTCTGCTGTAGTTATTATCACAAAACAACTACTGATGGATTGATTTTTGCCAAATGCATTCTGCCATCTGTAAAACTGAACTGCAGGCAGTAACAGTACTTGCTTCAGATCTTTGTGAGCATTTTCAGGATCAGACCCCCCCAGATATCAGGGGTGGATAGTGCTGCATCTGAACTGAAGTCACCCACACAGTGCTGTGTGGCCTTTGCTTTGTGCATGGCATGAAGCGCTTGCTTTCAAGGCTGCTACAGTTTGTAGGAAGAAAGACGGGAGCTTAAAGGTAAGCTTAAAAAAAAAAAAGTCCTTTTTCTGTGATCTCAGTGGTCTCCTGCTGAGTTGTGCTGGGCTGGTTGAAGAGACCTGCCATTGATGATCCCCTGACTGGTGTCCCTCTAGTCACCCCCACCCGCGCAGGGCTCCCTGCACAAACATACTCAGTCACTTCAGCTGCTGCAGTTTCACTTCCAGCACACTCACTTGACCCAAAATGAATGGCATCTCAGCTCTTCTCCTGATGGAGAGACTAACACATTCAACCCATCAGGCAACCAGCTGAAATCTGTGGGCAAACAGTCACAAGCATTTGCCATAAGCAGTTCCACCAGTCACGTCCTGGGGCTGTTTGTTAGCTGGTCTCCATGGCAGGTTTTCACTCGCTTGTTTAATGTACCTACCTGGTACCCATATGTGTGTGTGATTGATTGAGAAGCTCTGCATAGACTTGAAATTTGGAAAGCTATTGCCTTTTGAGAGTTAACTGCAGAACTACTAGAAGTATTTTCTGCATCTTGATTTTGACAGGAAAATCTCGAGGGAATTGTGGGCTTAGTTTGGTTAGATACGTTTATATGAGATTTTGGGATCTGGGTCTCAGGAGGATACGGATCCATCTGTTTCTCTAACATGTGAGACCTTTGTCATAGCTAGCAGACTCTGATTTTGGGTACTAGGATGTCCTGTGAAAGCTCAAATAGACTCCATAATGCCAAAAAGAAAAGCAGGATGTCTTATATGGAGTGGTAAGATGTAAGAGGAGCACACATCCAAAATGCCCTGTCCACAGTCTTGTTAACACATTAACCCCATCATGACACAGGGAGGGGCTTGGGGGCAGGGAAATGAAAGGTTTCCAAGCAAGCCATGCTCTGTGGATCATTCTACAGAAGATCATGTTGAATAACCAGATCCTTATAAGGGTGCAGGAGTTGCACATGGAGTGGGGTGTGTAGAAGCTGCAGCGCTCTGGTGCCAGGGAGCACATCTTTTGCGGGGACTCAGGTGTGAGAAGGAAAAATAAGGGCCCTCTGCTTTCAGAAGAGCAGTGAATCACACATCCATCCCCACTGGAAAGAGAGTTATTTAAATATCACTAAAGGTGGGGAAAGTCCGTGCTTGAAGGAGCAGTGAGGGTTTGGGGGCCCATTGTGGGGGTGGTTAGGGATACATGAGCAGTTTTAGGGCGGAGGGGGCTGGATTAGCTAAACTTCATAATCAAGGTGATATGTGTAGCTGAGATTGGATCAGGTTGCCAAGGCAACATGGACAGAAAGAGCAAAGAGCAAATCCTGAGGAGGGACTGGAGAGAGGAAGTAGGGCATAAGGTATGCGAAGAAGGATGGTTAGTGAAGTACAAGTGGGGGGACTTAGTGCCTCTGCCACACCACCACGTGATGACAGGGGAGTATCAGGCCATCCTGGGTGGAAGGAAGTGAAGTCAGATGATGGCACTGGGCTGAGAATGCAGCAGACTGAATGGCTTAAGGATCTCTAAAAGTTGGATTTTATTCCAGGACTGAGATTCATAGGCTTAATCTTCAATTGTTTGGTGGGTTTTGTTTTTTTTTTTAACATTTCTTGGGTGCTGCACTGCACTTGGTTCACAGCTTAACCTATCAAGACCACACATATAAAGAGAATTGGTTGCTCTTCACCATGTCCTTGATTTTGTGTTTGTGGCATAGTTCATCATCGCCCCCAGATTCCTGATGAAAGGGTCCCCCAGTCTCCTGAGGAAGAGGTCCCCACCAGGAGCCCCAGTGCTGCAGTGGCCACAGGTGCCCTGAATGCTGTACAGTGAATGAACCTCCTGGAGGGTGGAGCAGCACCCCAGCAGAGTCACACAGGAGAGAGGCATGGACTGGGCTGGTTCAGACTCCACCAGGCAAAGCGTGAAGTCTGGGTTTTGAACAGGCAGCCGTAGCACAGCTGTCCTCCTTTTGTTCCAGTGCCATTCCCCAAAACTGGGAGGAGGGTTTGTTTTACAATGCTCAGGACTGATGCCACCCCATCTGACTGGTCCTACATGTGTCTCTGGTCCCCTTGGACAGTGCTGTGGCATTTTCAGCTTTCCCAGCCCTGCGGCTTTTCCGTCTTCAAGCCATTTCCACAGCTGAGGCTGAGACCCCATGTCCCCAGCCAGCTGTCACCAAATCCCATATACAGATTTTCTGCCTGAAGCCTTCGCTCCAGCCCTCTTAGCATAGCTGTAATTGCAAAGGGGAGGTTGTTGGCAGTCATGTAATGTGCCATCCTGCAAACGCCAGATGACTTCTCCATCCCCAAAGTGGCAGTTGTGGCCTGCAGCAGGTGGCCGGGTCCCCGCTGGGAAGTGGTGCCTTGAAGTAAGCCTTGCTGTGAAATTGGTGCTTATTTGAATATATTCATGGTGAGACGGCATCAGACCCTGTCTGACGGCTCCCAGTGAGCTCCTTCATTGGCCAGGATGTCTGATGTGATAGTGTGCCCTTTACTGGACTGTCACAAAACGTGACTGCAGGCAAGAGTCAGTCTGATGTTATGGGGCTTCCCCCGTGCTCTCCATGGTGTTTGGGGTATCCATACCCCCAGATTGGCTGGGGGGCTGAGGAAGCTCACCCTTGCAGTATTGGAACTAAGTTGAGGTTGGTGCCCCCACTGCTCTCCTCTCATGGGCTGCTATAAATGATGGGGAAAAAACCAAGAGCAACCAAAGTTTTTGTAAGCTGGGTGAAGTCTGACTGCCACCCCCAGCCGGATACCAGATGAGATGGCTTTTCTATTCTCTCTGTATGTCAAGTTCCATTGTGGGGGATGGGATTCACAGGGAGATGCTGGGGGCATTGGGACCCCCTTGGTCCCTGATGGGAGAGCAATTCGTGCCCATTTTTAGTGGAGCCCCAAGGCTGCAGGGCACTGTGGCTTTGGTACTGGGGGACGAGCTGGTGTTGGGGTGAAACACTGCTGCTCTTCGTTGCTGCTGGGAAATGTGTAGAGGCAGGAGCTGTGCTCTGAGGAGGTGGTGCAGGGCAGGGCAGCAACACCCAGCCTTTTTTTTCACATCCCTACAGCTCCTCTTCCTCCATCCCCAGGCTCCTGCTGGCTGCCTCCATCTGCCGCAGTTGCTGTGAGCAGGCACAGCTTCCCTGGGGTCTCCTACCCAGCATGGCTTATTCCCCCAGCCTGGGTGTCTGGTGATAGCAGTTGGCCATGGCCCAAAGTATCCTGCTCCAGCTGGCCCTGCTCCCAGCAGGGCTTGCACTGGGCAAGCTCGGAGATCCCCTCCAGCTTCAGCTGGTCTGGGGTTCTCCAGAAATTCATCTGTTTGCAGGGTGTGCAGTTCTCTGTAGGGCAAATCTCCTTACAGACTCTTGTTTCCCAATAATGATTCCAACTTGGGGAACAAAGTAAATCTTCTGCAATATGATGTATTGGTTTGCCCTGAGGAGCCACAGCTCTGCGTCCTCAGCCAGGTCAGTGCCCGTGTGCTGAGTGTGATACAGTGGTGGTAAATCACAGCCCTCTCTCTGCAAATGTGCACAATTGGTTGATTGGAACATGTTTTCTCTCAGCAATACTAAATAGTACAATGGGCCTCTTTCAACCTCCTGCCTTACCTTTGCTCCCTCTCCACCCCTCTGTCTTTTGGCCCAAGGTTGCTCCCCACCTCACACAAGAGCTGGTGTATCAGATCCTCTGCAGCAACCTGTGTACTGTGTGGGAGCTCACTGCAGGCTGGTCCCATTGGCTTTCACATCCAGAGGGCTGTGGCACCTGGAGCAAGCACCACAACATGGAGTCACCACAGCGTGGATGGGCAGGAGGGCAAGCATTTCATATTTAGCTCACAGAGTCAGGAGAACCTGGCAGGAGTTTGACATCAGCAGCCCTGCAGAAGCAGGGTCTGATTCGGGTGACTGGGACTGTCACCTCTAACCCATCAGAGCCTGTCAGTGAGAAGAAGCCAAAGAAGCATTGCAGAAAGGTCATTCGCTGCATGCAGAGAGTTAGCAATATTTTTCCCAGGAAACCTCATCCTTCCTCAATCTGCTATCTGCTAAAACCCTTAAAAAGCCAATTCACAAACAGTTTCTACCAGAGAAATAATCACTTCTATGAAGATTTAAGCCTCTCATTTCCCATAATGACAATCCCTCATGAAAATGAAATAAAAATTTCTGCAAAGCCTCTGTGGAAGCTCTTGGCATAAGATCCAGCAACAAACTGTCCATTAATGAAACAAACTTCTGTTGGTGCTTGCCCAAAAAACCTTACCTTGCAGGTTGCTGTAATTGGAGTTGATTTTAGAGGGGAAAAAAAGTTACCACCTGCATATTAAAACTGATTCTGTCTGAAGCTTATGGTAACACTTTCAGTGAGAGTCTTTCAATCTGTATTTAGAAGCATTTGAGCGCCACCAATAAACAAATGCTCCTGTTTTTTTGTTAATTGCATGTACCTTTCTGTCCTTATCCCCAATAAAAAAAAGAAAAAACCTCTACCTGTAATTGATGCTTACCAAACAGTTAAAAACATGTATATTTCCATGTCCTCCCTGGAGGTTTAGCACACTGCCAGGAAGAATAACATGGATGAAAAAAGACCATCTCTGCCTATGCTGTTGCCTCAGAGAAAGCTGGTGGTGTCTGAATGCATAGTGAGACAACAGTCATTAATGTAGGTTACAGATATTGGTGGATTAACAGCATCAGCTGCTGAATTATCAGCTGAAGAAAGCATGATTTGAGGCTACTGCTTCCTTTTAAACCAAATTCAGCTCTTCCCAGAAGTCACCCAAAAATTAGGGGAAAGAAAGCCCCTGAGCAGAGGGAGAGACTGGTGTTGAAATAAGGAGAAAGCACGAGTCTCTTTTAAAGCAATAATAGTAACATAAATACTTTAAAATACTTCTCTCATAGCTAAAAAGAACACACTGCCTTACTTGTAATCACTGCCAGCACACAAACCACTACAAAGATCATTTTCTTCTTCTGATTGCTTTGCAATTACAAGTAAAAATTATAAGGTAATTGAATTTTATACACTCTCATCCAAAGACTCTGAAACATGATTTTCAATGGTGATTGACATATCCTAAGTGGTGAATTATTGCACTAGAGACATGTATTCAGCTGTTACATACAGCCAGTCAAAAGGTGTGTGTCTGGCTCAAGCAGTGGAATTTCAGTCCTTACTGGGAAATGGTGCAACCTAGACTGGAACCTGGCTGGAATCGGACAGATTGTGGGAGTTTTTTATTAGTGGCTGAAGTGAAAATAATCAATGCCCACTGAAAGGCTCTAAATGATGATATATATGAGACGAAACTTAATAAAGAGCATTTGAAACCACCCTCACATACATCCATAAAGTGCAACCAGCTCTTTTCCCAGTTCCCACCTGCATTCTTTGTCCTGTAGGTTCACAGGAGCAAACGGGTACTATGTCCACCCAGGGGCCAGCTCTGCAGATCAGGGGTATCTGCCTGAACTTGGGTAGCTCGCTTCAGTGTAAAACAAACCAGAATTCAGAAGTCCCAGCAAAAATGCCCCTGTCACAGAAATCAGGAGCATAACTTCCACTGCAAGTTGATGCCAGTTCACCTCTGTTCAGGTCACTTCAGTACCTCACTAACACAGACACCAGAGAACTCTCTGGCAAGAGGCAAATTTATATCTGCTGGGATAATAAGAATCTCAAGTCTAAAGCATGCAGGGCTGGAGCTTTTAGCTGTAACATGCTCTCCCTGGCCTCTGCCTCAGTGTATTGCAGGGGGCTGGGAGGCCAAGGGCATTGAAGACACATCAGCCACAGGGGAGGCTGTGACACTGGACAGGGAGCACTGGAAAGGCTGGCAGGTACCTGCCATGGATGGGGCACCGCTGGGAAAGCAGAGATGTCCTAATTTGAGTCAGCACGGGCTGCTGCTGCTGTGGCATAATCTGAACTGGTTTGTCACACTGAGCAAACAACTGTGCCTTAGAAACCACTGGTAACAGCTGAGCTTTCAGCAAATCATAGCTGTTATTCAAATAAATTATAGCTCCTGTGAAGAAGATGAATATTGCATCTTAAAAAAAAAATTACTAGGCAGCTTGCTTTGACATTAAATTGAGGCAACCTAAAAAAGAAAATCTGCTTATGTCAAGCCTTAGGAAGTGGGCAGTGAATTGACTAAATGCTAGTTGCATGTTTCAGAAGTCGGGCTGTGCAAACCACTTCTCATGTATGCAATTTATATGTATGAAAGACAATACTATTTTCTCCCAGCTACAGAAAAGCCCACTGAAATTCTGAGGTCCTATTTTTAAAACAGCATAGCCATAAACCTGCAAGCTGTTGAGCAATGTAGACCTTCTTTTAAAAATGGCTCTTGGCTTCAAAAATAAAGCCCAGCAGCAAACACAGCCACTAGTCGGATGATGAGAGCACACGCAAAGAATGGTGACAGCTCTCATCAGGGCTGGGTGACACACATCCCTTCTACAAAATGTAGAAATAATTTAAAAAAATGACCTAGTGGGAGTAAAGACAGTGAATCTTTTAACAGCAGACTCCAAGGGGAAAGCACAATATATTAATCTTAGAGAAGCAAATCTCCTGCTCTGTTTCAGGAACAGTCCCCAGCATAGCTTTTGCCCAAGCCCAGTTTGTAAGGAAAAGGATGCCTGTGTGCAGCCAGCTGGCTACACCACTGCATAGACACACACACAGTTTTTATACATGTACATACACACATATAAGATATATAGAGAGAGATAGCTCTATAGAAGTAAAGGTGTATGGATCTATAAGTAGATGTCAGTAACAGACTGTCTCCCTGCCACTTTTATTAGGAACTTTTTAGAAGGAAAGAATATAACCTAGAAACAACATTAACAGAAACTTTTATTTGTTGTGATTTTTAGCTTCACACAAATACTGAAATGAAGAGGAAAGTAGTCCAAATTTTCAGTTTTCAAGCAGAATACAGAAACACATGAAAGATTTGTTAATATTAAAAGCCAAAGAGTGAATCAATAAATCTGCTGTGGAAGGAAAACTGAGCAGTTTAAAAAATAATAATAAATTACTTTTAAAATTACATTCTGTTCCATGTGTGCAGATGCACATTTTCTGTTGTTTCCCATTTTTCTATTTAGTACAAACACATGGCAAAGGCAACCTTGTCTGTTAAAATGGGTAAGAACCAGACAACAGCTCTGAACTAAGACCCACATCAAATCTGTTCCAAAGTGAAGCAACAATTTTCCACTACCTTAAAAGAAGCAAAGTCAATTCCAAACTACAGAACCCTATGGATATATGATGAGATAACCAATCAAATTCCTAATGCTTATATTTACTAGGCTATTGTAAAATCCTCTGTTAACAGTTGGATATCTATAGAAAGCCATAGTTAGAGCTAGCAGCAGCTAGACAGAAATACATAGTTATTAGTAGTTCAAAGCAAACAAACAGCAAAAATGTATTTTGTCTAATCAGGCTAGAAAAATCAAAATATGCCTAGTAAACGAAACACACTGAGAACAAAACTTGTGCTCCCTAATGCGTCGCTCTGTTTGCTCAGTGCTTATCTCTCTCCTTCATTTTTTCAATGTAGCTCAGCACCTCTAGAGTCCTTCTGCCAGCCAAGCTCAGGTACTCGGCATCAGGAGGAAGAGCAGCGAGCCCCGCCGCGCTGGCGGCACCCGCGGGCTGCGGCATCTCCCGCTCTGGTTCTTGGTGCGCTCCGGCGGTGCGGGGAGGAGAGACCCCGCCGGGGCTGCGGGCAGCGGGGAGGGAGCCCCCACAGCTGCACACCCGCAGCGTGTCACACTGCGTGCCCACATCCGCCTTCTCTACTTCTGTCACACAGCGCTCAGTCTGTGACCAAACATCACACCTGGTGCTGCGGGTGACAGACTTTCTCCCAAGGGCTCGGTGTGATGAGCTGCCCTCAGATGGGGCAGTGTAGTTTTTAATTTCCTCCTCCGTGGCACAAAAAATAGAGTCTTTCTCCTGAAGAATGTTTGCTTCGTCTCTAGCCAAACTACTGCTAGCACGGAGAGGCACAGTTCTGGTGCGGGAGCTCTTGGGGACTCCTCTGCTTGCTGAGAAGTTGGTATCATGTGTCTGCAAGGACTGTTCGTTCAGATATTCCTTTTTGTTGTCTGTGTCTTCTCCTTCAGACTGTTCAAAAAGAATCATGAGACTGCAACTGTTTAAATAGTTCAATAACTAAGGACTAAAATACTTACTAACTAATAACTAAGTGAAATAAAGAGAAAGGCCAGAGCTGACTGGTTTTGGTTGGTTGTGAGGTTTTTTTCATTCTTTTGTCAAGGACATACTCCTGGCTTTTGGTGAAGAGATGGCCAAGGCAGACCTTCACTCACATACAATTTATACTCTTATGCTGTGGCATTTTTATGTTCAAGAATGGTGAAAACATACAGTGTGTCAAATCCTTCTGCTTTGCAGGCATGTAATGTAAGGCAGCTATACATCAAGGAAGAACACAGAAGCTTACTTGGCATCTTCCTGTAGTCATGCTACTGTAATTCCACAAGGCCAGGCATTATCAAGAGAGCAGACTACATGTCTGTTAAACTACTTGGGAAAAATCACAGCTAATGATTTCTTGTCCTCCTCACACATGAATTTGCTTTGTACAAAGCAAAACCATAAATAAGATTCCAGCTACATCCATCCTTGATGCATTCAGGCATAGAGATATGATTCAAATGAAGCCCTGCTAACCCACAAAAGCTGTGGGTTGTACTCACGGTGCCAGAACTACAGCTGAAACAGGTCTCAGTCTGCCTTGGAGGGTAACTGTGAGACCAGCTGCTGAGTGGTGACTCCACATCTTGAAAAACAGATGAAAAAGAAAGGTTACTCACCAAAAACTCCCCGAAGATCCAACTCTCAAGAACAGCATGTAGAATTAAACATTACTATTTTGATGCAGTTTTAGGATACATTTTAAAGAATAAAATGTTAGGAAGGTCAGTCCAGTTCTTAGCAATAGCTGGTTCTTCTCCTCTCAGGACAACACATCTTAACAGAGATTGTGAGACAGCTGCCCCAAAGCTTCAGCTGTGCTGTTACTCAGCAGCTGCACCAGCAGCAGAACTGTGCTACCCAAAGGAGGAAGGACTCTGCAGAGCAAGGGCTGTGAGAGAACACAGCAGACTCCATGTGCACACTGGCTGCCATACAAGTTACATGTTTTTCTCTGGGAGAAGATCCCTGAGGGATCTTCTGCTCTGAAATGCAGCCAGCACAGCTGACCCTACAGCTACTGAGGAAGCAGAAAGGACATAGCATTGCCCTGCTGACTCCCCTCCCTCTGTCCACATGTGGAATGACAGCATATAGTCTAATGGAAGAGAATATCTCTTCAAGGAAAAGCAAACACAGATAGTTCTAAGTTACCTGATATTGCTAGTTGTCTTTTTACAGTGTTGTGTATATCAGAAATAAAAGTCCTTAACAAATATAACATCCTAAAAGGATCATTCTCCCTGGCTATATAAATAACTGTTTCAGTTTCACATGTAGAGAAATTTAAGTAATAATGTATAAATGGTACTAACCTGTCTCCATCTCACGAAGATTTGAACTTACTCCAAGCTTAGATTCTTTCTCTCGTGCTGTTGTGACCTGTTAAAAATAATGAAGTGTTAATAGTGAGGGTTCAGCTGGATCAATGACTTTGGTTTAAGAGAGAAACATTCAGTTTCTGTATTTCATAAAGCAGTCACTGCACTGGTCCACAAATTATACAGAGGTATCTCTACTCCTGAGCATACCATATATACCTGGGTGATTTCTACAGGCAAAACATCTAAAAGACTTCTTATATGTACACTGGCACAAAGCTCCTTTATAATACTTAAGTACCTGAATATACTGTCTGGGCACTGCCTGCAGAATCTGATCCTAAGGGCTGATGGGTAGCTTACACAATGTATTTTAGGCATTAGCTGAGGTGTGAATCAAACCATGTGAATTGTAGACCTGAAAGGGCTGTCTATCTGAACCACTTCACTAGAAACAGTTCTTTCTGAATTCCTTATATAAACCATGATGGCAAAGAAGCTTCCACAGAAGTTAATTCTGTGAAGCTATATTCAGTTTCTAACTGAAAGATATTCCTCCTCCATCTGAAATGAATGGTGCAAACAGTAGGTTTGACAAAAAATGTGTCTCTTTATAATGTTACCTCTTCAAATCCAAAGAGCTGGTTCTGTCTCCAGGCTGTTTCTTTCACAGACTGGTCGTCACTGAGGAATGCAAATACAAAGTTCTCTGTTAAGTGATTTTCCCTCCAGTATTTTTATTTTCTTTCTGAGTTAAAGTCCTCATTGGTGACTCTTCTGTCTTCCATTTTTCTTTTGCTTTCAGTAACCATAAAATGTTGCCCACTCTCGGGAACACTGAACTTGTTCCTGAACCTGAGATTTAACACCAAGAATCTGGTTTTCATAAGCTTCGTTTCTGTTGAAATGCAAAATGGAATTGGAGACATGGCAGAAGATGGTGCTGTTTTGCAAAATGGAAGATGTTAAGGATCAGTCTTTGAAAAACACATCTTTTGTAAAACATAGGGATACTCTCACATGCTTACTTTAGCCCAGGGAAGACACAAACTTCCTCTGTAGCCAGTGGAATGAGACAGAGTCTTTCAGGGGGCAAGCCAGAGCAAGATCTTAATTTCAGGAACTCAAAACTGTCCCATGAAGCAGTCTTTCTCTGTACTTATTATAGGCAGATGAATAAAGGTATGAAGGGCTCACCTGTGCATAATTCACATTACACACTACTATTTTCACCGGGAAAACTTGAGTCCTTGGTAATATGGTTTAGAATTTTACCTTCCTGTTCTCTTAGCAGGATTTCTTCAATTCAGAAAGGTCTCTGCAGTTATCAATAGTTAATAGACTGATAATTTCCATGACACTCACCATTTTTTTCTTGAATATTTCTGCACATTCTTCTTTAAATTAATCTGGTGATCATGGTGATAACCAAATGTTTCTAAAATGAAAAAAAAAAAAAAAGCCTTGATTTTAAAATACAATAAATGCAATTTGAAAATAAAGTTTTCAGTCAAATTTTGAAAATAATGTAAATAATCAAATTTAAAATTAAGTGATTGCATCCTGAAGATTCATGGCATCTTTTCAGTCAGGGCAGATACATTTCCAGTTACAAGAACATATGTCTTTAAAGAATAAACTCCACAATATATGTCCTTAAAATACTCATACGCACCAATTTTTTCAAGGTTTGCAAGTTTTTCTTTCTTTTCACAGGGTATGAAGTAGCACTGTCCCTCATGAAAGCTCTGCAGGTGGGTTTCCTTGTAGCTTGCAACTGAGGCTTTGTTACTTTTAGGAAAAACTTGTTCTGGAGCTGTGAAAATGCCTTCAAGGTACCTGTCTACAGAACTTTTCTTTGCATTGATTGCAGGATAAGCCTTTCTGGTGTCATAAGGAAAATTTCTGTCAGTCGTTTGATTTCTAACATCAGAATGAATGAAAAAAATGTCAGTACTGCTTTGGTTAACAAAAAGATTAAAATGCTTTGAGGAAGGATTGCTATAGGTTTGCTGTCTCTCATCTTCAAACAGTGCCAGAAAGGAACAACCGCTTCCAACTTGGGAAGCTTTCAGTTCTGCAGTTTCTTTCACAACATCAAATATTGGTGCTCTTATTCCTTCACAATGTTCTAATTCATTACTAGTCATTCTGACTGGATTTTTCTTGGCAGAACTCATGTGGTCTAGCCTAGGAGTGGGGGTTGAGGTTGAGTGGGAATAGAAAAGGAAAAAACATTTCAGTTAGTAAACAAATTAGCAAAATACTGACTGCTAACACAGCACTTTATGATAACTTGATGATAAAAATCTCAAAGACCTCAGTACTCATCACACTCATTTTTATTCTAAATGTGCATTATTTCAAACGAAAATGTCTTTTATTGTATTCTATTTTTACTTTATAGTAAGATCGATTTACAAGGGGTTCCATTTCATAATATCTCCAAACATGCCAAGCCATGGAGCACATCCTCCTGGGTGTGATTTATAAAAGCAGCCACAGTATGTCACTGCTGCTCCACCAGCTGACCAAAGGCTGCCACTTCAGAGAGGGAAAAATAAAAGGGGGGTGGGGGTGGGGGAGGGTGGGGAGGAGGGATCAAGATACGTCTCTTCTGTTCATAAAAGTAGTTTGTTCTTCAAGACTACCATTCTCTTCTGTACTGAAAACCCATAATAAGCTCTGTGTACTGCTTAATTCCTGCAATTCTCTAGCAAGTACCTTCCATTTGTTCTTGAGATCAGTAATACTGATTTGGCACAGAATTTTTCTATTTCACTGTCAGGCCAGTCAGACATTTTATTCTGCCCATACTTCCCTACCCCACTTCTGAGAGTAGTGGTTTTTGAAGATGTTACCATGTGAACATCAAAGGCATGGAAGTTATCATGCTTTTGTTTCCTTGGCTCTTCATCTAACATTTTAACTGGGTTTTTTCCAGACTGGATCTGCTGACTGACTTTTCAGAAACTGAGCAAAAGGTTGATAGTCTTCTGAAGCACAGAGAATTGGCAAAGAAGGACATTCAATAAATGCCCTTTCTTCAAAAAGTTTTGAGCAGTGCTATCAATGGAACTTGAAAACTAAAATGTAGTACAGAAAACTCTTACTGTAGAAAAATTCTGTGATGTTTTGTTCAGCAAATACTTGGAACTGGATAAGGATTCTATAGAACTTCAATGAAGTAATTTCCTCTACTTACAGAAGCCTCCCCAGAGCAGTTTTAAAAGGTAAACACACCATAGTCTGTTCCTGGAGAAACTTGGACAGATAAACATGGGAAAGGTAAAACTGTTTTGTGAATCAATTCAGAGGTCCTTCCTAACTCCAGCTGAACATTTTGTAATGCAAAGTAAGAGTAGATGAGGAAATTATATGTAAAATTTTTAGTTAATATTTAATAACCTTGAGGTGTCACAGTGCTCAGAATTGTGCACATTGATTACATCATTAGTGTGTTACATTAAACAATTTTATAAGTTTACACTCTACTTTTCACATACAGTGAAAGAAACTCCCTTCACAAAAGAACTGCCATCTCTTGAGATATGAGAATTTATGGCTACAGTGGATGAAAAAAAACCAAGGAAACAAAGAAAAGGATTTAAAGAACAGTTGGAAAGGAGATGTTATTAGTGAGCCATGAATGGGTAGAAGGCAACAGGAGATAGCATAAGCAGATGAGTGCAGGCCTGATGGCCGTAGGAGAAATGAAAGGAGAGAGGGAGGTGAGGTAAGGTTATGTAGGACTTTAATGCAAAGAATTGGGAATTCACAGAGATATACAGCAAGGTGCGTGCTATCATCATTTTATGTTTTGCTGGAGAAAACCAGGAGAAGCTACAAGAAGAGTGAAAGTTGAGGTGGCTAAGACTGGAAACTGATATGTCTTGTTATCATGAGGCCGGTGAGATTATCAGTCACTTAACTCCCCAAGCAAACAAGCTGTAGGTACTTAAGGAACAGCAAAATATTATATGGCCTTTTTATGGCTCTATCCAGCCAAAGCTAGAGAATGATAGGAACTTTCAACCAGATGGCAGACTCAGAACAAAATGGGCAAAGAAAGATTAGCCTTGTACAACCCCTAGATCCAAGGGAAGAGCCCAGGGAAAAAAAATTATATAGAAAGTCCAGTGCAAATGAGTCTAGCCCTAAACCATCTGTGATCAGAAATATTTTTAATCAGCACATACAAAAAGAAATATATTCTTGATTTCTATCCATTGTTTTAAAAACAATGTGTATATTCTTATAAAATTATTATTGAAACAATTATAAGGGGAAAAAAGCTATAGTAAGATTACATATGAAAGAGAAGGAAAGCAAATGCTTTTTTCCTGGAATCCCAAGAACAAACAGTGTAGGTAGAGTTACTCAACTGCTACTGCACCAAGGTCATCAGTAAAACACTGGTAACAGTGACCAGAACTAATGAGGCCTGGGGCAGCCTCCCCCTCCTGGTGGCCTCTTAGTAAATTTGTGCTATCATTCAAGGTGAATTCAGTAACACCATCACTTCTGTGATATTGCAAAAAAGTAGATCATGGTTCCAAGTGCCTACCCAAAATTCATATTTTGCTGGGTTTCATCAAATGTAAATATCTTTGTTTGTTTAGTCCTTCCATTTGATTTCAATTTCTATTTGAAAAGTGCCAAAAATCAGTGAAAAAACCAAGTAGCAATAAGCTTCAGATAATCTTAGTATTTTTCTTAATTAAATTAGAATGTTATTTCCCTCTTTAATGTCAAATCATTTCCTACCTATGAAACGGCTCAAACAGTTCCTGAGGTGCTGTATCAGACTTCCTGAGAACAGACTGGCTTGGAGGTTTTGTATTCCAAGGTTCTTGATCAAAATGATTTCCTGGCTGAGGAAACAGCAGAAGCTGTCAAACTCGGAACATACATAATGGTTATAGTCTTTCAAACTTTAAACTTGAGTTTGCAAACAATAAACATATTTTCACGCTATTTTTACTTCTTTTTATCTTTACAGTAGAAGCCCTAATCTCCTTACAGCCCGAGTTCTGTGTAACTCATACTTTTCCATATTTGTATATCTATGTTAATACACAAAATTTCCTTTTAGAATCCCATCCTCCCTTAGTATGAACAAGCTTGGTAGACTGTAACAAGCTGAAGTTCCACTGAAGATGACATAATCATAGAAAATTTCATTTGGAAGGGGCCTCAAAGGTTATGTAGTCCAGCCTGCTCAAAACAGGGCCAGCTTCAAGGTTAGGCCAGGTTGCTCAATATTGTTCAGGACAACCACCTGTTGGATGGCCTCTTCTTGTGCTTAGTTACATTTCCATCGTTAAAACTTGTGACTTTTACTTCCTGCCATTTCACTCTGTACCTCTGGCTCTGTCCTATCTGTAACTCACTCTGTACCTCTGGCTCTGTCCTATCTGTAACTCTGTTTAGACTGTGGAAGACAGTGCTTAGTTCACCCCATACCCAGAGGTGTGGGTCTTTCCCAGGGTATGAAGACCCTCTTTGTTCAGTCTCTTCATACTCGCCACATGCTCCAAACCCCTAACAATTTGTTTGGCCCTTCTTTGGTCTTGCTACATTTTGCTGTTCTCTCTCAGGTACTAGGGCATCCCAAAACTGGACACAGTATCTCAGACCTGTTCTCACATACGCTACTCAGAGGGAAATAGTCACTTGCCTGTGACTGAAGCATGTGCTCTTTGTAGGAGCTGGCCGAGGGAGGTGATTCTGCCTCTCTCCTCTGCCCCTATGAGACCCCACCTGAAGTACTTTATCCAGACCTGGGGCCTCCAACAGAAGAAGGACATGGACCTGTTGGAGTGGATCCAGAGGAGGGCCACAAGGATGATCAAAGGGCTGGAGAACCTCTCCTATGAACACAGGCTGAGACAGGTGGGGTTGTTCAGCCTGGAGAAGAAAAGTCTCTCAGGAGAACTTAGAGCAACTTTCTGGTACCTAAAGGGAATATGGAAGAGCTGGAGAGGGACTTTTTACAAGGGCATGTAGCAATAGGACAAGGTGTAATGGCTTTAAACCAAAATAATGTAGATTTAGACGATATATTAAGAAAGAATTCTTTTCTGTGAGGGTGGTGAGACACTGGAGCAGGTTGCCCAGAGAAGCTGTGGATGCCCCACCCCTGGAAGTGTACAAGGCCAGGTTGGATGGGTCTTTGAGCAACCTGGTCTAGTGGAAGGTGTTCCTGCCTACAGCAGGGGTTTTGGAACTTTTACTTTTAATGTCCCTCCCAAACCAAATGATTCTCTGATAAGTGACCTCTTGCCAAGTAGACTTTAGCCAACAGAAAACTACTTTAAGTATGATGGTAACAGACATTTTTTACTCATCTTATTGTCCATTTATCTGATTCATACCTCCCCATTTTGGCTAGTAGGATCCCATGGGAAACCTTGTCAAAAAACCTTCCTCAAGTCAAGGTAAATAATGCCTGCTCTTCTCCCAAATTCACTGAGATACTAATTTCATCACAGAAAGCAATTGGGTCCACCAGGCACAGCATAGCCTTAGAAAATCTGATGGCTGTTCCCAGACACCTTGTTCTTCATGTACCTTGGAACTGCCTCTGGGAGCTTAGCTCCTTAATCCTTCCGAGGACAGAGGTGAGATGATACTTCCTCAGATCATGTTTATATTTTTGAAGGTGGACATAACACATATTTCTTATCACTGGGAAGCTTTCCTGATCACCACAGTCTTACAAAGAGGATAGATATCCACTCTGCAGTGATGTCACCCACATTTGTATGGACTCTGTCCAGTCTGATGTATTTCCTTATGTATAGGTTACTATGGATTCTCTAATTTGTTCCTTCACTACTCTTTTGAACCACTCTCCCCCAGCTCCTGACTGAGATTGAAGATGACTCAGAGAGCAGAAATTGTCTGAAAAATCTGAAGCAAAGCATGTTTTGAGTGCTTCAGACTTTTCCATGTCCTTTGTCACTACATCTCAACTCTATTTAGCATTTTCCTTGGCTTCCTTTCTTTGATGACACATCTGTAGAAGTCCTCTTTGCTGCCCTTCTCACCCATTGTGATTTTCCTCTCTGACCATCCTAATGCCACCCCTCCAAGCCCAGGGCATGCTTCTGTGTTCTTCTGAGTTGCCCATCCCTCCTTTTACGCTTCCTCTTTGCATTCGAGCTCAGCCAGGAGTTCCCCAATTCAGCCAAACTGGCCTCCGGGACCTATTCATTCTCTTGCACATTGAGGTAGAGTGTCCTTGTGTTTTGAAAGCATTTTCTTTGGGCTTCTTTGTTCTTCAGATCAGATCCCTGTGAGTTTCTGCCTATTCATTCCCTGAACAACCCAACATCTCCCCTTTTGAAGCCCTTGAAGCACTTCTTCCACACTTACCTCAAGACCTCATACTACCATTGGTGATATACATAGAATTTGTTTTATTATTTCCAATGAATAATACATTTTCTAAAAAATAAAGCATATTGTATTTGCTATTGCTTTTCTAAGGATGATTCTTTTAAGAATCCCAAAGTTAACAAAAAGAAAAAAATAGTAACATGAATCAGAACAACTTTCAATTATTACTTGAATGTAATGCATCAGGCTTTCTCAATCCTTTTAGAGCACTGAGGATACTGTAAGAACTATGTTACTCACATTGCAAGATTAAAAATTAGGTTGTGGCATCACCTGGATAATATGACACCCAGTTATACTAACTGTATGTTTAAGAAAGCTGTATTTATAATTATAGTACATTTCAGCTTTCTTTAACCAATTTTACAAGCGAGAAATAAAAGAAAGCCAGCAGTATGTGACCAATTCTCTTTCTGTAGATACCAGCAATACTGAGAGCTCAGTGAACAAAAGCTCAGATTAAGCATATTTCAGAACAATCAGAACAATAAAGGAAATATATTTCTATATATGGGATATTCATTGCCAGCAGCCTATAAGAGATGTTGATCATTCATAATTATCTTCACCATTACACTCTATCTAAACAGGAAATACATGAAAGTCAATTTAAAATAATTCTGTGGAAGTAAAATATGAACCAAACCTGGTTTTGCAATTTCTCTTCATAGGTCTGTTCCCAAATGTTACCCATTATGTTTGTGTTGAAGTTTTCTTCTGAAAGCTGTGTACAGTTAGAGGACTGAAAACCAGAAGAGGACAATGAACAAGCACTAAAAGCTCTTACTCTGTTGTCTTTCTGTTCCATACTAGAGCCAACATACACTAGTTCTGTTACTTGTGACAACTAGACAAAACATGGCAAAGAGACATTTTATTTATCTAAAACTGTTTTGATTTAAGCCTAAAGTTCAAAGCAATCATGCCTTTCTATATCTTTTACATCTCTGAACCTATACCACAAGGAAGAGAAAATTTTCATGTGTTCTGATATGACTTTTTCATGAAAAACATTAAGAGTTTATTTCAGGGACACATGGAAGTACCTATTTAATCTGAAGCATGCACACAAATGTTATCCCAAGTAGAGATGGATATAAATACATTTTTAGCTTTAGATGTGTAGGCAAATGAGTTGTTGAATTAGTTCTTAGGTAGTAAAATGAAAAGTACTTTACTCCATTGAGAAGAGAACTCCAGCCTGTTGGGCTACAAACAATGCTATGTCAAGCAGATCAGAACATGAGGAGAAATTTGAAGGCAAAACTCATGAAATGTCTCTGTATCCTCAGCTACATGGAAGTAATGCATGAACTGCTAATGCAGTGCAAAACTTTGCACACTAATTGCACAAAATCTTTGTACCACAAAATTGCAAGTTCCTGGAAAGCTGAAAATTATGAATTTTATAGATCTTCTTTCTGCTTAATAAAGTAGAAGAATCTTAATTACTTAAACTGGATGTACTTTAACTTATGAAGATGTTAAAAACAGTTCCTTGCAGCATACAGGCCTTAGACTGTGTTTTTTTCACAGAATCATAGAATCTACCCAGATGTAAGGAACACACAAGGATCACTGAGTCCAACCCTTAGCCCTGCACAGGACCATCCCAAAGAGTCACACCATGTGCCTCAGAGTATCATCCAAATGCTTCTTGAACTCTGTCCAGCTTGGTGCTGTGACCACTGCCCTGGGGAGCCTGTTCAGTGCCCAACCACCCTCTGGGTCAAGAATCTTTTTCTAATACGCAGCCTAAACCTCCAGGTCACCAGTATTATGTTCCCCCATTCACTGTTACCCTCTGTGCTCGAGACATGAGCCAACTGCTCACCCGCCACATGCTGTGTTTATCCAGCTGTGTGCTTGACATTTTGTCCAGAAGGATTCGTGAGAGACAGTGTTGAAAGCTTTACTGAAATCCAAAAAGATTACAACTGCCTTCCCTTGATCAACTAGGTGGGTTACCTGGTCACAAAAGGAAATCAGGTTTGATAAGCAGGAGTTTCTTCTCATGAAGCCGTGCTGGCTGTGACTGATGACAGTGCTGTCGTTCAGGTATTTGTCAATACCTCCCAGAATAATCTTCTCCATAACTTTACCAGGAACTGAGGTGAGACAGGCCTGTAGTTTATGGGGTCCTCTTTCTTGCCCTTCTTGAAAATCAGGACAACATTTGCCAGCTTCCAGTAAACTGGGACCTCTCCAAATTCCCAAGACCATTCGAAAATCGAGAGAGGTTTTGTGATGACTGCAGCCTGCTCTTTGATCCATACATTAAATTAGCTTTCTGTGTGTGCGCACTGCATTATCACACAGTTTGATGAACTCTTGTAAATTTTTCCATACACGTGGAAATTGCAGAGAAACATAGCTATCATTGTGATAATTATTTCTGGATGCACTAAATCTGAAATATGTCCTCTGTCTTCAGAAAACTGATGAAAAAGGGTCATAAGGGATCACTGACTGAATGTCATATCAAAAAAAGTAGTGGCAGCTCATGGTGATCTTGGCTGAAATGGATTAGACAGCTAAAATATTCACCCATACTAATTCTTCCTGACTCAATAGAAAGGGACTTGAAACACTAGAAAAACATCTGTCTTTCTAACTCTATGGAAACACGTTTTGGCAACATGAATGCACCAATAACATACAGAACAGCATTGTGCATATTTTGCAAGCATTTTTTCCTCAGAATTCTCTCTGATATGAACAGCAGGAGTCAGCGAAGGTGTATTACCAAGCAAGTGTGAGAAAACTAAACTAGATGTCTTCAAACAAATAACTATATTTTAGTTATTTGTTTTACTTCTTTAAGCAACATATAATGGATTATAAAGAAGCCTAAATTCCATGTAGAGAATGTTATTCACTGTAACCTCAGTGAGTGTATGAACTTCCCAGTTCTATCCACTCAGACTTCCAGTTAAGTTCCTCTTAAAGACACACTTCCGTTTATGCTTCTCACATTCCATCATTTCACATTTCTGCATTATTTTTTTATTTACCTACTGTTGGCCTCAGTCTCTTTCACTGTCCTTCATGACTAGCTTAGAAAACAGATATTCCGAAATAATTTGGAAAATGCCTAAAACAAGATGAGCCTTTCAAGAAATACGTAAGCATTAGAAGGAACAATATAAAATGTGACTGGAAAATAATATATCAAAATAGTCTTAAAGAGGAAGACTTCACGTTTCAGTATCACTCTTTGAAAAATCACTTAAAAATATAGTAATTGCTGCACATTTTTAGTTTTATATCATAAGAACACTGAACTTACATTTTGCTGGTATTTTACTTTCTCTGAGAGATGCTGTCTTCTGCTGTCCAATATTTGCTTTTGTAACCTTGTAAAATGAATAAACACAAACCATGAAATACAAGATACAAGATCTATAAGATTAAAATATTCTGAGTATTAATTCCAAAATAATTTAGGAATATTTTCCCATACATCTTGCAAAAGCCTGATTCTTAGCCTGTGTGATTCGGTCACTTTAGGATGTCTGAAGCTGGATGGGAAAGCAGTGTAAATGGATAATATTGCTTGAATAGTCTGCTTCTCAAGATAGACCTAGTGTATGCACCTGACATCAGTAAAAACACATGACCTTTTTTTGAAAATCTCCCAGCTGCATGTGCAGGTTTTTTAATTCAGAATCTACGTATTTAATCTCACACAGTAGGAGTAACACTGGAATACCAGGAGTGATTGTGAAACTTCTTAATACCCCAAATATAAGACCATCATGAACTATCTTTTCTAGAACTTCATTATAGCATAACTATTGCCTACTTTATACAAGTACCTGTTCTGGAGATCATCTAAGTTTGACTTTTGTTGTGTAGGTGGGGGTGACACAGGAAGCTCTAAGTTGTGTCCCCTAACAGGTGTTTTTACTTCTTTGGTGATATTCACATGGACTGGCTTCCTCAGCTTCTCTGAAATGAAAGTATTCGGTACGTCAGTGCTGGGCTTGGAGAAAGTTTTGACATTCCTGAATTTTCATTAGAGTACAAAAACTGCTGGTTTAGATTTTTCTTTTAATCCATTTAAAGCCATAATTTTTGCTTTCTTTGTTACTAGCATTGCAAAAACTCTATTCAAAATGTCACAATACTATAAAATTATTTACTGTCAGCTACTGTGTGTGGACAGGCTCTGTAGCCGTTCTCAATCTTCTACTTTTCCTCAGCATAGGACAACACATTTCCCACAATCTGATTCATGAATATGTCACAGAGAATAAGAATCATATAGTCGTAGAATTGTTTAGGTTGGAGAAGACCTTTAAGATCATTGAGTCCAACCATTAACCCTGCACTGCCAAGTCCAGCACTAAACAATACCCCTAGGCTGAATGCAAAGAGAAGGATTCAAATTGTAGTGATGTTTCTTTAGAAGTTTAATCATGGATTTTAAGAAGGATAATCTGGGTAGAACTGACAAGATTATTCCAAATGCCCCCAAAGTTATGAAAAAGGAAGGGGATTACAAATGGATCCATTCAATGGCAAAGGGAAAAAGAAGTGGATGTAGGATAAAATTAATGAATGGAAAATGAGGAAGGTGCATAAGTGTATGTTGCAAATATTAACCCTGTCTTGGCTGGAACCAGGACAGTGTACAAGACTTTAAAGGTGAAGCAGGCAGTAGCCAAGGTTATTTGATTCATCTTACGCCTTGACTTTTTATGCAATCGTAATTTTTGTATTTACTTACAATTTTTTAAAAAAAATAAAACAACACTTATTTGAGCATAAAATTATAAAGTGCAAGAACAAGACCTAAAAGAACAGCAGTAATAGTTAAGAATAACTGATTCTGAGAAGTCAGAACACTGTTACCCAAAACTCACCAGTGTTGTCTTTTTTGGTTGTTACCTGGTTAACCACATACAGATTAAGAAGATCTAAACTGACTGCTGAACTTTTAGGAGATGATACTTCCAGAAGCTTCATCTTTGATTTAAGTTTCTTTTTGTCAAAGTACTCCTAAATATTTTAAAGGAGAGAATAAGTTTTTGACAGAAGCTTCATCAGCACACCAGGAATATAGATATTTCTATTGAAATTAGAAAGCAAGACTTAGTGAACAATTCCTAATAATAAAATCACATGAAGAAGTATCTCTGTTAGCAGTTAATTTATTTTTATTGCCTTGAAAAAGACTGCAAATATAATTTGGTCATATTCAAAATAAATCACCAATGCATAAAATTCAGTCCTTAAACACTCATTTTCCAAACTTTGTGTACAATCACTAAAAACATTTCTTTAAAATAAAAGATACCAAATAGGACAAGTAAAAAGTCTTAAAACAATTTAGGCTTGGGCTTTTTAGGCAACTTATAAGATAGCAGGCAAATAAATTAGCCAGTTTACATACACCAGATGTGCCGTCTATAATGACAGAGTTTACTGTTCTTCAAGTCTGTCTTTCTTGACAAAGAAAATAGTGACCAAAAAGAAAAAAAAAAGGAAAGAAAAGAAGAAAAATCTCTTATATTGAGATGTCAGAAAGACTTTTTATTACCAGGAACAAAAGCAGATATAACTTCCACTTTGAATGTGTTAGGCAGATAATACTGGAAAATTCAGGAAACAAAAACCTCTATTTTGTAAATACTATTAATAGTATCTAATCATTAGCATCAAGTGCAACAGATGAATAAATAAAACCTGTAAGATTTATTTTTTTCTAACTGCAAGAATAATATTGAAAACTGAAGGCTACTCCAAAACAAAAAATAGCATTCGCTTTTCTTCTGAAATGTAATTCCCCTTGTGATCACAGGTTACATGTAACTAATACACCCAACATGTTCACTGGTAGCTATTTTTTCAGCATAATTTATTATTATCTTTAGCTTTCTAGGCTGATATCATCTATGGAAAATATCTGTTCTTCAGTTAAGAAGAATATCTTTTGTAAGGTTAAATCAGCCTGTGTACAAATCAACACTTCAAAATTCATATGGGGTCCACATCCCTAAAATGTATCTACCTCCCTTCAGTGTCCTACATATTTTCCTTCTGTCACCTCTAAATTACTAATAATTGTGTAATAGCCATTACAAAATTACTACTGTGTTTAGTAATTTAGTACTACATTACTAAAACCAATCCTGTCTTGGATCTTTTCCTGATTTCCTTCCTCCACTGAAGCAAATTACATAGTTGTAACATAGATTATGTGGCTTAGACCAGCAATCCCTGAGAAAACATATTTTGAAATCTCATGGGCCTCCGGTAGACTGGGAAAGTGATGAGGACAAGTTGCTGATTGGTCCCACATTCCCTTATGTAAAGGTTTTCATTTCAGTGATTGTCTCCATACAGTCAGCCTGTTTCTCCTACTCCTCTATATGACTGTGCACCTGCTCTGGGCATTGGGTGGAGCTTCAGTGGTGGAGCTTCCCTATGCTGTCTCTTTTTTCCCTGCTGCTGAGGAGGAAACTGACTTCACTTACTATGGTATAGCCACTTTCTCTTACCGTTTTCTTTTCCTTTCATGTTTAAAATGTCTTCTGCCAGGGAGAAGCTTGATTCTCTTGTTTCACTTTCAGATTCAAAATACAAATAATCTGGCCTACTTTTGCAAATGCCAGATAAAGTACTTCCATGAGTCTAACATCCTTTTATACAGCCCAGAAGAATAGCTGTGTGTGTGTGAGGCCAGCTGACCGTATGGTTGTCACTGTGAGGCTTCAAGCAATCCCATGTGTCAGCACATACCAACATAATATGGTAACAGAAGTAATTCAGTAAAACTTAAATCAGGCACATTCATTCATTCACGCCCTCTCTGACTCCCTCCTCTTCCTGCTGTAATTCAGTATAGTAAACCTAGAACAAGACTTCTGCCCTAAGAATCAGGTAAACACATTATAACTGTTAAGTCACTGTTTTGAATCCCACTCCAAATACTTTGAAAGGATTACCTTAGCGAATCCACTAAAGCATTCATATAACAATACAAAATCCAAGGTAGCTAAAACTGTTTACCTTTTGCTTTCTTCTATCCTGCTTTAATATGATTCTGCTCCTAAAAATGCAAATAAATATTTTAATTGCACAAGTGTAATCTTGAGTCACAGCTTGAATTTCTCATCAATGGTATTGAGAATTTAGCACAAAAGTAGGCTATGTCATGTCATGTCATGTCATGTGCTGTTATGTTTTGTGTTATATTACCTTATGTTTGTTATGTTATGTTGTGTTATGCTATCTTCTGATGTGCTTGTTCTGTTATGCTCTGCTGTGCTAATGTTGTGTTAGGTTATGTCATGTCATGTTATAATGGATCAAATCTTCAGGTAGTTAAGTCAACATATCTCTGTTGAAGTCACCTTAACTGATCTTGGTTTACTCAGGACCACATTGTTATATTAGGGTACCAAATACACTAAACATGAAAAAAGAAAATGGAAAAAGCTTATAGTCTTTTGACTTATAATGCAATATTTCATCAATTTGTAATTTCTTAAAACTTAATAAATCTTTGCCAATATGTTATTTTCATCCAATTCTCTCTGTCATGCTGCAGCATAGTTACAAAAGCATGTTAGCAAAAAATGCAAAGAAGCGCTATACAAGCTTTTACCTTTTTGGACTTTACAGAATACTGTGGATATTTTATAAAAAAAGGTAAGAAAACCACATTGTCACTACAAGTTGCTATTGCTTGTGCACTCTAGGAGACAGTTATACCTTAAACTACATATGTTACTTTTAAAACATAGCCTTAAATGAATTGAAATGAATGGCCTACAGGACATGGTGCATAAAACTGGAGGTCATGGTCACTGCTGTGAGCAGGCTGAGCATGACTGCATTCCTTGGGTCAGTAAGATTAGGACTTTTTTTGAGGGTTAGAAATATGGAATATCCCCTTGGAATTGCTGGGCTTTTATTTTCCTGTTCTTAAAGTTAGAACAAACTTTCCAAATGTGTACATTACATTCCACCCTACATTACATTACACACCTGCAGTGGTGAGAAGCCCCAGTAATGGAAAGTTTTTCTGACACCTAAAGATGCAAACCCCAGACTCCCCTGAGGAACCCTGACACATGCTGCCAGCAGCAGCATGCAGTAGGTTGATTTGTGTTTGCTCAGGGTGTGCAATACTCCTACATGCCATGTTTTTTTACAGAGGCATAGAGACAGGCAGGCCTTTAGGACAAAGTTTGGCTTGGTGTTTTGGTTTTTTTTATCGAAATGAAGCTCTCCCTGCCCTGTGCTTCACAGACACAGCATTCAGAAACCCCATTTTGCTGGAAAGACTTCCAGATGGGTAGGGCATTCTTTTAGTTTGATTCTGTGTAGAGTCAGGACAATTATAAAGCTCTGTTTAGCAACATTGATTCCCAACGGCTGACAGAATCTGTGGAGTTTACATTTCTAGTAGACGGGCAGATGGCACACCACCTAAACAAACTGAAGGTTACCCTTTTTTTCTTTTTCCCCCTAGCATTGCAACTCAGTTTGTGATAATTTACTATTTCAGTATTTTCAGTGAGTGTCAATACCTGTGCATCTTTTTCTCCAAATGGTAACCACTGCTCTTTGTGAGGGTGTGAGGAAAGACTTCACCCAGCCTTCGTCTGTGGAGAAACACCGGGCCCAAACATGA
Source organism: Dendrocincla tyrannina (assembly GCA_035047865.1). Lineage (NCBI taxonomy): Eukaryota > Metazoa > Chordata > Aves > Passeriformes > Dendrocolaptidae > Dendrocincla > Dendrocincla tyrannina. Next base: position 13,808,649 of record JAWWMP010000041.1, read on the forward strand.
TCCCTGCCTGGGGTGGGAGGGCACCCGCGGCTCCTCACGCAGTCAGGCTCCTGGAGTCAGCAGGGGACTCCAGGGCTGAGACACACACTCTGTGGCACTCCTGGTCTGTGCAGTGACACTGGTTCTGTCACAAACACCGTGGCTGTGCCCGCTCTGTGAGCAGACACCCCAGGGCGGTCACACAAATCCCAAGGCTGTCATACACATCATGGCTTGTCACATACCCCAGGGCTGTTACACACCCCAAGGCTGTCACACACCCCATGGGGTGTCACACACCCCAGGGCTGTCACATACCCCAAAGATGTCACACACGTCAGGGCTGTCACACACCCCCCGTGGCTTGTCACACACACCACAGCTGTGCTTGGTCTGTGGAGGGACACCAGGACTGTCACACACACCATGGCGGAGCCCAGTTTGTGAGGGGGTGCCATGGCTGTCACACACCCCAAGGCTGTCACACACACCACAGCTGTGCTTGGTTTGTGAAGGGTCACTGAGACTGTCACACACACCATGGCTTGTCACACACACCATGGCGTGTCACACATCCCAGGGCTGTCACACACACCATGGTGGTGCCCAGTTTGTGAGGGGACACCATGGCTGTCACATGCACAACGACTGGCAAACACACCATAGCTCTGCTTGATTTGTGAGGGGACACCAGGGCTGTCACACCCCCCCGCCCCATGGCTGTGTCCAGTTTTCTGTGATAGAACACCAGGGCTGTCACACCCCCCACGGCTGTCACAAACCCCACGGCTGTCACACACCCCACGGCTGTCACAAACCCCACGGCTGTCACACACCCCACGGCTGTCACACACCCCACGGCTGTCACAAACCCCACGGCTGTCACACACCCCACGGCTGTCTCACACCCCACGGCTGTCTCACACCCCACAGCTCTCTCACACGCACCGCAGCGCTGCCCAGCCTGTGAGGGACACTGGCCCAGCACAGACCTGTTCCTCAGCCTTTGGGGAGTTCCACTCACCGGCTGCCCCCGACCCAGTTCATTGTGCGGGGCTGGGAAGGCGGCAGGGCCGCCGTGTGCGCTGCTGGGCTGGCTGTGGGGCGATGGCCACGCAGGGCCCTCCTGCAGCGCCTCCTCCTCCGGGGCAGCTGCTCCCCACGACCCCGGGCTGGCAGAGGAGAGGGAAGGGGGGAACGGGGACAGAAGCCAGAAGGGAAGGATGCAGAAGACCAAGCGAGGCGGGTGATGGGGAGGAGGCTGCTGTGTGTTGCTGCCGCCCTTCCTCTGCCCGCGGTGTTTCCGTACAGGCTGCTGCCAGAAGACACTGCCCTTCTGCTGGGGGTCACGAACCTCTCGCAGTCCTAAGTGAATCCATTGGCCTTTCAGGGCCAGCATGTCTTTGCTACAACCACTGTATTTTTTAAGGCAAGGAAGAAGCACCTTCCTCCCCATCCTGCTCTTCCTCAGGCACTTCAGGGGCAACACGGGAAGCAGTGAGCATTTTCTACTAGCAGGTGTTGCTGCCCTTGGTGGTGTCTGATGAGCCTGGGTGTGCAGAGGTGACAAACCCTCCAGGAGGGACACTGCGGGTGCTCCCCGTGCTCCCGGAATATCATGGGAGCTGTGAGGCTCCACTTGCTCCCTTCCCTGTGACTCACTGACGTTGCTTGCAAGTGAAGGCACCCATTTACAAAACAATTATCAAATTCTACATTAATCTTTTCTTGCAGCATTTCTTTACCAAGTTATCTGTAGCCTAATATTTCTCAGGGTACTAAAGTTTGATTACCATTAGTGCAACAATGGGAAGGATGCTGAGTAGAAATTAGAAGCCTAATATTAAAATTGCTCAGGACTTTTTTCTTTTTAATGCTTCTAATTTGGTTCAGGTATTTATAGAATCTGAGTAATACACATAATTGTTGTAACAACACTAGATTAAAATCTTTGTAATAAGTTATATCTATATTTTAAGTCTATGTGCCTCTTCAGCTAATATGACAGCTAATATGATGAAATTTAACTAATTCCATCACTTCAAATATTTTTATTTTCAATTCCATCTGGTGTAAATGTTTAACTTCTTAATACTATGGCTAAGATTTAGTTTCATGCATAACATAATCAATCCATTTTGTTTTTCTAATAGAACAGATTTTTTGTATCACCCTTTTACTTTTCCACAGTATTGTCTATATTTAAAGGAAAAGAGTGCACTTTTCTTTGATTTATTTAATCTGGTAGTTAGCAGTTATTTGTAGAATCCAGGAAAAGCGACATGGCAGCTTCAATTAATTATTTTTCAACATAAGAAATCTCCTTCTCAAATTATTTTCTGGAAATGAAGCCAAAGACCTTTCAAACAGTCATAAAATAATCAGTTCTTTTTCTGAGGAAGGCAAAGTAAACAATGAAATAAGACCTGAGATGCATGTGACTATTATTTTCAGCATCTGCCTATTGTGCCTTGACTGTCAACATTTTAAAAGTTTGTAATAATTGATTTGAATTTTTGAGTGATGTCATAATTTCAAAGAGTTGCAGGACATGATTGTTAATTTTTAAAAGATCACAGGAATGAGTTTGATGGAACTTAGTTGATTCTATGGGAAGTGAAGTATAGAACAAAGAAACTTCCTCTGTATGTCAGAAACTGAAATTTAAAGATTTCCCTTTTCTCTTGTACAGCCACTCTTCAGAATATCTCATGTTGTTTTAAGAAAGTATTATACAAGATCTTCTTCAGAACAGCTTTCCAACCTCCATCACTTGAGTTTTTCTCTCTGATATGCTTCTTCATTATCAGATCAGCTGTAGATATGTGACATTGTCCAAAGCAGTGTACAAGAACACATTTCTCCAGGAAGGTTGATGCTGAAACGTTGACTGTGCAACTTTTGGCACCCAGTTTTGAGTAAGTTCTCACAGAATTCCTATGTAATCAAATAAGAGAGAGGGAGGTCTTTTGATGGGTGACCTGACTACCCAAGTTAGGCTCCTACTCTGTGTCCCACCACCCAGAGAGGAAGGAGCTAATTTAGATAATGAAACTGCATGAAGTCAGTGTGTGCCTCTGTCTGCAGCATTATTGTACCCTGAAGCTTTGAACACCCTTCTTTCCCTAAGCAGAATAGTTTTTCCCTTGAGTGAGCAGACACTGCATATGTAAAATCTTATACTCACCAGAGATAGTGAGAAACAAAGAGAAGATGTAGTTTCAAAGAAATTTCTTAGAACTGCAAATGATTCTTGTTCCTTAATGAATCTTCCGCTTCCCAGCAAGTGCCCTCCTCTTGTGCTCATTCTAACTAAACAGATGAATGTGTAGTAAAAAAACCCCAAACCAAATCCAAACTGGTGTTTCTTACAGTTGGGTTTAAGTATTTTACAACATTACTAATTTTTTAATGTAAATTTAACATATTTTAACTTTGACTTTTTTAGTTGATCTTGATATCTAGCACTTGGTAACTAAATCCATTTGTAGAAAACTGTGGCAATCCAGAAAGCCTACTAAAAATAGCAGGAACCATGATATAGGTCAGCATGTGAAAAGCCAGCATAGCTTCCACAGATGGAAGCTGCCTCACAGACATGTAGAAAAGAGTGATTCCTGCGGTCTTGATGGATTTAATAAAGGCTGTTGACAACATCTGTTATTGAAGGTTTTAAGAAAACTAAGAAGCCACAAAATAAAACGGAAGATCCTGCCATTGACTAAAGTGCAAAAGGGAGGGAAGAGAATATTTAGTTCTTGTATCCCTGAACTCAAGGGCTGGTGGCCGATATGGAAGAGAGGCTGACAGACTCCTGACTAGTATGGGAAAGTTGCGGGGAGAGGGGGAAAGAGTAAGGAACACTGAGCTGCATTGTAGAATGCCTCTTCCAGAACAGGCATAGATGGCCAAAAAGTGGAGCTTGCAGGAGCCAGGGTCAAATCAAGATGAAAGGAGGCGTTCTTCACATATGATATGGTAGATTTGAGGAATTGCTTGACATAGGATGTTATTGTAAGAGTTTACAGGATTTCAAGAGAGATTGGAGAATTACTTTTAAAAGTGGAGTATTTAACAGAAAAACCTCTCATTCACAAAATTTTCACAGCTTAAAATGGCCAGAGGTTGTGAGAGTATGAAGCTGCAGCAGGGGAGGCAGTATCACATGTAATTGCAACCCTTTTCTTCCCTGGGTATCCACTTAGAGCTATTGTTAGAGACAGACTACTGTGCTCAGTGGAGCACTGGCCTGAACCAGTTTGCTTCTTAATATTTAGAAGTCTCCCAAGTAAGAGTTAATAAATAAACTGCAGTAGATGATTTTTGTGTTGTCATACTCACCAGCTCTAAACCCTCAAATAAATTCTTGAGGCATGACAAAAGGATGGCAGCAGATCCCACGTTTGTGGTGCATGAGTAGAAGAGATGATTTTTCTGGATTTATTCCTGCCTGCACTTTTGTAGAGTAGAACACTGGCTCTGTGGCAGGGAGTGCCAGTATCACCATTGCTAACTGATACCAGCTACATGATTTTACCACTTATACCTGGACTATTGCACTTGGCATAGAGTTTGTTTGAAGTGCTTACAATGCACTTAAGGAAAGGTTTAATATGATAGCATTAGCATTTTCTTCAGATGACCTGAGAATAGAAACCTTAAATAGAAAGAGATTTAAACAAAGCCTGGAAAACATATGTAACATATTTGAGACTTCTGAAGGCATAAAAGAGACACATGCTAGTTCAGCTAAATTATCTGTATGGAATAAGAAATAAGTTTAACAAGAAAGAGAAATGTGTCTAAAAAATCCAGGTATTAAAGTTTTTAAGTATTAAAGTCTAAATACTAAAAGTGTAATTCTTTGTCTGAGATCCTAACTTGGCAGTTTACTGTGGTTGGAGCAGCTGACATTCACCTTCTCTATCCTTGGCTTTTTCCCCCTCTCTCTTCGAAAAGGGAAAACAACTTGTTTACACTTCTCTCTAGAACTGTATTCTGTCTAGAATCCCACTATTCTTAGAAGTCAAAACTGTTTGTCATTGGTTTGCTATTGGCTGTCCCATCAGATTACTCAAATCTCTTAGGGATGAATTATCAGAATGTACAAGTCACACGGGGTTCAAACTTACAGCAGCAAGTGTGCATCTCTCTAAAGACAGTAAGGGAAAGAGGATTCCTGGTGCAGGAATGCTGCCCATTTATACCATTTCTGTGATGCCTACACTCAGGAGCCAAACATCAGAATAGGATCTCCCTGTTTATTCTATCCTCTCTTGCCATAACACAACTCTGAGTGTTGTGTTGTCTGGGTACCCTACAGTACCTAGGATCAAAAGAGCTGGAACCAACTGCTTGGTAGGATCAGGCCAGTCTCAACACAGTGCCACAGTTCTTCAACAAGCTTCTACATCTATGATGTTAAAACTGAAGCTCTTTGCTTGGCTTAGATCTCCAGATCCTAAAGGAATTACAGTGTCTGGATATTCTACTGAGGTATACAAATATAGCCAATAGCTTCTCTAAACCCAGCTGAATAAGCAGATAATTTCTGCTGATACAAACTTGAAATCAAAGGTCAGGTTATCTTATCACCCTTTTCTGATTAAAAAACATCAAATTTGTCACTGGTGTGTCTTGACATTGCAAACTCACTCTGTGGGTATATTTCTGTACTTATGTAACTGATGACATTAAAGTAAATAGAAACTTTGGAAGTACTTAAGAGTAAGGCATTTACTTGAATAATGGCTTGTATGTTCATCCTCTGCTGAATCTGGCTCAAACTGAGTGCGACTACTCCCACACCACTAAGCAAATATACAGCTCAAAACCAGAGAAAAAGCAGATGTTCCCAGCTCACCATATTACAGAACATCATATTTTAGTCATTATTTAGAGTTCAGTATGAGTATTTAAAAACAACAAGCACTGTGTGGATTCAGGTTACCTTTTACACATACTCATCCACATAGAAGCTGCTACGTACTGTATACACAACCTACATGTACCCCAAATAGCAGTGATTTAAAATGCATCATTTATATCTATTTTTCAGTACCTTTATTTTTTATTTTGTATGTCTTTATGGCACAGTGGATAACTTCAAAGGAGCAAGAAAATTCCAGCTTACCGCAGACTGACATAACAGCTACTGGACCCTCTGTTAGGATCATACAAAACATCAGGGAAATGGCCTTTTGCTTAAAAAAATTCATGTTTTATTTTTTTCAAATATTGAATCAAAAGGTAGAAAAAATGATCATTGAGTAAGGCTGATTGGTATCTCTTGCATAATAGCCTGCACATTCCAATTCTACTACCTCCACTGCAACCACAGAGTTGTGCAAGGACAAAATGCTGGTGTGGGTGCCAGTGGGCATAAAACAGAAGAGACATCAATTGTCACGATTACACTCCAGTTCCTACACATTCAAACATTCATGGTCTTTTGTCACCCTAACACTCATTGCTGCTGTTTCTCTTTCCTCCTCACTTACTGGTTCCTGTACACAAGTTACTTTAATGCTTTTGATGAAAACTAACCTTATAACTAAAAAAACAATCACTTGGCACTGAAAAATGTTTCTCCCTAAGAGAGGATAAACCCCCAAACATTCTGTTTCTGATATCAACATCCCTCCAGTCCCACAGCTTCAATTACTCAAACTTATATGATTGCACTTACCTACAAAAGTTTCTAATAAAGTCAGTAGAAAATGCGTAGGCAACTGAACACTGCACCAATATTACTGCAGCTTTGGTAATTATTTTTGGAGTAATACTGTGAAATTTTATTATGACTAAATGTAGTAAAATTGCTGCCTTCAGCACTAAAGAATAAAAAAACCTAACACCTAAGGTCATGTTCCACAAAGAGGAATTTGTGCATGGATTACCGAGCAGGATTGTGGCAGAGAAAAACTCTCGAGACAGCAAGAACAGAAGAAAGAGAGTATTTAAAACAACAGTTTAGGCTTTTCTTCATCCTTTCAAAAGAAGGAAATACATTCCTTTTATTGACTGAAACACTGCACGGTCAGATTTGCTTCACTTAAACGTTCCCACAGATCTGACTGTAGGGTGTACGTCTGCACTAACCACCAAGTCACCAGCAGTTTCAGTCATCCAGGATCTTCTGAAGTGAAAGGTCAGCAGACAAGCAGAACCGAAAGAGATCTGTGAACCTTCCCCTTTGTAAGAAAATGCTGGAGTAATGGAATATTGCAAATAACTGTGGTTTGGCAAAATCTGAGAGTATGCTGTGGTGCACAGAAGCCAGAAAGGGAAGTATGCAACTGGAGATCATTATAACAAAGCCTAAGTAAAGCAATTTCTTAGCCAGTGTATTGTGTCTTTATGTGCTGAAAAACCTTTCTATTTTACTGACAAAACAATCTGCAGGGAAATCAGGCCTTTCTACTAACTGAACATGAGCTGTACTGCACTAGGTTTTGACAACATTTTCCTAGTCTTGAATGGTGTATTAAAAAAAAAAAAAAGCTAGAAGGATCTCTAGCCTGTCCTCACCGGTAAAAATATAATAAACTTCAAGATTATCCCACATCTTCTCTACATAACTGTCCAGCCCATTGTGGACAGAATTTGGGCAACCTCGCAGGAAGAAATGAGAAATAGATGTTCCTTGGTCTTGTCCTGCTTGTCTTGGCTTACTGGACCTTTCAGAAGGCACCCGGATGTTTTGGTAAGTGGGGGTCTTCGTCTTTTATTTAAAAGTAAAGCTTGCTCGCTCTCAAATCAAAGATCATTCATTCATTCATCCTGAAGCTTGTGTTGCTTTCTAAACATCATCACTGCATTCTGTCAAAGGGCGCTGTTTTATAACAGTAATGTGACTTAACTCAGCATTTGCAGTTACTGCAAGACAGGTGCTCTCACTCTCCATTTCTAGGGAAAGGCTGGGCTCCTCAGCACTCCTATCAATGCCTAATATCACTTTTGAAATCTGCTTTTATATACACATGCTTTATCGCATACCATCTTATACAGCTACCTCACTACTATATTTTCAAGGTGTAAAAGGACCCGAAGCGTTTTTTAAGTCCTCTGATCCTGCCCCTGCTATTTTAAATACAGCACCTTTTCCAAACACGTGAAGAATAAGAAATTAGGAAAAGAGAAAAATAAAGCAGAAAGACAACTGCCTTTACTGTTGATTCCTTTGTGCGAAATGCGCCGGGTTTCGGTGCTGCAGGGGCCGTGCGACTCTGCTGGGGCAGTTTCGGGCTGCTGGATCACAACATCGGTTTCCTTTCGGCGAGAGGACAGGAAACAAATTAAGCGTATTGTGCAGGCGCTGGCCCGGAGACGCCGAGCTGTCCGGGTCCCTCCCGCGGCCGCCCGGACAATTTCCGACCCGGGGTCGCCCGAGGCCACCGGCCCCGGCTGTGCCCGCCCTCGCCGCTCCCGCATCCCCACGGCCCCGCATCCCCACGGCCCCGCATCCTACGGCCCCGCATCCTACGGCCCCGCTCCCGCATCCCTACAGCCCCGCTCCCGCATCCCCACGGCCCCGCATCCCCACGGCCCCGCCGCCCCGGGAGGACCGATCTCTCCCCGCCGCCGCGGCCGCCGTGTCGCGCTCCCCCCGCGGCGCTGGCGAGGCCGTGCCCGCGGCCGGGGGCGGAGGCGGCG
>JAWWMP010000041.1:13817382-13861944 GCA_035047865.1 Dendrocincla tyrannina
GGCGGGCAGGATGGCCCACATGCTGCATGCGGCGGCCCGGCGGGTGCAGTGGAGCAGGACGGGCGCCGCGAAGAGGGCGGCGTGCCTGCTGGCCGCGGCGTACGGGCTCAAGATCCTCTACCCGCTGGTCCGCGGGCGCCTGGGGCGGGCGGGCGGCAGCGCTGGGGAGGGCGGCCCGGCGGGCCCGCACCGCGCCCGCACCCCGCGCACCGCCTCCCCCGCCGTGGACGCAGAGTTCTGCAGGCAGCTGCTGGAGCTCCGCAAGCTCTTCTTCCCCAAGCTGGTGAGTGCCGAGCTGGGCTTACTCTGCCTCCACTCGTTCGCCCTGGTGTCCAGGACTTTCCTCTCCATCTACGTGGCCGCCCTCGATGGGAAAATTGTGAAGAGCATCGTGGAAAAGCAGCCTAGGAGCTTTATTTTCAAGCTGATCAAATGGCTGATGATTGCCATCCCAGCCACTTTCGTGAACAGCACCATACGGTACCTGGAGTGCAAGCTGGCCCTCGCCTTCCGCACTCGCCTGGTGGATCACGCCTATGAGACCTACTTTGCCAACCAGACTTACTACAAAGTGATCAGCATGGACGGACGGCTCGCCAACCCCGACCAGTCCCTCACCGAGGACATCATGATGTTCTCGCAGTCCGTGGCGCACCTCTACTCCAACCTCACGAAGCCCATCCTGGATGTCGTGCTCACCTCCTACACCCTGATCCGCACAGCGCGGTCCCGGGGGGCCAACCCCATCGGGCCCACCGTCCTGGCGGGGCTCGTCGTCTACGCCACGGCCCGAGTGCTCAAAGCCTGCTCGCCCAAGTTCGGCAAGCTGGTGGCTGAGGAGGCTCACAAGAAGGGCTATCTGCGCTTCATCCACTCACGCATCATTGCCAACGTGGAAGAGATCGCGTTTTACCGAGGGCACAAGGTGAGTAGGAGAGGAATTGAGGGGTTCAGGGCTTGCTCCTGCACTGCTGGAGCGGACCCGGGCTTTTCCTGCTGCCCTCCCTGAGCACTTTGGGTCCCTCTGACATTTAAACTTGTTTACAGCTTAGCACTTCCCATTTCTTAGGAAATTGCCTTCTCACAAGCGGTATCTGGAGGGAGCAGATCACAATTCCCTTGAGCTCTGACAGTGTTCCGGTTTTGCAGCTGGATCTTACCCTTTTCTAGAAAGCTAATCTCCGTTGTTTTTCCTCCACCCAGTCCATTCCGATTAACTTTCCCAAGCTTTTTTTTTTTTTCTTTCCAACGATGTGTATGAACTACCAGGTTTAATGGTGCACAAATAGCAACGAAGGCACACCAGAAAGGCTAGGGGAAAACTCTGTGATAGCTCAGAGCACACTACAACCTTTGACACTCTTTTACATAGCTAAGCAAAGATGTAGTCATCAGAGTCTTAAAATAGCTTAAGTACAGTACTTCTGCAATCACAGTTACATAAAGTAGTAGCTTGTTTTAAAGCCACCTTATTAAGGAACTCTTCATATTTTTATTAGAAGTGTATTTTGGCTGTAATGCCTTTCAAACACAATCGGAAAAAAAAGTTGTTTCATGTAAGGTGAAAACGAAAGCTGGAAACCAGCCTGAAGCTTTACTTTTTCACTTCAAGCAATGATTATATAATATAAATGGTTTATTTTTGTAGACGTGGTTATTCTCAAAAGCTGTCTATAGTAATGTTTTAGGTGCAGCTAAATTAAACATTTTTTTAATTCCCACTTGTATGGCTTGAGCTGAATACATACCGTATTGACTTGCAGCTGTCTGACTCTTTAAACCTCCTGGGATAGCTCTCTCTTCCCCCAGACTGCTTGCGAAAACAAGCAGCATTGCATTTCAGGGGGATCAGCTCTGCAGCTTTAAGTCACTGGAGTTGATTGATCCCCAAACGCTGTCCAATTCGAGTTTCAGTTGCTGTGAAATTCTACAGCCGCAGCTTTATTAAGGGTTGTGGAATCAATCTTACTATGGTTGTTAGAATCAGCTGTTGTGACTGCCTTCTGTGTTGTTCTTGTATATATCAGAGATCTTAAAAGAGTTGGAAACCTGCCAGTGTTCTATCGAGGGACGATAGATGATGTAATAAGATGGTGTAAATAAGAACCAGGTGCACTGACTTCCTTAATGCTGTGCCCTTTTGCTGTGAGACTGCAGCACAGCAAAAATAAAGTGCCACATAGCAGATGTGATTCGGAAGTCACAACTCTGTGTACCTGATTGTATCATGCAGGTCTTGTATGAAGTGCATCTTTGTTGCATTGTATAAATGTTTTATTATTTTTAACTGTAGGTAGAATTGAAACAGCTGCAAAAAAGCTACAAGGCTTTGACAGATCAGATGAATCTCATTTTGTCCAAACGTTTATGGTACATCATGATAGAGCAGTTCCTGATGAAGTACGTCTGGAGTAGCTGTGGTATGATTATGGTTGCTGTGCCCATCATCACTGCAACGGGATTTGCAGATGGCGGTAATACCATTTTTTACTTAATTTCTAAATGTTTCTCTAAGGTTATGTCCTCAAAAGAACTGTGTTTCCCCTGAATGCCATTCAAATTGGTTTATTTTTCACAGACTTTATTACAATATCTGTGTCTTGTGTGTAACTTTCAAGCATAGCAAGTCAGCTGAAGAAAGAGCAACACAAATGATCCAACTTGGAGTGCAAACCTGATAAACAGTATGAAGTCAGAATTTAGAGGATCCTTGTGTCACATGAGATTACAATGTTAATTGCCATTCTTTTTCACTAGCTACTCTTGGGATGGGAGGCTTATATTTGCAGCATCTTCATTTATGAAATGATACTATGAACTTTCCTAGAGTGCTTATCTCCTCCTTTTGTAAACCATAGTGTAATTAAAGATAATTATAGGTAATTTTTCTCTTCCTGTTGACCTGTTAGAAACCGCTGGTTTCCTATGGCTCCCTGGGTGAAGAGGAGGTGAAATTCAGATTCCAGGCTAGGGTGGTGTCAGTTTTGACATCCTTTCACAGCTTTCCTGGAAATGAAACAAGATTCAAGTGGTGTTGTTATTGTAGATGATATTAAAAAAAAATATAAAGAAAAGAGAGAGAGAGAGCAGAAAGGCAGGTAATTAAGGAGGTGTAGTAAAAGACAAGTGGGTAATTTGGTTCAACAGGCTTCTTTATGCACAATTAGAACCGCAGAATATATTGGAATTCCACAGGATTCCTTAAACACAGATCCTGTAATGTTTGTGGAAGGATCAGTTCTAAGTTGGATACATTTAATCAGGAATGAGTGAATTCTTGTCTGTGCAGTAGTTATATTTCTTTCATGGTAGTTATATTTCAAATCAGGACTGTCCAACTGGACAGGCTTGGTGTGACCTGTAGGATGACTTCATGCAGAGCCCACGTGGCTCAGGAGGGCACTATATCAGGACCCTGGCTGGCATCCTGGGAACAGCTTCAAAAATATCAGGATGTCTTGTTCCAAACAGAAGAGGTTGTACAAAGGCATTTCACCTCACAGTGAAGGTTATCAGCACAGCAGAAAAACTGATAAGAGTCTTTCTGCTAAGATGGGAATGAGTACAATCAAGAAAAAGAGCATTTAACCACACATTGTAAATATCTCCTTGGTATTAGAGCATGAATAAAAAAGGACTCGTATTCTTGCTAAACTAAATAACATTCCAGTTACTCATGACTGTTCTTTTGATAAATACATTTCAAATGTGGGAGAAAAGAAAGACGCAGCAGTGGCTCGTGGTGTAAAGCAGAAGAATATTTGACACCTGCAACCTAAACTGTTAAAACATGAGTTTTATTATGGAGTCCTGAGGCATACAATAATGGTGGGTCGCAGACATAATACTGACAACATTGTCAAGACCAGTTTGAGGTATTACAGGTATTCAAAGAATCAAGCATACCTGAAATTGTCATTGACCTGCTTGGGAAAACAGTTCTTTGTGCCTTGGCAGATCTGGTACAAGTTTGTTCACATCTGAAGGAAGAGGTAGTGGATTTATTACTTTGGGATGAATCAGCAGGGTCAGGGGTATGCACTGGTACCATGGGCAGATTTGAGACTACAGTTATAAAGCAATAGATTTTGTACACTTTTCGGGGGGAAAAGAAAAAGTAAAAAAATAATTCTTCGGTAATAAGAAAAAAGAATCTTCTTTGACAGTGATATTTCTGACTGAAACTTTTAAATTTTGTTACATATTTCAGGGAAGAAATTAGCTGGCAAAGGCAAGACTCGATAACATTTCGCATTCTTCTTGTGTTAAACCATTGGTGTACCAAATGTCCAGTCTCTCATCTGTTTGTGGAGCATAACTATTTTTGGAAGCAAGACTTTGATTCCTCTAGACACAGTAAACACTTATCTTTGTTTATAAAACAAGTATAACTATCAATTACATAAATGAAGATGAAAATGGAAATGTTAGTTTCTGTATGAAACAGAGACAGCTTGTCTGCTCTGTTAAAACACAACACTTTCAAACACAGGAGGCCAGCCATCTGAAAAATATTTTGGAAAAAAAGTTCAAGAAAAGTAATATTGGTGGGTTATATAATATAGGAGGTTGTGTTTTGGCACTATGAAATTCTCATATATTCTATATATTTTTAATTTTTCAAATACCCCTAAACTGATTGATGCAGTGTTTTGTAGAGATCTCTGAACTCTTGCTAGATGAGCTGGCCTGGGTGCTGGAATCAGCCGTCAGTGAATTCTGCATTTGCATTAAACAGGAATGCTGCATCAGTGTAGTTACACCATACCTGGTGGAGAGTATAAAAGAATAGGATGTTTTGCATAACAAAATTAATTCCATATGCTCCCACTTACTCTGTTACCAAGTTATCTATGGTAGTTACATTCACCAGTTCTTTTTGAAAGGTTGTCTTCATAGAGTTAACATTTTCTTAATTTAAAAGCTGCTCTACAATAGCTCCCATTCTCGTTGTAATTTAATTTCTAGAGATAATTTTCAGCAAAATATTTTAACAGAAAACTTTTTTTTTTAACTTTTAGAGTTGGAAGATGGCCAGAAACAGGCAATGGTTAGTGAAAGAACAGAAGCTTTTACTACATCACGAAATTTGCTGATCTCTGGAGCAGATGCTATTGAAAGGATTATGTCTTCATACAAAGAGGTAACATACATCTGTCATACATGAAACAGAAGAGAAAAAAATGTAAACCAATTTACATTTAATACAAAATACGAAAAAAGTTTTAGTTTTTATAAAAAGAAATGCAAAAAAGGTTTTAAAGGCAAATTCTGTTGTAACTAAATCCATGGAGATCTTTGAACTGGTAGTCTAATCTTTAGAGTTAAGTTCATGAAGAGTCTAAAGTCCACAGCTGCCTGTATGGTGCAACATGTAGATGTCATTTTTAATACTTGTGTTCAGGTGCCATCAGAGAGTGATAGAAGTTCCTGGAATGTGAGTGATAAAGGTTCAAATTCCTCTTCTGTTTGGAGCACAGACCTGAATTCAGGCTGTGTGTCTCCACTGCACTTCTGTTGGAAGTGTCATAAAATCATAGAATAATTTGATTGGCAGAGTCCTTAAAGGTCTTCTACTCCAACACCCCTGCCATGAGCAGGGACATCTTCAACTGCGTCAGGTTGCTCACATCCCTGTCCAACCTGACCTTGAATTCTTCCAGGAATGGGGGCATCTCCACCTCTCTGGGCAGCCTGTTCCAGTCATGTTTATGTGAAACACAGGGAGAATTAAATACTTATTTCCTGGCCACATAACTGTGAGACTGTTTTCAATATCTTGTGAACCTGTTAAACTGTAAGTAATTTTGCAAAGTAGAGAAATTTTAAGAGGAAAAAATCCACCTTGGAACAGAAAGTATTCTAGAAGTACAGGATGTTCATCTTGAAGACCAGAGATGTAGTTTCAGGTTCTTAACCAAATTCCAGTAAAATTGGGTTTTCATCTGTGGTCTTTTGGGGTTTTCTCTAGGTGCCAGCTGTTAAGCCAAAGGAAAACAAGGCAGTGCTGATATTTTCCTAAACATTTCCTTCTGAATGTTGGTTCTGCATTTGTTAATTGGTGTTTGCTTATCCCTTTGGTTGGAACCCCTTTTCCCAGTGTGGTGTGAGGAGGCACGCATTTATGCAGCTAATCAAAGACTATGGATTCTGTTACTTGGAATCCAGCCATAATAGCTACAACTTTGTAAATGGGTGGAGGATGGGTAGTTTGGTGCCTTCAGATACAGACTTTGACAAAGCCAGAGGCTGTGCTGTTTTCAGAAAGAATCCTTCTAATGGGCTGTGATTTTTGACCTGTGCTCTTTTAGCTGTTCCCCTGCTTGTTCTCTGCTCTAAAGATACTGCCAGATATTATACACTAATGTAATTTCTATTTTATTTTCAACATTTAATTCACTACATAA
This sequence comes from Dendrocincla tyrannina, assembly GCA_035047865.1. Classification (NCBI taxonomy): domain Eukaryota; kingdom Metazoa; phylum Chordata; class Aves; order Passeriformes; family Dendrocolaptidae; genus Dendrocincla; species Dendrocincla tyrannina. The sequence goes on from JAWWMP010000041.1 coordinate 13,823,790, forward strand.
TGTACCTGAGGACTTAGAAACACTCAGTTTATTTTTTGGAAACAAAAATTTCCACAGGGTAGTAGGGGAAGAACTGAAAAACTCACTTTGTTTATAACATGGTGGGATACTAATCTTGACAGCATGAGATCTAAGGCCAGTTCTATGAATTTCCACCTTAATTTTGCATTTATGCTTCTCTTCAAGAGACACTGCAGTACTTTAACCACATTGTCATTCCCATTCAGTGATTTGGGCAGTTTCCAAAGGACAGTGTACTTTAACCCGCTTCAAGTGGTAGTGCAGTTCCAGTTCCACCTGATCCACCAGGGCAGCCTCCTTCAAGTCAGTGCAACTCAGTGTGCAGATGAGGTGGGCTCAGCTTCTCTTTGCAGTCAGTAGTTTAGGTGATAGTATTTACTGTTTTGACAAAGCAAGTTTGTAGGGTCATGGTTTAGAAATTTACTGCAAGGTATGTTTCTTCTGGGGCACTGTTGGTACAAGTTTCGTTCATCACATGCAAGATTCTCTCTGTCATCCTCGAATGGAGTGATGGCCTTGTGGCCAGAACAAGCACTTGATTCTGAGTCTGGCACAAATAGTAAAGCTTACAGAAGATTATATCTTGGAACTATATGTGCCATAGCAGGTGACCTCAGTCATGGAGTGTATGTGTTTAACAACAGCAAGCAAAAGATTTTGTGATCTTGATCTAATTTTCGTGCCATTCATGTCTTCTCTTTGCATTTAGTGTAAAAATTCATCCTTTTAAAACCATCCAATAATACATTTCTAATAAGAGGCCTAGGTTTAATTCTTTGCTGCCAGCAGATGGAGGCAGTTCTTTGGGAGCTCTTAATGTTATTGCTGCTCATGAATAGGAAGTTATCAACTCCAGGGATCTGTTGTTTCTGTCTTCAACAGGTGGAAATAATGGCAAAATGATCAAAAAAGACCATTGAGAAAACCTTTTAAGAGACCTCACTATCTTAACAATGGCCAGTTTTAATCCAGGGTCTCAGATTTAGCTCTGGTACTCTAGCATGCAGTAATTTCTGTTGTGTACTGTATTTTAGACTAGAATGCCCTGGTGCTGCCTCTTTTACACAGAAAAGCACACTTTTCCCACAAGAGGTTTCAGGAAAACAAGGAAACATAAACAATTATAGATGCTTTTTTTCTCACTTCTGTGGACCTTTATTTTTGCTGGAGAATGCAGAGATTTTGTTTTTCTCTTGTATGACAGGCTCTCTGTTTTCAGATATGTTAGTAGCTGTTCTCTGCTGGTTGAAGACTCTACAGATCCACAGAAAAGACCAGTCCCTGCAACCTCTCCATTTGTTGGAGCTATCATATCTTACATTGGCTGAAATCAGTCTGTCCTTTCTACTGGCTGGGAGCAGCTATGAGTGGCACATGGGTTAGCACAGAGTCTCAAGGAATGAAAATTGATAGGTGTTGAAGGACACATTGTTTGTTCTTCCTGTTGAACTTTGGCCAAACTTTTGATTAGTAGAATTTGTGAAGTATAACTAAAATGAGGCATTTGTTTTTTCTCAGGTCACTGAGCTAGCAGGCTACACGGCCCGTGTCTACAACATGTTTTCAGTCTTTGATGAGGTGAAGAGGGGCATCTACAAAAGAACTGCTGTAATTCAAGGGTCTGGAAACAACAGCAAGAATGAAGATAAAGCAGAGTTACACATTGATGGGCCCTTAGAAATCAAAGGTAATTAATTCATATTTGTATGTATTTCCAGGGGGTGGGAGGGAGGCATGGTGCAGTGGAACAGGAGGTGAACAGAGGGATTTTTCTACAACAAATCTGCCTTTCAGCCCTAATGCCCCAGAGACCGTGTTGCCTTTCATTTTAACCTCCTGCTGTCTTGTAACTCTGTCCTTATGGTGTGCTTTTCTTACACACAAAATTGCTCAAATATTTTCTGTGAAAACTCTAAGGGAAAAGGCATTCTGACTATACTATTATTGATGGTGGTGGCATTATTATTCTTACACAGACAGTGCCTGTTTCCTCAGACACTTCATTTTGTTCCGAAAACTGAGACTGTAACATTTTCGTCTTCAACCATCACATTATTTTGTTTGCGGTGGGAGGGAAAACCAGATTGATTCAGTAGTTTTTGACTAAAATACAATGTTTTCAGTGATTAAAGATCAGTCCATGCTCATTTTTTCATAATTTAATGGGAATCTTCAACTGAAAATACAACTTCACTCTTCTCATCACCTCCCAGATGATCTGATCAATATACACCTTTTCCCTCCTGTCCCTATCCTATATCTTTCCGGTGCCAATATCTTTCTGTCTCCACTTGCCGTGGAGCACTTTCTGTGTACATCCATTTCTTGCTGTGCCACCTCTCTCTGCCTCTTGCATCCAGCTTCTGTCTGAGGTAATTAAAGGCAGTTTTGCAATGGGTTTTTCCTCATTTTCCAACACACCATTTCTGCTGCTTCCCTCTGTGATGTTGAAAAGCCTCATTCCCTCCCTTTGGCTGTTGTAAACTTAAACCTCGGTAGAGTTAAAGGCCCCAAAGGGCTCTTTATGAAATAACTTCTTGCAGTGATTTCAACAGTGCTGCCCTTCAGCTCAGATTTCTCAAAGGTCCTCTGACAAGGTTCTTCATAACAAACAGTCTGATGCAGCATGGTGGATAGGTGTGGAAATAGCTGATGTCTTAATCTTGTGGATCTTGGTAATATTTGGGTGACATTAAAAGAAATGGCATTTTATAACTGTTGCATTTTGTCATGTACAGGAGAAAAGTTTTTGTAGTTCCTGGAGCAACAAAGTAATTTGGGGACTCCTTTTAGATACTTGTGCTTAAACCAAAACCCAAATACAATTCAGATATGTGAGCATGCTGCTCATGTTCTCTTTTGGTCTAGTGTACTTAAACGCCACTCCTTTTTTCTCTGCAAGCTTTTCCCAAGATTTCATTCCACTACAGTCACACGTTTCATCCAGTCTGAATTCCTGCTAAGCCATGGTGACTAGCATTTGCTCCTGAGTGGTTGTAGCTCTCAGAGGCAGCTAGCCAAGACGAAGCATTGTGCACAAGGATTTAAGAAGAATTTAGGCCAGATGAATCTAGGCCATGGACTCCACACTTTATGACAAGTCCTATTGTGATACTGTTTTTTCCTCCTTTGTTTTGGTCGATACTTCAGAAATCCCTGAAGGGTGGATTTGTGTGTGGGTAAAAGTACACGTGCTCATGTCAATGTGTCTGCAGTGTTAGAAAAGAAAAACCTTAGTATTCAGCTTCCCCAATGGCTCTCTGAACACATAATACTTATTTCCTTTGGAATCATCCAGTATAAGTCTGTGTAACTAAGCAATGTCTGTTTTGTGCTTTGCATTTTCTGTTTTCAGTAAGAATTTGAAAATACAAAAATTATAATAATATTTTCCTAGATAATATTATAGCTTTATAGTGTATTTAATAATTCAGAATTTTAAAAATTAAATAGAATTTTGTACATCTTGTACATATACCATCAAATTGTATTTCTCATTACACATAAATATACTTTAAAAGCATGCCAAAGTTGCAGTCAAATGCTGTGAAATTAGGATTAGGAAATGAGAATTAAGTTAACTTAATTCTGACTAGCTTACTATATTTTATCATAGCTTTGTTTTAACTACAGTGTCTCCACTGTACCCAAGTAATTTCTTTAACAGCAAAACACTTTTTCCCCTATAAACTCATGGTGGGCACCACAGAACTGTTTTAAATAAAACTTATTTTAGGAAAGAAAGAATTCTTGGACTGATACAAGGCACAGAAATTTTTGTCCAGGCTGTTTATAGTTTGACAAAGTTGAAAGCAATTGAGCAAAGACCCTCTACATGGAAAATCTAACACTAACCTTAACTGAGGGAAATGCTACCAGAGCCTTTTATAATGAACTTAATTTTGCCTTAGTTACATTTTATTTTGTTCAGAATAGTCTCAGTTATAAAACAACAGCTTTCTAATAAAAGGAGAAATTTCTTTGCATCTTTTCTATAAAGGTAATTTCTTATATTTGTCTAGGAACCCAACTGGTTGTGTTGTTACAGAAGTCCATTAAGAGGTGACCAAGAAGTTAGTTTAACTTTTTTACTGTTACCAGGAAAATTTATTTCAAAATCCTTGTATTACAGAATATCCAACTGTCCAGTAGGGATTGTATATTTAAATTTGCCATAAATCCAAATACTGAGGGTATGTGCCTGACTGAAATGTTATATGAGTTTCTGCAAATACTTACAAAACATGTTTACGGTGTCTGTGGCATCAAAAAGAGATGGAAGCAAGCCATTAAATGCTTTTTTCTTCAGCTTTGTTGCTGGAGGAGAGTGAAATGTCGACTTTCAGAGCTCGTAGTGATTTCTAATTAAATCCTCAAAAGAGGGTGTAACTAGTCTGTCTGTGGCTAAAGCTGTCCTTGAACTTTTTTAGTGGTTGGTATTAAACAGCTATTTAACAGAGAATACAGTAAATACAGGTAGAATTTGAATGAACGTGTCTTTATAGTGCATCATGTATTTATAATGCACACTGTGCATTATGTTTATGATCAAATTTAGGATTCATTGCACATTCTTGGCTACTGCTGACAGTGTCTTTCTGACTAGCTAAGATTTATTATCCAGATTTTGCACTAGGGGAAACGAGCACATAAAAGAGCTGTTTCAAACACCAGTCCATATTTCTCAGTCATGAACAGAGACTGTCACAAATCTTTGCTTAGTGGAAGGCTTCACAAACTCTTAATTATTTTTTTTTTCTTTCTAGGGAAAGTGATTGATGTTGATCAAGGAATTATTTGTGAAAATGTTCCTATTATTACTCCGAATGGCGATGTGGTGGTTTCCAGACTAAACTTCAAAGTAAGATGATATGCAAGAATCTTCTGATTGTTGCCATCACATTAATATAAACAGCACAGAATTCATATACCTTATGTTAAGTACTTGGAGGAGCATATGGATAAAAAGGGAAATCCAGAAAGGTAGGCATAGTAGCTCAATAGAGGCAGACATATATAGTTTATCCTGCTCAAAGAAAGAGAAAGGAGGATTTCTAGTGCTGTTGCCAGGTGACAAACCAAACTGAGATTTTCAAAGGTGTATATGGCAGTATGCATCCATCTTTAGTTATTCTCAGTGAAATTGGGATGCTTTACTCACTTAGGCTGCTTTAGAAGTCTGAGTTCACAGCAACAGTGAAAGAATTGTCTGTAGTTTCGCTTGATCACCACGAAGAGCAGTGCTGACTGACAGCTGACAGCATAGTTCACAAGCCCAGCTGGGGAGTATTTACTCAGTAGAAACTTGTATTGTTTTTAAAAATCTATTCCAGATACCTCTGGGTCCTTGCTCACAATTTTTAATGAATGATCTTTACTGAATTATTCCCCTATATATCCTGTCCTGATGTTCAAGTGCAGGTGTTATTATTTTTAAAAAGAGTTGAAGTTATCAGAACACTAACATGAACAATTCCAGCAGGTCTTTTTAATTTAGCTAAAGCAGTGTTCCTTTTGCAACCTCTGCGATGTAGGAATAAGAAACTAGGTGAAAAGGGTCCTAGCTTTAGCAAAACTTGCAATAACTTCAGTGTAGGAATTTCAGATCTGTAAAATCATAACTTTATGATCAAGCAGACATTTATATTTATTTTGGCTCAAGAGACAGAAACAAAGGAACTAGAGCCTTCAATGTATTTCTATAAAGCATAGACAATAGTGTTGTGATTTTGGGTAAATACACACTCATATATACACAGACTAATATTCAAATGAGTTAAAAAAAGTGCCTCACAGCCAAACTAACACAGGTAATTAAGTGGGAAAGGGCAATGTGAAGTAAATTTTCCAAATCATTTGATAGGCCTCCCATGGCTGCAGTTAACATCACAGATAGGCACAGCCTGCTCAGTGCACCATTAACACCTTTGGATCTCATCTGCATTAGAATAATTGATTCTGACTGGGGGGAACTGGCACTGTAATATAATCAGTGTAGTTTATACAGATACTCAGATATAATAGAAAGTATTTTCATTACCTCAGCCCACATATTATATCTAATGCCACTGTTTCCAGAATAGTTGCATGAATATGTGCAGCTAATCAATGAAATGGCTTGATATTTGATATAAATGCTCATGTAACTCCCTTTTAGCAGTCTTAGACTGTCCCGTAACACATACACTGCATAGTAGCATCTCTGTGTGTTCATCCCCTTTACAGGTCCAGGAGGGGATGAATCTTTTAATCACTGGACCCAATGGCTGTGGAAAGAGTTCGCTCTTCAGAATTTTAAGTGGTTTGTGGCCTGTGTATGAAGGAGTTCTCTACAAACCTCCTCCACAACACATGTTTTATATACCACAAAGGTATGTGTCCTGCTCAAGGGGATATCTTTTATCTGGTTACATGAATCTTGCTCCTGCTTCTCTCAGTTTTAATCTCTGATATGTACAGCCAAGTGATGAGGTTGTAAGCACAACCTCAGCTCTGTGGAGCATGCCAAAAAGAAGAGATCCCTTCTCGGTGGTGAAGCAACATCATTAGTCATTGGAAAGGGCTCACATACACTTCTGTTGGTGCCTATGTTCCTCTGGTGGCTAATGTCCTGGATGGTTGGAATCATGGGAGCAGACTAGAGTCTGAAAGAAGTTTGAAACAGACTTCATACACCTCAATTCTGATTTCACTTTAAAAACAGAGATCAGAACAAATTAGAGTGTTTTGGTTCCAAAGTGTTGAAATAATATTCAGAACTTTCACACTACAAGACCAGAATCCATTGCAACAGTAACTGCAGATTGCCTTTTAATAATATGTGCTCATTTCACTAACAGAAGCATGTTTTGTGCTTCTTTTGTATTCTGACATGCTGTTTGACTCTCAGTACATATTTTAATGCAATTGATTCTAGAATATCTCCTTAGAGACTTCTAACTACATTGTTTTGCAAAAGCAAAATCAAACACAAAATCTTTTCTTTTGGTAGTTTGTTTCTTTCTGATGGGCAAAAGAAATATTCATGGTTCAGTTTGTAGTCTTGTTTAACAAGTACTAGCTATTGAGCTGAATGGAAAATACTAAATGATTAGTAGATTTTCATTGCTGCAGATAAAGGTAGCAAAGAACACTGCTTTATAATTTTTTGAAATATCTCTATAATTTACTGCTAACCAATTTTCTGATCCACTCAAGGATTTTATTCAGGAATTTGGAGCAAAATGCTTTAAGTGTTTTTCAAAACAATATTTCAGAATACCCATTATGCAGGACATTCTTAAAACCAGTTTTATTCTTACACAGAACAAAAATTATTCTAAATCTTTTTCTTGCAGAAAATCTTGAGTTTCAGGCACTTCCATCTTCTGTGTGATTCCAGCCCCTACTCAGATCAACACCCATGGCTGGCTTGCCTAGAGCCCTTCCTCTTTACTTATGTCCTCTTTATTCTGTGAATGGAAACAAACTCACCTTGAGTTCAGGCAGATTTGCCAAGGTGCTGGTTGAGGGGATTGAGTCACCTCTGCTGTGTTTTCATTTCCATAAGGATGTTTCTTTGTTAGCTGCTTCTCCTAACTTTGCAGTGCTGGGGGAGTTTGTTCAGCAGGCCTCTTTGAAACATTTCCAAAGTTTTGGCCAGAATTCACACAATGTCTTTGCAGCCCTCTGTGACCAAAGCCATGTAGGGATTGGCCTAAGTATCACTCACATGTAGTCCAACCTAAGAACTCTTGGGTATTCTCTTCCCAAAGGACAGAGCAGTGTAATTGGGTATATAGGGCAATGGTGACAGAGCTCTTCTGCAGAAGTGCTACATCTTGACTGTGTCTGAAGGTTCTGAAGTCTACTTCGGGGGACAGTTCAGCTGTGTTGGTGTGGGCTCTGGTGGCTCAGAAGTGTGGCCTGTCATTCATCATTGTCTTGTATTTAGAAAGGGACCGAGACTAGGTCTCGTAGGTGCTTGTGGGTGAATGTCTATGAAGGGGTTGGTAAAAGACAGTAGTTTGTTAGGATGTCCTTGAGGATCTCAAGTTGCTTTTTTGCTCAATGTTATTTGTTCTTTTGACATACAGAGTGTTTGAAATATCTGAGACACAAGAATTGCTTGAAGGTTATTCAGGTTTACATTGAAGCTTATACTTTTCTGGACAAGATTTGCAACAGATCTGCTGGAGTTTTAGGGCTTTTGTGTGGATTGCTTTATGTGGTCCAGGCACTTTTCTTCCTCTAATCTACTTCTGTTTTAACAATTCATTTATTTATTGCCTAAATAAATTACACATTCATTTGGGCTTTTTTGTCTGTCTCTGGCTCTAGTTTACACTGAGAATTTCTGCAGTGTTTTGTTAACTGTTCTGAAGTCCAGAAATTAAAGATGCTTGTTTTGCAAGGTCCTACTGGTACAACCATTTTGCTTATTAACCCTGTAAAAATTGCTGCTTGATAAGGATTATTTTCCATTTGTTTATTTTTTTTCCAGACATAATTCTGTGAATTCTAGGGTAAAAATACTGTGTTCTGCTACATTTCGTGATGTGTATATTTCAGCATAACTTTAGGGAAAATTGTTCCTGTCAGTCTGGAAGATGTTCTGGACTGACAGGATCTTGGAGTTGGTAGGTTGATGTCAACCTGTTTTCCACCTACCTCACTCTTTCGTTTGGGGGGTAGGTGAAAACTGTGGTATCGCAGAAAGCTCTTGACTTGGTGGATATCCATCAGAGCAGCAAGTTAGCATGACAGTGTATTTATGTGTGCACATTATGTCTCTGGTCTGAGAACATGGGAGATGGCATTCCATGAGTGGACAGTTAGCACTGAGCCTGGGAAGTGCTTCCTTTTGCATGCCTGTGGCTGAGTTTAATTCTGCATCAGCCCTTTTTGAGTCAAATGTGGGAAACCTCATCTGCACACATGAATGGTGGAGAATAGAGCGACTACTGAGTAACCAAATATTCCACAGTAAATAGGAGCTCAGTGAAAAGATTATTTTCTCATCCCTGTTTCTAATGTTCCAACATAGTATTCCAGAAATGTGTGGGAAGTCACGTGTCTTTGCTGAGTTCAAAAGCTGCACACAAAAGTATGATTTATTAAGAAGTGAATTAGCTCATTGTATACTCCAAATTTCATCAGCACTTCAAGTACTTTGTAGTGTGTAGGCTTTAAAACAGAGCCTTAAGATTCCCCTTAGTTTCGGGTTTTTAGATTGCTTAGCATCATTATACTGCTTTTTTATATTTTACTGTGAATCACTGTGAGGGTTTTTATGTAGTCATTGCAGAATTAGTCTTTAATCAGTCACAATTCTGGTGGAGGCTGGTGGGACAAACTGCCCATTTTGGGGGGCAAGGTGAGAGAAGCTCAGGGATTTCAGCAACTCTGCCACTGTCTGTGACAGGCCTGTACAAGAGGAGGGTGGGTAGAAGAGTGGGATAGCAGAGAAGAGGGAATGTTGAAGAGGCTTTAAGCAGTCCAGCATCATTTGGTGCCCAAAGCAGTTTGTTGGGTCATTACTAGAAACTGGAAAGAGCTCAAGTTGTCAGATCTCACTGGAGCATCAGTAACTGGCAGAGTATGTGTTCTCACCCCTTCTTCTACTTGTCTGTCCCTCTTTCGCAAAGTAAAATCCATTTGTGTTAACCACCTCTTTGCATTCCTCTTTTAATCAACTGGCCAAGAAGGTAGCATGAATAAAAAATGAACAGGCACTCTGGTTGGTAAGGAATCATGTCAAATCAGAATTCAGAAACATCACTGCAAAAGTATGTAGTGGTTAACGTGAGTACTGATGCAAAAGATATAACCACAAGATATATCTGTAGCACTTGGGGAATTAGTGGAGCAGTCAGGCCTTTCATAGCATATCAGCAGTGTCTCTGAAAGTAGCCTATTTCTCCAGACTGTGCCGTGTTTCTACTCTGTTGGTCTCAAACGTGGGAGAAGACTCCATCTCCATGGAAAAAGTGTGCTCTAGCATGCAGTTCCTCCTAGCATTTACTCCAGCTTTTCTTGCCCTCCAAGTAAAAGTCTTGGCTTCTTCAGTTGTAAGGAAATGCAGATTCTGCACATGTTGGCTTTCATTTCCTTAGTTCTCATTGTTTGATATAAATGCCAGCAGAATTGCACACCTACATGCTTGCAGGTTACCTTGACAACACCACAGGAATATTCCTCAATATCTCTGCACCATAAAGCTGCAGTAAAGCTCCAATTACCACTGGGTTATTGATATAAATTGTTAATCATTTTCTCCCTGCTTCATCTAATTGTCTTATTTGCATGGAGGAATATCTCATGGTTCCATAACCTTCAATCATGACTCTCAAGTCTTCCTAGCACAGCACATATCTAAAATGTCCATCACCATTTTCTCTGTCTCTCTTGAGGACTGATTCACATTCATAGAGCTTGGAGCAATTCTTAGTCCGTGGTACTTCTTTCTCCTCATCCGTTATCACTGTTTTTTCTCTCCAGCTTGCTTCTACCATATTTTTGTGTATTTTTGTGAGAAGTGTGTTTCTCCAGTAGCATGCATAGTTTCTCTGGTTTTCTGTGTGCCATTCTAGTAGAAGACCACTTTTCAAGCAGTCACAGTGATGGTCCAATTCTGTATTCTCTCTCTTTCTATTGCTTATTCATGTAGGTCTCTTAACATTTCTTTCTTTGAACACCACGCTTAGCAGATGCTAAGATTGAGGCAACCAAAGATGAACTAGTATCAAATGTTGTTTGTTCTTTGTCATTTAAGATTTATGTACCTATATCTTTCTGCCTTCTTAATGCTAGGACAGTATGGAATGTAACAGTTTAAAGATTTATCTGGCCCTTCTAAGCTGTTTGGTTTTGCCTACATCTGCTCTATTTCTGGTGTATTTATCTGGGGTTTCTTTACAAGTTTTTCCTGTCTGGCATTTTTCCTTCTGTATTCTAAAAATATCCTTGGCTACTAACCAAAATTGCACCAGCTACAGAGATATATTTCCTCTCCTTAGCTCTATTGAGTAATCCAAATGTCTGATGTGATTTGCCTAAGGTAGTCCAAGAATATTTCAATTCTAAGTGATATAAATAGTAAAGTGATAGAATAAAAGTATTTTTTACATTGTAAGCACATGAAAATATGAAGATTATAGTGTGATTCCAATGTTACCTTAATCATGGAGGTGGTTAGTAGTGGCACTGTCATTGTAAGACACTTCTCGATTATGTAAACAATCTTGCAAATTTGTTGTGTTTCACTTTCAGATACCATAAATGGCATGTGAAAGTTTGTGCATATAGAGTACATATATATATGGTTCTTCTGCATCAGACTGCTTTCTCGTTAGTGTGTGGTCTGTTAGAGAAGTGGCCTAAGTGAAGTGCTGAAGTGCTGTGCAAATATGCCTATGTGAGTTCTGTTGCCGCATCTCATTTAAATTGGCTCAGATGTCTCTGTGCTATGTTGTATTTTTGACATCCTAATTTCTTGACAGGTAATACTGCTCTGTCCTTAACTATGATCCTTTTAGTTGAGTCAGCTGGAGTTAAACTGTACCTTGGCTGCTCATGCCAACCCTGTACTAGGAATTGTCACTGCCCTTCAGCATTTTGCTGACAGTACACCACCACATCGACTTGGTCCTTTGATACTTTGCCATCAATTCATGTCCTGCTGTATAGATACCTAATCGCTGGCACACTGGATCTGTCTGTCATACTTGCTGTTATCAAGTTCATGGTGCTCCTTTTCAATGTGTTTATTTCCAAAGTTCACCCCTTATCTGACAGATGAGAAAAAAGTCTGTGGTAGAGAAGCGATAACACGAAACATAACACACTTCAGTTTGCACACTATTTTGATATAGATTTGCTTTAACTAATTGCCCGCTACCTTGTGTCTTCCTTTTTTCTTTTTAAATATGAATCATTTCAAGACAGCTTAATTCAGTTCTGCTGTGCATTAGAAACTGTGGCCTTGTATCTGAGAGGGATCTTAGGCTCTCCCCTCTGCCAGGGCACATCTTTTTCCATTTCTGGCATTCATATAGAAATGCTTGCACTTCTCCTTCCTGGTTGAAGTCCAGTCTTGCCTCCCCTAGAACAGAAAATTCTTGCCTTGCTGCCCGTAGGTTGGCTGAAGCTTTGCCTGCCAGGATCACTGTGAAACCTCTCCCTTTCCACTGAAGCCTCACTCAACAGCTGTAAAGGCTGAATGTTTATTACTAGGTCTTTGTGCTGACTGATCACAGATAATGACAGTACCTCTCTGTAGACATTGTGAACAAAATTCACCAACACAAATAGTCAGAGATGGGAAAAGATTTTATGGATTAGCTGCTACTCCCTCTCAAGCCATGCCAGGTGTCTTCTTTACTGGCCAGACACAAGAGTTAGCTGATTAAAGCAGAGTTTACGAGTCTTTTATTAAGGAAAGTGTTGCACAAATCCCAAAGTGCAGTCAACTTGCTATGTCCAACACTGATTTTAAGGGCTGCTGCTAAACTGATGTTTGTGAAGGACTTCAGCACACTCTGGGGTTTTGGTCCCTCAGTCTCTTCAGACTGGGGTGTGTCTGGAGCAAGCTGTGGCTATAGGAAGTACCAGAAGGACTAAACATGGTTTAGAAATTGAGATGTGTTGACATGTACTTAACTTTTACTCCATAGGGAGACCAGTGCATTTCCTAGAGGACAGTTGTCTGATGCACAGAAGCCAGTACCATGTTTGCTGCAAATGGAGACTCTTGTGACAAGTTTGAGTCACCATGAGCATTCAGGTTTGATTTGGTGCAGAGATTTCAGTATTACCTAAATTTTTGGCTGAGAGGATGGAAGTTGCAGGAATTTTTCTGCTAGGATTTCTTACAATCAGCTGCTCTGTGTTTATAATGTATTTTGGACATGCTCTTGCCAGCATCAGCTTGCAGTGCCTCCACTCTCACTTGCTCCTTTTGGTAGAATTTTGAGTATTAAAAGTCCTCATTCAGCACCAATAATTACATGTTATCTGTACCAACTTTCCAGGCATCCATGTATGTGCCAAACTGTTTATGGAACTTCATTTAAAAGCTGGGAAAAGTAAACTTTGAACTTTTTTTAAAGTACATTGTCAGGTTAAGCTTGACAAGCATTTTATAAATACAGAGTCATTAACAGATTATAAGAAATGAATACGTGGCTGGTATTTATAGGATTTATCCTGCAAAACAATTGCAGTCGATCCAATCTGTGTTACGTTCATCTTTCTGATACAAACAGCTCATTGAATCATGGCATGCCTTGGGTTGGAAGGGACCTTAAAGGTCATCTAGTTCCAACCTCTCTGCTGCGGACAGAAACATCTTCCACTAGAACAGGTTGGTCAGAGTTCCATCCAGCCTGGCCTTGAACTTTTACAGGGATGGGGCAATTTTGATAGCAGTGCCAATGGAACGAATTCATGTACAGGTTAACTGAGAACTCTGTGTAACTTAGCAGTGGTACAAACTATCATGTCAGGGAGTTGCATTTACATGACCTAGTTTCTGCAGAGAAACGCCATTACTGTGTCCAGCTTGAGCAGTTACCTCCACCTTATTGCCCTACATAGCAACAGTTTAACAACGGAACTTTGACAGATGAACAGAATGGCAAGTGTGTAGTATTTCAATAATATTTTACCTAGGAATGTCAAAAAACATGCTTCAGATGCCTTACACATATCAAATTATGAGAAGCAATTTGGTTACGTAACACTGGGAAACATAAACTACAAAATCTGCCCAACATAAAAAGCTTGATATGAAAAGACTGAAAGGATGCTGGCTTTTGTGAGGGAAGGACAATTGAAAGCTCTAATAACAAATATATCAAGTTCCCTGGGAAGAAGTCCTTTCTTCTCCTTCCTACTATAGCTTTCAACCAGTAACTCCATTATAGTGCCCTATGCTTTTAAAAATACAGATAGTAGGCACAGCCAACACCTCCCTCTTGAAGAGAAGGTAGTAGTTCTTTCCATGCTCTATAGGCTTTGCCTTTTGCCTGCCCTTGTGTCCTGGGCTCCAGAACTGTGTCCCAGCTCTGAGGTAATTCAGCCTTCTCCCAGCCTCTCCATGGTCTGCTCACTCAGACACATTTCTTAGATTCCAGTTCTGGGTTTCCCTGCCTTCAGGCTGAGGATTTCATCCTCTGTCCGTCCTCTAGCTCACTGTGGTTTCCAAGGTAAATATGAGTTCTATTCAGCACAGTGATTCTGTTCTGCATTTCTTGGAGACAAAACCATTTTCAAAACTGTTAACTTCCCACCCCCCTGAGAAGTCAACTCATACACCAAAGGAAGAATTTGTCTATGTTCATTTAGGCAGCTAAAAGTTAGGCACTCTTGTGTGAGCTTTATGATGAGTGGAATGTCTGCCTCTGGAAGGTGATTTGCTGTTGCAATGCATCAGTGAAAGCATCCATTGTTCATGCCACTGAGAAAGGTATACATATTCTGTAATGCATTAATTCAAATAGCTTTTATTAGAGATAAGGAATAAGTTGATAGCATAGATAATCACACAATTACAGAGTGGTTGAGGTTGGGAGGGACCTCTGAAGGTCATCTGGTCTACCCTTCTGCTCAAACAGTGCCACCTAATGCTATTTGCCCAAGACTGTGTCCAGATGGCTTTTGAATATCTCCAAGGATGGAGACCCTCCAGCTTCTCTGGGAAGCTTGTTCCAGTACTTGATCACCCTCACAGTGAAGAATTGTTTCCGGATGCTCATATGGCATCTCCTGTTTCAGTTCGTGCCCATTGGCTCTGGTCCTGTCATTGGGTGCCACTGAGAAGAGCCCAACACTGTTCTCTTTGTACCCTCCCTTCAAAGATCCCATGTGTCTTCTCTTCTCCAGGCTGAACAGTCCCAGGTCTCCTAGGTTTTCCTCATAGGAAATCCCTCATAGGGATGCACCAGTCCTTTTGTCAGCTCTGTGGTACTTGCATCCCATCAGATGGTAGGAACCCAGCATTTTGCAGTATTAGATAGACCTCAGTCATAGCACAGTATGCTACACTTGGTCCCAGCCATGCTAAGGTTCCTTAGCATTATGGTGTTCAGCACTCTGGTAGGATTTTCTTAGAGGTAAACAATGTCATTTGTCATTTCTACTGTCAAACCAAAGGATGCCACCATGAGAACATGCTGCTTTGCTTGCAGATAAAGACAAGGACACACAGGTAGTGTAACTGCTGGTGCCAAGTGGGAGCTGATTGCCTGCTCCTCCGGGATGATTAGCTGACAAAGTTTATCCTTCACCCAGGAGATGAGTGCAGTGCAGCACACGCCTGAAGGCCAAGCTGTATGGGCAGCACAACCCAACACAGGGCAGTAAAGCACAGCACAGGTCCACGGCCACTCAGGTCAACTGTTCCACAGATCACTAACTCCTTGATACACCACAGTCTTCACATTTGGATCACTGCAGCTGTTTGTCCTGTGTCCTGGGACCAGTTCACAGGAGGATACTGTTGACAACAAACAGAGCCTGGGAGACTAACTCAGCCTTGTATGAGTAACTCCTAGGTGAGATGAGTCTCTTCTGCAAACAATGCTGAGTGGTCCCCAGAACTCTGGGGTTTCAGTTCATTTTTTTGAGTTGTTAATTTTGTCATGGTCTCATGGGAACATGTAGCAGTCGGGTTTTTTCCTGCAGTTCAGCACATGTGCACCTGCCTAGCTTAGATGGCAGTGTGTCTTTCCCAAGAGGGAAGACTTTTCCAGGCTTGTTTATCTGCCTAATGTTTTGCAGTAATTATACTCTATCAATTTTAGTTTCTGCCAGAGTTTACTACAGCTCCCTTGTGGAGCCACATCAGGTACCAGTAATGCTTATAGCCATGTAACCATATACACAGTGCATCTCTGTTGTCTGTCTGTCACGTTCTGACCTGTGTAATGCAGTGTGTCACAGCACGTAAGAGAAGAAAGTCAGTGCAGTGTGTGACTTCTCACTTGTTGGATGGGTGTTTCACTGCACACTATTGCTCTAGGACGACTTGCCTATTCATATCACAGTGCGTGGAGAAATTATGCATGGAAAACTAAGCATTGTAGAACCCAGAGCAAAGTCAGCCTCTGCTCTAGAGGCTTCACTGTCTACACTTCCTCTTCTCTATGAAGTAAGGTATCACGTGATTCTCGTCTACGAAACCATGAATGGGATCTTTCCAAAAGAGGGAAACTGCCTTGCTCACTGTGTTACATTGCTGTGATAAAAATCAGAAACACCTCTTAGGCTGGAGTATTCCTGGTGGGACTGGCAGGCTAGAATCTTGTCTGGAGCAGCTCATTGTTCCTTCTTCAGTTCATTGATCTTTGTGATCCAAATAATCCTTTTATCATCAGTACTGTCAGAGGTATGAAAAGACTCGGCCTGCAAACACTGGATGTTTATGAAAAGGAGAGTGTTTTTCCTTCATTTGATTGATTCATTGCAGGTATAATTATTTCAGAATGCATTAGCTGCTTGTATTTTGTAAAAATTGTTTGTGGTTTGATTTTAATTATGCATGTGTTTCTGTGTTTTCACTGCCTATCACAGGATACAAATAGACTGGATAATTATGTGAATTATTCCCCTTAAACATTTTTTGCTCTCTGACCAGTTCTAGTAATATTGTACGTAGTCTTGGTAATGGTGAATAATCATGAGATGAGATGATACCTTAGCATGAATAGCACTTTAATTTAAAGGCTTCTTTTACCTTTCTGGTTATTATTTCCTCCCAGATTGTTTTCTTGCAGAGATGAGCACAGTTTCTTTGCAAAAAAAGCCACAGAATGGTTAGTGTGATTTTTTTCAGCCTTTGATATCAGATTCTAATTATATGCATTGAGAATTCAGGCTTTCATACCGTGCATTTCATGTCCTGTTAACTATGTTAATGGACATAAGCTGATTACATTCCACTCTGGTAACTGATCTATCTGAAATATTTAGAGGATGTTCCTAGCTAGTTCTGTATGACTGGAGAGCAAAGTTCAGTGTAGGATATTTTAAAAAGAGATCAATTATTTTTAAATTTAGAAGGGCTGCTGAAAATTTAGCTGGCCTTAAAATCTCTTGAACTAGACACAGTGCAGTAAACTCAGCCTGTCGTGGGTTTTTAATTTTGATAATTATTGTTTATTATTTTTTAATTTTTTGGGGATACCACCTGTTTGAGAGTAGGGGATACAACACTACTTAAAAAGAACTTAATTCACATTCATTCAAAATATTTTATTTTCTCAAAGCTGTAGTGGTGGTGCCATCAATTATTTTTTTTTTTGCTGTTTATTTTATTAATGTCATCAAAGCACTTTTAAGAATTCAGTTCACTTTAATTAGTGGATGCTGTTGTTTCTTGAGCATCACTATTGATCAACCTTTGGTGCTGTTGAAGACTGGAGTTTTTACTATTGGTCTAAATCAGAAGCATTGCAAGAACTGGAGTTTTGCTGAGGTCCTCTTAAAAATTAGGATCTTGGCAAGCAGGGTGATGGAGTGTTCAAATATGTGTGGATTCTCCGGATGATCAGGGAGAGATTTCAGGTTTTCGGAAAATGATCCAAAATATGTATGTAGTAGGTAAAGGGAGCCACCTAGAGTTAACCTATAGAAATCTCTAAATATAAATGTGTGTCTGATCTTCTGCCTCTTACTGTAGTTTAGATGCCAAACTGAGAGCTGAATGTTAAATCCATTTATCTCTAACAAGCCCTGTTCTGAGAGCAGGCACCGAAATAAGATTAAAATCCCCTTTAATGTTTTTACAATGCTACTGAAGGATTAGTATAGTTGCTGCATTTTATATTAAAGAGCATTGAGAGAAAAAAGATTGGTACTGACGTCTCCCTCCTTGCAGTTGAGGACTCTGACTGGTATAGTATATAATTAGGCTCTTTCCAAATAACTCTCTCTTTGAACACATGGTTCCTGCCTCTTAACAGCAGTTTCCTTGCTTCAGTGGGAAGATTAGAAGGTGCCCTCCCTTTGACTCCTTTTAGCTGGGATGCTAGCCTAGAAAAATAGTAATCTGATGCCCTGCAAGCTGAGAAGAACTTAGCCTGAAACCAGTTCTTAAAAGAGATTTGCTAATGGTAAACTTGTCATACAGCCCCTCTTCTTGCATTTCTAGTAGCTGCAGTGTTTGTGCTGGACGTGAAACTGTTGCTCTCACATTCCATGCTGTGCTGGACCTTCTGGGGAATTAGACAGCATTTAGCTTTCTGGACTGGAGATTCTTCAGTGCAAGCACTGACTCTCTAAGATCTTCCAAGTTTCCTAGGAAGATACCTCCTTGGTTGGGGCTTGGGCTCCAGTATAATCTTCTTAAATAGTGGTGCCTAAATTTGGAATTTTATTTTAGTCATCAAAGCAAACACTCTGCATTGCACTCTGAAACCATCCCTATCTCCTTTGAAAATCCATGCTGCAGTTTATCTGAAACGGAGAATCCCAGGGGTACTGTTCCCCTTTTTCTCTCCCACTTGGATGTATTAGAGAGGCAACTTGTCAGCCGGAAACAGGGGTTTCTGGGTCAGTCAAGTGTTTATAGTTGCATTGCACATAATTTTCCCACGTAACTTTGCATATCCATGAGAATAATAGTGCAATAATTACCGCAAACACACTCGGACAGCAAATGGCAAATCAGGTGTGGATTGTGCGGTTGGGGCCATGCAGATGGATTCCAGAGTCACAGGCCATATATTTTTAGATTTTACCTTCCATGGAGGAAATGTTAATCACAGTCTGTGCCAAGGAAGGTGAGGTGAGCTTTAGACTGTACTTGGAAGCAGTTCCTTGGGCACTTATATTGGACACCTAATTAAGGTTTATTTTTATTTTTGATCCCTTTCTTACGCCAGGATGCTTGTAGTTAAGACTCTGACCTTTCAGATTGTTTCAGAGATTCTCAAAGTCCATATTGATCAGTTGCTGTAATTCTTTAATATGAAATTATGAATGTCGGAGCAGATAATCATTTCTATCAGCAAAGTTCATTTTGCACAGAAGATGAAAACACCTTTGAATACATTCAGGAAGTATTTGTAAATATTTCAAGTGGATATGGCTTGTTTTAATTTTAGAACAGAAATTTCTTGACATCTAAGCAAGTCATCTTCCTTAACTTGCTACCTGAAAGTGTGAAGTCCTGTGCTCTTCAAGACATCAGAATATTCCTAGATGTTAATACAGCCTGGCTACCATGTGCAGTGTGTATCTACAGGCTTTTTGAAATTGCATTATACCTTTTTCTCTGTGCCTGACAGCTCCAGCATGCAAGTCCTCTGTGTGGAAAGACAAGTGAGTGGTACGAACTGTGCTGTTCTGTAGCACCTGCCCCCTTCTTCCTTCCCAAAGCTGGGACAAAGAGAACATGTCGGCAACACTTGCTCCTCTTCCCCATATGATTGCTCTCTTATTTTGCCAGCATTGTACACAATGTCATATGTCAATAGGGCCTTGGGGAATTGTCCATACCACGGGCTTCAGATTGCAGCATGTCTTGATAGTATCTTTGTTTAAAGCCTTCACTGCAGTGGGGAAAGCCATAAACCCTAGGGATGATGGCTTGCTTCTAGCAGAATTACAAGAAGTTACAGTGCTGCAAGGTGAAATGATAAGTGCACCAAACTAAAATTGGTGATGTAATAGAGCCCATCAAACTGACCGAAAAAGTATAAGTTTATGAGAACTGAAAATGTCTGTTCCCATAAATGCATTGATATTCCAGAAAACTGGGCAAGAATGAGTAAGTTTTCTTAGCTTTGTGATGCATTGATACCAAAGCTTTAAAAAAAGGTTACTGATATGAAATCCTGTATCTCAAAAACAAGATAGAAATCTTTTTTCAGAATGCAGAGGAGGAAAGAAAACAATTGCAGAGCTATTACTGTCAAAGACATGACTTCAGCATGGCAGAGGAGTTGGTTTTGGAGTCTGTAAGAATGCTTTCTTTGAGACTGGAACCCAGACATTGTGGCTGAAAGGAAAAACTCCATCAGAAATCAATTAAGTCCAGTTAAATTCAAGTATTACATTAGGACAAAAGGACTGTTTTTGTTGCTTGAACTGCTAAAAAATTAATGAAAACAGTATTTTAACAAGGAGCTTACTGGCAAAGCCAGAATTTCACTGTTGCTGTATCCAGTTACCCATACTTCTTATTACTTAATGTCTTGCTATAATATACATGTAACCTCAATTACAGTAACATCTGATGTTTAACAGGTTTTAGTGTGTTTAACTTTGTGGCACCTATGGCATGTAAGGAGGTTATTGTCTTCAAGTTACCGGTAGATAATTCTGGTTTAGAGTGAGATTATGAAAGTACAAGTTAGGTGAGATCTCATCTAACTTAAGCACTTTAGAAGTATTTAAGTTGTCTGGGCTGTGTCCCCCACTGAGGGAGAAGACACTCCCAGGTAGCCAACCATCCCCACCCTTAAATGAATGGGGTAAACCAACCACAGAGGTGCCTCTCTTTGTTGTCAAGAGTTGGAGCACCAAAAAAGACATCTCCTGCCAAGAAAGATGAAATGTCCCCTCAGGTTCATGAGTGCCTTCCTATGGGATGGGGGAGCAGAACATGGTCTCCCACCTCCTGGGGCAGACCCATAACCATAAGCCATCCTTTCTCTCTGCTAGTTAGTAATTGATGGGATTTGTTACTCCACTGCAGGATGGACTTTTCTTTAATTTTTATAAACTAGGTGGGGAGAGGCATGCCTGGTAATACTGGTGTGTTTAGATGGGAGGCCACAAGGGAAATCCAGCTGTACCAGGAAGCAAAGCTGGTGACTCGGTAAACAGCATGGCACCAAGTGTCCTGACTTAGTGCTTTTGAGCATTGCCTTCCTGGTTGTGCTGTAGGTCAAGTCTCAGAGCTGCTAGTCATTACAGGATCATGCTTCACAAGAGTAAGGTAATAAACCCCAGACAAATTATATGATAGCTGACTCTGTCCTCATTGCCCTTACCTGCAGCTTCACCTAAATTACACAGGCTTAGCCACAACTTGATTTAAACCTTTCTGAGCACAGGTGGAGTTGCTGCCTTCTGTCCCAGAGGTGGCAGCAGTCTGGACCAAGTGAAGTGATTTCTGCATATGCAAGCGGTAAAGCCCTTTGGGATTTTAGATGGAAAGCACTATGGAAATGTAATATATCATTACTTCATGAAGCTACTTAATGTTTAGAATTGAGATTTTGCAATATCCCAATAAATGTAAGTGGTTCACTGCACTTGGTGCTAGGGTTTATGCAGCAGCCCAGAGCAGCACTCTTCTCACAATAAGCAGAGAGCAGAACAGTGAGCAGAGAGGAGCAGTAGTACTTGTGTTTGACTTGTGGTTCTGGTTTTACACCGTGTGGTGCTTGCCACAACAGGGAAATGACCAAATATTTGCTAGCAGTTCAGAACTCCTGCCCTTCTCACCCTTACCCAGCTGGTGGTGCAAGTGGTTGAACTATGGGCGGATACAGACAGTTCACCATGGATGTTTGCAGCACTAAAACCAATGCAGCTGATACCAGCTTGCATTTGACTTTTAGTTCATATTGCAGCTTTAGTTCTGTAATTCTTCATTTGTTGCATTATGAATTCCTTCCCTTTACTCTGTGGTGTATTTTAGGGACTCTCAGAATAACAGTGGGTAAATCTGCCCCTTCTGCAGACACCTCCAAGGAAAGGGAAGAAATCTGCTGAGGTATTACACACCTCTGCCTGGCAAAGCCTCTCTGTGGCTGAGACCTTCCCATCACACAGATCCAGAGCTTACTTTAGAGCAGACAACTGACTCCTTGACAGTTCTCTGTGAAGTTTTTGGAAGCAGTTCTTGGTGGCAAGACAAACTGCCTGAAAGCCTCCTTGTTGCTGGTTCAGTTTCGGCTGCTCCTCCCTATCATCCCAGGCATCACAGCTTTAGTAAGACTAGCATTGTTTTAACAGATGAACCCAGAGAGAGTTAGTGGAACTGTTGACACAGAAGGCAGGACATAATCTGGAGCCTGACTGTTCTTTGGCTCTGTCCTTCCCTTCCAAACTCAAAATCTGACAGACTGTTCCTGGGATGTTTCTAGCTTCCAAGGGCTAACAGCAGTATCTGTGGGACAGAATGGAGATTTGTCCTTCACAAGAAATCCTTAGAACAAGAGCAACAAAAGAAACGGTCAACTAGATATGTCTTAGGTTGTCTTTGCAATCCTAGCCTGAATGGCCTGCTGTCTTTTAGGGAGCTGTGAAGCTGTTCTTTCAGCTTACTTTGTTTTGAGACTAGGAGGATTTTTGGGGCCTAGGTTGTACCAGGGGCTGTGTACAGCTCATGACGTTGAGGAAACTGTTCATAGCCATGTCCAGGGACATAACCATGATTGAGGACTCTGGCTTTAAATTGGAGACAGCTTGTTTTAGTAAGACAGATGGTATTATCTGGTCTGGAAACTTTGTGATTCAGAAGCTGCTTCACATACAGCACAGCCTTGTCCTTGGCAAAGGGAGGCTGGTGCTGAGAGGTTTAAGGTAATAAGCCCATCTAATGTATGCTACTTTGCAATTCAGAAATGTTACACTGGCTTCTAGAGCCAGCTAAGTTATGCCCAGTCACAATTCTGCACTTTGTAATAGTAATGTGCCATGGAGGCTTTCAGTGCTCTCCTGCCTGACTTGGGTGTCTCCTGCTGCACCATGGAATTATTTCCCAGTTTGAGCTGCAGTGTTTTTGTTACAGCTTGTTTTTAACATGCCAGTGTTTAAATCAATTTCTAAATCTCTTGGAGTAGCAAACCTTGAATACAGCATAGTTTCACTGATTCCAAGTGAAGGCATTCCAAATGGGCTTAAAAATGGGTATCTATTCTGCTTGATCTGTCATTGTGTTTCCATGCTAACACTACCCCTGTTGCTACCCTGTAATCAACTCTTATGGAAACAGTGCATTGTCCCTAGTGTAAGGTTAGAAAAGTGTTCAACCACAATGCATCCGCTGGATAAATCCAGTTTTAGCAACGTGGTGTTTAAAGCATTATACTCTGCTTACGGAGCATCAGCAAGATGTGCTCACTTGAAGCCAGCCTCAGGTTACCAGTTTCTATTTTTTCTTCAGGCCCTACATGTCCATTGGAACACTGCGTGATCAAGTCATCTATCCAGACTCAGTGGACGACATGCATGAGAAAGGCTACCAAGATCAGGATCTGGAGTCTATTCTGCAGATGGTTCATCTGTACCACATAGTTCAAAGAGAAGGAGGTAAATTGCTTATTTTTGTAAAAAGGTTTACAAAATCATTTCCTCATGTGTGTGCCTTAGTGTGACTGACCTTTACTAACTGAACTGGCAAAACTGGATCCAAACCTTTTATGGCTGCAGGAGCTGCCCAGCCACATGGTTATTGCTACTGATGCTAATGGACAGAGAAGAGCTGAGTGCTCCTCTCCTTCCCTCCCCAGTAAATCCATGTCCAAGCTGAACATCATTGTTCTCTTGTAGTGGCCAGTCTTTTCCTGGTATTTTCCTGGTGAGATCACTGACCTTCCTTCATTTTCTTAGAAAATGTAACCTGTCTTAAAATCTTGTAATTTCACTGACTGCATCGACTTGTAAGCATGTGAATGAAGAGAGTCAGATCTGCTTTCACCTCCCTAGCTTGTGAGATCAGCAGGAGTATGTGCCATTAGGAGTGTCTGACACCACCCCATCAGGGTGAGCAAGTTAAATTAACCAAACCACACTGGTTGGCAGTAGTGTTGCCATCTACTGCTTGCTATTTAAGTTGCCATGTGTTCTCGGTGTTGTTTGTTCTCAGCATAGGGAACAATGTAAACACAATGGCACTATAAATGTCAAGATGTTAAAAGTTTCTTTCGTGACTAAGGAACTGGAGCATTTCATGGCTTTTTTCCCAAGCATAGCAATAATTTTCATCCTCCTGTTCCTACCAGCCACTAATCTCTAGTTTGAATTTCTTCCCCATCATTATACTTTTAAAACAGATACAGGACAAAGTTAGTAACATTTAGAGAAAAGAAAAAGTTTCTTTAAACCCCTCTAAGGGGCTGATTCGGGAGTGCTGAAAGTAACCTACCTCTCCCTCTGCCGGCTGTTGATGCTCCTTTTTGAGCAGGTACTTTGGGTGTATTGCCTTGTAATGTGTGCGCTTGGTTACTCAGGATCATTCTGACAATAAAGAGTAGTGGTTCAGCCATTGGGATTCCCATTCCTGGATTGCACCCTGTTGCTCTGTTCAAAAGGCAGAAGGTGTCTTATTTTCAAAGTATTCAATGGACACTGCAGTGTCTTTTCTTCATGTTTTAGAGTGGGGAGTAGTAATTGTTTACAGCAGCAATTGTGTACCTATAGATACTTCTCCACCTTGCAATCCTCTTGATAGACTCTTATCTTTCCATGGGTTAATGCTTCTTTGTTAAGAATGTGATAGTGACAATTGGCCCTTGAGTTCCAGTAGAAAATAATGTGCCATCATTCTGATTCATATTCTTGTTCAAATCTGATCCCATGACACAAGAATTGAAAAAGTGGGCAGAGAGCTAAACTCAGTGACTGGAATAATTGCAGAGAAGGCCTCTACTCCCTGCACTGACATTATAACTATTCCCGTTAGTGTTCCCGAGTGAGTAAGTGAAGTGCCCAGATTGCAGAAGAACAAACAGAAGTGTTGGAATGGGGAGCTAGAAAAGGAGGAGCAGTTAAATTGTCAGTGGCAAGAAGTCACTGTGGAATGTGCATTCACTGTGTGCTCGTACTTGTAGATGTACTGAACAACACGTTGACCCTCAGTGACCAAAACCATCCCCGTGGCAGTCTCTGAATGCACATTGTTGTGGTTTCTGACCCTGCAGCTGGAGCGTATAACTGATGATGGGGCAGTTCCTGTGCTCCACATACAAGATGCCTTGGCCAGAGTCACTGTTCTGTATTGCCAAGCTGAAACCCCAGGTTTGGATGAGTCTTGCTCTGCTTTCTCTGCCAAAGAAAGTATTTGTTGCTGACCCCATTCTTGCTCTTCTGCCTGTCTGACTGCTCGTGCACAACACACACAACCTATTAAAAAGTCTGAAGGACACTGTTAATGTTCACTGGTGCTCTATTGAAACTCAGGATAAGGACATACTGTGCAAAAGTTCACACAAGCAAATGTTAGGGGAAAAAAGTGTCTTAGGTACTTTGTGATGTAAAATGACAGAAGTGAACAAAGCCGGAAAATGGGGAGAGAGATTACCACATACCAGAAGTTTTTAAACCATAATATACTTACTTGTTCCCTTTTCTCCAGTAGCATTTGCAGGAGACATAGTGCCAAGGTAGGTGGAGAATGGAGATCCGTGGCATATGATTTGACTCATTATGTGGGTTTGGTATGCTTACATATTTTTTAAAGCTGTTGCAGTGTGGGACAAAAACTCATATTCTGGTGTTTTTTGAACCAGTCAGACAGAAATACTTGTTGAAAGTAAACAATTGCAAATTTTTATTTATACATAAATATTTTTAATTAAAATTTTTATTTTATTCTAATAATTAAAATAGTATTTTTAAATGAAAATTATTTTTATTGAAAATGAAACTTTATTCTTTGTGAAATGGTGAAAAATCCCATATAAAGCTCATAGAGCAAATGATTTGCTACAAACCATCTTTGTCCTTTTTGCAAACTGCCTTGATGCTTGACAAACACTGGCATTTTACAATAGAAAACATTTTTGCTGAAAAATTCCCAGAAAGTTTCTATTTATATATTATATACCCTTTTGGTAAATGTACTGCATCTGAAAGGAAAAAAAAGAAACCACTTTTAGTGGATATATGGGATATGTCCATGCTATTGTGAACCGTTGCCTTAACTGTTCTAAGAATGGAGTTAACTATCAGTCAGTCATTAAGTTATAGAAATCTAATATAATTCTTCAATATTTATTTCTCTTCTCCCTCAGAGCCTTGCCTCTGTCTCTTCCCTTTTCCTCTATCCCCTGTAGCATTAAGCCTCAACCAGGCAACAGACCTTAGGGCATGGCTTTAATTGACCACAAAAGTCATGTGTGTATAATCTGATGTTTTGCAGTTTTGTGTTCTGCTCCTTGTAGGCAGTTAAGAAAAAGCCAGATGGAGCCAGAAATACACAACTTTCAGTCAAATTATTTGTCCTGGCGTGACTTTATTGTCTTTAGCTGAATTACTTCCACATTGCATCAGTACAAGGGTCCCCATGTTCTAAGTATAAAGTAGCCAACAGGAGCCTGATGTTGTTCTTGTTGCAGCCAATGACAGAAATTCCTCTTTTTCTGGCAATAAGGTTTGCCTCAGTTAGAAGTGAATATAATGGTTACAAGAATAAATAGCCCCGTTTGGCACCTACCTTCCATGTTCTCATGAAACTTCTTTCAGTTAGTATCACCAGAATACATCAAATCCACCAAAACAACAATCCCCCTCCTCACCACCGCTGCTGTGGATTTCCCTGAGCCCCAGCCCTCGAAGAACCCAGTGCAGTGGCTGTTGGCAGTAGCCCCCTTTGATGCTGGGGGCAGAGTTCCTTTCCTACAGAGGCCCACACTAATGTTTTTCTCACCTGCTGGATATTAGAGGAATGCTGTTTTGTTACTTACCTTTATATTATCAGTAAGGTGCCCCATCAACACCTGCAAAGTTCCTAGTTCTACCAGAACCATAGTTTCATACAAGATCAAGGTAGCAGAGAAGGTTGTATTCAGCATAGCTGATGAAAAAGCATGTCTAGAAATTGGGAGTAATAGCATGGAGATGTGCAGTAGATATACATAAGGGGGTTTCTTTTGCCCTGCTTTGAAAATCTGTGTATATTTAGCAAGTATCAGTTGTGATGCAGCCTCAGGCTGCTGACAGCCTGTCACAGAGAGGAGCCATGGGTACGTGTAGCAGCACCCTGAACGCGTGACCGGGCCTGTCCGGCTGGGGCTGATGACATTACTGAACAAGTTCAACCTGTTTATGGTTTCTCAGCACCCCAGATTATAATTATTCCTCATTATTTTGCACACTTGTCATATCTTTGGGTCTTGTCCAGGGAACCTTTTTGCTGGGCCATGTATAAACACACAGACCATTTCCTCTCTTTGAGATTTTTTCATCTGATTGTTTTAGCCCTGGATTTGCTTTTGTTACTGGTACCAGCAGGAATTCTGGAGTGCGCTGCCAGCTTTTCCAGTGGCTCTGAAATCCAGAGACACAAATCCCTGCAGTGTCACGCGGAGCTGGGGCTCATGCGATTGATGGTTTCTTTGTTCCTTCCTCAGCTCTGGGTTGCCTTTGCGTATTCATCCTGCAAAGCGCCTGAGCTCGCTTTCATTTAGAAAAGGGCATAGGAACATATGCTGTGCAAGAGGCTTCCAAGCCCAAAAACTCTCCAGGGGTGGACTCTCTGGCTGTAGTCTGCTGTGCTAGCCTTTCTTCTGTCATGTAAGGCTCCAGCCCATGTCTGATAAGGTGCATTGCAATGTAAATCTGGAGAAGGGAATTTTTAAGCATATCTTTTTCTGGCAGCTGAATGTTCTGTCTTGCATGAAATCCTTGGATCGACAAGGATGAAGGATACAGACCCCAGGTGTAAAACTCTTTTTGTTGCCAGATATAGCTTGTGTTTTCCTTCAGAAAACTGAGATTAAAGGAATTACAAAAGAAGCCATGCAGGAAAATGAATTGCTGCTATCATGAGGCTATCACTGGTTTCTGCTGACAGCTGTATGTACTTCTATTGCTATTACTGTGCCCCAGCACATTATACATGCTCTTTGTCTTACTGTCTGCAAAAAGCATTTCTATGACATCCAGTGTTCATCACATCTACATCAAGGCTATTTGTAACAAGAAGCTGGGCAAGGAATTTGGACTCTGAAAGCTATGGTTGTGTTTGCACCTACTTAGATATTTGTGCTGTGTTCATGGGCCAGCCATTTCATTTCTTCATTTGTGAAGTTGATGTAGCTATGGGTGACCTAAGCCACTGACTTGGCTGATATTTTCAGAACACTACTGACCTTCACTGACCATGTCAGCAGGAAGAAACAGGAGACAAGTAGTGCACTATTGTTTGTGCACAGTGGGGAGTCAGTTTAGTATGACTTAAAATGCCTAAGTGTTCAGAGGAAATTGTTCAGACATTAGAAAATAATTTTTAAAAGGGGTAGTATAAAAATGCATCCTTCCTTATCTGTTGTTTGAGGCATTCCAGGGGGGAAATAGAAAAGTTCAGGGAGCAAGCTAGGCAGGAAGAGACAAGATGTACATCTTATGTCAGTTAGAATGTAAGTTGAAGCAACCACAGAGATGACCATTCTATCCTGGTAAACAAAGGCCAAATCTTACATCTTTTGAGAAAATAGTAGAATGATTTTGCTGACAAGGGGTTGCTTCTTCATGCCACACCATGTACTCTAAGGCACATGGCCTGACTCTTGACGATGGTCCTGTGCAGAGCTAAGAATTGGACTTGATGATCCTTGTGGCTCCCTTCCAACTCAGTGTATTCTGTGATTCTTCTTGAACTTCTTTTTCTTTTTATCTTTTAATAAGCCTTTATAAACCAGCTGATCAGGAAGAGACTGTATGAACACAGACACTGTTTCCCCAGGCACATGTGCACACATGCACATGCACCCACACCCTAGCTCAGATCCAGGTCCCTGGAGCTTGTCTGTATTCTCACCTTAAAAATAACAGAACATAAGCAGCAGCTTGAATGTTGTCTTCAGAAGTGTAGTTGTTTCTGTAGTTTTCATGAAGGACTGTTCCCACCCCTTGCTAGAACCCTTTGCAAAACGGAGTGCACCAGGTGTTTGTTTTACAGTGTTTTTTGGAAGCTGAAGGTGTCAGTGGAAGAGCACTCCAGCTCACTGTGAGGTCCCAGCACTGGGACTGCTCAGCAATGGCAGCTTCTGTATGTCTGTTCCCTTTACCAGAGTATATCCAAATGGTGATTCAGTGAATCACTACGCAACTCCATCTTTGCCTGGACTCTGGTGATAGAAAGCTGATAGAACACACACTGTGTGTGCCCCTGAGAAGACACCCACCGAGATCTTTAAGCAAGAATGGAAGGAAAATAGGGAAAAACTATAGGATCACTAAAGGTGATGTTTTTCTTATGTGTGCATGCCTGATTTTTAAATCTAACCATATGCATATTTATTAAAAAATAATTACATTATATTTTCAAATTTTATGCAGAGAAAATTCTTGAGATTTAGTCTGAAATTATCAATTCCTGATTTTGGTCTCACAACCCCTCGTCAGATGCTTCGCTGAGGTTTTGTTCAGTCCTGCCTGGCCCTGGTGTAGCGCCAAGCACAGGTAGAACAGTCCCCAGCCTCCTGCACCTTCTTAAGTCCCACTTGTCTCACCTTTGTTCAGGTACCAGAAATGACACAGCCTACCCTCCTTGCTTTATCTTATTTATAGTCTTCTGTGGCAAATGTTTATTTTCAGTTTGGCAGTGGCAGAAAAGGGCTTTTAACTTTTTAGTTATAGTGCTTCTGGGC
The DNA here is from genome assembly GCA_035047865.1 of Dendrocincla tyrannina. NCBI lineage: Eukaryota > Metazoa > Chordata > Aves > Passeriformes > Dendrocolaptidae > Dendrocincla > Dendrocincla tyrannina. The sequence continues at coordinate 13,853,339 of JAWWMP010000041.1, forward strand.
TGATTTGGAAAAATGTTCTCTTTTTTTCTCAGCCCTGCTCCAGCTGCTTGTGTCATGAATAGATGATCTGTTGAGAGAAATGTCTTATCAGATTTTTGCTACATCCACACTCTCCCTTTTCAAAACTCATTTATTTTGTTACTTAATCCATCTGGATTTGTTTGACTTAAAACTTATTTTCAGTAGGGTTGTTCGTTATTTGAAGTTTGTCATTAGTGAGAATGGATCATGCCAGAGTACTCAGAGAACCCCAGTCTGCTGTAAGATCTCAGATAAAAGGCCTCATGCTCCCTTTGCATATATCTGAAAGTGATAAAGAAAGAAATCACTTAGGGGCCATGCAGAATAATAAATAAGGATACCCCCTGTTAGAGCAATTGTGGATCAAGGTAGTGGGAAATGTGTATAGAACAGTACTTTCCCTCCTGTCTGTATGCAGTTTTGCTGCTTGTCTGTGCACACAGATGCATCCCTACATCTACAGCTGTGCTTCTGTTGAGTTTGCTGACAGTTTTCTTTGCCTACAGTAGTGAATGCAGTCCAGCACTGCTTTTTGTTTTTTCCACTTCAGTTATTTTAATTTGTTTTTTAATTTCCACTCATAACTTTTAAGAAAAAATAGCTAATTTTTCCATGAAACAAAAAGAAAAAAATATTACTTACAGGCCAAAGAGTTTTTTCAAAGAGATGGTAAGTAAAGTTTTTTGACAATATCTACATGACCAAAAAAGTTGAATTCCACTTTCAAAATTGACAGGACACAAGGGACATTTTTCCAGTTGATTGCCAGTGGAAAGGCACTGAGGTATTTCAGAAGATGTGATTCAGAACCTTGAGGTGTCTCTTCTGCGGAGGAAATGCTCTTTGTGATTTTAATTACAGATTGCAGAGATGTTGCAAGTGAAGCTGCATTTCCTTCATAAACTTCTATTGTCCTGACTCATTTTATTTGCAATTTTTTAAAAAGGTTGGGATGCCATCATGGACTGGAAAGATGTGTTGTCAGGAGGAGAAAAGCAAAGGATGGGCATGGCACGGATGTTTTACCACAAGTAAGTGTTACAATTCATTCCTTAAGTAGCGTTTGAAAATGACAAAGAGTTTTGCAGGTTTCCTGTTACAGTTTGAGCAATAGTAGAGTAGGATCTGCATCTGCAATATGCAACACTGCCAGATGGTTGCATAGGATCTCCCTAAACCTTGTTGGTCATTTATACAAGCTCTGCCTTTAGTTTGGGCAATGCTTCTTAAGCAACATAGCATTATCTTTTCCAGATATTCCTTTCTTTAACAGGCACAGACATCTTCCCTCCTACAAATGTTGCAGAAATCTGATGGACTGTTGCAGAAGCTCTTGGAGTTTGATAGCCAAGCTCCAGAACCTTTTGGTTTTGGAGACTCCAAGCACACAAAGACAGCCCAGTCCATACATGTCAGTGGATAGAAACCTTCTGAGTTGGCTGTACCTACTGCACACTTGCTAGGACAAAATAACACTAGGTCAAACTAGAACATAGAAGTTAGATCATGTGTACTCAGATGGACCAGGAAATAAAGCCCATTTTCCCTGGAAGGTGTCTCTGCACCTAAATAATGCATGGAAACTTTATGCTAGCCAGGCTCCAGCTGTAAATGAGAGACAGCTGTCTGGCAAAAATAGCTCTCTCTTTTCTGTTATTGTTTCAATTAAACATTCAATTAAACATGGGAATACAGTCCAAAACCTAGAAGAGTAATGTTCTTTATCTGCTTTTGAAAGGCCGAAATATGCATTGCTGGATGAATGTACCAGTGCTGTAAGCATTGATGTTGAAGGAAAGATATTCCAAGCTGCAAAAGCTGCTGGGATATCCCTACTTTCCATAACACACAGACCTTCTCTTTGGTAAGTATGTTCAGGGTTTTATCATGGTCCTTGCTTTTTGACAGGCAGTGGATTTGCCTATGCTCTTTCTACTTGGGCAATTGTTTAATCAATATCTACTGCACTTTCTAAGATAACTCATCTGTAGCTATAGTGATGTAAATTAATTTAGCATTGATTTTTTTCATTCTTTGAAACTTACTTATTCCTTCCTCTTACATTTTTTAACGTGTTTCAGTTATTAACATGCAGGTGTCTAAGAGGCAGTTAGTAAGTCTACACCACAGCCACAACAGATGTCACCAGGTTATTCTGTAAAAGTGACAAGATATGTGAGGTGTCCCGGGGGGAGTTTACCAGTGCAGGAAGAAGATGGGAAACATGAGAAGTGGTTAAACTATTCTTTGTTCTTCCATAGGAATAATACATCTGGGTTTTAACTTCAGTTGTGTATTCTCTATCTGCAGCATTTGTGAGCTTTCGAAATTTGATCATCTATTAAAATAAGAAATATTAGAATTCTGGAAACATCATTCTAGTGGAGGGAGTACTAAGTATGAAAGAGTCCCTCAAAGGAAATAAATGTAGTTAATACATAAAACAACTAAATACTTTAAAGGGCAAAATGAGACCAAGGGGGTGTAAGCTAACTTTAGCAGAGACTGTTTGTTCTGAACTCCTAGATCCTACTGTCAAACTGCTTGCTTTTTTCAAACTGATGACAAAAAAAATCCATTATCAGTCTGTTACCTCAAAGGAAAGAAATTGTATCAGTGTCTGCTTCTCTGAAAAAGAATGGTTTCCCCAGCATTCTTCCTTCCTCTGTGTAGATGTTGACAGTGGAAATGGCTTTTGTCAGATCAGGGCCTGAATGTTAAGAAAAATTTAGGATTCTGGTAGAAAAAAATGTTCCCATAGACTTCTGGTTTTAAAATAATTTAAATTACACTTATAAAGAAAAATAGTATTGACTTTTTTTTGAAGTTTTGGCACTATTTTAAAACCACTTCTCAAGAAAACAGATATTTGAGAGCATCTCACACGTAAATGATGATGAGAAGAAGTTACGCATAAGACCTTTGGAGAAAGGTCTTCAGAGTTCATTTTCCTACGAACTTTTCTTGTTTCCGACTATGAGTGATATTCAGAAAGGCTTGGGATTGCTCTTGTAACCTCCACAGTACTGCTGAAATGATCAGAAATCAGAAATCTGGTGATCTTTGTGGTTCTGGAGAAGTAAACAGAAATGCTGAGTATTTAGAAATAAGCATCAAATACCTTTAGCTTGGGTATGCTTCCTCAGGGACTGCACTGCAGAGAAAAAAAAAAGTGTTCACATGCTGTTTTCTTCTCCTAAAGATTATACCAGGAAATATTTGCTCTTTTAATCAAAATAGCGATTAAAACTTCCCTAAACCACAGACACTGGACATCTCAATCAGCTGTTAGCTTGTTGATTTTTTGGGCTTTGGTGAGGGAAAATTAGAGGGATAGATTAAGCATTTTAAGTCACAAAGAATAATATACAGTAAGTGGTGAATATAAGTCTGGAGATGAATCTCTTTTGTGTCCCATGTCCCATATGCCATTGAGTTTATTAAACTGTCACATTCCCTGGATGGGATTTATAATCAGTGTTTTATGATGCATCTCATCTCCTATAATTTATAGTGATAAATTACACAGTCATACCTGCAGCTCTGAGGGAACTCTGCTCTTCCTCTTGCACCTCCTGAAAAACGTCTTGTCAGGTCTTGACAAACTCCACATGTACACTTTTGAATATTTTTGGTGTACACACCCTGATACTCACTGAAAGATCTATGACTCCTACACAGACTTTTTTATTTTGGCCCCTTGCAAACCAAACCATGTTTTAGGACTGAAGTTACCTTTAGCCATCCTTAAAAGATGCAGAGAACAAACGGAGGTGTAATTTGAACAAACTCAAGTTTTATCAGTAGCATGAGGCACACTGTGCCTGCCTCACTGTATTTTCTGCTAAGGACATAAGACTTCTCTCAGAAAGCAGGGAAAATAAAATGAACTGGGACTAGCATTCCTGAGGGAGAAGCGAACCTTGTCTATTGCTGCTGTTCAATCTGCCAGAGAAAAAGGCATCTGATGGAGTATCAGTGAAGGCACCTGTAGCCAGAGACAGCATTTCCAGGAGGGAGGCCGTCACCTTGGCCAGGGACAGCAGACCATGAGGGGACCCTCCAGGGCCCTGCTGCCCACTCCTGCCAGCATCACTGCAGGTGAGGGCCTCAGGAGCCCAGCCTTGTGGGCAGTGACTGCCCCAGCTGAGAGTCCATGGTAGTGCTGAGAGCTTAGAGCTGGCACCTTGCCACTGAACTTCACTGGATGGCCTAGGGAGGCCTCAGTGACAGGCTTTGAAATAGACAAATCCCTCATGCAAGAGTGTCCCGGGATGATGAGTCATTGAAAAAAGTCTTACCCAGTGATCCAGGACTGGCCAACTCTCCAATTCCTGAGAGGCACCATTGGGAAGAGACACAGACGTCCAAATCTGTGTGCAAAAATGAACCCTCTGTTCCCCGAGCCATTACTAATGTTTTAATTTCTGCTGCAGGAAGTACCACACTCACTTGCTGCAGTTTGACGGACAAGGTGGCTGGCGTTTCGAGCAGTTGGACACTGCTATCCGTTTATCACTGAGTGAGGAAAAACAGAGACTGGAATCCCAACTTGCAGGAATTCCTAAAATGCAGCAGAGACTGAATGAACTGTGTAAAATCCTGGGAGAAGACTCAGTGCTTAAAACAATGGACAAAGAGGAATAAATAATTTATGTTTTATGTTTTTAAAAGTATTTTTTTAGTTCAAAGCATTACAAATTCAGCCATTATCCTTTGCATGCATTGTGATAGAGGCTTAGAGCATAGCAAAACACAGCCAGCAGAAAATAATGCTCTGAATGCTATGTAAGACTTTAGCGTTTTAGAATTAAGGAAGAAAGTGGTTGAACTGTGAAAGAAAATAAGCAAGTGCACAGAGTATAAGATTAGTCATTGCAGCTTATGTTAATTCCTAGTGAAAGCCCGATTCACTGCAAGAAACAACCAGCACACTTAGGTTTTGTAGGTGAATTTTTGCCTGAAACTTGGCCTGCAGAATGTGCTCTTGTACCAGGTTACTGTGTGCGTATGATATGCCTGCTACGCAGAGCAACCAGGCATGAAACTCAGGCATGGAGCACGGCAGAGGCAGTATCTGGGTGAGTATGCAGATGCATGCAAAAATCTCATTTGGGTATAAGAAACATTCAGCCCACGTAAAACAAGACTTCTGTTCTACTACTGAATCATATACACACCTTTACCTGCATTTTCATTGGAAATAACATAATAGGCTAACCAGAAGACAGCTGTCCGAGCAATCCATTGCCCCCATGACAGAGAAGCAGGGATAGAGCTAAATATGTAATATACTTGTGCTGTACCTTATGCCACTACTCATAGCTTCAGAGGCTCCTTGCCCTTCATGATACATCAGTTCCTTGGGGGATTATTTATATCCCTGATTCAGTAACCTCTGGTGATGTGGATGGAGCACTGGGCCTGACATCAGGTGACTTAGTTTTCGCTTGACTAAATCATTCATCTGCTCCATGGGTCTGATCCAGCCGGCATCCATCTCTGACCCAGTTCCTTCACTGGTATACTCACAATATAGACACTTGTTTGTTCCGTGAGACACTTCGTGATGGGAAGGACTGTTGGAGAAGGAAATGCCCGTTTCTAACAATACACTGAATTCTCAGGCATGGCTGTCCTGCCTGTTAAAAGCATTTATAAAGGTCTGTGAAAAGTTAGAGCATTTTGTAACCACTAATTAATATGCCTGCCGTATTTTGGTGGAGTGGCTGAACACTGCCCTCCCTGTGAACAAATGCACTGGTTAACAGCTTTGCTTTCAGATGCATTCACTGATTGTCCCATCTGCTTTTGAGTTTAGTAGGAACACAGTACCCAGTCAGTTGCGTGCTTAACAGAACTGCCTGAGACAGTGCTGGCCTGAGTGCCTTGCTGGAGGCAAAACCTGGAGAATTAGAAATAAAGATGTGAATGTATTTAAGAGCTCCTGCTCTCTCTGACTGCAAGTGCATGGCACATGGGCAGTTCAGGAGTGAAGATCAGACGGGGTAAGAGGTGTTGCAGATGGATAAATGAGCCTTAGCCAAGATGTAATGGTCCTGAAATTTGTTGTTTGGGTTTTTTTTCCCAGAAGTGTGATTCCTTATACGATTATGTCTGTTGTTCTTAGCCCGAGACAGGCAGTGCATAAGCTGTTAAGCACTGCTAAAGAGGAGAAATATTTTAGGAGCATTTGCTGAGATGGAAATGTTTGAGCACCCTGAAGTTAATAGAAACTATTTCCTTTTTCTGATTACTTCAAGGGGGAAGGTGAATGAACTCCCTCTGCCAAATCTAGTCCAGTGCACTATTTATTAGCTCCTCTTCCTTCTCACAGTGGGCTCGACTTGCTGCTTGGTATGGCACTTACACCAGAAAATGGAATAGGTCTGCTCCCTCCAGAATCTGTGGCTTGAATGTAACCCTGTAACTTATCCTGGTGATAGCAGTTTGTTCCTTTCATTAGTTTTTGCTGTAGAGCCCTGTGAGATGTCCTACTGACATAGAAAGGAATGCTCTTGGGAACCTTTGGAAGGGCTGAGAAATTCAGGTTCAAGATAAGAAGTTGTGCTGCAAAGCTTTACAGAGCGGAGGTCACTGCTGTGGTGGATGACATGTGCATGCATTTTAATTTGCAAGTGTCTCTGCTTGTCCCTCTCCCTGAAGGCGAGCTTTCCCCCTTCTCATCTTCAAAGCAACATTCAGAACTGCTAAGGGAAAAAAGAAGTCAGCCAAGAATCTGTTCTCAGTGAGCATAAATGAGATGACTGATGAGAGTGAAAAGCTTGCACATTTTTGAGTTATGTTCCTCTGAGATGTGGTGAATCAGGCACACACCACACACATGCCCTTGTCCCAGCTGCAGTGTATCCTGCTACAAAACAGCCACAAAGCCACCTTTCCACAAGCCTCTCCCAAGGCAAGACGAGGTGGAGGAAGGGGCGTTACTGTTCCCCACCCCCCATTAAGCACTTTAAGATGTGGCTGGGAGCTAAACCAGGGTTTGTCCACTCCCTGGATGAGTAGGACAGTGAAAAGTGCTGAAGAATTGGCCCAGTTTAGTACAGCTCCAGGTATCCCACCAAAGCTCTGCCCTGGCCCTTGACTTGCTGGGAGCCATTACAGACAAGTGCAGCACCTGAAATCTGTTCACAGAGATCAAAGCTGGCCAACCCTCATGGCACAAAGCAAACATCTTCTGAGGAAACCATGTTTAGTAGAAAAAAAGTTTGCTGTTTTTTTAAATGAGATTATGCATAAAAGCATAAAAAAATATACATGTGTTACTGATGAAATTTTGATGAAAACTGAAATACACCACGATCGATGTAATAATATTTTAAGTTTGACATATATTTCTTGGACCAGTAATAGACTTAACCATTCCCACTCAGTAATGTAGTGTAAAATATTCCAGCATCTCACTCAGCTGTTCACATTCTTGTAGGCATGGCAAGAACATTAGAGGCTGGTATGAGAAGAAACACTTCCCTAAATAGGAACTTTCTGAATGATACTGAGCCCGCTTTAGAAGGATTTTCTGTACTGGTGGCTCATTATTTTTAAAGCCAGTTTTGTGGCAGGAAGAGAATCTGCCCTGGAGATACTTTCTGCAAGCTTTCTTGGTTGTTCCAAGGGCTAGTTGAGACTGGAGTCTTTGTTTCTGGAGAGTGTTACCGGGCATAGGCCAGCTCATTTTGTGCTGCTTCAGACCCAGCTGAGCAGACGTGCATGCTCCTTGCTCAGGAATAACTCAGGGAGATTGTTCAGGAGCTGAGGCATGGGGAGCACATGGCCCTTGGAGTGCAAGAGGGTCAGAGCAGGACAGGATGCCTTGGTGGAAGCTTTTTTGTGCTGAAGTGAGAGCTGCTTATCAATGTTCTTTGCCTTTCTGGTGTTCAGGAGCTGTGACTTCCCAGGAGGCTGAGGAAGTGACTTTTTGGTCTTCTTTCTGCATTCATGTCTAGCTGGAGCTGGCCAGATGCAGCTTGTTGTGTCAAGGCATCTCTGCGTGCAGGGATGGACACTGCACAGTGCTGAGCACACCTGGCCTCCCTGAGCACCCCCTCACCCCCCAGGGCTCAGGGCAGACCACACTTGCCTGGGTCTGCATCCTGGAGGAGTACAGGTGCTGAGCAAAATTCATACCAGCCTCAGGCAGGGAGTAACTGTACAATAAAAATAGTTCTCCACATCACTTCATTCAGATAATGCAGGGATTTTTTTGCAAGAATCTTCAGAATAGGAGGACACAATTTTTTGTGCGTGGGATTTTTGTGTTTTAACATGGAAGGAGTTTGTTTTTCACTTAGTTTTGGGACCAGACTAAATCCTGGTTTGGACTTGTAAGCTCCCCTTCTACATATCTTTTAAAGGACTTTTTGAAAGCAGTGGGATTTGTACTTGAGTAGGGAATGAAGAACTGGGTAATCACTGGGATATTTTAGAGAAAATTGCATTAAAAAATTACGTCCTAAAGCAAATGAACACATCTACAGTCCCCTCAATGTCTGAATGGTGACAGTGCATGTCAAAGTCAAATTTATGAGCCAATCATGTAAAGAGATCCCCCTATTGAGCTGTTC
>JAWWMP010000041.1:13862960-13873797 GCA_035047865.1 Dendrocincla tyrannina
GTGAGGTACTGCATGCTAGTACAGGACGTGGATTCTGCAGCTGAGGAGCCAGTGGTGATGGTGGTTGCTTGAGAACTGGATTCCTGTGGATGACTGAAGGCCGGTCCTCCTTGCCTCCTTTCCAGCAACTGCACCCACTCGGAGAGAGAGACTGGCAGAGAGCAGAGTCCAGCCCATGAACCATGAGAAATGCACTTTTGGGGGTCTGTGGGTGGACTGTAGGACCACACTGGAGCACATGCATCAGACCAGGAGGAGACAGGCTTTATTGTAGTGGGGGACCTAAGCTGAAAGCTCAGGTTGCACTTGAGTTTCACTTTTTTTTTTTTCAACAAGAAATGTCTTGGTGTCCACTCCTTATAGAGCATTCCTACTTTCTGATCAGGCCATCAGAGGACTGGTAGCATGTGTTTGAAATGAAGTGCTGTAGTCCTGAACCTCTGCTGATAAGGTAAGTATTCCCAGAAGAGAGAGAACAGCAAAACTTGTATTATGGGACAATATAAGGACTCAGGAAATATTCGGAGCAAAAATGTTCAAAGACTTCCCACAGGTGAAATTTTCTTGCAAATGGGGAATTTCTGGAAGAACATCTTACACTGTCTCTCTGTGGTTTATTTCTCATTATGGCCCATTTTGCAGCATCTGCTTTGTGTTTTTTAAATGAGTTTCTTTAACCTCATGCAAGTGAGACCATCTATGACAGGGTAACAGTGACATTTCAAAAATACTGCACCCACTCAATGCAAGTTTGATGTGTCTGAACAATCTGTTTTTAAACAGGTAATTAAAAAAGGGAGAAAGAGGTTGTGATGGTGGCTGATGCAGGGCTGAGAAGCCAGCCGGGTCCTGGGGCTGAGCCCCCAGTGAGAAACTAGGCTGGGATGAGGGCTGGGAAAAACCAGTCCAGGAGAGCCCATGGGAGGTGCCAGATGTTGGAAAAACAGAGTAATGAAATCTGTCTTGGACATAATGTAATTGTGCAATAGCACATTACTTTTCTTCTCTTGTCATCAAACACAGAGACAAGCTGTCTCTGAAACAGCATTTATGGGATAATACAAATAACAAAAGAAAAATGTTCATTTATTGATCAATTTTAGCATTACAGAATCATAAAAAGCATTATTTAGATTTAAATGTCTTTGAAACAGTTCATATTTGTTTTTTAGAGCTGCATTTCAAATAAATCAGATTCATAATGCTTTTCATAAATATTTGGGGTTTTGGGAATTAGAAATTCTTCTTACCTTAAACGATAAGCAAGATATTGGAGCAAACTCAACCTATTTAATATTTAAAGTACTCAGAATTTGCACTCAGTGATTTCAGTGTTCTAGTTTTCAATTAAAACATTCTTCTCGTCAGTTATAGTCCCACTGTGCTATAAATGCATCAAGTTTATGAGGTATTTCTTGATCAGCTGGTGTTTCTTGTGCTCGTGTGTTTGGAGATCTCTATTATATGGGTTGCACTAAGTCTTCCGTCCCACCTTTTTGGTCCGCTTTCTGTCCCCACTGGGATCGGTGCAGCGTTGAGACATCGGGTGCTGGTGCCTTTGATGGCAGGTGGTGGAAGAGAGGGAGTGGTGTCAAATGCATCTGGTTATTTATAGATAGTCTGCAAACACTTTTAGGAAAAATCTTAAGACACAGAGTCTGCACAACCAAAGTGGTAGCTGACAAGCTACTAATCCGAGGTACCAAGGCACAGCTGGCTGTGGTAAAGCTGGGCTCTGCTTAGATGTACACTCACAATAATGAGATATTCTTGCACTGGGCAAACACTTCCCAGCATCGCTTTATACCTGCAAAGCCAGGGTGGTTTAAAAGTTACACAGCTCATACTTCTGAAAAACAAATAATACTCTTAATCCTAGCCCACAATTTTCATCAGAGACCCACAATTGCCTTTCATAATGTCCTTTGGAGTATTTCTAGGTAACCCATAAATATAATCCGTTCTTAAATAATAACATGCCTTGTCTGAGCTCTGCTATTCAACCAAAATCCCTTTATAACCAGTATGAAGTGGCAGTCACTTCAGAAGCAAAATTCTGAAAATCCCCATTTCCTTGATAGTGCAAAATGAGCATACAAGGAGGTGCTGTTGCAGTCTTTTATACTGTAATCATGTTACAGAGAATTCCACTCCTGTCTAATCACTAATTTTCCCTTATGTATGTGCCATATGGATCATTGCTGAGCCTCGGAGGATGAGGATTATGTTTATTAGACTCTTGCTTGCATTATTATGGGTGGAAAAAAAGAGTGATTGATGTATTTCATGCCAAGATGAAAGTGGAGGCAAGGCAATGCAGCCTGGGAGAATGACTGTATTTCCTTTGCAAGGACTCATTTCCAGGGACTTCTGAAGAGAGGTTCAGTTTGTCTGTCAAGTCACGAGCTGAAAACTGCTTCTGTCTGACAGAGAGTTTAATTAACAACCAGGAAAAAAACCTCAGTGGCAACATTAGTTTTAAAGATACTAAAAAATGTCTGTTTCTAAACATGGGCCTGCTAGATGTTGCCTTAATCTGCTCTGGCTTTGTCAGTTTCCTGTGACCTGCTAGCCCTGCTCTGACACCGGGCAAGGACAGAGCTGTGTCCCTGTGGGACACCACCAAGGTGCCTGCTCCTCTGCCCCTCTGAGTGCCTCTGGGAAACCCAAGGTTATTGCACTGGCATGGGCTCCAGCCTTTCCAACCCCCTCCCCTACAGCCAAGGATTATTTCCTCAAAAACTATCTTCTCACTCTCTTGACTTTAACTCCTATTTTGCCTGTCAAAGTTCCCAGGGGAGTCAGGAGTTCTCTGGAGCACCTCAGTGACAAACCAGATCAGATGGGCCAAAGCATGCTCTTACCAAGGACACAGTGTAGGGCTGTATCACCAAATACCTGCCGAGCCTGCCATGAGGCCATGTTCCAGGCTTTTTGGTTCAGTTGATTTCAAGCTGTGGAAGGAGAAGTGTGTTTACCTTGCTAATTCAGAACCTTATGCTGCTGCAAGAGTCATAAAGGAGATGCAGAATCTTCATCAGACTCTGATGAAGCCAGGACAGGTTTTACTTCGGATGGGTGCTGGGGTACTTCATCAGAAAGTGCCTCTTTGGCACAGGGCATTGTATGATGGCATCTATGGCTTGTACTAAGCGGTGCCAAACCAGTCCCTCCTGGCCAGCAGGAAAGTGGGAACTCCAGTGCTGCTGAAGTCAACAGGACTGCAGCACCCTGTGCTTCCCTGGACAGCACTGCCAGCCTGCTGAGCTCTGCTGCACAGAAAAGCTACTGTGAGACTGGGAGGGAAGGACTGAAGACCTGGAGCCATGAAGGACAAGTCTCTCCAGCTCTTTTCCTGCACTGGAGGAAGTACAGACAGACCTGAACTGCCCTGCCCTGGCACCCGTGAAAGCACATTTAGTCAGAATTGCCCACCCTGAAAGGCACTTGCTTCTTCCTACAGGAGCTGCCCTGCATTGCCCACTGCCGGGTGAAACACCATGCTGGGCTGCATGGAATGCAGCACTGGCCTGCCTCCAGATCAAAGCAGGCTCCTGCGATGGCAGCCGAGAGCGCGGGCAGAAGACCTCTGCTGTCTGCACCCACCTGCCCAAACAGGTCTTAGACTGGCCATAATCTATTTGGTTTTGTACTTTAATCCTATCTGTCACAATCTTTTCAAGGTTTTTTTGATTTCTTGTGGGTGGAGGCAGAAGAGGCATGGCTACAAGCTCTCCTGAAGAATGAGGCGTGTGTGAGCAGAAACTATTTGCTTTGTTGCACTTGAAGATGAATCCTCACCCACAGTGGCTTGTGTGAGAACACTGCTCTGTAGCCTGCCATGGGGAGTTTAGGGGGTAAGAGTTTCACTAGAAATGCACTCCCATAAGCAGTCAGGAATACTCCAGACCTGGGAGAGCTCTCCATCAGCAATGTCTCGCTTCATTTGCCTCAGTCAGTTTCTCCTGCAGTTGGCCAAGCACCAGATTCAGGCACAAATACACCAGCTTTTGTGTGCAGACTTACAGGCTCAAATTTCCTGTTCCGTGTGTAATGCTAAACCTTGGGAACCCTGTTTGAAAGTGCTGCTAGAACTGCAGCCTGGTGGCCTTCTGGCGGGAAAGAAACATGATTGCTGAGTTGAACGCCACATCCGAGCAGTGTAGCCAAATTTGTTGCTGGTGAAACAGAGGGCATGTCAGGGAAACTAAACAAAACAAATGTTTGGACCATGAAGCTTAGAGTCACCAGGCATCCCGAGCTGTTCTTAAAAGGTTTCCTTAATGACACTGATTAGATTATTAGAGAGGAACTTGGAAGAACCCACATTACTGCTGCATTTGCAGTCTCCTATCAGTGTAGCTTTGCTCCTGAGCCAGGCTTGCTCCCTTCACAGTAATTTCCTGTGAAGATTATTGATAGTGAGGGAGTTCCACTGATGACACATGCAACTCTTTTTGCTATCAGTAGGCTAAGAAATTGCCACTTCTTTCAGGCACAACACATGAAATAGCATCTGTTTTCATGACCCCTAACAGTATGAAAGCACTTAAAGGGTTTGTTTTGTATGAATATAATTTTAAGGTGCTCAGCTGTTCTTGGGACTGACTGACTATGCAATACGCCATGGAATATGTAACTGGTGAAAGTTGAAGTCAAAATTATTCACAGATCCTAAATTCCTTACCAAATTCTTTTCCCCATAATTTACACGCTGCATTACTTATTTGGAGCAGATCTGCATCCTGAGCAGCACTGCTATGGGCAGGGCTCAGCAACCACGGCATTTCCCAAGAGTTTCACGACTTTATCTCTGCCAAGCTGATGTTTTCCTAGCTGAATACTCATCTGCCACACTTAGCAAGCCTTCAGTGAAGATGATGTAATAAGCTTTGCAGGTGCAAATCAAAGATGAATTGAATTTGGCCTTTAGTTATTCCTTGTTGGGTAGAACTGACATGACTGAAAAGCTGGAGAGAAAAAATATCGGGGAAAAAAATTAAACATATCTAAGTTTTCTTCTAGTCAGTTCCAGCACTCAAACCAGTGCTGTCTGCCTTTACAGAAACCAGCTGTAGTAGGCTGGGAAGTGCTCTCATGTTGCCTAGGGCATAGCTTTGATCAAACAACTTCAGCTTGCCTCTCACAAAGCTTTCTTAATGCACCTGATATGGGATCCTGCCTGAGATAATGAATCATGGTGCATTTAAAAGAAATTAAAGGATTAATGTCAAACTCTGCCTCTAATCCAAACCAGCACCTTAATCATTCCTCCAGTGTGCAGAGTGGTGGGACAGCAACAGTCCTGGGCATCATGCAAATGTAGGTCACTGCCATCTGTGAGACAGAATCAATATTTCAGGGTACATTGCTCCCTCTAGCTTGCTAGTTTAATGGAGGGGGTAGGAGAACTGAAATAAATTTTTAAACAACCTGACTGGAGGGCAAAATCATCTTAATTAAATCTCATTCTCTCTTCCTCTGATCCAGCCTGCAGATGGTGTGTCCCTCCTGCACTTTGAAGAGGTTAGCCCAGAAAGGCTTGCAGAGGGAGCAGATCTGAGACTGTCAGAGCTTACTTCCAGACAGGTTTCCACTGCAAGGATCACTGTCGCTGTTTGCCTGTTTGACAGAATGTGAAGACAGCAGACAGACAGACAGACATGCTCCCAACTCTGTCCTTCCATGGTGAAAATAAGGTGGGGCACAAGGTGTCACATATTTTGGAAAACTATTCCAAAGAGTTTTTTTCCTCTTGTGCTTTTACGTCTGTTTATTCACTGAACTTTGAGCACAACTGTTTACACCCTGGGCTACCTTCCCTAGAGGAGGTGCTGGTGAAGGTCTCCAGGACAGGGAGCCACACAGCACTGGCAGTACCTAACCAGCACACACCCATGGCACCATTTTGCATTTGGCTTTGTCTGTGGTTCATATTTTCAGGCTTTATTCTCTGGCCATGAAGATGGAAATAGCTTTTTATTTATTTTATTTAAAAAAAAAAAAATCTGTGTCTTTTTATCCTTTACTTACCTTCACGGCACTGGATTCCCAGGGCAGGGGGATATCCAACTGTTAGGAGATCTGTGATAAAAGGGGTGAGAATTGGCTTTGTTGGGAAAACAGCTTAGTTCTCCTGATCTGTTCCAGCTCAGGGGTTGTTCTGTATTGCAAACAGAGCTGTCAGCCTGACTTCCCCAAACACCACGTCTTCCTGGCCCCAGTGAAGGAGTGGGGCAGAGGCAGCAGCAACACTGGAATGTCCTGCAGGGCTTTTGGGTGAGCACACCTTGCCAATGCACCTTGCCCCTCTGCCAAAGGCCCCTGACGTGGTGGAAACGAGTGGGGAAGGAGGAATACATTAGTCCTATCTCAGGCTGATGAGGTGAGGTTAAAGGCTCGGAGGCTGAAAGGACAGCTGCACTTCAGAGGAGAGGAAAGCAAGCAGTTTGGTGGAGGAAAGGGAAAGCCAGGGAGGACGGAAGCCAGAAAATGCTTCTCCTCTGGGGGCAGCAGTGACTTTCTTTTGAAGACTAGAAGCTGTGCATCTTTGAAGTCTGCTTCCAACTGAGTACATAAGAGCCCTAGGGCTGTTCACAAAACAGAGATGCCTGGCAATAGTTCCAGGGATTGTGCGAGGGCTGCCATGAAGTCAACAAAGAATGAGACGAAGGAGCCACTCCGCAGCCAGAGCAGTGGGATGGGACTGCCAGCCAGGGACCCATCCCTCACCATCTGACAGGGTAAGGTGGAGCAGCTGGAAAACTACCCTTTTCGCTGCAGAGAGCTCTCATTGCCACTCCAGCAGAGCCTGCCCACAGCCAAGAGGGTTGCTGCTTACCTTTAGCAAATCATTAGAGCCAGGCTCCCTTCAACCCCTGGACCACAGGATGTTAGCCAGCACTGTATGGGCCAAAGAAAATTTAGATGCTGCTTTTTAAGCCCTTTGTAGAACATCTTTAAACCCTTGGTCCGTATGGAACACCCGATGCCTTCGGGAACCTCTGGCCACATCCAGCCACGACTACGGGAATGCCCTTCTGGCCTGTTATAGTTTCTCTGTCTGAACACCAGCACTTCCAGCCTCCTCCTGCCATGCTGGAAGACACCAGTCCCAGGCCACTCACTGGGTCCAGAGATAAATGTGGTGAGCGTGTGGGGCCCAGGGACAGACTGCAAGGGCCACCTAGTGCTTTGTGTGTGGCATATGCTGACACGAGTGCCCACAGCAGCCAGCTCCTCATCACCCTGAGGAGAACAGCTGAACCGTTGTGTGGGTGGGACACAAAGCAGTGCATGAAAGCTGTTGGTGGCTCACCAACCAGCTTGCATGGATGTGAAACTACTCTTTATTTCCACTGTAATCAATATTTCTAAAAGCTATTGCTATGCCTCATGTGGATGCAGCACCACTCAATGTTGCCAGCACCGACTTACACCCATGCACATCATTAGATATGTTTCCTGATGCTTATCAAATGTGTCCTGAACATGATGGCAAGATTGGAATGTTCCTAACCTGCTGGTTGCTGCAGCCTGGGAAATATGTGGGCAAAGTTTTATGATGTTTGTGCCTTTTCTGCATAGTTTTTCCTCTGCATCCAGCAGATGCTGCTTTGATATGGCTGTCAAGGCATGCCACGTGTTGTGCAACTAAACGTGGAAAAATAGGTTTCCTGAGGAGTGCTGTGACACGTGCCACAAACAGCTGGACCTGTGAGTTATGGAATGTGATGAAATGTTTCCCCGCCTGTTCTTCCCTAGATATATTTCAGTACCATTTCCTTGGTGATTCAAAACCTGTTTCTTCACGCTTCAAAACTAGGTCCTATGTGCTGGGGATGGTTTGCAAAATCTGTTTCCAATGGCAGAGTTCAAACATTTCTAATGCTTACATGAAGAAGAATGGAGCAAGGTTTCATGTTTGCTAATGCCACACCTTAAGCAGCTTTGCTTAAAAATAGTGATAATTTTACAAAACAACAAATACTGGATTGTTGTTATCTTAGTGTTTCTGACTTGTGAGCCTTCAGCATATGGCTAATTTAAATTTTCCTATTTTCTTTGTGAATATGAGTGCTGGATACTTTCCTATTAAACTGGAGAGATTTTACTCTTTTATAACTATGGGTGTGCAGGAGTTTGGGCTTTATGGAAAACATCACATCTTTGAAATTCTTGATAAAATGACAAGATATAGCACAACTCCAAATTTTAAAAAATCTTTTGTCTTTATGTCACCTAACAAAACAAACAAAAAAGATTATTTTACTTCTCCTTTGTGTGTATACGCTTGAACTGAGCCAAGACAGGAAAACTTCAGTCCTCTCAGAAAAGATTTCACAAGATTTTGTGTGTAACTAGAAAGGGGATTGTATCATAGTACAAAAATCACAGAATTTGCTACCCAAAAACTTATTGGGTAATAGTAGATAGCTCAGCGTGTGGCTGATGACAGTAACACAGGTTAAAGTTCAGATTCATTTCAAAGAACATGACACGCAGCTTAAAAGAAATACTGTGAGTAGTCATTCAGTTAGTAAAGATACAGAAAAGCCTGTATAATTAAGGATACTTGATTGAGCATTCTAGAGAAATACATGGAGTTATACTAAAGACTGAAAGGTGAATTAGATAGTGATGAATATTGAGCTGTGTTACTCCATAGATGGATTCCAAGCTTATAGGCTTTAGGCACAGCTCATTGATTATTCTTGTTGCCTCTTGACTCAGGGGTTAGAGGAAAAAGGTAGCACAAAGGCTTTAATGACAAATCTTGTCTTTCTAATGGCATGGCTGCACACATTGCTGCCTGGCCAAGGTGGGGTAGGAATTGTCTCTTAAAAGTAGTGTTATATCAGTTCCTTTGGTTTTCATTCAAGTTCAGACCAAACTTTCTGTGGGTCTCAAGAGAAACGGTTTGTCAGGTGAATGAGCTGCCACAATCAATTTGATCCATGTTTGAGTGGTTTGTTTAATTGGAAGGACAGTTCAGAAGCTGTATAGACATATATCCATAGTGGACAATTATGTAATGATTTGCCCATGGGGTTAGTTTGTTGTAACCCCAGTTATTCATAACATGGCTTGGACATTGGTATGTGAAGGGTTTATTTATCGCTGGTAATTATCACCATGCATAGAAAAGTACAGGCCTCCAGCACCACTCATCTGCTGAACAATCAAGGAGCACCTTGCCAAGGACACAGAAAGATCTTGGTCTCTTCTAAGTATCACTGGGTTTTTGGTCTCAGGGTACCTCGTGGAAGGGGTGTCACAGATCAGTTGGACATGTTTCCTGGCCTGCCTGCACATCACGTATTTCACGCTTGAGCAAAAAGAGAAGCAAGATAGGACTTTGTCCCACAGCTTGCCAAGCAGTAAAATGTGGTCACTGTTTCACCAGGTAAATAGAGTAATTCAGAGCACTAGAAATTCTCTGCATACAGCACTGGGGCTTCTTTGTGTCCTGCTGCCCCCATCTACCACCTGAGCTCACCACTGCTTAGGTAGCAGGTTGGATTTACTGCATTTTGCTTTGTCAGTGAGGAGCATGAATAGTACCCATAACAAGTTCCCAAAACAATTTCTGAATCACTGCTCTATCAACCTAACTGGGGAATTAGACTGAACAGGTTGATGTAGAAATAAGCAAATAGGAAGAATAAATATCAACATTTTAGTCCTATACCTATAATAATGATCAGTTACCCCTTCTTTTGGCTTGAGCAGCAGCACTGATTTCCAGGCAGGTGAGCTCCATCTACCTGCGTGCATGTAGGGCAATGGTTTGCTCTTCCCTTTAGTTTTTGATAGTGTCATCACTTTAAAATCACCTTACATGTTGAAGCCCTAAGGATGCCTTAATGAAAGGCTTCTGTATCAGAGTAAGTAACAGCAGTATCATGTTACTGATGTAACAGGAGGATCAGGAAGGATTATAGAGTCCTGGGAGAGGCACTAAGGGACTCAGGAGCAGTTATTTTTTGTCAGTTCTCCTGGTCAAAGGCAAGGATGTTGAAAGGGCCAGTTGAACTTGGTGACTCACCAGATGATTACAGGCCTGGGGCCACAGCCGGGGGTTTGGCTGCTTAGACCACAGGTCCTACTTTGAGAAACCTGAACTACTGGGAGCAGATGGGGTCCATCTGTCAGAGAAGGGGAAGAATATCTTTGGTCAAGGGCTTGCCCAGCTGGTGAAGAGGGTGTTAAAGTAAAGGTGCCAGGGGAGGGGAACTTCAGTGCTTTCCAGTTCTATCAGTTTGATGTCCCCTACCAGGGAGAACAGGAGATGCCCAGAGCCTGCAGAGGAATCACAGGTTAGCAGGAGAGCACCTGAAGGGAAGTACAAAGAAATTCCAGTCACTCCAGCCCATAAGGCAGCTTCACTGGGGACCTAACTTCACTGCCTTTCTATGCAAGTGCACAGAGCATGGGGGATAAACAGGGAGTTAGAGATGTGCACATGCTTTCAGGGCTGTGATCTTATGTCCTGGGATGGCTCCTGTGACTGGAATGGAAGGATACAGACGGGGAGACAAGGAGGGGGTGTCACCCTCTATGTCAGTGACCAACTGGAGTGCATGGAGTTCTGTCTGGGGTTGAGAGAGGAGCCAATCAGGAGCTTATGGGTCAGGATTGAAGGGAGGGCAGAGACAGGTGACATTATAGTGGGGGTCTGCAACAGCTACCTGGCCATGAAGACCAAGCACATGAGGTCCTCTACAGGTAGATAGGACTGTTCTCACACTCAGAAGCCCTGGTCCTCATGGGAACTTCAACCTCCCTGACATCTGTTGAAGGGACAACACAGCGGACCATAAGCAAACCAGGAGAT
>JAWWMP010000041.1:13877146-13887649 GCA_035047865.1 Dendrocincla tyrannina
TGGAAGCAATTTGAACAGCTGAATTTCATAATCTTCCTGTTGAAATGGTGGTAAATACTGAAATTTCAAGGGGAGAAGGAATAATTCCATTATTACAGAAATTTAATACAGCCATAGTAGCACAGGGTCACTGAAGATCACAAATTTAAGTGAAGTAGAACACTTAAATGGCATTTTACTATACGCATCCATATGTACATATGTTAATTAATTAACCAATACTACATGTATCTTCAAGTCTGGAGCTATTTAAATAATACATAACGATAGCTGATGCAGACTCATTCTAAGTTGATTTACCTGTTTCTTGCCTTCTTTTGAAATTTTAATTGCATTATGACAGAAAACTCAATGCTGTGATACAAAGTGGAAGGCCTTGAAGACCAAAAATAGGAACACTAACATAATGTTGATAACCAGAAGAAAACAAAACCAACAAGAGTGGATTTTAACCATAAATACTGAAAAAATAATTAAGGTTACCTATTATCTATCATCATGATAATGAAGGCCACTCTTACATAGAGCAATGAGTTTTTTGAAGACCTGTCTCCTGGATATTTTAACTAAAACCAACCAACAAAACAAAACCCAATCAAATAAAACAAACAAAAAAATCACAACAGGCAAATAAACAAAACAGTGTATAGCTTTCACAAAGCTAAGAAAAGCTTGAAAATTTGATGTGAATGTGCGATCAGACAGTAAATGTAATGAGTCTTCTATTTTTATAAGAGCAAGTGTTAGAAGTCTGGTCTTCTGCTTTCTTAAGCCTATCCTGTAAGTGTTGATTAATTTTCACTCTAGTGAAAGCAGGAAGACATACCTGTGGAGCACATAACCCCACTGAGTGAGTAAGGGTAGTAGAATCTGGCCTGAATGAATCAGACAAATAACCATAATTATGTTAACTAGGTGCCTAAGGCATTACCTTAATGTGCACAAAATTCTGAGAGATATTGAGCTCTTGATGAACCAGCTGCTCTTATCAGGAGTCGGGATGCTCATTGGTACTAAGGATTAATTCCTCTCTGGATGGATAAACTGCAGGAAAACACTGAAATCAAGACATCCAGAAGAGAAGAGTATCTGGAGACACCTCGGCATCAACAAATAGCATTTAGCACTAGGTGGTGCTCTTTTCTGTACTAAATTACTATGCAATGTTTGTGAAGGAAATATACTTTTTTATGACACTGCCCCATTTGTTACAGTAGGACTTCACTCAAAGAACACAAAACTCAAAAACAAAAGCATAAAGCAAACAAGAGTCCTTTCTTGTGTTGATTAGTCATAATTCATAAGCCCAGAGATATAAATGAGGTCATGCAGTACGTTTCTGTGAGTGTTCACTGCTGTTGCTCCTGGTCCTTTTTTTACCATTAGTATTTGCAGTCCCAGTGGCAAGAGATGTCTTGCTTCCCAAAAGAAATTTGCTTGGATATGTACATAGACCACTTGAATGAAATTTATTCCTGAGTTTCTCTGCTTTTGTATTCTCAATCACAGTGTTCCACCATAAGTCACCTTCATTCCTTCCCTCCATATATTTCTGTTCTTTAGTTATGTGCTCTGTGGCTATTATTTAGGCAGGGATGCACGACACATACACACAAGTAGTTATTTTAAGTCTTTTCCCTTGTATCAGTCTATCACATATTACAGGTCTTCCTCGTTCCTGTTATTTCTCTATAAACATCCTCAAATTAATCAAGGCTTTGATTAGCAGAGCCTTGTAAGAACATTTGCTAAGATCTACATTTTCCATGAAAAGCCAGACAATGGGAAAATAACTTTAATAGTTATGAAAAGATTGAGAAGAATCTCCTAATACAGAATGACTGTACAGTGATAACAAGTGGTGAATGAAATTCAGAGCACAAAGGCAGAGGAGAAAGTGGTCGTTCATTTTACAGGGAAAATAAAACAAAACAAAAATGTCATTATTACCATATAGGAAGAAGGTGTTAGGTGGTGGATAACAAATGTCAGCTCAAACAGACAAACAAAATCTCAGGACTTGCCAAAGAACTGGGAAAACCAGACAACATTCTTGTGTTATGGGAATAATCCATGGCGCAGCCTAATCTTGAGTGTAGCTCCAGTCCTATCTCCTAATGTCAGCAGGAGTTACCAGAGCTGGAAGAGTCCAGAGGAAGGCAGTAGAAGTACTCAGAAGGAGTAATTAAGTGGAATTGGAGCCTTCAGCTGGAAAAAAAAGACAACTACAAAGTCATGGCTAGTTTGGCATCCACTCTTCCTTTCAGTGTCACCCCTGAAATTAAGGGGTATCTGTTTTCACGCACTTTTTGGAGAGTGAGCCCCTTTGGTGCTATCCCAAAGAATTATCGAACTCATACTGTATTATCAGAATTTTTTGTCTTCCTCCACCTATGTTCTTCTGAGCCTCAGTGAATGGTTTGCTAAAGCCAGTTCTTTATAATTCCTTTTCAACTACACCATGCTGGTTACTGGTCTCTCTGGTGAGAGCAGCACCACTCAGGGCTTAACCCATCAGAGCATTAAGGAAAGTTCTACAGGTGCTATTGCTGCCCATGATGGCACTGGCGCAGCTGCATGGGTGCTGGCCATGTGCCCTGGTTGAGCCACAGGTTTTGAAGAACCCAGCAAAGCCTTCAAGGTCCCCCAGACTCCCAGCACAACATTGACTGAGACAGGGAAGGAAGATCCAGGTAGCAAAGCCTGAGGAGTGGCAATAGGATATACTGTTCAGGGAGAGCACGTGTACCTGGCCTCTTCCTCTGGTCCAGTCTCCCAAGCTCACAGACACTGGAACTGTCTGTTCCTTTTATTATCTGTTAATAGAGGCATTGTTCACAAATCTTGTTTAATCCCTTTTTATGCCTGCTAATAGCCTGCTTTCCCAACCTCCTGTGGCAATGAATTCTGGAAGTCCATTGCCAGCTCTGCAAAGAAGTGTTCTTTCATTTCAGGAGCAACTATATAAATGCTCCCTGTCCATAAATATAAATTTAAATAAGATTCAGCCTGTCACTGTTGTGAGCATCATCCTTTAGCCTAAGGGTTTCCAAGTGATACACACAGAATAAGTGGTACAAAAATGAATTCTAATAAATATTAAGGAAAACAAGGCTCAGTTTGTTGCATTTTTCCAGGAGAAGGTGAGGAATGGTTGTTTGACCATGATTGCTACCTGGATAAGTGAACACCTTTTCTCCACCTTCATGCAGCCCAGCCCAGAGATGGAAGCACTGTTCTCTCATGGGAAGGGCGGGCAAGGCTTACAGCCTGCTGCAGAGCTTGGGACTGCAGCCCTGGCTGCTGTTGCCATGGTGCAGCACGTGGTCCTTCTGCAAACCTTGTTTGGGAACTTCTGCTTCTCACATCTCTCAGCTTGTTATATCACCATTTCAACTAACCATTCTTTTTTCATGAGTCTGTGTGACAGTGCCGAGCCAGGCTGCACACATATAGAGAGTAAAGCAACCTGTGCCATGCTTAATCTACAGCTGTCATCCCTTAATTTATAAATTCCATGATGCTATCAAAATAAGGGTGCTCAATTTTGTCTTGCAAGACCTATTCTTTACCCGCCCAGCCCTCTGTTGTTCAGATGACTCTCCACCCACTTGCTGTTCCCCAAGATCCCATGCTACCGGTGGCTTGTGGTTCAAGTATTGGCTAGATAATTAGTCATGTCTTCACCCACCTTCCATCCTTAGTTTTTTGTTATTACTATTTATTGTTTTCATTGTGGTAATGCCTAAGGATGCCAATTAGGAGATAGGCCTTCATTGTAAAAAATTGTACAACAAGCTCTAAGCCAACAAGCTCACCATCTAGGTCTTAGGCAGAGCATGTCTAATGAATATGTAGAGAAGTGGGAGGAAGCCTGAGAGAACAGCACAAGAAAATAAGGTGTTTACCCAGAGTAATCAAAGAACTGGTCAGCAACTAACATCAGGTAGTAGTCATTAGCAGGCTCTGTAGGGAAGCAGAAAATTTCCTGACTGGAACTAGTTTCATCTGTGTATTGTACCAGAGATGGGGAACTTGACATTCATT
Organism: Dendrocincla tyrannina; assembly: GCA_035047865.1. NCBI lineage: Eukaryota > Metazoa > Chordata > Aves > Passeriformes > Dendrocolaptidae > Dendrocincla > Dendrocincla tyrannina. The sequence continues at coordinate 13,881,194 of JAWWMP010000041.1, forward strand.
TCATCTGGAATGTGCTAGGGCTTTGACGTAATTTTTTTCTCTCTTATGTAGGGCAGATTGGCAAGGCTGCCCAAAGGAAGCTGCCCAGAGGATGCTGTCCTGCAACAGCTAATGCTGTCTGTGCTCACTACACACATACAGGACTCCCATCACTCAGTAGCTTCCAAAAGGCTTGAAAATTGAAATCATGGTGGTGATGGGGGAAGTAGGAAGGACAGGGGAAGGATGAGGATATTGTTGGGAGGAACATTGTGAAAAATCCATCGTGTTGGGCAACTGTATCCTTAAGGCAAAATTTGTGTTGTGCAACTGTGACACATTCAAGTCTGAACAGCTGGTTTGGGTGAGAGGTAGCAGAAATTAATTTCCCGTGCAGCTTTTGTATTAATAATTCATCTCATTAAGGTGTGGTCTAATAGTGTTTGCACAGCCACAAGAGTCAGCCCTAATACTGTTTTTGACAATCATTTCTTCTACAGGCATCCACGATTCACGTGTCCTTCTTGCCTCAGTTTCTCCATTCAAGAAAGGGAAGGAGCTGTACAAGCTTCAGTTAAGATCTGTGAAACAGCTGGCTGCTACTCTGGTACTTTGAAGATATTTTGTCATCTTTTGCAATAACATGAAGAAAGCATAACAACCATCCTGATCGTGTTGGATTTATTTTAAGGCATTAATGAATCAGGGCCAAGGATCAGGTTCAGAAGCACAAGACTGACTCTGACTGAAACCCACAGGTTTAAGTCCCTTGCAAAAAACTACAGGACCTGGCTAATCTCAGAAAATTTTTAACAACCCAAAGATCCAGTAATATCTTGTCCTCCTAAGACTTGAGTTAATTTCTTCTTCATACTATTCTGAATAGTGTTATCATAATTGATTAAACTAAAATGCATTATTGTAAAGGCTACTTTCTGATCTTTTTCCTCTCATCTCCATTATTCAGATTCTTCCTTTAATACCTGAAGTTACCAGGGTGAATTTGCAAGATTTTACTGCAAAATGGCTAATCACAAGTTATCCAACAAATCCTTAAAACAGGGACATAAAAGGCCTGTTAATCCTTAGTGATATCCACAAATTTGAGTCATGAGTCTGTTCAAGATCACATAGAAGAAGTTTTCCACAGACATGTGTTTTAGCCCTTTTCTCTTTCATGTGTTTTCTTTTAGTCTAGCAGTGCTTTTTCAGTGGGGATCTAATGTGTATGTGCATTATGTGGGATATAATACAATGTGTATAATCATATCAAAATATTTACCCTGATACAACCGTCTTAGTGCACACAGCAGCAGTTATAGTTGCACAAACTATATCAGTCCTTGGGCTCAGAAGAAAGATAAATAAATGTATTGGTATAAGCATGTTTTTGTCACATCACACAACCAATCTGGACTGTCAGGAGCAGAAGAAAATGGTGCTGCTTTGTTAACAATGATATAAAGTAAAATTTTTGTGAGTAAAAAGCACTAGTACGTAACAAAATTCTTTCTTTCTTCATCAGGTGTAATGGTGTAGCTAGCAGCTCTATTCATATTGAACATTCTACATGGCTCCAGATATGATCCCTTTATCATGTGTTTCATTATATTTTCTGCTCTACAGTGCATTCATTTTCTGGAAAGTGGATGGAAAAAACTCACCTCCTTTCTTCTCGCTTCAGAGGTGTCTGATGCATGCTGCTTTTCCCTTTGTGCTGATCAGCTCCAGAAACAACCCTGCAGAGCCCTTGCCTGGCTTTGACTCCAGAGATCCCTCTTCCTTCTCCACCCTCTCCTTTCTGGTTTCTCTACCTTCTTCTCTCCACACACATCTGTACTAAACCAGTCTGTTTCCTTTCCCTATCTGGTGTTATTCTGATTACATAAACATCACCTTGCACTTCTTTTTTCCTTCTCAACTTTGAGGTTACTTCCCCTCATACTGTCATGAGCCAAGTGATACTTTCCTTCAGAAGCTTGCTTTCTTTTCCACAGTTATTGGAAGCAGAGGCTCCCCTGTTGCACATTTGAGCCTGCCAGTTTAGAGTGGCTTATCACTTTTCTTTCCTCATTGTTATTTAATCAAAAGTCTCAGTGAGTGATGTGAAGAAACTGGAAAGCATTTGAAATGTCTTTTTAGGCTGGACTGTTTTCCAAGATCCGCAGTTTGAAATGAGAAGCTAGTCAGAGAAGAAAAAAACTGCTTCTAGAAAGTTGCTTAAAAATCAAGATGTAACAGTTTTTATAAGTTTATTTTTGTTTGTAGTGAAGATCTTTTAAAAGAAATCAGTGGGAAAGCCTAAGGTTCTTGTAAGCCCAAGGCATCATATAGAAAATGCAAACAGAAGTTTCACTGCCAAGTAGAAACCTGGAAGCACTGTATACATTAATGTTTATTAGATAGAGTGATTATTGCTGATGCATGAATGTTGCTGACTTAATTTCCATCACCAAGAGCTCATGAAACCCAATTGCATAGAGTCCAATTACCTTTTCTGTGTCAGAAGATACTGGAATACAAGGAGTTATCCCATGTGGACAAACAGAAAGCTATAGAGAAAATCTGTGGTCAGTTACATGAGCCAAAATACCCACATTTTTCAAACTATCATATGAATGAATATGATATAAAGTTTTCCTCCTTATATTACATATTATGTCATATTTGCATATATATTTAGATTTCATGGTATGTCATTCCAAAATTCACTGAATAAATTGTGGCTTGTATGTGGCTAAAAAGAGTTTATTTAATATATGCATTCAAGAAAACAATAGTCACTAATGAGATAATATGCTAGCTGATTATGTTGTGTGTGTGAATTTGATAAAACAGCATGAACTATGCAGACAATGAGATTTAATGACCTTCATAACAAGACATCAGTTTTGTTCTTTCATAGCAATTGCATATTTCATGTTCCACTGTCTGTTTCTGAAAGAATATCTGCCTCCCATAATGGTCGGCAGGTGTCCAGGTCAGATGCCTATCTTGGCAAAACTTAATAATTTTTCTTGAAGCCTTCTAGCAGTCATGGTGCAATTAGTTTGGTTCACACAGATTAATCAGAAATTAGTGATTCATTTATTATTGCCTATCTTGATGAAACCATGTTACCTCTGTTACTCAACAGAATGTCTTGTACAAACTAAATGACATATTCAACATGGCAAAGAAATAAGCAACTAACAAGTCAAATCTTTGATTAAATTCGCTTATTTAGCACTGGCAGATTATCACAGTTAAAAATTTCAAGTGAGGTCTCTTCTATTTTAAGTGGTCTATTTCAATTAGATATTTCAAAACCAACTAGTACAGCAGAGGCACTGCCAGTACAACTTATCTGCAAACATACAAAGGTCAAAGCACAGGGCTCTGACTCCTAAGTGGAGTCCGTTTGGCTCATTCAGGTTATGTACAGCTCAGTGATTTTAGGCAGCTTCTCATGCTTAAAGGAGCTCTATGGGCAGCTTCACCATCTGTGCAGTGTGCGTGTGTGTGTCAGTCAGAGCACTCACCCTTCCAAACGCAGGTTTTTGTTTGGTTGCCCAGTGAATGAAGCTCATGGTGCTGAGTCATATGGCAGGAGAATGGAGGCGGTGAAAGTGTAACAGCCGCAACCAGGGCTGGCTGCCAGGGAGGGATGTTCTTAGCAGTCCTCATCTAAGCACAGAGAGGGGACCAGAGCTCTGAACTCCCTCCCTGCTTCCCTGCCTTGTAGTTTATCCCCTCTCTGTAAACATCTGCAGCAGATCAGGAGGTGACCAGAGGTGGTTGGTACCTGTGGTGTTGGAGCCCCAGGAGAGACAGGGTGCTCTACTGCAGGTCCTACCTGTAGGCATGTTGACTGAGGAGTAGGAGGAGAGGGGACCTTTAGAAAAATGTCATTCATTAGCTGGGAGATTGGACAAATCTGGCAATGTTACCATTTAGCTTATACTGCTTTATATAAACAAGACATTGGCAGTTTAGCTACAGACTTGGACAATTAAAAAAGGAAACTATTGTGCCCTTATTTATTCAAGTTAATCAATCAAGAAGACGGATAGGATATCAGAAGGCAGAGGTAATCCACATTATAAGAAAGGAAAAGCAGGAGATTTAAGTTTCCTGGTGCAGCCAAGTTAACAGTACAGCACACTGCTTGTTTACATTGATCAAGATGGGAAAAACCAAAATGAAAGCTCCTTTTGACAGAAGGGTTTTATGCTTTCAGGAAATGGGGAACACCGAGAAAAATCTGCTGTTAAAGAAATAGCACATGTGTCTTTTACGTGCTTTACATCTGAATGGACACAAATCAGGCAACTTGCATAAAACATGGCAAGAATTTAAACACCACTTGCTATATCAATTGCAGGGAGTCTGGAACTGGAGTGAAATATTTAATACAGAAAATAAGTGTGTAATACTGTAGGATTGCAATAACCATAACTTTGAACAGAACAGAATAGAATAATTTTACTATAGTACCAAAATTTATTACTTCCTGTTTAATCCCAATGTGGATAACAAATCTTTGTCACTAAGGTCTCAAATCTGTGAATACCAACCCAATTGTATACCTAACATTAAGCTCAGGAGGACTTCTGCCAGACTTTTTAATCTTCTATTTCATTTTCAATGTGGAATAGAGAGGGGGGTGGATACAGTCAGGCATAAGCAAATGTCTAACAGCACACAGGGGTCAGAAGATAAATAACCCTGAAAAGGTCCACAGTATGATCCTGGGTCTGGTCATCTTTTGGCTGCTACTCCCCACTGAGTTTTCAGCACAGCTCACATGGTGAACTGGAGGCACTGACCTAGCAGGATTTTATGGGCATGGGCAGCATGATGTGGATAAGCTTTGCTGTACTGGGGCCCGTCCAGAAAAAGATGCTCTGTGAAACAAATGCAGGAGGATGCTGCCAAGGTACAAATTTGGGTTGAGCATGTTATTACATTAACCTTGTAACTGTGTCAGCTGAAAAAAATTGCACTGGATACTTTTGTATAAGAAATAGTGACCTTTTGCATAATTGTTGAAGTTTTATTCTTAGCTTGATTTCTAAGTCTGGTGTACATAAGTTGTGAGAACCTAATTATGCCACAGGATTCCACTCACTGTGGGTGGGCTGCAGGTATTTTTAACACAATACCCGCAGATGTAAGAGACAGTCACGAGTGTTCAGTTCCCTCGAGCCGGGAATGCCCTGAACTATGAGACCTCTGCCACTTTCATTTTGAGGCTATTTAGTATGCATGCCAACACAATTCACCTGCAGGAGCTTTTTCCTTTATCTATCTTGCCCGTTCCATAAAACACTGCGGCAAAAGCTGAACCAAAGCATTTGGCCTATGGCATTACATAGAGAATAATGAGCTGAGAAGCCATGGGAAATGTAGTCTGGCCTGCCTGTACAAGATTCCCTCAGTGATTTCTGACTAAACTATCTGTATCTCCATTTTATTGCCTTTCAGATAAATATTATCTCAGCATACCTCAGCAATATGGTATGTGGCTTAAGTCCCCCATATTTTCAAATGCTGTTGGGAGATTTGTATGCTGGTGCTATGTAATTCAGAAGAAAGCAGACCATCATTTTGTACTCCCTTCCAGGCATTTTCTATAAACAATAAAATTTCTAAGTAAATAGAGAAAAATAGAAAAGACAGAGAAAATGAGAAACATGCAGAGTAACAAGAATACAGGAGATTTCTGCTGAGAACGGGAGACTTTTGAAAGATTCAGGGGCATGGCTGGAGCTGGAGGCCCGACTGGGGAGACCTCACCTGCCCATCTGTGACAGAGGCTGGGGCCTGGGCGTGAGCAACCTGCACTATCAGAAGCAAAACAACTTGAACTGCAAGGTTTTTAGCATATCATTACAAATTCAAACCCAGGCCTATTCTGATGGAAAATCTTCCTTAGGAATGCGAATTGTTTTGGGCAAAATAACCGGGCTTGTTTCCTGGCAGGGGTACTATTTGCATGAAAAATTAGTGTCATCCGCCCACTCAGTTTCCATCTAAAACCCAGGCATTTCATTAGCGAAGTGAGAACAGCGATGCCTGGCTGGAGCTGCTCGGGCAAACCAACCTGCCAGGACAGCCGCCAAGGTGGGAGAGCTGTGTGCTCCTGCGGGCAGGAGGTCCTGCCGGGCACGCAGGGCCAGGGCAGGGATGAGGAGGAACGAGGGTATCTCCTTCCTGCTCCCTAGAGGGAAATACGTGGAAGGGCAAACGACCCAGCCCTGGCAAGGGCGTAAAGCTCCTCTTCTCCACGCCTCGAAAGCTTCGTGTGGAGCCCTTGAAGGGCTGTGTGTGCCAGAGTCATGTGTGCTGCCCGCGCAAGTGGGGAGCTGTGCAGGGACGAGCTGTCCATGCGGTGCCACGTGTGTGTCTGTGTGGTGCCACCCATGTGTCCCTGTGATGCCACCCGTGTGTCCCTGTGACGCCACCCATGTGTCTGTGTGGTGCCACGCATGTGTC
>JAWWMP010000041.1:13888115-14090009 GCA_035047865.1 Dendrocincla tyrannina
CACCTATTCATTCAGCCACCTAAGATGGCTGGAGAGCGGCGGTGGCGGGGCAGGAGGAGGAGGTGAGGGGCAGCTGCAGCCGTGCCCACCCCTCCTCCGCGCCGCTCCCGGCCGCGCTCGCAGCCGCCCCACGCACCATGTCGGCACCGGGCCAGGACGAGAGCTCCGTGCGGGTGGCGGTCAGGTGAGGGCCGGGGCTGCGGGTGGCGGGCAGGTGAGGGCCGGGGCTGCGGGTGGCGGGCAGGTGAGGGCCGGGGCTGCGGCCGGGCGGGCCCCACGGGTCCCCCTGTCCCCGTGTCCCCGCGGCGGAGCGAGGCTCATCCTCCCTGCAGACTGAGGGTCGCCTCGCCGCCCCTCCTGCTGAGCCTCTCTTTCCTCACAGCCATCGGAAATAGGGCGGGAGGGGGAAGCCCACCGTTCTGAGGCCTTTCTCAGTGATTTCTCTCTAATTTTGAGCGGTGACCCTAAAAATATTCCACCTAATTATAGCCCGGTGCTGCCCGTGCTTACTCATGGAAGCAGGGCAGCCCCTGGGTTTCAGCGATGCCGCTTGCATCACGGGGCTTTGCGGGAGTGGATCGCGGCCGACTGGTATTTTTAGAAGGATAAAGGATTTTATCTCGCGGGGACTGTGTCTAACCTCACATACCAAAGGGATGGACTCCCGTAAGGCTGCTCACAGTACATAAGAATAGGTATATGTAGAAGTCATAATGGGAGGGGAGCTTAAATAATTTTAAAACATCAGCTAATTCAAATTGCTCTTTAATCAGAGATAAAAATCTGCTGTTTATCAGTCAGCTCTTGGCTCTTCTCGGTTTTTCTATGCTATTTTATTGTTTGAAGAACTTCCAGATTAGCCCATGGATGCCTTAATTTTCGAGATGTCTTTACATGATTCAAAGATGAGGAGAAATATATACGTGTGTGTATATATCTAGGCCTATTTACGTATATGTATGTAAATATTTGGGGGTTAATTGTTATACTGAATGTTGATTTATTTGTTTAAAAAAGTTTCTTTGTTACCTTCTGGCACACTTGGAGTATTATACCACGAGAAATCAGACTTTAGGGGAAGGTCTGTTTCTTCCAGTGGGTCTTTGGAACCATTTCACAGATCTTGCCTTAGAGACTTCAAGGGAAGATGAAAAGGGTGGAGTTTTAGTTTTTGGGTTTTTGTTGTTTGTTTTTTTTCCTTTCCCCAAGGATGTAGACATAGGTGATGTTACTGCATGCTATTGTTGGTACGTACATGTAGGGGGAACGGTGCAATAACATTTTCAGTAAACAGAGAAACACCGCCCCTGCATGATAACATGGGGTGTATGCTGCAGTTGTTCATCAAAGTCTGATTGCAGTAGCATTTTCTATGGAGAGAGATGCTTTTGTGAGTGTTATCTGTTGAAGCATTTTTCACATAATGTAAGGGAGGTATTATTCCAAAACATAATTAGGTTGTATTTTTAAAGAGGAAAATATGAGATAGGTGTGATCCTAAAAGCAGGGCGTGTTACAGGTTTACAGACTGCTCTGTTATTTGAAGAAAATATTAAATATGTTCTGAGCCAAAAGCAATAGTGATGTAGAAGTTAATTTACAAATATAAAGGTTTGTTGCAGCCTCAAATTAAATAAAACCTACCGGTAGAAATATGTTTATAGTTGTTGGTGTGTGATGAATAGATTAGAAATAATATATGGCAAAGAATTTATAAAAGTGAATTAAAATCACCCCACTGTAACTCTTGATAACAAATCCCTAATGTTATAAGGTATATTTCTGCACCATAATTGTCTAACTAACATCTTGTGTCTGAGTGCATTTCACTAGTAATGAAGAATTGCATCTTTCCTCCTGTCTGCTTTCTTCCTCTTGGCAGATTAACTATTCATGCACAAGATTTTCCCCTCTCTATTTAGCAGTCATGAACAAAAGCATGTGCAGTTCTTTTTTTTTCTCCACCAGTAGCTCTTTGTAGATGGTTTTCTTTTATTTCTATTTGTGTGTTTTGTACAGTCCTCTAATTCAACTCACTTTGCAACTTACTATGTATTGGTGCCATGCTGTACCGTGCATTATGAATATTACATTCTGTTTCCTTGTTGGTTTTGTTCTTCAGTTCTTCCTGGCAATTTCAGCTTAGTTCAGTGATGATCTCCAGTGTTGTGATGAATTAGTTGTTGTGTTTTGTATATATGCTTCCTGAACAAGGCTTGCTCCACAGCTGGACCAGCTTTTAGTTTGCAACCCCCATGGTTGCAAGATACTGCAAAGGCATATTGCACTGAGCTTAGTGTGAAGATGAATTTGCTTGAACTTTAAACGTAGGTTATAGAATAGACATCACTGAGATTGTTTAGCAAATTGTTTTTTCCAGAACCTGCTTGTCTCACCTAATTGTATACAACAGGATTCAAAAATAGTTCATTCTTTCCAATTAGCACCACCTTTAAGCTATCATCTTGTATGCTAATTGCTCCCCATTTTCTTCAGTGTAATAATGGGTCTGTGACTGATGAGCTAAATACTCCGGTTTAGTGAAGCATGAAAGCTGAAAATAGTTTGGCAGATAATCCAGTAACTAATGTTAAATTCCCCAATTAAGAGACCATTTCTTTCTTTGTTGTCACCCACTACTGAAAGACTTGTGGACTTAGTTTTGATGATGGTGTGCAACTTCAAAAAAGAACTCGGAGACTGTGTAATGTCTGTTTTCAGATAAAATCAGGAGAGCCCCCATGATACTTATCTAATCACATGACTGTTTCCTTTCACATGTGAAGATACCCTTTTTGTAAATCTAAAATTGCTGTCTTGTTTTTGTAAGTGTCTTTTCAGCATATGAAGAGTAACTTTTGAGAAGGCGGCTGTGAAATGGTATCAACATCATAGGCAACTGTTTCAAGTTCACAAAAGGATGTAGATTATAGTTTCTAGTTCTTGCCACTTTAGTGGTGTCCACAGTCAAAATGCAGCATGTAGGCTGCTGGCACGTTGGGTAGATGAAGTTCTCACCTAAGATTTAGATCCCCAGCAGCCTATGTGCCTTAGTGTGTTTTAGAGTCGTATGACCTGAGGACGGGACTGGATGGGGTCACTGCAGTCAGAGGTGCGTTTGCTTTGACCATTTTACCAACCAGACCTGAGCTTCGTCACAGGAATTGAAATGGCTCCAACAGTTAGTGCCTATCCTTGCTGCATGTGGCTTGGACCCCTGGGGTTAGGATGTCCTAGCAGTGATGATCTAAGCAGACAAGAAAGTCGGACTTCAGTCCCTTGGATACATGCAGAACAAGGGAACTTTTGCACTGAGGACTACTATTTGATAAAGCATAAAAGGATGTCTGTTATGTCTTCTCCATAACAGGATCCAAAATACAATGTAGAACATTGAAGGAAACATCTAGTCCTGCAAAGACAAATGATGGTCTTGATCGACTGAGTCAGTGGAGGTGCTGATAAGCTTCAGTGTTGATTTGCTTGAGGTGCTGTGTTAAAATAGAAGAAGAAATAATGAAATGCAATGTGAAAAGATGAATAGCTGTGGAAGCTGACCAGTAGTTGAGAGGTGATTATTTTGACAGGCTTGGGTGACACCTCAGGTGGAGTGGGCATTAAAGGATGTGGAGTACCAGTTGGTCAGCCTGAAGAGCTTTGGCATTGGGCGTGTTCTTGTGAAAGATGGAGCCCAGTTGAAACTGTGTTAATGGGCAGAACACAAAGAACTAAGGGAGACACAAGTTGTAGGGGTTGGTATTTTATAATCAGGTATGTTTGACATCAGTAAAGAACAGTCTTGGAAATTTCCACTTTTCATTATGCTTGGTTTGTCGGCGTTATATGTGCCTTCTTCCCTACTTTAGCAGGAGTACCTTGCTGCTACTGCTTCATCTGTTGTGACTGACGTCTGCTTTGTGTTTCATCCCTCACGCAAGAAAGGGCAGTGTTGTTACTGTCCTCACTTGTGTAGGACACCCAGGTCTGCCTTGAATTGTCTAAAAAGTTCCCTTTTCATACCCACCGTGGGTGTCGGCAGTATGTTACGACGCTGCTTCACAAAGGTGAAATGTTGGTGTTTGCCAAGTATGGAAATTGTGTGCAAAATGTAGTGGAACTATGGGTAAACTTTTTCAATAATAGTAACAAGTATAGCTGATAAATTAAAACCATCCAGCCTCTTGCCTCTGGTATTCCAAAAGGGAGATGAAGTATGCTGGAAAAACATATGGATTAGTAGTTCAATTTAGGAATGGAGATTTTTGAAACGAATCAAGCTGATTGTGGCATGACATAAGGACACTGTGTTGACTTTTGATTAGGCAAATGGGATATGTTCATCACTTGTAACCTTAGCTTTCCAGTGCATAGCTTTATTATGGGAATGCTGGATTTCTTTTCATACCCCCAGTTCTTGAACTATGTAATCAGTTGGATGTCTTGAGTAGGTGTTTTTTTTTCCCTTCTTTCCTACTTTCTGTGTGGGGTTTTTTGTCCCCCCTATGGAACTGACTGTTTGTTGTTGTCATGCCTCCCTCTACCTTTTCATCTTTTGTGGTCTTCTTTTTAAGCATGTTCTTCTAATAGCTTTTATACTGAAGCTGTTTTCCTATGTGCTAGATCCAGCTACTGTTAAATACACTAGGAAAGAAGCAGCTGAGTGGAAGGAACGTGTCTTTTTTTGACAGGTGTGTTTTGAAGCACTTTGATGGCATCTGAGATTGATGTTTTTTCTTGGGCTGCTGTTCTGCAGTTACAGCTGTGTTTAAGCTTCCCTCCATGAATGGATTCTCAAATGTCAGATGAATGAACATGTGTGCTGTGGTGTATATTATAAGCTCTGGAAGTCAGAGATACTAATTTCGTGCTTCCCATACAGTGCTAAACGTTCTCTAAATCATTCTGTAACTAGATAAGCAACAACAGTAGACTACAGTACTGTCCATTGCCTCCTTAAAATGAACCAAAGTTTTCTTTTTAACAGACAGTAATTACTATCCATCTGTAATTATGTGAAGCTGTGACAGATTTTTTTGAAAATATCTCAAAGTAACCGTGTTGAAGTTCAGCAGTCTGTAAGTATGCAGGAATGCCGCATCAAAGACAAAAAAAAATTATAAACAGCATTAAATAGTAAGGGGTTGGAAAATAAATTTTTTGCACAGAGCGTTAACAGAAAACTACAAAAGAGTTCTTGTTTTTGGAAAGCTGGTATTACATATCTTTTTGTTGGTTTTCATGTTTTTCTTTGCTCCCTGACTTAAACAAACATTCCCTTGTCCTTCACTGAAACTTTACCCCATCCCTATGTTTTGCATTTTAGCTGAAAAAAAGACACGGCACCATCTGCTCCTGAATTAATTCTGGTTTCATAATATCTGGCTTGATCATCCGTTAGTGATATTGCTTGGGGCAGGCTGAAATCTGTGATCTTGCTTTCTAGGAAATAAACTTCCCTTTCCACCAGTCATGTTGTAAACACAAACTCGTTCTTTGAAGGGGAAAGAAATCCTACTTGGGCCTTTCCCTTAAAGCTGTGCATTCCTTGCCAAAAGAGGAATGTCTTGAATTTAGGAAGAAGAAAAAGCAATGAGTGGTGTACATGGGTGGTCTGTTCATGCTTGTGGATGAATTATATTTTTAACTTGTCACTTCCCAAAGTTTGTAGAAGACTTGGGTGTTTACTTTGCTCTGAAAATCCATTGAGTTAGTCACCAATTTCCATTTAATGGTGTTGTCTTTGCTACTTATGATCTATGAAAAGTTAGGATTTATATTGTTGGTCTAGACATGCCTTTATTATTGAACTCAAGGCTTCACATTTTCAGGTTTACTGTGTGACTTCTGTAAATTCTTGTCTAGTAGTTAAATGCTCTTGTGCTTGGGATCAAGGGAGCCTTGCTCTCCCCCCTCTGCTTTCCCTTGGTTTGCTCTAAGCGTTTTATAGATTGCCTTTGCTGCCCACCCAGAGATGGCTGCTGGAATTCTCACTTTCATGTTCTGTTGCCTGATTACTGTTGGGGAAATAAAGCCATTTTAGGTGGGTTTCTTTGTGGTTTGGTTTGGTTTGGTGGTTTTTTTTAGGATAATATTCAGTATCCTGCTGTATCTGGGGCTGCCAGAGCAGAGAAGTTTTTGTTATGCTAATATTATTTCCATGTAAAATACTTGCAGGAAGTTGTGTCATTTGAACTGGTGAACAAGAAAGTTTAATTAGAAATCAAACCAGATCTGAGCAAGTCTAGCAAGAGAAACTACATGAGCTGTGCCTTTTTATTTGCTTGTGTTCTTTTCTCTTCTTAAATTGTTTTAAACCTTTGTTCATTTTCTTCCTATCCTTTCTTGTGCTTTTTGTAGTTCTCAGTGTTTGTTTTGACTTTTCTTTGGTGAAATATATCTGCTTCTGTGTAACTAAGGGGAGAAATGCTGCCTTATTTTTCAAAAATGGTCTTGTTTGATGTGTTTACTATAGCACCAGAATAAAAATGGAGAATAGTGAAAAGACTTTAAGGTCAGTGTCACAGTGAGTTTGATGCATAGAGAAGCAAGATGTTCAGTAGGTATTTTAAATGTGAAAAACTGCTTGTTCACAGCTTATGATTGATTAGCATAAAATATGTCCTAAATAGACTCTGAATGGAAATAAGGAATGAGTACCATCTGGTACTTTATTCTAGTTATTATCCTCAACAGTTTTTGTAAAGTTGGCCACTGCTGGAAAAACAAATTTTTGTGTAAAGAACTTTTTTCTTTTAAAATCAGCTGACAAATGCTCTGCATGCTCTTTGGGACAACGCACATTTTAAGCATCTTTATGTCTTTAAGTCTACCTAATGAAAATGAATGACTTATCCCTTCAGCCTGTTTACTTTGGAGCTTCAACACAAAAAACTGAGAGCAACAAGACCTTAGTAAAAGGTTATGATATGATTGTTCTACTATAAACAGGAATTTATATGCATTCATGTTGCATAGTGCACTTCCATTGTTAAAAATGGATTAAAGGATTTGTTGTCTGGTAAGTCTTAGTGTCTTTCTGGTGGTTCTTGCATTCATGCTGCTATAGGAACTCTGGGTAGTTCAGTTGGTTAGCAAATATCTAACTCTTTGCAGGACATTTTAGACTTAATATAATTTTTCCATACTAGCTTTTAAATACTCCAAGTTTTTTGAAATTTTTTCTCTTGTATGCTGTAGGATGCTTATCTTCCCTTTCCTGTCTGTGTAGCATAATTGGTTCTTTAAAAACATGAATAGAACAGTATTTTCAAGGTGAATAAGAGTTAGAGGACTGTAGGATGCTGTGGCGTTATCATTCAACTACCAGAGCTGAACACATGGAACATTATCAATAACAGGACTAGACAGAAAATGTTTCCCTTTTGTGAGATGTCTCAAAGTCTGACACTTATTTTTCCTGCTATGTTCCCTTTTGATAATGGAAGAATTTGATCAAACAGGCTTTTCTGTTTACTGGGTCTAATCTTGTCTGGGGCCTTGGAAAAAGGTATTCCACATCTTGAGTCAATTGTTCAGCCACTTGGTTATTGTCTTTAAGCTGTGTATTTTTTCATTGACTGTTTTTTCCTTCCATTTCTAATCATGTTAGTTGTCTTTTGCTTAATACTGCTAAGACAAATTTAAGGGGACATATTAAGCTGAAATCTATGTAGCCGTAGATAAGAGGCTGTATTAAGTATGGTACTTGTTAACTTAAAAAGTTATGCAAATTAGTAATGGGTGAAAACATAAAAGAAAAGAGCATCTGCTTGAAATAGATTGCAGAATATGAAATATAGTCTTGCATAATTCTGGGATCACCAGCAGGATTGCTGAGAAATGTCCCATGTATAGTATAGCCCTTAATATTGTGTAGAATGTAGAAAGTGGCTTATCGGGGTTCATTTGAAGCATTTGGTAACATGTTGCCTGCAAGACTTTTTGAAATAAAGTGATAGGAAGGTAGAGTGACTTAAGTAAGATGTGTTTTTGTATAATTTATTCAAAATACTGAAAATTAAGGAGTTACTTACCTAATTAACTTTTTCGAAGTCAGTAATCCTTGGCATTCATTTTGTTGGACATTTCTTCCCCTTAGCATGAGACTAATTTGGAGATGAGTCCCAAGACCTTTTGTGTTGTTCCAAGTAGCTCATTATCCCAAGGTCTTAGAGTTGTTAATCGCTCTCTGTGGTATTGATTTGCCAGCTGCAGCAGTGCCTCTGTCTTCATTTCTGCTTGATTCTGCAATAGGACACAATCTCTTATGTCCCCATCTCCACCTTTAGAGAATATGAGAATAGGTAATGAGTTTTTGTCTTCTTTAAAATTCTTTTTCTGCTTTTCCTCCCCATGTTCCACTGGCACTTTGCATATTGTCATCTTAGGTTTATGTCATAAGGTCCTCAGGCCAAAGATGTGACATCAAAGTAAATACTTATGATATAAATAATACATGATGTAATATCATGAGAAAAGCAAGTGCTACTAAAACACCTGAGTTAGTCATTGCCTTCTATGAAAAGTCTTACAATTAAAAATTCTATATATGGCTTTGTTTTTCCTTCTCCCCATCATGTGTTTCTGTGAAGAGGAAAAAAATTATGCCTCTACCAGACACTTTGATCTGCAGGAAATAGCTGACTACTTAATTTTTTTTTTAACCTGCTAAGCAAACATTACTTTAGCTGTCACTCTACATAAGTTGTCCAGGTAAGGTTTATTTCACTCCCTAGTCTCAAATACTTTCTTTTTGAAGTCTGATCTTTAGTTTTAAGTACACGTGAAATCATTATTTTTAGACTCTCTGTAATGTGATGCCTTTGAATTTTTCCTTAAGCAGTATTATCTATAAACATTACTTTGCAGTCTAGCCATGTTGATACCATCTAAACATCTGTATTTTCTTATTTAAAATTATATTGTGCATGTGAATTACTGGCATATTTGGGAAAGGTTGGTGTGTTTATGAGCAAACTGTTTGAAATGCATTAGAGACCAGAAAAATATTTTCATGTTGGATTAAGGACAACTAAATATCTTAATGTATATTTTCTAGATGTGATCAAAAAGAGGAGGATTCTACTTGTGTTTGAAGAGGCAGTAGATCAGAGAGAAGGCCACCTGTTCAATCTCTGTCACTTAGAGCGCAGCTTATGCTTCTGTCTAATCTGATCAGTCAGCCCATCGCTCAGGAACAATAAAATTGCCAACCTGATCTTCATTTACAGAACTTTGAGTTCAGCCAAAGTGGATTCATGTTCAATAAGCTCTAAAAATGAGATAGGGCTGAATTGGTATTTGCAGGTAATCTATTTGAGATGTAAATTTAAGTATGATTAAATGTCCTCTTTTCTTTTTTGTACTAAACTTCAGTCTTTAGGATTATGTTCAGGTGGTTGTTGTGATGCAGTGGATTTTTTTGTTCAGTTACTTTGGTTTTTGTGTGTGTTTTTTGGTTGGTTGGTTCATTGGTTTGGTTTTGTTTTGTGGGTGCCTTTTTTTAGTCTGTTTTCTTTATTTCTTTTTCTTCTTCACAAGGTCCTCAAAGTGATCTACACTGGCTGGTCAACCCCACTGTCTTGACTCTGCATTTTGAAATATAGCTGTAGATCTATTTCATTGTAGTTAGCAAAGCTTTTAGGAACAGGTGGACTTTTCCTTCTTCTCTAAATGTCAACAAATAAAGCCTTGCTAGGCCCTGAAGAGGAATCATAGAATTGTCAAGGCTGGAAAAGACTTCCAAGAAACATTGTACAGCTGAGAGCTTCAGATGAAAGTGCTTTGTTCTGTGCTTGCAGCCCTAAAACAAGGTGCAGCCCATACCAGGCCAGTGCTTCTGTTGATTTTGACCTCTAATGACTACTGAGTGCAGAGATGCCTCTTTGGAAAGAGAAAACTTGCATAAAATGGTGTTGACCTACATCTTGGTTGCTACTTGACTGAAAACAAGAGGGCTATTGCACTCTCTGCTGCTGCTGTGGGCTAGTGTTGAAGTGATTATGAACAGTGTGGAAATATTAAACATGAAACAATAGTTCTATATTGTAGAAAGAGGAAAATTAGTGTATATAGAAACTGAAGTTTATACATAGGGTGCAAAAAAAATCCATACCCTTTGTTCAGTACTGCTGATGTCTAGTGTTAGGTTTTGGGTCCTGCTGGTTGACAAAAATGTGGACTGAGGGGAATTGAAAAGAGAAGGGAAATGACTGTCTGGAAAACGTTACCAGTTCCATAGTGAGATATGAGGAGGAAAGATCCGTAGGAGGCATGTTTTGAAACACCTAGAGTCAAATACAGAGTGGGAGAGAATAAAATGTTCTTCCTGCTCAAGGTGAAGTAGATAAAAGGTAGTAGGTTTAAATTTCACTAAGAAAAGGAAGAAAATATTTTTCTGTTATAAGGATGGGTGTCCTGAAAGACTAATCCGTGGAGATGTGGAGTTCCCTATATAGTAGACTTTTTAAAACAGGTCAAAGTGGTAACTGCCAGGAACAGTTTGGATGCAGTTGATAGTACCTTGGTCCAGAAAGGTAGGGTGGGTAAATAAACTCTGGTTTTCCCAGTTGTCTGTAATTCTGTGAATCTGCATGTCGAGTGCCAGGACCTGAATTCAGCACAATTGAGTGATCCCATTAAAATGTCAGAATATGTTCACAGAGGTGTGATGATGCCCACATGAACACTAAAGCCTTACAGATTTGGAAGGATAAACTTAGATTAATTCAAGTTTGAAGGGACCTCAGGAGGTCATCTGATCCAACCTCCCACTCAAAGCAGGGCCAAAATTAAATTCAGGTGAGGTTTCACAAGGCTCTATCAAGTTAGATCTTGGAAAAACCTCTGAGGGTTGAAATTCCTCAGTGTCTCTGGGCAACCAATACTTGACTCTCCTAATATTTGTTGGTCTATTTTTTTTCCTTATGCCAAGATGGGAAATCTCTTGCTTTGTTTTATGACCTGTGCCTCTTGTCCTCCCAGTGTGAGCCTCAGAAAGGAGCTTGGGCTTGTCATCTTTATAATCTTCTCTTCTGTATTGCAAGAGAGCAGACAAGGCCTAAAAGCCAGCCAGATACTGAAGAGCTCCGTGCCTATGGTCTGTTGGAAAGGTGAGATAGGTTCTGAAGATGATAGAGGAGATTCTTGGGAGACTGATGGTCATCCAGTGGTGCTGGTGATATGGCTGCTACTAGGAGGTAATGTGTTGTAAGCATACTGGAGGCTTTTGTTTGCTTGTGTGGTTTCTATAGCCCTTCTGTTTTAAAGTCTGTACATTCCCCTCATATGACCTTCCCTTACCTGTTTTGAGGACTATTTAATGATAAAAGTGATATTGCTGCTGTGAGGGCATTTGGAGTGTGATTCAGTTATTGATAAGTTTTTTCTTCCATCTTCTCCCAGCAGGAATGTGTGCTGCTCACCTTCTGCCTGCATTTTCTCTGCCACAATTTAAGTTTACTTATTATTTTGACCAAGCTGACTAATAAGAATAATCTCCATCACTGTTTGCTGTTTCTTTGCTTTTCAGCCGTGCTCTCCTCAGCCATCTTGTAGAATCATCTCTTTCCCTGTCCCCCACTGTGGCTGTTCATGTTTCATTCTTTCAGTTCTTCTGGCTTGTTCAGACAGTGTCTTTTGTATGGCAGAAAGAAATGCATAAAATAGTCAGAGGTTTGTCACATGAAGCATGTGATAATCTTGTGAATACAACCCAAAGCATCAGTTACTTACCTTGGAGTGGTTTTTTGTGACTGTGGAAATTAATTACAATATGTGCATTATCTGTTTTTGTCTTGTGTATGAAAAATGGATTTTTTAACTTCATTTATTTCTTTAGATTTGTGTATTCATAGAATGTATGTGGTGCTGGGCAAAGTTAACATTTAGCTTGGTTTGCATTGTTGGATGTCTGCCTAGTATCTTTAAGAGTTATCTGGTTGAAGTTCAATCTTTTTAAAAGAGAGGAATGTATTGGTAGGCTGAATAAAGTGCTTCAGAGCTCATATCTATATCTCTTGAACTGACATGCTTTTGATTTCTCAGATTGTAGCTAGGAAATGTTACTGACTTCCAAATTTTATCAGATATGTCAAGGAAATATGGCTAATTGTGATCTAGCCGGACAACTCACTGCTCTTATGTGTGTATTCTATAATTTATACATGCAGTTTTCACCTTAAGATTAAACTTCTTTTGTGCAAGGATATGTGTCTATCCAAGGAATATCCAGTGGGGCAGAATGCTTGTCATGTACTGCATTGTTGTAGTGATAATTGCTCTCCTGTTTTGCCACCTCCTTGGTAGAGAGGGGGATGGTCGCTCCAGCACAAGAAATGTGTGTGAGAGGTCCTCTCCTTTGCTCATAAGTTACTTGAATTAGCATCATGTTATTTTTCCATTCTGGTAATAAAAAAAAAAGTAGGAGATACTTTCATGTTCGCGGGGTTTCTCTCTGCTGCAGCTGTTACCAGTACTGGGAATCCTCTGGATATACTACGACGTGTCAGGGTGGGTGTTGCCATATACTTTACACATGTGTCCTTGCTTCTGTCAGTGTCAGTGAATGCCTGGTTAGGGGACACTGGCCCCCTCACTTCCAAGATTGGAAGTAATCAAATAATCTGTGTGACTTGTTTTAGGTATTGTTCTTTGGTACAGGGTTGAGCTACAAAGACTTGGACATCTGCTGCTGTTTACAGGGTCAGCTCCGGTGTTGGAGTAACAATGACTTCATGGGGAGATTCTTCTTGCTTATTGATCTAGGTACAATTGGGGCACAAAGGTTTGGTATATCTTCAAATGCTTCAGAAATAGATGAAAAGTTTTTGTTTCCAGAGGAAATGGACATTCAAAACTCTCCCTTTCTTCCACCACAGGTAGGTAGGGGTGACAAGAGGGTTTAGCACCATGGACTTTTCAGTTTTATTGTGAAGTCTGAAGGGTTCAAGAACAGGCGGAGATTTTTTTCCTTGTTTTATAATCCATAAGTCTTTCTGAATATCCTTATTATATGCATTGCATGTTGGACTTGCTCAGTTCAGTGTTCTCATGCCTGATGCAAAAAACAGAGAAGAGCTAAACAAGGACCTCTCTTATGTGGCACGTAGTGCCTTTTAAAAAGGAAAAACTGTTGGTTTTTTTGGCCAATTTTTTTCTTACTGGAGTCATGGTTTAATTTGTTTAAATTGTTAGCTAGGATAGGTAACAAAGGACTACAGGTATCAGATTTTAGTGTGGTGTGATGGGGTTTTTTTTTGTTTGCTTTTTTTTTTTTTTTTTTTTTTGAGAAAAAAAGCCATGCTACCAGCAAGAATTGCTAGAAGTACTGAAGCTAGAAGTTTCTTCTGTCAGCAATTTTAGGTGGAGTGTCACTGCTGGACTGTTTTTCAGCTGCTGGGTCTTTGTGTTACTTCATTTTTGCTGTCGTTGCAGACCCCTCTGCCAACAGTGCTGCTGCAGATTAAACAACTTAATGCACTGCAGTGGTTGCCTGGGAACAGAGGGCTGAAGTCTTGTTAGTCTGAACTGAAGACTCTATGTAGTAGCTCCAGATTAAGATTGTAATGGGTGATATAGGAAAAACACAAGAGATTGTGTACATTTTTTTATCAATTCTGACAGTGATTGACATATTGTGTAACACCAGTCAGCTGGATTTGATTTAGAATCCAATTATCTATTTAGTTATAAACATGATTGTAACTGAAGTGAAATCAGCCCTGGTCTCCTTTCATTTGTGCTGGGTAATTCTGCTTCCTGTCCTGAATCTTGCTCACTTATAGTTTCAATTTGTCTCGTTCCCATTCTTCAACCACGGATTCTTTGCTCAGTGGTCTAGAAATGGTTAACTCTGCCATTTGTAGTTTCCTATGGGCCTTTCTAATTATTCATGTGATAAGGCTTACATAAGGGTAAGGACTGCTTCACAGTTGCACTTCATTTGCTGACAGAATTCTGTATTTCTGTGTAAACAAAAGTCAGTTGATAGGGCATGGGCAAGCAAAGTCTAGGGTTGAAACCAGGGAGAAAACAAACTTTCCTGGGAGGATCTTAAGGTGGTACTATCTGCTTAGCTGTCATATTTCTTAAAAAAAAACCCTCAACAAAACAAACAACAACCAAAAAAACCCCATAAAACCCCAACTCTGACAGGATGTTATTTAAAAAGATTTTTTTTAAGAGCTGAAAGAGCCTTCATTGCTATCTTCCTTGCCTTAGCCTTTCTTCAGATTCAGTGGTGCAGTCACTTAAATCATACAGTTAACATTTTCTATGGCATGACTTAGCAAAATATTAAAATTTAAAACAATGCAGAGTTTTTTCTCTCTTTACCTTTGACACTGAAATTGTAAAAGCAGACTCTCCTAATAAAAAATAGAAGTAACCTGTTTTGGAGAAATTTGGAAATTCCACGGAAAAAAGATATTGATCTACTAATACCCTTTTAACACCTTGTTTAGTTCTTGCCAGCAATTTCTTTAGAACACCAGTTAGTTTAAGGAGTTTTGTCTCAATATTCAAACTTTTTCTTTCTAAATGTATTACCTTAGCATATGCTGCAGTAAATAGTCTTGTACCTCTTCTCTCCATCCCCCAAATGTTGTCTGTAGTGCTAAAGAAAAGTCTTGAAGTGGAAACAAGGTTGGCCAAAACACTAGACCTTTGTTGTTGAAGAATGAAGTTTTCCCTTTTTTTTAATTTAAGTTTACTGTAAGAGCAGCATGTGGCTGAAGCAGAGTGTAGCCATGATGGAGTAGAAGTCAGTGTAGGTGTGGGAGGCAGCTGCCTGGGTCGTAGCAGTTCGTGATGCTGAATTTGTAGCTTGTGCTAACATCCAGTCATCTGGCTTCATGGTGCTGGTGAGGAAAACGGTCTGAAACAGCCTTAAAGTTATGGACTAATGTATAGATATATTTGTCCATAGTTTTTAATAAATTTGTGACCCCCTCTGAAACCTCCCTGGCCTTGAGCCACTAGCAGTATGCCATTGGCACATTATTTTGTGTGAACTCATAGCTTTCCATTTCTCAGTGAAGTTCCTTCTTAGCTCCTGGAAAACCTTACGTGCACCTCCCTTCATGCTCTGTCCTGTTAGGTCTCATCTCATTGAAGCCAAAGGAGCTCTTATTTTGTTTGATGTTAAGTGCTCTGAGAAATGAGATTCTTGGTCATAAATTTTGTGGCAGGGACTGTAGCCATCTCAGCAGGTTTTGCTGTAGTCCTTGTCTATAAACAGTACCATAAGCTCAGATTTCTAAGACATTTTGAAAGTTTATATATGAATACTCTGATGCAGACAAACCACAAGTGATTTGCATTGATGATTTCTGAGAGCAGCTGGGAAATGCCTGATTTAGAAGTAATAGGTGCCAGGAAGAGCTGATTTAATTGAGTCAAGACAAAGAAATGGGTTTTGACCCTGAAGAAGCTTGTCAGGACAGACTTTTCTTTATGTCCCCAAGGAGCTGCAGCCAAGTGTTCAACAGACAGAAATGATCCCAGGATCAGGTGTTGCTGCTTTGTGTGCACTGGCACTGAGGGACACTGGCAGAGAGCAGTGCCCAGGCCAGCAGCTGCGCACAGCAGAGAAGGACTGTTCCAGAAATGGAGTCAGTCTCCCATGCCTGTGATGTAACATGGAGACAGTTGCATTTAATTTGTGTGAGCTACTCTGCTGCATGATTTTTGTTTGTTTTGGAGTTCTGGTTAGATTTGTAATCTTGTCAGGGAACCTGAGCCCTAATGAAAAATGAAGCCTAGAGCTAGGAGATGAAGTAGAAGGCGCTTAACCTTGCTCTTAGGCCAGCATAGATAATGCTTTTTAAAAGCAGCTATAAGTAGCAAGGAAGTAGCTAGTTCTTTCTAGATTTTATTCAGCGTATATGCCATGAGTCCTATGCACTTGCCAGTTTACATTGTCGTGCATTACAAGGGTGCATTTATTTCGTGGACATGCTCTGTCCTGGAGCTAAAATTTTGGTGAAATGTACTGCTATTAATATTAGTGGTAATTTCAAACTGTAGGCTTGCTAATGCAGTGAGGTCTGCATGCCAGTAGCAATTAAACCAGGAGAATGACTGTATTTCCACACTTAATTTGTTTAGCCTAGCCAAGAAGGAGTTTCTACCTGTCCTGAAGTGGAAGCTAAACTGTTAGAAAATCAAACAACCTTCTCTATTTTATATATTATCAAAAATGAAGAATATGAAATCAGCCCATATCTTCCTGATGAGGTAGCAAAGCATGCTCTTTCACTTTGTTAGGTTAAAATCTCCAGTGATATATTTGGTATAGTAGTCAATAAGTTATTTGAATAGTTTTAGTGAAGACCTAGTAGAAGTGATATTGAAGCATCACATCTGTAACTGCAGTCAGGTTAAGCATCAGTTGATCCGTTTTTTAATGTTTTCTTCCACATAAGGCATTGTCTAATATATTTCTCCATCTTTATATACAGGATGTTCTTCTCTGCTGGCAGTGGGGAAATTTAATACCTTAGGCAATGTGGAAGAAGCCACAGTGGCTGCAGGTTTTTTGGTCCAGTGTAGATAGGTATCTTTTCCTAGATCAAACAAATAAGAGAGACGAAAGACTCCAGTTATTAATATATCTAGTAAAATATGAAAAGGTTTAGAGAAAACTTATGGTTTATCAGCCAGAAAGTTCTTTTCCATGCAGCATCCACTTTTAGGTACATTTAGCTCTTCATTTTAATCCAATTCTCATTTTTCTGCCAGAACTTTTTTATTTAAAAGCTTTTGATTGTGGTGGTTTCTTACCTTTCTTCAGGGTAATACATCTATGTGTGCTGCAGATGTGTTCTCCTGTGAGAGGTGGAGGTGTGTGATTGAAGATATTTGAGAAGTTACTACCCTGCACTTACACAGTCCCCTGTGTGTAGTGTCATGTGTGAACTGGATGAAAGGCTGAGCATGTGCAGTGGCACCAGCTCAGCCCTTGCTGCAAATGTTGCTGCAGTGGAGAGCTTTCTTTCTGCTAGCTCTGTCAAGTGAATTTGTGTGTGGAAACCTCCTGTGAGGTTCCACGTTTCCAGTGGATTTCTTGCGCAGATGATGTTGAATAAGGCCCTGATATAGCAGTACCAACTCAAAACTTACTTCACCAGTCAACTGTGACAAGTCCTGTTCTTTAGACTTCTTGTGTTACTTAAGCTCCATTTATTTATACTTTCCACTGGTATTCCATATAAATGCCAAATATTCTCTTGCTAACAATTTTTTTTCCTGTCCCCTTTCCACCACATCTGAAAGTCAGCCTGCAGTTAGCTGAGCAAAAGGTTATGGCCTGTAGATAACCCAGGCTTTGCACCTGGTTGAAACTTCGCGGGAGAGTGTTTTTAGAATCAATACCAAGAGACTTGTAAACTTGTCAGCTTCAGTGGGGATTGAAGAATGGAGGAGAGGGATGCGAGAATTTGGGGACTATCAGTTTATATTTGCCAGAAATGCTTGCTTTCAGCAAAAGAGCACTTGGCATCCTACTGAGCAATCAGTTTGGAGCATGGCTCTGTGTGGGGAAAATGCTACCTAATGAATTTTTAGCATAGTTTTCTGAGTTGTCCTGACTTTTAGTTAACTTTTTGAGGTTTTCTAAAGCCAACAGAAAGCAGCAAGGTGGTCAAGTCTTCCGAGTGCAGCTGAATACAGTGTCACAGCATGGGAACAGAAAGATGGAAAAATTGTCTTTGAAGTTTGATGCTGTTGCTGCTCATGTAGAGCCTTGCAAATAGAATGAATGGACATGAAGAAAAGAATGAAAATTCTTTTTTAAGACATACAACAGTGTGTAGCTGAACCAGAAGGACTGAAGAAAGTGGTTAATATTGTTCCTTTCTGGTTTGCAAGTTTAAAAACAGACAGTACTAAATAAAGCAAATGGGTTATTTTTCCTTACTCCAGAGTTGGGATTTGCCAGCTCAAAGCTTTCAGTCACTGCTTGAACAGCCTACCTTCTGTTTCTGAACAGAGCAACTTCTGTTCATTAGAAACAGTCAACAATAAATATGAAGAAATTTTCTGCAGTTTGCTTTGGAACTTGGTGTATCGGGTGTTATGGATACAACGTGGTTTTTTGTGTTGTTTTTGTTTTTTAACAAGGAGTGACAGAAAAGTCATACAGTGCTTTTTGTTTCAAGAATGTTGCACTGAAAGTTAACAGAGTGAAGGCACTATTCAGAGCAGATTACTGAAACATTGGTTTTTTAGCTGTCTTGTCCCGCTGTGAAGTCTCTGGTTATTTTAGTAGTGTTAGGTGAGCAGTCATTTCAGTAATGATTAATGACAGCTTCTAATTTTTTAAACTGACCTGACTGCCTGTTCTTTTGTTGTGTTATTTAACTGTAATTACTTGGGAAGTGGCTTGTTGCTTTACCTATAATAAGTATGTTGGTAACTTTATGTTTGTTTTGAGTTGGTGAAATGTAATTGTTGGACCTATGGCTCAGAGCTGTAAAGCAATCAATTGCCCTAAACTTGAGAATATATAACTGGGAAGATAGTTTGTGTATGGAGGGGAAAGAAATGAAAACAATTTTCAGAGTTCCAGTAGTCTTGGTGTGAACATGTAGTGATTTCTGAGCTATAGCTCTAAGAGCTGGGAGCACAAGTGAATATGTGTGGGTGTTTAAAAAAGAAAGGGAAATCCGGGTAAGAGAGGCAATAATTGAGTTCGTCTTTACTGCAGACATAACTTCATCTTTAAACTTCCTTTAAAAATAATAGAGTACCTGTTTCTAAAAATCAGGCAAATTGGAAAAAGTGAACTTTTGAAACAGACACACATTTAACTGAAGAGGAAGAAATTGAATGAAGCCTAGTGCTGGCATGAGTGACAGTTTTTTTGGTCATCTGTATAATGTTACATTGCATCAGTTTTTCACTCCTATTCAAAAAATGTTCTTCTGTAGTGAATAAACATTGTTTTTTTGCTTATTTCTGAATATATTTGTGGTACTTATCATTGATTTCTTAAAGGCCTTCATAAGTTGTAATGTGAGGAAGTTCCTGAACGTATTACTTATTCTTGAAATATTTCACTTAATTGCATAGTAAATAAAACTTTTTTTTTTGAGGGTGTACAAGCAGAAGTGTTCAGCTTTTAAACCAGAAAGCCACTGTCATTTCTGTGCCTTTAGTTGAAAATACTACATGGGCATTATTAGGTCATTTGTTGGTGTAGTGATGCTGCTGGCAATGTTTTTTTTAAACCAGCTGCCTCACAAAATTGAGTTTTTAGTAAAGTTTGACTCTGGTAATTAAATAGGAGTTTCAAGTGTGCTTTATAAAAAGAGTTGACACCAATCACATTTTTCTTGAGTGATGTACTTTTCATGGGCTTGGTGTGTTTAGATGTGTTGGGCAGATTGGTCCCTGGCTTACAAGAGTTAATCTAAATTACCTTAAAATCCCTGAAGTCTAAATGTGACTGAGTTTATGTTTGGAGGTACTCAGACTGTGGTTTTGTTGTTTGTTGTTGTTCCTTCCCTTTCTTTTCCCTTGCACCTAAATGAATGTTATTCTGTAGCTTGGTAAAGCAGCAGTGACTCCTGTGTTTTGGTGGTTGGATAGCCTGTATTCACCACATTACTTGTGACAGGGAATTATCTTGTCAGCTGAATTCTGACACTAACATTTCTGGAAGCAAAGTGTCTGTCTCTAAGATACTGGCAGCACTTGTTATCATGACTCATTACTAGGCTTCTGAGCTGTGCTTCTTTAACAAGCCTTCCTTAAACTTTCTTTTGATTTTTTTTTTTTTTTCATCCTAAGTTACTTATAATAGTATTTATTTAGCACATTTAAACACTGTTAAGCATTCAGTCAAAGCAGAAAGCTGCTGCAGAAAGTGTATTCCTTTTCCTGGCACTGCCCTTGTTACATAATTAATACCAGGCTCTGGTGAGCAGCGTGACTCAGCCTCTCCTTACAACTAAGCACCCCAGAGCAGGAATGATGAAGGTTGCTAACTTTTGTGCTAAAGTGACGTTTTGGAAGAAAAAAACCTCTGTAATTTTCAAAAGGAATATAGGGTGCCATGCTCTTTCTTTTGTATATAGAGTTACTTTCTTCATGAATCCTTACCCACAGAAAGATAAGCTTGCTGCCTTAATACTTATCCGTGAGCACAGTGGTTGTAGGCACTGGTCTGCATCTGCACTGAAAGACCTTTCTTTCCCCTTTTCTTTTGAATTTGTGATCTCTACGGTCTGTAA
This sequence comes from Dendrocincla tyrannina, assembly GCA_035047865.1. Taxonomy (NCBI): domain Eukaryota; kingdom Metazoa; phylum Chordata; class Aves; order Passeriformes; family Dendrocolaptidae; genus Dendrocincla; species Dendrocincla tyrannina. The sequence goes on from JAWWMP010000041.1 coordinate 13,908,350, forward strand.
GTGGTATAACTGCCAGGTACTATTCCCATACATTTTTCATAATAGTAGTCTCTACTAGTCTTCATTATTGTCAGTGCTAGTGATTGATATGAAACACCACTAGTGAGATGAAGATAATGTTTCTTATTTCTATGCATGAGCTTATTAGTCATAAAAGCTAAAACATATTTATCAATAGAAACCTTTAATATACAAAAAGCAAGTGCACTCGTGCAAGAGAGGCAGATTTAATGTACAGTTTAAGACAGTCCTTCTGTCCTTCATTTGCTTTTTGGATATTGGTCTTGGTACATAAATATATCCAGAGCACAGCCATCAAATTGCAGATTTGTTGAACCTTCTGCTAAAGTACAACTTGAGTGACTTGGAGCAGTCATCCAAACCCAGAGCCACAGATGTCTCTGCTTCCTTGTGGTGAATTTTTTGGTTGCAGTTTCCCTTGGTTGTATATTTCCTATGTTGGCTCAGAAGGCTGTTGGAGATGTTAGGTTTCCCAGACCACCTGGGGAAGAAACCTGTTGTTCATGTCTGAACCAGGTGTTTGGGATGTCTCTGCTGTTCTGTCAGCTCTGGGGTCATGCCCAGAAGTGTAGTGTAAGCAGATGAAAAGCTGGAAGTGTAATAGGGAATAGGGCTTTCTAAGACTAGAAGCTACCTCTCAAAATAAAAACTGAAATGAGCTAGCACCTTATGGAATTCCTTTCTGTTCTCTTTTTTTTAAAGGTGATAAAGATTCTCAGGGATTATATTGTCAGGGATAATCCTTAAAGGAGAAGTATCCAGTGAATGACTTGGTTTTTTCAGTGTATGTCCACATATTCTGTACAACATGATGTCCAGACCTTGAGCTGATGCTGATCACACTGGTAGTACAGCTGAGCACTGTGCTCCACTGTGCACCAGAAATACTTGGTTATGCTTCTTACTCTCTAAAATCACTTGTTCACGCTCCCTAATGGGGAGAGACAGTTGCTTCAGGCTAATTAGCTACAGGGCGACCCGGTGTTTGTAGTCCTTGTCAGCCCCAGAGTGTGTTTGACCCTTTCAGCACTGAAGCATTTTTGACCCCGGATTGCTGTGACTGAGGTCTCTTCTGTCACTTCATTGCACAATGCAGGTGTACCTGCATTCCTATATGGTATGAAGTTAATTTAGAACTTTATTATTAGGAGGGTCTAACTTCCTGTTTCATTTCTTATAAATAATGAGTACTTTGTCTTAGTTCAGAAATTATACTTTGCTGCATTTATTTAGATCTCATTTTATCTAAGATAGTATTATTATTATTTCTCTTCTGGCTTTCTGAGAGTGGTGAGACATATAAAAAGTAATGTTGATAAGAAAACTAAGGCAAGTAGCACAGTAGAACTTTAAAAAAAATCTGTTTGCCTTTGGCTTTGGGAAAGACATTTCTGTTTAGTTCTACTCAAACTGCACTTGGATTTGGAGGTGTTCCAGTTCTGTGCTTGGCAGTCATGTGGAAGCTTATGGTGGTGCTGCTTTTCCATCACAGATGACCTTGTCTTGAAGTAGAAATAATCAAGGCCAGTAAAAATCCTGCAACACAGTTCTCCCTTCTCTCTTTCTCTCAAAAGTCAAATTGTTCTCGAAAGCTGTGGATTTCTTTGCTCACTAGAGAGTAAATTAGTCCATGAAAAACCACATGAAAGACCTGTGGATGAAAGCATTCATTCATATTATCAAGAAAGATGTTGGAGGTTGTCTAGATCTACTGGAGGATCTGTTAGCCCTCCTGTGGGAGGTGGTGTGAGGAAGGGAGCAGGCTGGACAGTAGGAATTCTGTGAGAGAGCAGGACTGGGTGTTTTCCTTTTGCATTTTCTTGGCAAGAGCACAGGACTGTGCCTGTCAGTGTGAGGATGCCATCTGTGTTGCACAGCCTGCTAGGCTGTTACAGAATTGCACAAGAATTCATCTGAAATCATACTGCTAAGCTGTGTCCCGGCTGACTGTAATGGCTGCTCAGAGACACAGCTATTGTATGGCACTTCAGGAGCCAAGTGAAAGCAGCAGCCTGCAGAACTGCCGCACCCTGGCACTGTGACTCTCATCTCCAGCGTGAACAGCTAATGGGCAGATGAGCTGACCAGACACAAGCTACTGAAAAGGGTAATTGTTTTATGAAATTAAACTTGCCTGTAAAAATAATAATAAAAAAAATAGCTGAAGAGATAGAGTCTGAGCATGGAGGAGGAGAACTGGATAAATCTAATTACGACAGTGGTATATTTCCTCAATTTAATTTAATTCCAGTTTTCCATTTGCTGCCTTCTCATTAGGTGCAAACTGGAAGTAAAAGTCTGTGGCACTGAAACAAAATATTCTCTGTGTATATTTTTGAGTAGGATTTTTTTTTCTTGTTTGCAGTAAAATAAGTTAGCTATTGAAAATGTAATATCTTGGAGCCCATTTGCTAATTCAGTGCCTGATTTTGCTGGATTTTTAACTAAAGGCGTAATGGTCATGTTTAATGGTTACACATAGTTTGAAGGGATGCTGTACCTTTCTGTAAGTAACTTAATAGGACTTTGGAGTAAAATCTGGACCACGTAGATTCTGCTTAAGCTTTTGTTACTGTCCTTGCTGCATTTTTTTGTCCGAGACCTATCCAGGAAGTTTTATCCTCTAGTGTTGCCAAACTTGTATCAAGATACCTACTTGATGTACTCGAAAGTTTCTTGGTGTCTAAAGGGAAGTATTAGTACTTGTGCAAAACATCTGCCTCTCATGGGCTTGCCAAGAGGGGTAAGTTTAGTCTTGGTAATGCCTGGACTGTGCTTGTCTTCTGTGGGCTCTGGGCACACACACCTGCTGGCGGTGCTGAGCTCAGTCTAGACCATGGCAGCTTTAGACAAACACTGATGGGAGCTGTGCCCAAATCTTATGTAAGAGTGATTGAGTTACAGTTGCAGCAAGGTAGTGCTGGTGTCCCTGGCTGGGTGACTGGCGTGTGCCTCGCCTCTTGCAGGGGAACCGGCAGGTCCAGAGGTGGGAGCTCGTTCATGGCACAGAGGGGAAAGACTTGGTGATGCGCTGGGTGGCCAGCTGCCACCTCTCAGCTGCTGAGCTGCGTCTCATGTGATCAACTCGTATATCTGTAATTGCATGTCCTTTTTACATCTTGATACCGTTATGTGTGATTGACACCATTAATATGGAACTGTACTGTTAAGTGACACCACTGTACAGAAGCTCTCTTGGGTGATAGTTGCTGGTGGGAGCCTAGAGATTTGCTCCTGCACCCTTTTTGATGTGTTAACAAGAGGTAAACCTCGAATTTGTCATACACCAGACCTTTTTGTATCTTTAAAGCTCCTTGCGTTCAGATGCTATCACTGTGTCATTTGAAGGTGCTGCTAATTATAGAGCAAGATTCCAGTGTGTGCTAGCAAAAATACTGAAAAGTTTATGCATATCAGGTGTCTCTGAGATGAATTCTTTTAGCTTTCTTTACTCCTTGTTTGCTGTGAAGGGAGTTTAATGGGAGTGATTTGATGAGCTTACATGTAATGGAATACAAAGGTGAAGGAATTGTGATGCTGAAGTAAGATCAGAATGTTTTATTCTGGTTTTGGGCAGTGTTTTTTGTTTCCTAGTTTGTATTGCCTGCAATGCTTCACTAAATATTTTATTAGGTGCTTCTGGATTTAATATTTCATATACCTACACGTGAAACTTAAACTTACTTGTGTGAAATTTAATAGGCTTAGTGTAGTAAGAAAAGTATTGGAGAGCCTTGGGTTTACAGGTTAACTTGCTTCCTGTGCAGCACAACACGTGGTTTGATTTCATGCTTTTCTGAGCAAGGTGAAAACAGCCCTTTCCCCATGGAGTTCTTTAATGAAAAAGAACTCTACATGGGACTTCAGTAATCTTTCCTTGCCAACACAGCTTCTGGATAGTCACTGCTATCTGAAAGTTTAACCTGTGATTAATTTTTTTCCACTTTTCTTTCTGTAAAACGAGTAATTTGATGCTTTGCCCTTGTTAGATCACTCTTAGAAGTTCTTGTGTTCTTATTGTTATTCTGTAGAGTTGCTGAGAAGGCATATGGTAAACATTTGATTATTGCCTTTTGTTAGAGTAATATTTGCAGTTCTTCATATGGAGATGCAAAATTAAAAAAAAAATCATTGCTCTCATTTAGTGTGTGAAATGAGATTAAGGGATGACTTGGTCATAGATGGATATAAATTGCTGGGGTAAAATGAGATAATAGGTTCTTAAATTAACAGGCACAGAGGTAAAATTGTTCAGCAGCTGAAAAGGAATGTGTGTTTATGTATATCTATATCCTTATATATCTGGATAGTAAAAAATAATATCCATTTAAATCACTGGGAAAAATTTTCATCCCTGAAAATAAACTAAGACAGGATGCTTTTCAGAGAGATATGATACTATCCAGTTTAAACAGGAATAAATTCTATGAAGTCTGATGTCTTGCATAACACAACCGTCAGGGTATTGACCTGATGGTGGTTGTAGTCCCTGAACTATATTATCTGAGTCTATTGTAGCTGACAATACTTTTAGCAGAGACATTGTGCCTGTTCTGCTGAGGGATTAGTTCCAGTACAATACAGTGCATTACTGTGCAACCACTGGCTGGTTCAGCACTCCCTAATTTGACAACTTATCCCAGTGTGCTGAGGCAGGAGAGATTTAGGGGATTAAGTTTCATGTGTGTGGCCTGGAGGTGCTGCAAACTACACGTAAACAAGAATTGGGTGTGTTCATGCTTTGGAGAGGAGGAGAGGGAAAGATGTAAAGCAAAATGTTGTTTGGGAAGTTGCCACATCTAAGCAGATGTGATTGGAAATAGGTAGGAAACATCTGATTATATACAATTAAGAGAGTAGCCTGAAAAACAGGTGAGGTGGGGCCATGTAGAAGACAAAATGGGTGAAGTCAAATTAGTCCTGGAGAAAAATCACAGTGGCAGACTGCCAGACTGCAGGCTGGGCAAGGAGAGGTGACCAAAGTGAACTCTTTCACATTTTTAAAGTGTGGGCACTCCCTGCTTTGCTGACAGAAGTGACCACATTAAGACATGAGAGTGGAGAAGGCTTGGCTGTGAGCAGAAGGAAAAAATCACTTTCCCAATTGATGTGAGGGTTGGAGGGGGAGGAAATGTTCCTATAGCCAGGTAAACCACTCACACTGCTCATAAGTGGCCAGAAATCAGGTTGAAGGGGGGGCATCTGTTGCTTACTCATTAAGGTCATTACATTTGCTTGATGCTAAACTAGTCAAGAGAGCTATATATATTTCAGAGCATGAAGTACCCCTTGAGCAGACCTGGGTCATGAAGATCTCGTGTCTGCATATTCTTTTTTGGGGATGGTGTCTTTCAAACATCTGATCTCACTCTGGTTACTTCCTCCCAACTACATGGGACATTGTGTAAGAGCAATCACAGAATGAGAAGGGAGTCTGTCTTTGGAGTGAAGCTTCCCTGATGTGTCGAGTCTTGCTTTGTTTTTCCTTTGTGCTGCATAATATCATTTTCATATGGTGAAATGCTACTTTTGCTCTTAGCACTGCCTTCAGGTTTAGTGGTAAGTTAGGGAGGAAGGACACCATCATCACTGCTGGGTCTCTGGATGCTGTGCTACAATGCAGGAGAAGTGACTGAGCTGGTAACAAGCTGCTAGTAGTGACACAGATTTCCTTCAGCTCAGCTGGTCTCTGGAATGGTTTCTTGCTGTGGGCTGGTTATGTTGGGCTGATATGTATGGGCTTGCTGTTGTGCAGGGTTTTGTAGCAGCAGAACTCTGGGTGGTGCTGCCTGGCTGCGAGGCAGGGACCTAGCTGGGAGGGTTCTCATGGGAAGTCTCTACAGGGCGACATCGAAACTGCTCACTTTACAGTCCTGTCATCACTGTAATAATTATCATGCAAATCATTGATATTTTAGGCATGCTGTTCCTCAGTGGTCACTCTCAGCCTTTACCTAGCAGGAGAAAGGAGAAATTTTATTCTGTACCTGTTGTAATTGAATCTGTTCCTCAGTGTAGAAAATTAATTTTTTTTAAGCATAGAATAAAAATATATGCAGATTTTTTTTTAAAGTTGTCAACTACATTCTGCAAGTTAGTGCTAAAAGCCCTTCAGAAGTGTGAGGAGGTTGGGATTTTGGAATGCACAAAAGCTGACTTGATTTGGAAATTTGTTTTCCATCCATCTAGATTTTTAGAAAAAGTCTTCCTTGGTTTTCTTGCACTGGAAAACAATGACATACCTCTGGAACTTTAAAAACCCTCAGAGTTCATTCTTGTAAGGACAATTGATAGCCTTTGTACTGTCTGCACTGTATTAGTGAAAGAATAAGAGTGCTTAGTCTGAAAAAGAAGCTTGCCCTCTTACTGACTTCATGGCATTCAAAGAAAACAGCAGAATAACCTACTGCCTTGGCATTTTCTAAATATTGTTTTAGACAGCATGCTACAATGTTTTATGTGCTCAATTTTCCAGTTGTGTAGAATACTTTTAGAAAAGGTATATGATTAATTTCTCTTTGAAGACTTTCTCTACCTAGAAATAAAAGCTGTTTTATTACCAAAAGTTCCTTAATTTACGGGGAAGTAAATGTATTACAAGCTTCTGTACATATTAATCAGATTTTGTTTCATCGGCACAGATGCTGATGGATCAAGTTGGTTGTTACTGAAGGAGTTATGTAAATGCTGAATTGCTTTTAGCATTATTTCATTTAAAGGAAAAAGCCCTTATGATAATGATGTTATTAGAGAGAAAATCTGTGTCCTATATTATACACTTTGTGTCTTTAAATGCAAATTTTATTTTACACATCATATAATCCTTCCTTTAATGATTTTTCAAAGGTTTACTTAATTTCCACTCCATACTAGAGGGTATGCTGACAGGGGTGGTACCTCCTGGTCTCAAATGAACTTTCCATAATGGAATTAGTGTGTGGAAAGCCTTACAAATAAATTATGGTTAATCTCTAGTGTCACACACTGGGATATAATGAAACCCTTAGAATAGAAAGATCTGAAAGATACTTCTGACAGCATTACACATCCCTGGGTGAAAAATTCAAAATCTGCAATAAAAAGTACAAAGATCATGCTCAGTGTGAATTTTTTTTTTTTAAGCGGGATATTTCTGACTTGATCTAAAGTGTGTATGTGGTGGTATAATTTGAATTAGTCTGCAGCAGTCCACTCAGAGTTGCTGGAGACTCACACTCTGTGAGAGTTGGCATGGTCACAGTAGGTCAGCAGGTAGCTTTGGGCACTTACGCTCCCATTAGATTTTGGCACAAGTTTCGTGTGTTTGGAGTCAAGCATTTTGGCTTAGTTTCCTCTGAAGGGGGTGTAAATTGTGCATGCTGAAACTGCTCTGTGATCCAAACCAACATGTGATAAGTAAAGATGTCAGGGAATTTGCTTCAAGACAGCACAGCTACTCTAAACAGTGGAATATGAGATAAATGTGTGCCTTTAAAGTATACTGTGTGTACAGATCTTTCATACTGTGTAACCGAAAGTACCACGCTGAGGTTTAAACATGGTACTTGAAGTTTTGGAGAATCTGTATAAAATATTCCATGATTTTGTTTGTACATAGCTGTACTGCTGTGTTTTATTACTCTTATTATAGCCTTCCTCGTCCTGTCTTTTAAACTGCGTACCTCGGTTGTGGTGTATGGGGATTTTGTGTGTTTGGGTTTTTTGTTTTGGTTGGTTGTTTTGGGATTTTTGTTTGTTTGTCTGGGGGATTTTTATTTTAGTTTTTTTTGTGCTGCTTTGGGAACTTGGAAATACAAAAAAAAAAGGTAACTTTATAAACAAATTATTGTTAATTACTGCTAGAAGAATATGTTATGTTGGCCAGAGTTTTCTTCTTGATAGTTAATCGTGCAACCAAAAGGTAGCTATATTCTACGAAATATTTTGTCAGAAACTGAGCAAACTGAAATAAAAGCTGAAATTTGCCTCAGTTGGAAGATAATGAGGAAAGAGACACTCTTACCTGTAGAAGTTGTTAGATACTGTTGTTTTTCTTTTGTCTGAAGGCATACTTCTTCACTGAAACCAGTCATTTCACAGAAGTGTTCTGGCTGTGACAAAGCTCCTTTCCCGGCAAAGGAAAAGAAGAAATGTGAGCCTTCTCCGTGCTGTCACAGCTGTCATAGCAGGGAGGCTTTCATTTAAGATAATATGTAGGCTTTGGTGGGTCCTTGCTCCCAAATTGCTATTTAATGTGCATCCAAAAAAAAAAAAAAAAGAGAGAGAGAAAATGACTAGTTTTACAGTGAGAGCATGAGGAAGAAAGGTAATGGGAAAGCTTGATTTCCAAGTCTGAAAGAACTTATGAAAGTTACTCTTCAGTAATGTGTAGTATACGTACAGAAGCATTCAGAGTTCTAGGCAGGTTGTCAGCTTGAAGCAGGGGAACCTTCAGAAAAGATAATGTCATTTGCATGGGCAGTTTTATGACAGGGGTTTTGATACAGTTAGCACAAAGGCTGAGACAACTGGAAACCTCCTGGTTTGGTGAAAAATTCCGATTTTTTCAACCAGTAGGGAATTCTTCTCATCCCTTATTTTTATTGTTTGTGTATTCCGCTTTTTGATTATGAGAGTTTCTAATAATTCTTTTAATCTCTTCCAAAACAGAATTAGACCCCAGCTAGCCAAAGAGAAGATTGAAGGATGCCATATTTGTACATCTGTCACACCTGGCGAACCTCAAGTGTTCTTGGGAAAAGATAAGGCCTTCACTTTTGATTATGTCTTTAACATTGACTCGCAGCAAGAAGAGATCTATATACAGTGTATAGAAAAGCTGATTGAAGGCTGCTTTGAAGGCTATAATGCTACTGTCTTTGCTTATGGCCAGGTAAGCTTTACAATTCTATTTGAAGGCATTTATTTAGGAATAAACAGCTTCTTACAACTGATTTCCCTTCAATTTTGGAACACATGAATCTGTTTTTTAGCATCTTGGATTTATTTTCAAAGGGCTATACTATAGGAGAGTGTTAGGAGTTTATATAGATTTTGTGTAAACTGGCAATGAAAACACAGAATATATGTAGGCAGTAGATCTGAAATTAATAGTAACGCTGAAAATAGTGTCAGTTCATATAATTCCGGCATTCACCTCAATGCAGTAATACAAATTATTGGCTTAATCAGTTGACATAAAGAGGCAGGTTGTATTGAGATTCTTTTCTGAGCAACTTTCCAACCCTCTTCATTTTCAGACATTTTTGGGAATAGGAGCTTTTTAAAAATAGATCCTGAGGAACTTTGGGCTACATTGTTTGTTTGTGGGCAAAATGTAGAGATCAGGTTCCAAAGTCAGAGAACTTTGCATGGAGAACACACCCTCTCAGTACACTGGGCACACATTTTACTTCTCAAAGCTGAGCAAAATGTAGAGAATGTTACTATCTTCTGAATATTCCGTTAGGAATTAGTTGCATAAAATTTGGTCTTGCACACTGAATTTCACCACTGTTAAATGTTGCATCTCAATCTAGCTAAATGAAGTCTAATCCTAGGGAAACAAAGCAGTTTGCAGATCCAGTTTAGCAGATTATGTTCAGCTGCATGATCCTACCTTTGTCTTAGACTTGACCTACTACTTAAGTGAAAACACAGCACTGCCTTGTCTTCTATAGGACTTCACAGTTAATTAAATGATTTTCCCAGTGAAGATTCCTCAGTATAAAGTGAGAACAATGGGAATATAATACCTAAGATGTTCAGACATCATAATTAAGGGAGTAATTTGATCTACTTCAGTAAAGAGTTGCAAATATTGCTTCTATATCTAAAATGCATTCTTTAATTAACAGCCCTGGTTGAAAACATTAACTCATCTTTTGACTTCAGAGACGATAGCTCAAGGCAGATGAAAGCTGCTTAGGGGAAGTTTCCAGGGGAAAGGTTATGAAAGATTGAACTGGTCTCTGCCTTCTTTTATGTGATCTGTGGATAAACGACAGAGTTTGTCCAAATTCTGCTGTTAATCTGTTTTTCAAAATGACCTGTTGTTGTGTGTGTTAACGTTGTAAAGATGACAGACTGATCTAGCACTAGTGTTCACAAACTGCATTTCTGTGATGATTTGATACTATTGAAGTGTTCTAGTGACTATTGCTTTTTCAAATTAGACAGGTGCTGGCAAAACGTACACCATGGGCACTGGATTTGATGTTAACATAACAGAAGAGGAGCAGGGCATTATATCACGTGCTGTTAAGCACCTTTTCAGGTGCATTGAAGAAAAAAAACAAGGTGCTGTTAAACAAGGACTTCCACCTCCCGACTTTAAAGTGAATGCACAGTTCTTAGAGGTAAATATGATCTGTGTATGTGGGTGTAACTTTGTGGCTTTTTTAGAAAGCCAGTTAAATATTTTTTCTGTGTTTTTCTTTTACATTTTTTTCTCACAAGATGTTTTGAATTAATCTTCAAGAATTCAAAAGGAAATTTTATGGGATTTACTTCAACTCGTTAGTTTATGAAAAAGAGCCTTTTTATCTTATTCCAGTTGTTTCAGTACTTCCCTTTATAGCATTATTTGAAGCACAGAAATAGTTATGTTAGTCATAATTTATCTTTTTCTGTAGCATGTGCATTTGTTTGTAGGGCTTGTTGCTCTATCTTGTATGTAGTTCTTTACAAAACCTTAAAGCAAGAAACTATATACAACCCCTCAATTGTACTTTGTGGCTTTGAATAGTGACCATGCTTTGCATACTTTTGTCTCTTTGCCACAGTTTTCTTTAGCTTTCATAATCTGTTCAGGAGGCTTGTATTTCTTTCACTTAAGGAGAAACCTAGCATGAAAATAATTCTTTCTGCAATTCCCATTGTTTTAGGGTTGGGCGTCTGTGTCAATGGTCCCTTTTTCCTTAGACCCAGAGAAACCCTTGTCAATGCTGTGGCAAAACTCTTCCCCTTGTGTTTTCTTGTAGACGCAGTTACTGGTAGAGAGGCCATAACATCTGTGATCTTTCCAACCTGCAGCAGCTGTTGGTTTAAGTGTTGCAGGTTTTACACTGTGTCTTCTGACTGTGGAACTACTTTTTTAAAATGGGTGTAATGTATTTACATTCACTACCAAGCTGCAAAATCTGATACTTGAGGCACATGGGCAGGAAGAATCAAATTAAAGAAGAGGAGGTGTATATTTGTATTGCTTAGTTTAGTGTTTACAACTTTATGGAAAACCCTCATTTTTATATTACCCAAGAGAAAAATCTATTGGTTTTATTACTGCTGGAGTAAACGAAGCTCTTTAGTCATATGCTCCTATAACTGTTTTAAAGATTAACAAGCTGGCATTAGTTTTGCACTGGAACAGGTTTGTCACTGCTAGCCTTAAGCAAAACTCTTTGTTGCTCTGGCTAATGTTTGCCTAGAGAGAGTCAGGTTGACCATATGCTGTGGAAATGCTCTACTCTTCTCTCAGTTTGTGCACTGGGGAGCCACAGCTTTGCTTCTGCATTAGTAGTGTAAGGAGTACTAACCAGTGTGGCTTCTGAATTTATTGTGATTTTTGACATAACATTATGAATATGTCTGAGTCCCAAAATACAGAGCAGTAATTAAATTTTGCAGGGAGAATGGTGTGAAGCATTGCAGCCATTACCATGTATTTCAGATTAAATGTGCATACTGAAACCTATCTTGTTTATCTAATTTAGAGAAAGGTTAAAGGATAAAAATATATGTATATAATATTTTCTCCCTTAACAAAATGCCATTTTTGTTAGATTTTTTTTTTGCTTTACTGAGATCAAATTAGAGCTTTTCCAAAAAGAGCTTTTTCTGATTAGTTAAGCATTATACACTATTCTTGTATCAGAAAGTATCTTCCTCCCATCCTATCTACCCTTAGAGCTAGATTGAATAAACTATAATTTAGTGATTGAACAAGTTGAAGCAAGATTGTATGTTGGCATAACTTAAAAGTCCTACAGTTGGATAACTATTGGGAACAGTGGCTTCTGTTTGCTCCTTTCTTGCTTACTTTAGTTTGTTGCAGTCTGCCTTCCTTAACTCTTTGCTTTCCTGCTTTTTCAAAAAACAACATATGCAGTCTCATGCAATTTGCAGGTGCATTATCGGGATCTCCTCTAAATTGTGGCATTAGTTTGTTTGCACTTATAAAGGTAAAACATTAGTGAGAACATTCCTGCTTAGAATATTTATGCCTAAAAAATTAAATACAATTCCTTTTTTTAATATGTAAAGGATTAAAAACATCACACTCACCTATGCTGAGCCTTTCTTTCTCAGGGATGACTTTTTGCTTGTGAGAGTAGAAAGTCACTTACTTTCAGTGTATGAGAAAGTACCTTGGGTGAATGCAGATCTGTTGTGGCGATTCTTTGACTTTTAGCTGGGGTTTTTGATTAGGAATTGAATTAGTCTGGCCTGAGCCCTGCTGAATTGAATTGTTATAACTAAATTAAAGACACTGGAAATATTCCAGTGTACATCAGCAGAGACCTGAGCCATGAGATTCCCAGTTGGATAGTGCTTTGTTTTTTTCCCCTAATGTCTTCAATTGTATCTGAACAGCTTTTTTAAAACTCAGAAGATTCTTGTGAAGGACAAAGGCCCTGCCCAAAAAGCCATGCCATAAGTATTTTTAGGCTGCTGCTTACTTGTTTTTTAAGAAGCAGTTTGCACAAAAACTATTATACATCAAATTCCTTCCAGGGCAGGAAGAGTTTATCTAAATGGAAGAGAGACATAGAATTATTAAGGTGTGATGGCAGGGAGAGCATGTGGAGTGAGTTGGAAGTGTTTGGAGGAGGGTGCAGTCAACTGAATCAACAAAAGAAAAGCCCAAGGTCAGATCTGAAGCCAGCAGGTGCCTACCACAGAAACCGCTGCCACTCTTGTTCTGCTGGCATTAAACACCTTCTCTTCCTCATCCCACCAAAGTATTTTCTCTCAGATCTGGCAATCCTTTGTGGGTGGCATAATAGAAAGTTGTGCAGATCATTTAATTTGCCGCTGCCATGTTATGTATTGCTCTTCTAAGTTTGGGTGTTTCGCAGCATCCTTTTTTTTGGAGGCAGAAAGATTTGGATTTTTATGACTTTCAGTATGTGCCGTGCACAGATTTGTTAGTCTTCGGAGGAATTCCTTCCTAAAATGTTATGTTTTCTTTGCCTTTTTCTTCTCCTTAGCTTTACAATGAAGAAATTCTTGATCTGTTTGATACCACACGGGACATTGATGCAAAGAATAAAAAATCAAATATTAAAATACATGAAGATTCAGCAGGAGGAATTTATACAGTGGGCGTTACAACTCGAACTGTGAATGGAGAATCAGAGGTGATAATTGAAAATAAATTACTCTGTAGCATACCAAGTACATTTAAAAAATGTTGTCTGTATGTTTTGATGAGCAGTTAAAAATGTACGTCATGCTTGCTAGTATCTACCTCTTGGACATTTAAGTTAGCTAAATGTTCTGTTTTCTTAAATGTCATTAATGTTTTGTATGAAGTGCATGCCACTTTCATTTAAAGCTAAGAGTAGGTCTTTGTTAATAATACAGTTCTGCTGGGAGAGAGGAATTTCGTCGTGTGTAAATCTGATCTCCCAAATCTTACATACGTTACTTTTTCTTTGAGAGAAAACCTTTGCATTATGACTGATGTGAAATAAACTGCTGTTCATATGCATTGCAAATCTTAATACAACTGTTACTGTGCTCTGTTTTTATACAAAATGTTCAAAAGTCATACATTTTTTGCCACAGGTGACTGAAGATAGCTATGTTACTACCAGGGGACAGTAAAAAGAGGCACACAAAGATTTAAGGATTTTCTTTCTGAAATCACAGAAAATACTTTGTTTGCTTATTTAAGAATCTTTTTGCCTTTTTTTTTTTTGCATGTAGAAACTGAATTCGTAGCAAAGGGAAAATGTTTAATTATATATCTAAAACAGTAAGTGTTAGAGGAACACTTTCGCTTTAACCAGCAAGCAATGCAATGTACTTCTTCTCTGTTTTCTAGATGATGCAGTGCTTGAAGTTGGGAGCTTTGTCTCGAACCACTGCCAGCACTCAGATGAATGTTCAGAGCTCACGGTCACATGCTATCTTTACTATACACTTATGTCAAACCAGAGTCTGTCCTGCATTTAATGCTGTATGTATTTTTCCTGTCATTAAACTTCTCTTTAGTAGCCATTTTTCAAAATGGGGATAATTCTGGCAGCCACAGCTATTTGAATTGTGCTTAGTAAGGATGCTGTAGTCATCATAATGCTTGATGAATTTGCTAAGCATTATAATAATTTGATTTAATCTGTGCATATGTAACCATCCTCTAGCCAGAGGCAACCATAAACTGCAGCCTCTTAACATGAACCTGCCTATTCTCCTCTAGCGTTTTCTTCAGTGTTTTGTTGCGACATACACAAAAGAGAAAGTTAAAATGTAATTTGTCTTTAATTGGGAAAGGACTTTCAAGTGTCTTCGCCGTTAGTGGGTTTAAACTTGAAGTCAGCTAACTGAAACTGCTTGGATATTTCAGATTAATTTTTTTAGTGACATCCAGTAAGGCACAACTAGAAAAGCATTACATTCCAAGGCTCAGTGTTGTTATTTTAAATAGATAAATAATTAATAGAGACTTAACATGATTATTTTAAAGGTGACAAAATTTTAAAATATTATCTAATGTCTGGCTAGTGTTTTACCCATAGGTATGACATTGTTGGGCATGTGGAACAGTGAGTTGGATTTTCAGTGGTTCTTGGTGGGGTTGCTTTTTTTTTTTTTTTTAAAATACTACATACAATCATTCGCAGGCAAAATGAAGGTCCCTTCCTGGTCCTTTGTGGTATGTAGACCAGCTTTATACACCTATTAAAAACACTTCTTCCTGCTTTCCACGCTGAAACTGTGGATCTGGTGGTGTGGTCAGCTGCTTTCACTCTGGAGGGACTGGCATCACAGTCAGAGCCCAGACAGGGCACCTCAGTCACTTTGTGGTGATACTGTCTGCTTGGAGGTTTTTGTTGAAAACTATCTACTGGAGGGTGAGATAAGTCATCTGGGAGCCTCGTTCTCACAGGCTGTTGGCACAGCAGTCCCCTTTTGCTGCTGTACTTGCAGCTTTCCCCACCAGCTGAGCTGCCAGCAGGACAGTTGCCTGGCTCTGCCCTTTTTCTTAGAGAGGCTTGTGTGAGAGGAGTAGGTAGCCACCTTCTGCCATATGTCAAACTGTTTTGTTTTCTTTTCTTGGAAGGATTCGTACACGATAATTTGACTGTGGAGCTGTGCATTTTTATATCCTTAATCTGTGAAGACAGCACCCTCTTCTTTCCCTGTAGAGTTTAGGAGACTAGAGGATAAGACCTGATGTTGGCCTCTGAACGCTCCTAGAATCTAAATTAATACAAGCTATTATTGGGTGGCCAGGGGAGATGTAGCTCAAGTTTCTGTAGACAAGAGTTTTGGGAGACCTTTGTTACTAGGGCAATGCAGTTTCTCCTTCTCGGATGACAGCCTTGGCTGTGTCCCCTCTGCAGGGTCCTGGTGCCCAGTGCTGGCAGGCAGCCAGGGCTGCAGTGCACAGGCACGCTGCTGCTTGTCTCTGTTCACACTATCCATGCTTCTTGGAAGTTTCTGGATGTACATTTCACTTGCTAAGTAAATGAGAGTGACAGGGTGCATTAATCCTTACTTTGAGGGCGGGGAATGAGGTTGGTCCCAGCAGTGTAAACTTCAAAATAACAGAAATGATGATTTCTGGTCTTATGGAAGTGGTGCAATTTCTGTTCTCTTCCATAATGGCTACAAAAGAAAGCCACTTTATAAACATGAAATATTTAACTACCATGAGAATGGTTTGGTCTGCAGATACCTGCATTACCCCTTGCAGTAACAAAGGGAGCTATGGGCTAGCTGACCAAGGACATAAAGGTCATTGCCACACAATACCTGAGGGTTTGTGTTTGGGCGTTTATTTTTTTTTGTTGTGGTTGTTTGTTTGGTTTTGGGTTTTGTTTTTTTTAAAAAATACCCCAGAACAATCTGGCTTATTGTGATAGGAATTCCTAATAAAGCTTGTTGCTTGGGCTGTGAGAATGTTATAAATCCAGCATACACTCATTATATACTTTCTACGTGACACCATGGTAAGTTAGTTTTTCTTATAAAAGAATGAATAAGGAGATGGTCATGACAAAGAGGTAGTCTTGTAATTAATTGTTGTTTGAACTTTGCAAATGTCAATATGAAAGATCTTACCAAGCCTTATGGGTTCTTTATTTCAGGATAATGCCACTGATAACCGGATAATATCTGAATCTTCTGAGATGAATGAATATGAAACTCTTACTGCCAAGTTTCATTTTGTTGATCTGGCAGGATCTGAAAGATTAAAGCGAACTGGAGCTACAGGAGAAAGGGCAAAAGAAGGCATTTCCATCAACTGTGGACTAGTAAGACTATACACATATACAACACAGTGTGAAACAACCTTAGGCAAAACCTTTGAAGTAGAAATAAAACTTGTAATTTATAGCACCACTTTTTTTTTGTCTTTTACTGGCTCTCTATAGGTTTTTTATTAAATGTAATAAATGTTTTACTAAACTGCACTGAAAAGTAAAGCTGGTGATTATCAGTGGAGATTGTAGTATTATGCTTTTTTTTGGAGCTCCTTGGCTGTGTGGAGGCTCTGTGCAATTCTCTTTTAAAGACACAAAAATGTGTCTTTTGACACATTTGATATGTGAAAACATGTCTTTTTTTTCTGAGCTGGTGTGCAGTACCAGTGAGATATTCTGCAGTTAAGACTTTCTTAGTGATTCTCTTGCCATCATGACAATGTTAATTTTCTGTAGCTATTCTGCATATTATATGGAAGAGAGAGAGAAAATATTATATATGTTCTATGTAAGAGAAAGAGAATTCAGTTCAATTTCATCCTTAGCATAAGCACAAAGCCAACAGGAATTTGGGCATTTAGATGACAGAGGTATCTTTGGTGAATAGGATACAAAATGCATGAAGGTGAAAATCAGTGTGATAAAACTAATATATGACCACAAACCTGTAATGTACAGTGAAGTCTAGCCCTCAGTTTTGTGAAACAGACTGAGAGTGCTTTAAGCTCTTAAAAGCAAGCAGCCACAGCATGGGGGGTGTGTGCAGTTCTCCGGCTGCTGGGCACAGCCACACCATTCCCAGTCCAAGAACCGGCAGTACGGGGCGCCACCTGGAGCAGTGTTCTTCAGTTTAGCAAATGACTGCAGTGCATGCAGTTGCACATGAAAAGTAATTCTGCGGCCAAATGCTAGTTTGTTTGTAAACATGAATTAGTCTCTTTTAGCAGTGAAAGAGGATGGCCATGGACTACATAACTTCAAGCCTTAAATACTCACATCTTCATCAGACATTTTTTATTTTGTATCTGTAGAGGTAGTAAATTCTGTTTGGTTTTTTTTGTCATATAAATGCCCCATATTTTATTCTAAATGTGGCATAAAGCAGATAGATAAAATTAATTTTAAAGAGCCTGTAGCCCCTGCTAGAAATAGAGTTCAATTTTAATAGTCATCAAAAGTAAATATTAAATTAAGTATTTCTAACTTTGTTTGTGACTGACGTGAGATATCAATAGACAGTGCGTGCAAATCATGCTAAACACTTAGCACTTGCAGGTACCAGACTGCACGTCATCTGATGCACTGTTTGTAACACAAAAGTTTCTAGATGTCTACTGTAAAATGTAAAAATCTTCAGAAATACTTTTATGTTAACTTTCTCACAATATGCTGACCCCTGTTTATATTGGTTTTAAAATAAAACTACTCAGGAACTGGTTCTGACTTCCACATTACATGATTTGGTGTTTTATAGCTGGCACTTGGCAATGTAATAAGTGCACTGGGAGATAAAAGTAAGAAGGCAACTCATGTACCATACAGAGATTCAAAGCTTACAAGGCTACTTCAAGACTCTCTTGGGGGAAACAGGTATGAAAACTGCAACATTCTATGTATTTTAGTTTGAATTAGCATGAATGAATATATAATCTTCAGAAAGTAAAATAAGCATTAAACAACAATAACAGTAGCCACCGTTTTTGTTGGTGGAAGGTTCTGAAGATAAATTACTGTCATGACAAAAATGCTGTCAATGCAGGAAAAAGAATTTTAAAGAGGATTTTTGCTTTGTTCTTTTCAGTGCTATTATAATTTTTGTAGATATGAAGCTTCAAGGTACTTAGAAGTTAGCATTTCCAGACAGTTCTTTCTATGAAGACATCTTTAGATTGTAGATAGTATAAATGGTAAATTTTGTTTATAGCATATTTTAAAGCTGTGACGAATTTCTCCTTTAGAGCTTTGTGTGTGTGTTTTTTACATGTCAGTGAGTTGTTTGCTCTGACTGCCATGCACAGGAGCTTGGAGTCAGCTTGCCACTGCACTGCCATCTTTTTAAAGGTTATATATCTCAAGCTATGGTGCATCTGTCCAGTTACCTGATGTTGGTTTGAACAAATTCGTTAAAATAATACAAATTTTGTATTTGTAATGTTAACATGTACAAATACAAGAGCGACCATAGTGGAATATATTTTAGTGGGGGAGCACTCTTATGTGATTCAATGTGCCAGGCTCCTGTGTTTAGAAGGATGGGAAGTTTTCTGGGCATTTCACAAAGGAATAGGGAGAAGTAGAAGAAAGTTTTTAAATCGTTGCTCTGGTCATCAGAGAGAGAACTTTAGTAACACCTTGAAGTGCTTCAGTATGAGAAAAAGCAGAGTAAAATACAAAAAAAGGCTAGAATTTTCAGAAGTACATAAGGGAGGGAGAAACTCAAGAATTGTGAAAAAATCAGCAGCAGGCAGGAGCATAGCTCTTCTGTTTCACTAAATTTTATATCAAATACACCAGGTACTGAGCATTTTTTCAAACCACTTTTGTTGGAAGTATTTTATTTTAAAATATTTTCACGTCTTACAGCTCTGCTGCTCCCTCTTCTGTCCTTTAGAAGGAATCGCAGAGTTTAGTTTAACACCGGCCACCAGCTAAGCACTGCACAGACACTTCCTCGCTATCCCCGGTGGGATGGGGAAGAGAGTTGGAAGGGTAAAAGTGAGAAAACTCAGGGTTTGAGATAAAGGCAGTTTAGTAGATAAAGTAAAAGTCACCTGTGCAAGCAAAGCCAAATAGGAAAGTCACTCATCCCTTCCCATGGGTATGCAGGTGTTCAGCCATCCCCAGGCAATCAGGGCCCCAAGCCTGTGTAATGGTGGCTTGTGAAGACAAATGGCATCACTCTCAATGTCCCCCTCTTCCTCCTCCTTCCCCCAGCTTTATGTGCTGAGCATGATGCTGTATGGCCTGGAATATTGCTTGGGTCAGTTGGGGTCAGCTGTCCTGGCTGGATCCCTTCCAACTCCTTGTGCATCCGTGGCCTCCTCACTGGTGAAAACTGTGTAAGCACGGCTCAGCAGTAACTAAACCCTGTCTGCATTATGGACATGTATTACGTGTTTTCAGCACAAGTCCAAAATAGCCCATACCAGCTACTGTGAAGAAAATTGACTCTATCCCAGGCAGAACCAACACAAATGTACAGATAGCAAATGCTACCCCGGAATATTTTCAGTAATGCTTGAATATATTGTTTCTGTCTTTTTCTGACATTAAGTGTGTGAATACCCCCCTCCCCATTTTTATGTATGTGACATACATGCTGAAACATCTCAAATCAGCACTTTGATGTTAAGGAAGGGTTATATGTATATATAAACACATTTTTAGTGGTTTTTTATCTGTGCTTTAGCAACCAAAATACATGGGAAAGCTAAATTCTTAACAAATATGCAGCTTTTCTTCTGGGGAATCAGATTTCTTTTAGCCTGTTCTGCAGTCTTCCAAATTCCACCCTAGGTATTACAGTCCACATTATTGTTTCTCTATTAACAAATATGTATCAAAAGTGTACTAGTAGTGATTTGGATTAGATTGTACTAAGTCCTGAGTTAACAACAATGTACTATTCTCACTGTGATCCTCATTTTAAGTATAATGCTGTACCAGTTCTGAAGCAGTATTTAAGTATGTTTCTTGAATGATTCAAGTAAGAATATAGAGCATTGATGTTTCAAAGGGGATTTTATAATGTATAATATGAAAAATGAAAACTTTCATAACTTCAGGAGCAGGGGGAGCAGTTTAAAGAAGTGTAAAATAAAGGGAGTGGAATAGTTTAAAAAAATACTAATCAGTTACACAATTCAAATAGGAATGTGGAGTTCAAGTTGTTCAGTTTTCAACATGGACATATAGCAGAAACAGAATTATTCCTCATATCAGAATTAAAACTTTTTTCTTAATCTTGCATACTCTTATTTTGAGGACTAAACTCAAAGTTTGGAGAACTGACACAAAGATATTCATGGGGGCTGAGGAAGAATTGCTGAAACTGAACTGTTTTTAGCCCCAGGCTAGTTACTCCAGTTTAGTTTCCCAGTGTGTGTGGTAAAGGTAATTGTTTGCCTCACAGAGGGTTGCAGGGATTCATTTGTTTGTCACAGTCTAAAGTTAAAGAAAGTGAAGATCCAAATCCAGTCTGCCTGATGTAGATAGTGCTGCTTTGCCCTGGAGACAGTGTACTCTTCCTAATGCAGCCACCTAAGCTGTGGCATACAATTAAAGCCTGAAGAGGTGTACTCAGTCCATGAAATGCAGATGTTTTGCCCTATCATTTGAGAATTTAGGCCATGTATGCACCTTCAGAGTGATCTGCAGCTGGAATTCTGGTTCTGACCCCTCTAGGCTGTTCTCATTTGATGTGAAATGTATATGCTCCAGGGAGTGAGAGAAGGGACCTATTGAATAATGAAACCAGTCGGTGGGAATGAAAAATTGTTTTGTTTTTTTTCCTGCTTTTGTCCCACCTGAGGCAGACAATAGTTGCATGCATGCAACACTAGGCATGCATGGACAGCTATGATGAGCATTTGGGCAACTTTCAGGTGAAGTGGGTAGGGCACCTCAGGAATTACAGTGGGCGTTCTTGATGGCTGCATGGTCCCATTCACTGTCTAGGAATTTAGGTTGATCTTAAGTACCTAAATCTCAGTTTATGTATGATCAGGCAAAGTTAATGTAATTTGAAAAACAATTCTGGAAACTGCTCAGCAGTACTAAAACGTATGTGTGTTAAGGACACATATTGGGTGTTTTCAGCACAAGTCCAAAACAGAGCCCATACCAGCTACTATTTAGAAAATACTCTATCCTATCCAAAACCAACACAAATGTACAGATAATAAATGCTACCCCAGAACATTTTCAATGATACCTGTATATATATTCTTTCTGTCTCTTTCTGCATGATGTTAAATGTGTGGACCAATTAATGATCTAGTATCTCCTATACTATGCAAGAGTCATACAAGATGTAACAGTGCTGATCTGTGTGATTCACAGTCTGCTGTGAGTTAGATCAAGAAATATTTTCACAAATGTTATGAAGCTGCTATTCTTGTTTCACCTTCTACCTCAAGACTGTTAATTTCTCTCTACTCTCTTTGTTCTTGATGTGGAATGCTGACTTAAGTTTCTTAACTTCCAGTCAAACCCTCATGATAGCATGTGTGAGCCCTTCAGATCGAGACTTCATGGAAACTTTGAACACATTGAAGTATGCCAATCGGGCACGGAACATCAAGAACAAGGTGATGGTTAATCAGGACAGGGCTAGTCAACAAATAAATGCTTTGCGCAGTGAGATCGCACGGCTACAGATGGAACTCATGGAATACAAAACAGTAAGTTTATCTTCTTACAATTTCTTCTGCTTTAAAATGCTTATAATTTCACAGCTTGTTTTTCTGTTGGTTGCTTCCACTTCATACACTAAAAACATTTTAATACCAACCTTGGTGTGAACATGTCCAATTCCAGTGATTACCAGATATATTTAGAAAACTTAGATTATGTCCCCAGAGATGCATCAACAAATGCCAATGATGTTAATGGATGCTGCCTGCTATTTGCATTTTGAAAGGCAAAAACTGACCTTGTCAAGCTCAACAATGAGAAGCAATCATTTCCAAAGCAAAACCGACCACAACTTAGATGGATTTGTTATGTGAATATGTAAAATTATTCCGTGTTGCTTTTTCTAGACATCTAAAACCATTTATGTTTTAAAAATGAAGCTTAAATTATGTAAGGAAAATGCTTATGCTACACAATGTCAATTTCTTCCTGAAATTTTAAACAAAGAACATTTTCTGCAATAAATGTTACCAAAAAGTGTCGTCCTCCTTTTTGTTCTTGAGATAGTATCCTGATTTGATAGATTTGTCTTCTCGTTTCTTAACCTCTTCAAGAACTTGTATTTCAGACTAAGACGGAGTTACACAGGGCCCAAATGCTAAGGTGTTGGCCAGACGCCAGTGTTTTGAAAATTATTTGTTTATCCGTGTTCTAAACTTTATGAGAGAAGATTATTTTTTGCTATGAACATCTGTTTGGAATTTCAAATAGTTTGTCACATGTAGGTCAGCTTTTACTGATGATAAAATATTTTTATTTTCTTAAAGGGTAAAAGGATTATAGATGAAGAAGGCGTTGAAAGCATCAATGACATGTTTCATGAAAATGCGATGCTGCAAACAGAGAACAATAACCTGCGTGTCAGAATTAAAGCAATGCAAGAGACTATTGATGCACTCAGAGCCAGAATTACGCAGCTTATGAGTGATCAGGCCAACCAAGTGCTGGCCAGAACAGGTATGCTGTGGGTGTGATGTCTGTAAACTGCTTCATAAGTTCATGGACTTTAATCCATTATATATTCTTGCTTCATGGATCCCTTGGCATGAAGTGATGCCTTTCTATCAGTAAGGTAGGACCTGCTTAGTCTCATATGAACTTACATATTTTGCTTTGGATGGGGACCTGGACAAAGATGGGTGAATGTTGACTTGCTTTTCACCTCATGGAATAATCAGCCAATTGACTTTCCATGACTGCATTGTTCTTTTTGTGCACTGTTTGTCAGGTTACTTTTGATTTATGCTCTACTAAAATGCACTGATGTAGCAAATAAATGAAACAGAAAATGTTACTGGTAATCATACGGTGATCATATGATAGAGGAACCAAAGACTTAATTCAGTTTAAGTAGGAAAGATATTTTACAAATCAGATAAGATCTAAATTGCAACCCATGTGACTGTTTCTCTTTGTTGGTACCTTGTGCCTTGTAGCTGTGTTCAGATATTTATACTGTTACTGTCTCTCCTTAATTTTCCTCTTCTTTACCTCTTTCTCTCTGTCTTTTCACAGGAGAAGGAAATGAAGAAATTAGCAACATGATTCATAATTACATCAAGGAAATTGAAGATCTCAGGTATTTGCATAATATGTATTTGAACAATTTTTATTATCCACCCCCCCAAAAAACCCACTAGAAATGTTAGCAAGTTAACGCTTCAGCGGTTTTCCTGTGTGGGGATTACTTTAGGAGGGTAGCCCCTCAGCTCGTAAGACCATCTGGTGTTGCTCTTGGCCACATAAATGTAAAATGCTAAAGATGAAACTGACAATAGAAATGAAACTAAGATGTTACCTAAATAATGATGATGGCTTGATATCGCTGCACAAAGGGCAGTAAAACTTGGAACAATTCTTTTATCACTTTATAACTTTGTGTATAAATGATAGTACTGAGAAATAACTTGTTGCGATTTAATGTTAAAAACCCCTTTAATTTTAAATTAGAAAGTCCTCTTAAATATTTTAGGTATTTTTATTTATGTATTTCTTGGACGTGTATCGTGCACAAAAACTATCTGGCCTATCCCCAGTTAGTGTTAGAGCTTTTGTGTGGCTTTCATATAACATGCATATACATATAGCATATGCAGATATGTATCTATGCATATATCTATGTGTATGTTCATGCAGGCATTTATATTTTCATGTAGTCTGAAGGAAATGCATTGAAGTAACAGATGCTAAAGAGTGTAGATCTCATGTATTGGCAATACTTGTAATTCATGGTGAATTTTTTAATTTTTTTTTTTATTAAGAGCAAAATTATTGGAAAGTGAAGCAGTGAATGAAAATCTTCGACGCAACTTGTCAAGAGCTTCATCAAGAGCCACATATTTTGGTGGACCATCGGCATTTTCTGCTTCTATGCTTTCTTCAGAGAAAGAGACAATGGAAATTCTAGATATGGCCAAGAAAGATTTGGAAAAGCTGAAAAAAAAAGAAAGGAAAAAGAAAAAGAGGTGGTGTACAAATTATAATGCTATTTGTTTTCTGTTTATTAGTTAAGAGGTGTATTGTTTTGTCCACTGAGATTTAAAAATTTACTTACTGTTGTCTGGGTTTGGACCATAAAATGCTGTTCCTTCAAACCCTTTTTTATTGAAGTTGTAGATGTTTTTCTTTTGCATCTTTCCTTCCAGTGAAGTGTGCAGTATTTGTAGAATGAATGTCTCTATTGTAAAGAATTTTTTATGTATAATTATGCACAATGGTAAAAGCACAGGTGCTCCCCATAAATTTTGATACTTTAAAAAATGTTTAAATTAATTTGAAATTCAGTAGAAGTTTCAAAAAAAACATAAACTTTTTCAACTCTTGACAAAACTCAAACAGCTTTCTGAAGAAAAGATATTCTGAATAGCTGCGAATTCTTTGGTGGCTCTTGGAATGGCTTCTTTTGCTTTATCTTCTGCTTCTATGAATGTTTTTAATTTGAGTTTTCCTAGTGCTCTGCAACGTCATGCTTCTGTTTTTTGCTGTCCAACTTCTCATCTACTAAAATCCTCATAGATGTTGACATAAATGCCTGTTCTGACAGCAGTTAATACAACAAGGCTTTGCTTGTGTACTCAGAGACTTTGATTTCATTAGAAATCTCATCCCTTTAGTTGAAATTGTCCATGTTTCTAATATATTACTTTTTCTAGTAATGGTCCTTCAGACTTGTACAAGTTCAGAGTAAAACAGTATCAGCCAGAGATACAGTCCAAGTATAAAGTAGACCTGAATTCGTGATATCTGCGATTTGAGGTCCTATATCTATAAATCCATTCACCACACAAACGTCTGATACTTGTAGAGAAGACTCATTTTAATAACAATTACATTCTTCCTTTGCATACCATTTTTCAGGAAGCTCATACTTTTATGGCAATTTTGATAAATTTTATCTCATGTTTGTAGGAACTTGAGTGCAAGAGGGAAGTATTAAGATCTGCAGAATGTTCTGGCCTCTCTTCAGCCAAGCACTTCAATATGACTATCTATAAATGCAGGAACAAAGAGATTTGATTTTGTATGTTTTAACTCATTTTAAAATCAAGCGTGTATTTAACTACATGCTTAGATAGAGCGTTAGTTGTTAGTTTGGGACATGAATATTAGGCAGAAGACAGAATTGTGCTTGATAAAGATTACTAGATACCTTGAGTAATATCTCTTACTGTAGGAGGTCATGATTTAATAAAAACCCCAAAGAACACGTGAATGTTTTACTATACATACAGTATTAAGAAAAAAAGGTTGTTTATTTTGTTTGTTCTTTTGGGTTTTTACTGAAAAAGTTTCTGCGCCTGGTCATACTTGCTCACACCAGGATGGTAATCTTGAGATGGGATAGTCAAGTAGTCTGACCCAGAAGTATTGGCTAATTATCATAAACTGTTTTTGCAATCAGTTTTCTGTGCTGGCAGTATAGAATTAGAGAACTATAGAAAAATTCAACTTGGAAGAGATCTTGATGGTCCAGCCTCCATCTTAAAGTGGGTCTTGTGTTCTGTGGAATAGGATCATAGTCTTCAAAGTGCAAAGGTTTGAATATATCTATTGGCCTATCTGCAGATCTTTGTAATAAATAATTATAAATTTCTGAGGTGCGTATTTTGGGAGAAAAATTCCTCAGATTATATGTTGTCATGCTGCTTACCTGCACAGTGCTTCTATCCAGTTAGTGAAATACAAAGTCTGTGTTTGGGTTATATCACTGTGGATTTTTATTCTATTGCAATTTCAGGAATTGGCAATGAGTGTGTTAATGTATCACACAATTTACCCTGCAGTTTGGTAGGGATTCTTTGCTCTACTTCTGTCTTCTACAGGCATTTAGTTGCTTTTTCTGTACTATTTCTTTTTAGGGTTGCTGTTCTTTGAAAGTTTCTTAACTAGCACTTTTCTATTAAAATGGGATTGGTAAGCCTAGCTAGTAGTTCTGCCCCATCTGCTATCTTTCTTGGTCTTTTGTTTCCTGGTTGTGGGTCAGTGCGATAAAAGTAATTTTAAATACTTGCAACTTATCTAAATTGTTGTGAGGTAGCCTGAAAATCTAAGAGCCAGTTTCTGAATGAGCAGCAGGTGTGTACTGCTCCATATCTGTAGCCTTTAATAAGCATCTGCCATAAAGGTTATCAGAAACAGTTTACATGGCAGTAACGTTTTGGCTACTGAAAAATTGGTATGATTGGAGTGTCCCACAGTGTAACCTACTCATCAGAAGCCCCAGAGCAAACTTTCTACACTCCTTTCAGTTGTTAGTCAGCCTTACATACCTGCCAACCATTTTTGACTGTTGTCTTTCGACTTCCGTAACCTTTATTAAACTAAATGAGTAATAAAGTTACATGAGGTTCAGAGTGTTAGCTCCTAGCTGATACTGCAGAAAAATGGCAGGCAGTATAAGGTGAAAAGGAAGCAAAAACTTTTGCTCAAAACTTTCTCGGAATGGGAACATGAGGAATTTCAGTAGTTGATGCATTTTAAGCCATCTCTGTGCTTATGTAAGTCATGCAGACATTTTTTTACTGATACATCCACATTTGATCAAGAGGAAAAAGTACAGGGAGAAATACTAACATTTTATCCATCTCATTGCTTCTGGTGCATGTTTTTTATCAATTTATTAAAAAATAACAAGCAATGATTGGCATGTACTTTTTTGAAGCCCCCGAAAAAATAAACTGCAGTTTTCTACTTTTTATTTAAAAACAAACAACAAAAGCCCAAACAAAGAAATAATGCAGTTTGAAGCTTTTTGTATGAATTATATTCAGAATATATTATTTAGTTTATTAATACTAAAATTTTCTTATTTCTATGTTATATTACAATATGTTATCAGCACATATAAAACTGGTGCATTGGGTTTTTTTCTAATATATTCCTGATGATATATAACTTTGGGTCAATGGCAGTAGTGGCAATTTTCAGTATTTTACCTAACTGCCAGTTTTAAGTGGCAAAAGAGGAGAAAGCTTTTTCTAAAATGCAGAGATTTTTTTTAATTCATTATTAGAAATAATTCTCAAAGTGAAATATGTTGTCTAAAACTTCTTCCTTAGTATAACTTCAATTTACAGTTATTGACAGTGGCAGATTAGTTAACCTACAAATGCATCTTTGTTTTCTGTTTACTTTCCAACTGTGCAAGATGTATTGCCTTTTTACTACTTGTTGTCTCTTGATGGTATCTTTTAAAATTTCATTTTAAATTCCACAAGCTCATATATATAATTTTTTTACCTTCTTATCACTTTTGCTTTTCACTGTCTGGTTTGTCCTTCATTGGCTTGGCCTTCCAATACTGTACCTCGTGCTTTTGAAGGCTACAGAAACTTGAGGAAAGCAGTCAAGAAGAAAGAAGGTTGGAATATTTCCCAGGTTTTTAATTACCTGTCATTTCAATTAACTGGTTGTCATACACGAAAAGAAGTTGGGCAGATTCATAGGTACTTCAGGAGTAGTTCATTTGGCTTTTCAAAATTCTTCCTTGTGTTTCGACTTCCAACAAGTGTTTTAACTGGAAGAAACCTCTGTTGTGCAATTGAGGTTGACTCTGGGATTGCACAGTGTTGAGTGAGGTTTTGTGGGGAGGTGGTGCCTTTGGGAATTCCTACAGAATTAAGTAGATTTCTTTCTTGCGTGGCCTATATGGAATGAAAGGCAGGAGGAAGGTGCAGTAGCACATATGGTATGAAATGTCTAGCAGGCAGTATATGACAATAGTGGTAATTTTAGCATGTGAGATCAAGAACGTCTTGGACCTTCACATGTCAGTTAAGTCTGCTTCTTTTATTTGTGAAAGCATGTGACTGAAGTCTTGATCATTCCTTCCATTCAGTTTCAGCTAGACCAATAGATAAAGTAGTTGCTCATAGAGAACAGTTAAGTTGAGGGCTCTATAAAGAGGAATATATCATGATTAAAAGTGAAACTAAAGGAGTTTTTATTTTTCTACTGTCTACTTTCCCCCACTGAATTCATTCAGGCAATGAGAATCCACAGATCAGTAGCATACATATTAAGCAGTACAGTTCTGTCTGGGATTGCTGCTGGCTCTCCTTCCTTCTGTCTCTCCCCTTTCTTAGGCAGAGCACCAATTCTCTGTAGTGATCTCTGTGCTGTCTGCTAGTGGAAGGGAAGCTGAGGGTTTGCCTCAATCTGCATGAGAATTGCAGCTAAGATCCACTATGATTTAGTCTTAATAACCAGCATAAAACGAACATGTTCTGGGCTGAGGGAGATGAGAATCTGTGGAAATGAGATTGTCTGGCTCAGTGTTCCTTGTTTGGCATGTTTTTTTGTACAAATCTTGTTAGGCTTTTTAATTCCAGTGTCCCCAGCTTTCTGATGTCCAAGCAAGAGCTTTCTGCCTTGTGCATGTTCAGCTCATCACTGTAATAATTGGGGCAGAAGGAATCAGTTAACACTGAGCAGGTTAAGAAGTAATATAACAAGAAAACTTCTGTGTACACAGAAGAACTATGTTACTTAACTGGCACTTTTTAAACTCAAGCTCTGTTTTAAGGGTGGTTTTAGAAGTGTCACTTGACAAATGGTAGTGTCTCAAATCTACTGAATATTTTTTGTCACTGCATGGAGTATTGGATTTGTCCAAGAGTTAGACCTTGAGTCTGAGCTCCTTTTGGTGTTAGTGGAGGAAGATGTACATTTCCAGTTACCATGCCAGATCAGTGACAGCATATGACTTGGCAAACTTTTATGCAACTGAAGTTAGCTGAGGTGGATTCCACATTATTCAATCCTAACCACATTCTTCTATTATTACCCATTATGGTGTCTAGCCCTATTCTATCACAATTTCCCATCCATTGGAGCTTTGGGTTTTGCACGTGTATCACTAGAGTGACTGATATCTAGTCTGTGATAATTTGCATTGGTTTTTTTGTTTTATATTTGCATGTGACGTCTTACATGTGCACTTAAAAATGTTAAAACTTGCCCTAATGGCTAATACACCAAACCTTTAAAATGGTTTAAACCAAACCCAAAACAACTCCTGCTGTAAACCCGTTTTGTTGTTATGTCAATGCCTATTTTGAGCATTCCCTTGATGTCAAAGTAGATAACTGATCAAAAGAGTAGTTAGTTATAGTGTGATAAATTAGGATATTATCTAAGGTTTATACCTAAAATTTCAGACTATTCTAAGCACAGTAGGCTCTGTTATTAGCTTCAGAGTGTAGTGATACCTGTAATGTATGTTGTACTTGCACACAATGTTCTCTCTTTGTTTTGTAAAAGCTGCTCTGGGTACACTGCAACTTCCATGCAAAATGAGTACTGCTGTGGTGTATGGAGATGGGTATTCCAATTGTCCCAGTTGGGTAGTATGCTGACCACTGTGGTAATTGTTGCAATTACTTTGCGAACCAAGACTAATTGGACATTATTTTATTGTCTGCAGAAGTTTGGAAGTTGTATTTTACCCATGCCCAACACCTCTATGTTTTTCTAACTACTCTTTGGTTTTCATCTTTATTTGGAATTACAATTTATTGGTTTGGGGGATGGGAAGCATAAGTCATTACAGTTTGCGAACATTTTTTGTCTGCCTTTTCTATTAGTGTTAAAGAGGATAATACAGACAATGAGCAGGAGAAGAGAGATGAAAAAGGCACTTCGGAGAGAGAGAATAATGAATTGGAGGCAGTAAGTATTTGGAAGGGTGTAATTTATTTGTTTATTGTCTGTTTAAAGATTTGCAAGGTTATAGAAAGGAAATTAGCAGTGGGTCAGGTGAATACTGCAGCTTTGCAGTGATAGTCACAAGTGATTGGGAGATGGAAAAGCACGGGTGTGCTTCAATGTCTTCGTATTTTTTTTAGGAGGAAATTCAGGAAGTAAGTGATCATGAGGATGAAGAGGAGGAGGATGATGAAGATGAAGATGACATGGAAGTTGTGGAAAGCTCAGATGAATCAGATTCCGACTCTGATGAAAAAGGTGATGTCAGTGCAAGTCTGTAGAATTTTGCAGATAATATCTGTCATACCTCAGGTTTTGGTAGGCAAGTCAACCCACTGCCCATAATCCTCTGTGAACTGTATGTCCAGTGAATTACTGTTTTGGTTATGGTGCTAAAACATGGAATAGACAGCAGTTCAAGTGTCTCTGTATTGGCTTTAAAATTGACCAGAGGCCATCAGGTGTTTAATAACACATTTCTTCCTTGGTTAAAATATCCAAAGTGTAAGGTTTAAGTACTAGATTATTTTTATGTCTCAGGACTAATCACCAAGGTGATAGCTCCTATCAAATAATTTGGAAATGGTAGAATTTTATTTGAAAGGCTGGAAGTCTATCAGCCTTCCTCATTCTTGTGTAATAAGAGAAACAGCATCATCAGCAATTCTCCCATGTGAGTCAGGCCAAATGGGCAAACCAATGTTGGTTTCTTCTTGTCACACAAACCGTTATCGGGAATCTGAAAAAGAATGATCCTCAACTAATGTCTTTATTCTAGACCATATAATATTAAGACAAAAAAGGACCTCATAGGCTAAAGAAATTAAACTTTTATGAATTTATCATGTGTTTTAGTCCTTTTTCCTTGATTTTTCCTCCTACTTTTCTTATTTCCTTCACCATTCCACTTCCATGATTGAGATGGCTCCTCTCTTCTCAGAATCCTAGCTGTATCTTTCTAAGAGCTAGAGAAGGGAAAGTCTCTCTTTAGAGTCAGCCAGGAGTCAGATTTTCCTTTTTTAATCTGGGTTTAGGAATGACAGTTATTCTCCAGCCCTTAGGTATGGCTGAAGTCTTGCAACCTTTTGTATGGGGAAGGACAGACTACTGATACTGCAATTTAAGTGTGAGCAATTACAACATAGGGGCAACTGTGATCCAGTGTGAGCTATCTTTCCCTACCTGTT
Source organism: Dendrocincla tyrannina (assembly GCA_035047865.1). Lineage (NCBI taxonomy): Eukaryota > Metazoa > Chordata > Aves > Passeriformes > Dendrocolaptidae > Dendrocincla > Dendrocincla tyrannina. Next base: position 13,939,593 of record JAWWMP010000041.1, read on the forward strand.
TCTCAGTTCTAGGACTGAGAGTGTATAAGAAAGAGACTTTAATATGAATTGCAGATGAGAGTTTTTGTTGCTGTGTTGCGGTTTGTGAAGAATTCTCCTATGCACAATTTACATGGTAGCAAATGACTCTAAGATTGCAAGGAGTATCTATATTCTTGTGGTCCTTGCTGTTACCTTAACAGAAGTCTTTTTATTTCAGAAAATTACCAAGCTGACTTGGCAAATATCACCTGTGAAATAGCCATTAAGCAGAAACTGATAGATGAGCTAGAGAACAGCCAGCGCAGGTTGCAAACGCTAAAAAAACAGTATGAAGAGAAACTAATGATGCTACAACATAAAATTCGAGACACTCAGCTTGAGAGAGATCAGGTTCTTCAAAACTTGGGTAAGAAGTACAAAATCACTGATCTTGTATAAGCTATTCAAATTGAATTGTTTGCTACTTTGTTTGTTTTTCAAATGTGATGAGAAATTACAGAAAAGAGAAATAGGTTTGTACCCATAATGTCAGTGTATCATTCTTTACTCTTTCTGGTTTCTACCAGAATTGAGAGAAAATGTTTTTAGAAATATCCTGCTACTGATAGGTATTCGATTTGGTTGAATAAGTATTTTTAGTTTCTTAGAAGCTCTTGTTTTAACATAATCCTTGAGATAGTTCCTGAATTACCAGGGTTTTTTCTGCTCTTTCCTCCCCACTCTCTTTTTATATGCATAAAAATAAGACAAGGAACAGTGATTTTTCAGAAATATTCTACTCACCAAACCTTTTTGAATATCTAATAGTATTTAGATGAAAAACCATCTATGACTCAGGAGTCCTAAGTCACAAATAACTGAACTTTGGGAGAGTAATGGGGAAGGTATTTTGTTTTTCTTTATAAAAAATATACTATATATACTTTATAGTTATATACTTTATAAGCTTTTGCTGTTCCCTTATTATTCCCTAAACCTTCCCTTTTGATCGGTGTCAGAAGAGGAATACTTGGCTTGATGGTTTTTAGGACTGTTATACTCTGGTAAATATGTGTAAACAATCGTGTGTATTTGTGTCTTTAGGTCCTTAGATTTGTTGTCTAGTGCAAAGAAATGTGAGGAAAGTGTTAATACTTGATCTCTTATCCCAGAATACATAGAAGATGGAAAGTTCAAAGCAGTGCAGGGGCCAGGAATTAGAGACAAATCAGGTTTTTCTAAAGGTATTGTGGATAATGCTAAAGCAGAGGAAGCAGTCATCTGCTGTGGCTAGCAAAGTGAAATATCCTGAACAAAAGCAGATTAAGAATTCCTTTTTCTTCTAGGTTCTGTGGAGACCTATTCAGAAGAAAAGGCAAAAAAAATCAAGTCTGAATATGAAAAGAAACTCCAAGCCATGAATAAAGAACTGCAGAGACTTCAAACGGCACAAAAGGAACATGCACGATTGCTTAAAAATCAGTCTCAATATGAAAAGCAACTGAAGAAACTGCAGCAGGAGGTGACAGAGATGAAGAAAACAAAGGTATATTTCAGTAAATTGAAGTGTACAATGAGTGTTTGCTGAAAACTGGGTTGAAATCTCCTGTGCATCTATCCCTCAGATAACTGTTCCTGCTCTTAGCTGCTCAAAAGCCTGAGAATAGAAAAGATATGAGGACTAGGCTGTTCTTGGGGGAGAGGGGTAGTTTTTGGGTTTAATGAACAGAAATTATCATTTCAAACATGCAGAAGCTTATTAGCTGTTATTCCAGGCTGAGTGAAGAAGACACATTAGATGGAGGGGATAGATTGCTAAAAGCATGTAATATACTGGAAAATGACAATTTGAAAAGAGACTCTATATGAGTGGGGGCAGGGAGCAGCACTTCAGTGTGAACAGCTTTTCTAAGTGATGACCTCTTTACAGGTTCGCTTGATGAAACAAATGAAAGAAGAGCAGGAGAAAGCAAGAATGACTGAATCTAGAAGAAACAGAGAAATTGCACAGCTTAAAAAGGAGCAACGCAAACGAGAGGTGATTTGGCAAAACTTTCATTTGGAATAAGCATCTATTGTTATGATGTGCATCTGCTTGCAAGCACACACCCTGTGTATATGTGTTCACTGAGGCAGGCATGTACCTGTATATTTTCACCAGTCAAAATGCACAAACTTTAGTTGACTTCCATGATAACTCAGTTACTTGCTTCAGGTGGTAAGCCTTCTATTTTCTGCTGTGCTTATTGAATATATATATATCTCTCAATGTTATTTTATTAGTGAGTCTTCACAAAAATGTTCCTTCTATCTTGCTTGCGTGCACATATTCTTTTGATAGAGAACTGGTAAAACTTTCATTCTGCACTAGAAAGAGCAAGAAACAGTTGACTTGACCACTTGTCATAGCAATTCTGCAGATTTGCATTAGTGTGTAAACATCTTTTTTTATACAATACAGTCCTTGTGGCAGATAATGGAAAAAATATCATGTCCTGCTTTTATTTCTTCACAGCATCAGCTCAAGCTTTTGGAAGCTCAGAAAAGAAATCAAGAAGTTATCTTGCGTCGCAAAACTGAAGAGGTATTGTAGTAAAACAGCAATGAATCTTTGAAAACAGAATGTTATTGTATTGCTGGAACTTAGAACACAGCTTTGGGGAGAGTTAATCATGTCTTTGCATGCTGTTTCAGGTCACAGCCCTTCGTCGGCAAGTGAGGCCTCTGTCTGATAAAGTGGCGGGGAAAGTAAGTCGAAAGCTGAGTCTGCCTGAGCATTCTACGCAGGAGGCAAGTTCCAGCTTATCAGGGGAGCATGATGGCTCCAGAACAGCAGCACAGCAGAAGATGAGAATCCCTGTTGCAAGGGTTCAGGCATTACCTGTGGCTGCAACAAATGGAACAGGGTAAGGGTTAAAACTCTTTAGTATTCTCTTATGAGAACTGAAAATTGCATGGACTTTCTAGCAGGTAATGTGATGATACATGTTGTAGCAACTGTTATTTGTCAAGTTGTTGTCATGTAGAGCTTGTAAAGTGGGTGTTTTACCATTTTCAAATGCAATTTCACTTTTCTGGGTTTAAGACAGTGGAATAATATAAAATTAAAGGACAAGTCATATAATCTGGATTTTGAAATTTTGAGGTTTCTTAATCTACTTCAAGAAAAATGCCCTTGGTTGTCCAGTACCAGCAGTGTTCTTAAGTACAAATCAAAACTTGTTGGCAAATGCAGTTTAATGTATTAGGTTTTTTTGTGCTCTTCCACTGCAGTTTGAAGCAGATCTCCTTTTTAAATAGGGAACAACTCCTAGGTGGCATTTGAACCCAATAGTGTGTCCTAAAAGATGGTATGGTGTATCATACCTGTTTTTTCAAGTGCCACATATGATGGTGCAGTACAGTTCAGGGCTGGGTGAAGGTAACTGTCTGATGCAGTGAAAAGCTGCAGAAAATACTCTCTGAAATTTTCAATTTGTGTGTGAAAAATACTCTGGCCTGACAATTTCCACAGTCAAATTTATAACTGGACGACTTTAGATTTAGCTGTATGTTTCTCTTGAATTGATCACAGAAGGAAATACCAGCGGAAAGCAGTGACAAGCAGAGTTTACTCCTCCAAGGCAGCCAGGATGAAGTGGCAGTTACTTGAACGCAGAGTGACTGATATTATTATGCAGAGGATGACTATTTCCAATATGGAGGCAGACATGAACAGGTTACTTACGGTGGGTGATCTACTGTGCACTCTTGGCTGTGTCATTGCATTAAGTAGAGAGCAGTCCAAGCATGTTTGCTATAAGTGAATTGTTGTTATGGTGGCATTGATAAAGTGGTGTGGAACCCATTGCAGTCAATGAAGACATTCTTGACTCCAGTAAGCATTTTGAACCATGGGATTGCTGTGCCTAGTAAGAAATCAAAAGCATGTTAATGTGATCACGTGCAAACACATTACCATATTTACCTCTGTAGTTTCTTCCAATAGAAATCATGATATGTTAGTTAAAATGGAACAAGAAAAGGGAAACAAAACAAAAAGGCACTTAAATACCCTAAGGTCTTACTAATTCCTTTTTATGTAATATTACGTCTCTAAATAGCAACGCGAGGAACTTACAAAAAGAAGAGAAAAGCTTTCAAAGAAAAGGGAGAAACTCATCAAAGATGGTGGCAGTGAAGCAGATAGAAATGTCCAAAACATAAATGAAGAGATGGAATCAGTAACTGCGAATATAGACTACATTAATGACAGCATTTCTGACTGCCAAGCAAACATTATGCAAATGGAGGAAGCAAAGGTAAGTCAAATATTAATGCAAAAACAGTAAGATGAGTACAAGAAACACAACTGTGTTAGCCTTGAAAATGTTCTCATTTTAAAACTAATTTTGGTTTGTCAATATAATTATTGAACTAAGAAGTGCAAATTGGTGAAAACTTTTGTGTGAAGTTTGAAATCAAGACTGTTTATACTATTGAACTTTCATATCAGAGTTCTAGTGTCAATAGTGTCATGCAGGTTAAGATTGTGAAGCATTTAAATGTCAAAGTTGATGCTTTCTAATCTGCTGACATTAAATTAATATAGTTCTTGGGACGTTTTAACAGTCTGTTTTTATTGTTGCACACATAGGAAGAAGGAGAGACCTTGGATGTAACAGCAGTGATTAATGCTTGCACTTTGACAGAAGCTCGATACTTGCTCGATCACTTCCTCACAATGGGTATCAATAAGGTAAGGTGTTAAGTGAACGATGTGTGTGCCAGGACTCTGGAATGTGCCGTGAGCAGAGTTGTGCTGGCATAAAGACTGACTATTGTGCATTAGACAAAGAAAATCTGGTCAGCACTACTGAGTCATGCTGGTTCTCCTTGTGAAGACCCTTGAGCCCTACCATCCCCTCCAACTTGTTGCCTCATTTTCAGCCCCCTGTAGAGCCTACTTCACTGTGCTAATTACCTCATGTTGTTCCTGTAAGAGCACTAGCTTTTTGTAATAAAATAAGTCTCTTTCTATGTTTGTCAACAAACTCCTGAAGAATGCTCAGGATCTTTTAAAAAAAGACTGGCTTAGTCACCTTGGTAAAAATATGGGCCTTTAAAAACTAGTTATATTTTGACACATGGCATACTTTAGTCAAACTTCTAATTTTGAGTAGAGCAATAGGGACTTTTTCTGAAAGACTTGGGAAGTAATATGTTCAAAATGAGTATTTGGCAGCTTATAGCCCCATGCACACATATATCATACGCTCTTGCTGCTGCTTTTCTTCTTCTCTGGAGGATGGTAGTCTGTGTCATTGAATCAAATGAAAGATTTCAAGGGTATTGAAATGGTCTTTGGGTCACTCCCACTGACCAATTCTCTGTTCTTTTTTTACGTTCTTGATTCATGACTGCAGTTAATCAAAAAAGCTGGGGGGGGGGCGGGGCAAAAAAAAGGTAAAGAAAACTGCCACAATCACATTGGCTTCTGCAAATTTCAGTCTTACTATGCTTTCAGCCCTTGGGTGGGTTTGAATGGGTCTTACAACAGAGTTAATAAAAGTGCCTCTGACTTACTTTGTTAACAATTTCTCCTTATCATGATAAAAACTTCATCACGTGAAGGTGTCTATCATCTTTATGAGAAGTAATTTTCATGTAGAAATACTGAAGATATATTTCTTTTTGCAAATTTGGTCATGCCTGCTGTCTTTTGTTTTCACATGCAAAATGTGTCTATTGATGCACAGTTTTAGTTGAATCAGAATGTAACATGTAAGCTCATAGGGCTGCACTTGTTTCTCAAGCACTAGCATTTAAAGCCCTCTATTGCCCTACAAGCCTTTGAGATGATGTGCTGTACCTTCATTTTTCTCTGTTTCTTTTGAAATTTGGAAATCTATTTGGAAGCCATTCTTTGTAAATTTCTTTGGCTGTATTTTGTACAACTAAGAAAATCCCACTAATTCATGGGCTTAGGGAAGTTTCCTTAGAATGGATTCTGTCACAAGTTAGGCCATGAGATCTCTGATCAGAAGCTGAAAGTTCACTGAGTGACTGTGCAGGAAAGATTGCGCTTCTGGGTCCCACCCCATCTCACCTCCACCTACCCTCCCATTCTTTGTCACAGAATATAGGTAATAATTTTTTTTAAAAGTACTTATTTCAGAAAAGCAAAGGTATTGATTTTTCAGATGATTGCTACTCTTAAATAAATGCAAAGCCTCTGCATTGCACTTGGGAATCATGTCCAACTTAGCCACTAGATGCAGATTTGCAAGGCAATCTGAGGAATACAAGTTAACTAAATGGTTAATGAGTGTCTTTAAAACAAGAAAGAAAAACACCTTTAGTTGATAAATGATCTTTAGGATGTGAAAAGAAGGTTACAATGTACACAGGGTTTGTGATTGTAGTTTTTAAAAAGTTTTGGGAATTCTCATTTTGTAAAAAAAAGAGTTGTGATAAAGCATGTCATCCTTCTCTCTCTCTCCTAGGGTCTCCAAGCAGCTCAAAAAGAAGCTCAGATCAAAGTTCTTGAAGGACGCCTTAAACAGACAGAAATTACTAGTGCTACTCAAAACCAACTGCTGTTTCATATGCTAAAGGAAAAAGCTGAGTTAAATCCTGAACTTGATGCTTTTCTGGGTCATGCTTTGCAAGGTAATTTTGTCATCTTATTTTCTGAATAGTCAGCTGCATGTCATGTCTGCCTTTCATGCATGCTGTACTGGGCATTCTAGACTATTTCCTTTCTGAATAGATGCTGTATTGTAACACCTTGTGCTTCACAATTGATGTGCATGTATGACATTTTTAAGTATATCCTCTCAGCAATGAATGTAGGAAATTAAGGGGGTTTTTATTATTGAGATTTTTTTAAAATTTGAATAATCTGCTTGTTATTTTTCCAAAAGAATGCATTTACAATTTGGAATTGTTTTAACTTCTGAATGTGAAATTCTAAATATCCAATCCTGTTTAATCATCATATGGTAGTGATTTTGAACATGGCATTTCATGTCTGTTACGGCATCTATTCTACTTCTCTTGAGATGATACTAAGAAAAACTTAGAATACATTTGGGTACTTTTGTTTTATTTCTTTTTATAAATGGATATGTTTTGATTGGAATGTTGCTTTTTTTTCCTTGTTGCTGTATTTACACAGACCTAGATAGCATACCACTGGGTAAGTATGTTTAGCTTTCTGTGTACTGTACAGCTGCATGAGTTACTAATGCATTCATGTTCACTAACTGGTGCATCTTATAGTTTGTGAGTGTGTGAAATTTGCATGAACTGTTCTGTAAATGTACTCATTATCATGAGCTTATAGAGCATTTCTTCCTTTCTGAAACCACCTAGCACTTGTGGTAGTAGCTCTTGTGGTAGTTAGATTTGTCATATAAGAAGTGAAGACAGTAAGCAGAGCTGTATTTCAAATCTATGTCTTGCTGCTTATGAACTTAAGGTATGTTCAGACTACATAAAGCTATTTTGTGATATGCTACTGCTGTAGTTGTGACAAATTCTGCTCCTCTTTTTAGGTCTGAAAGAAAAAGGCAAGTCGTAATGTGCAGGTCATTTAACCTTTTGCAAATAGCTCATTCTGTAATGTAAATACTGTACAGAATGCAGGATTATATATTTTTCAGTTGAGTGTAAATTACTGACTTCACTGATTTTGAGATATCTTTTGTTACTGTTGCTTTAAAATCATTCCCAAATGAATTATGCTTATTTTCTCCCCTCCACACAATTGGCTTTGTTTGAAACTTGAAAAAAATATTCCTGATACCAATGTCAATTCCTTTTATATTGTCTTATGCTCCTTTTAATCACTTTATGCTGTCCTGTGCTAGCTTGCATAGGCATCTTAAACATTTCAAAAGCCCAAACTACCTGAAGGTGTATAGCTTATCATCTAGAGATGGTGGGAACTTTGCCAGCTCCCTGTCAGGTAACACCTGAAGATCACTGTCGGAGGATCATGCTGCATGCAGCCAGTTACTTATTCAGGAACCTCAGTGGTTTGTAATATCACATTGCATCTAGAATAGACCTTCAGTGTGTCTGCATGTTCACCTCTGTTGGAGTAATGCTTCTCCAGACAGCACTGCATTTTCTTTAGGCCTGGACAGCCTTTTACTTATTAACAACGTTTGAAGCAGTGAAAAGACACTTGCTAAATGCATTGAAACAGTAACTATATTATCAAATTTTGTGTAGAATATATCTCATTAAAGAAACTTTTTAATACTTTGCAAGCATGAACTGAGGCTTTTAAAATATCCAAGCTAATCAGGATTGTGCTAACACTTGATAGGAAGGAAACCTCAGCATGGGTGTATCTTGGCTGAATGTGGCATACTAACATCCAAGTTGAAATTCCAGCTGATGATAGTTCTGTGTTTTGTAGGTCATTAATAACCAAACCTTTTGAGGTGCAGGGAGTTCAGACACCACTGCAGTGAGGCCTTGTTCCTGGGATTGCCAACTGGTTAGCAGGAACTCCATTGCAGGGGCTGCCTGTTAACCTGGCACAGTTCCCACAAGTAAAAGTGGGAGTGGCAGCAGATCCTGAGATCAGTTTCACTAGGATGCCTGACATCTCCGTGGTAGTACACAGCCAGCTCCATCCCAAGGGGCTGGACTTCCAGGCTGTTTGTGAATTGCTCTCTTGATGCCTGCTTTCAAATCTGGTACCTTCAGAAGTTCTTAGCCATTTGAATACACCTGGCTTGAAAAAATTTAAACATTCCCCAGTGTAGTTGTGCACTTGCACTCAAGTGTAAACTTAAGAAAGGGGTTCAGTCTGCAGGAAAGTGCATCCCAGACTCAGATTTTGACCTGAATGGGTTTTCAGTGCACACCTGCCTTGTCTGTGGATGAACTAGCTGCCATTCACTATCCCATCTACTCTTGCAAAGAGTTAAAATGACCATGAAATGGAGTTTTTAGTGTTGCTGAAATGACTCCTTTCTGAAGAGTTGTGGGAGCCTCTTTTCCTTCCCACCTATGACACGTGGACATTCGTGAATGTGACTCACAGTCATCTGTGCAGATCTTGAGAGGGATGGTCAAATGGCATTTCCTCTGGGTGAACTGTGCTGGGGTATGGCGTTGTGTTTGCAGTGTCCAGTTGCCACTCCATGAGAATGGAGACAATCATCAGGAAAGTTCTCCACTGTTCTGCAATCCTCGGTTTACTAGCAGTCATCCCTGCTGCTCCTTGCAAGCAGTACTGCCTTTACTAACTGTTGCTCCTTTCACCTCTTCTCACTCAGGACTTCTTGCAGAATCTTTCTTTTACGTTTTTGTTGATTCTGTACACTGGTTTTTATCTTGGGCCTTTGGGCAATCTTCTGTGCTGAATTGCAGGCTGAAGAAATACGTCAGGTTGCACACTTTCTCCTTAGTTACCTGTAAAAAGAGATCACAGGTTCTTTATGAGAAGGAGATGAAGTAACATAATTCTAATAGAAATCCTATATTTTTTAAAAATGCATTTATTTTATGAGTGCTTTTGTCTTCCTAGAAGGAGCAGTACTCCAGATCCTCTCTTCTGCAGAAGTCAAATAATAATAATCATTAGAAGAAGAAGAAGTAGTAGTATTGAAAAGGTTTACTCTGGGCTCAAATCTAGGGTAAAACAAACAAAAAAAAAAATTCAGAGTGCTATTCCTGTGACCCTACTTTCTTTAGAATATTGTTGTATTTCTGAGAATTAAGGTTATATTGTTAAGATCAATACAGCAGTACCTCTGAAGTACATTGTTGGTGTTGGTTCTAGATTGATGTATGGTTTTGACTTTTTCAGGAAACGTGTTTAGATGCAGCATACACAGAGAGGCAGTATTTCCCTTCTCTTTTCTTCATTCCTTCTCAGAATTCAGCTGAAAACTGCATATCTTTCCTCCATTTCTCTGAAGCATGAACTTGCATTTAAAACACATACATGGACAAACATTCTTCAATATCTGTTATGCATATATTAGTTCTATGCACTGTAAATGGTATCTGCTTTCTGGCAGAAATTATGTAAAGAAACTTAAAGCATCTCTAATAGTAAAGAGGAGATGTAATGGAATGTCATTAGGACGTTATTTAATCCTTAAAATTTCTTGAATATGTTCAAAAATAAGGGACATAGGTAACACATTTCTGCAAGCAATGTCCTTAATCTGTAGTTAGAATGCATTATTAGAATAATATGCAAGTTAGGGGATTTGCTTTCCAAGCAGTTTGGAACTGATTGTACACGTGCCCTTGACTCGTCATCTCACCTTAGTGTTTTGCACTGTTTGCATGCAGACATATTAATTGGATGTTTGACAGTGTTAGTGTGTGACATGCATGCTGGTTTTGTCTTTTGTGACAGGTTTGTGTACCCATTTTTACTTCAGGAACATTTCTACTGAACAGCTTCCTTTTACAATTAATCTCTTTTAAGGAAGCAGTTACACAGTACTAAGTGGTAGCATCATCCTCTTTTGAAACATGAATGTGTATATACTGATAAAGTGTTTCTTGTTGGCTTAAATGGTGGCATTCTGTACAAGCTGAGGCTGAGCCTCAGCTCACTAGCTAGTTAAAAATACGATTATCTTTTTCATTATAACCAGGCTGATTCTGTCTTGGAGCAAGAAGATTAATTAAAAAAAAAAAAAAAAAGAAAAAGGAGGAAAAGACATCTTTGCTGTCCGTTGATTTATGTCCCATCTCTTCCAAGTCTTGTGGTTAATTTTCTTCGCTTTATCTGCTTTCTTACAGATTTTCTTCTAGAATTTCTGTTTTTCTACCATGTCTGTTACTCTACTACAATAGATGGAGGACCACATTTGGCACAGTATGCCTAGGTGTATGATTCATTTAGATTGTCTGAAAAAAATGAGTTTAGATGCCAGGAAAATCAGTGGGGACTGATTAGAAAATAGTCAAGGTATTTTGAAAATCCCTGTCTTTTGTACTCTCTTCATCTACATTCAACATAGTGTGAGCCATTTTGTATAGCACTTCAAGTCTTCATGTCCTGTTGTAGATGGACAGACTAACATTATTCTTTTGGAAATTTTCTAGAAAATTTGGAAGATAGTACTGATGAGGATGCCCCGTTGCATAGTCCTGGGACTGAAGGAAGGTAAGCAAATCTTTGTTATCAAGGAACTGGATCTGAATCTAGAAAAATTACTTCCTCCTTTTGTCATACGTTGTGCATCTGGTAGAAAATACCTCTGACATCGTTTCATTATACTTTGTCCACAATTTAAGTAGAAAGAAGAATAGAAATACACATTTTGCAGAAATATGACTTTTTCTAATTGTGATGCAATTTTTTTTTTTTAGTTCATTATCTTCAGATCTTTTGAAGTTTTGTGGTGAAGTCAAACCCAAAAGCAAGGTAGGATGTACAATGATGATCACAGTTCATCCATCTACATGACTTTTAAGTGGTTCTGTGATTCTGTAATAATTTATAATTACCTTCTGAAGAACATTTTTGCTTTGCCCTAGAGGCATTAAGGAGCAAAGACATGCAGAAGGTGAACTGACATACTCTTCATTCGATTTGTGTGCAGTATGATTTTGTGTGACACTCCTCTCTGAGAAGCAATGATAAAAGTAACTTTTTCAATATTTTGGAGTTAAACTTTTAGAATTTCTGAAAGAGATGTGGTCTTCCAGTTACTTGCACTCCACACTGATATAGTTTTGCAGATTAGTATTAGTCAGATCACAGTTCAGTGTTAATGACAGTGGGAACTGTGAACATGCTTATTGTTTGCATTTTGCTTCTGTTTATCAAACAAATAAAAGTTTGACCTCCAGGCTCTTAATTGCAGTTGACGTTGGAAGAATATATGTACACTGACTGCAGTTTAATATTAATGGTAGTGGGAACTGGAAATATGCACTGATTGCAATTTTGCTTCTGTGCTCACAGGAGCATAAACCAAGTTTGCAAAGTAATAGAAGCCTAGCTGCTGCTTTTCTAACTGCACATGGCTTTGGAGGAAAGTATCTGTGTTGGCTGTTGCATTATTGGTAGCATTCATTGCTGTGCAGCTATTTGGACAGTTAAACTGAGTGAGTTTGATTTGAAAATGTCATAAAATAAAAATGTCATAACTGTAATGGCTTTTCAGACTGGATCTTTGTCTTTCCCACTGGCCTGTCTTTCCCCGAGGAACAGACATTAATTTCACAGTAAATTCACACCTCACATTAACAATCCGTTTTTTACAAATTACTGTGTTGCACAAAACTAAGCTCCTTTGTGAAGTTTTCTCTTCTTTTCAAATTGTTGAAGTGCTGAGTGAATCTTAATTTGTGTTGGCTTAGACTGCTTTTGAAGTGGCATAAACTAAGTAAGAAGCAGAGTTTCTATATTAGAAGAAGCATTGATGGTAGAAGTCACACCGGTATAATTGTAGCTATTTAAATTTATGCTTTGCTTTATTCCTCTCTGCTTTATAACATTTCATTTGGATAAACCTAAGGTAATATTGTTCTCCTGTAGCATTGGCAGGCAGCTTGTTAAAAGGATATCCTTGGAAACCAGTTGTCAAATCAGTGTGTTATGCCATTGAATTTGACTTGCCTCCTCTGAAATCATTGCCCAAGAGTAGAGGTGAGCTTGTAGATTTAGTTTCCAAAGGCAGTTGCCAAGTGATTGAGTGGGATGCTCATTGCCAGCTAATGATAAGCTTAAATGTAACACTTGATACATACCATTACATGTTTCAGTGGCAGCTCAGTTTTCCTTTGTCTCCAGGCCCGTCGGAGGACCACTACCCAGATGGAATTGCTGTATGCAGCCAACAGTGATTTAGTCTCTGAGAGCAGTGCTGCAGACTCCACTTCGGCTGGCTCTCTTGCATCAGTTGCAGAAACCCAAGAAAGTGGGATGGCTGCTGACACAAATGATGCTTCTGCTAGGGACAGAGAGTTTATGCCCCCACCATCTGGCTTACCTTCTAAGATAGGCAGCATGTAAGTTTGGCCATGCTGTACTAATTATCCTTTGCTTCTAAAAAATGCATGTTGCCAATTTCTTGTCTATTGTTTTAACTTTACAAAGGAGGTTGATATACTTGAAACTTACTAAATAATACTGACAAAACTGCTTCTTTTCTACCATCACTACTCTAGAAGGGATAAATGCTGTGTTGTAAATACTGTGGTTCTTACTGAATATATAAGTTCTGTTAAGTTCCTTTGTAAAATTATTGTAACCTTATTCTACGTAGGGGGAAAACCCATCTAGTACATTAAATACTTTACTATATTAGTGCTATGGGAAATGCACATTCTAGGAAGGTAGTGAGAATCTGCTTAAAACAGCAAAGAGATTAAAAAAAAATAAAAATCCCACACCCCAAAACTCAAACCAAACACTTTATATAACACAGTATTTGTATATGGTCCTAACTATTAGGAAAAAATCTGTCTGTGAGTCATCTTGTGTGGACCGTGCTTAAAACGAGGAAGTCTATGCAACAGTAGAATATGCAGGTGAAAAGTTGAAAGGAACATATTAGATATTATGAATCCTCAAAAATCCTTTCTGATTGCAGGTTGCACTTACCTGCAGAACAGTTTTACTAATTGAAAGAATCACTTGATTCTAAATGGAACTAAAAATATTACTTTTGTCTTTTTACTTTGGTGCCAGCAGGTGTCTCTCACGTGCACTTTTTGTCTCACTTGCTCTTGCTGTTCTTTTTTTATCTACCAGTATCACTGCTGATTATTAGCCATTCACTGTTAGAGACCCTTTTCTTAGCTTTTTAGGTACTAGCTCCTATATTGCACAAACTCATGTAAATGGAATGTGCTTGCCACATTCAGTGATATGGAAGTCTTTGTGCCATAGCTATCTTCATATTACAGGTTCTGGAATTAGGCATCTTTCAATATTCATCTGTCCTATTTGCATAATATTTTTACAGCAGTCTCCATCTAATGTACATTTGCAATTTGTATTATATTTACCATATATTTCTGGCATGTGCTTGAGGTGGCAATCATGAACAGTAAAACACTGCTGACAGTAATTATTAACCCATGCTGATGGCTTCAGTGCACTTTACAAGTAGAATCTGCTTGGAAAGAATGCTCTTGGGGGGTGAGGGTAGGTGGAAAAAAGCCATTTGTTTCAGCCATTAGTGTGAGATGAGTAGAGACTTGTGAAGCTTCAGCATCTAAAACGTCAAGTGTTATGACCTGGGATCCAAAACTCAGGTAATACAAATTTTTGCCTCACTGCATCTTCTAGAATGAATCCATTTATGAAAGTGAGCCAGCAATGAGGCAAAACAAGATTTTCCCAAAACTCTATTCTGCAAGCATTGGAGAGTTAGATGCTGTCAATAAATCAATTCAGTTGGCAGGAGGCCTCACATACATTTTGATTTCTTATTAGACATGTTTTAGTAGATAAGTGACCAAAAAGTCCCACAATCAGTCTACAGTGACTTTGTCCCTGCAATGTAAATGCTTTTTCAAAACGAGAACTCAGCAATACTGCCTAAAGTGTACTGGGTTTGCTGGTCACTGGTTGTAGTTGAGAAAGCTTGTCTTTGTGAGCCATCTGGTCTTTGAATATGGACCTGTGGTGCCATCCTATCTAGTAGCTGCCCAGTGGACACATAAGCAACCCTGGCAGTAGGCACTATATCCCATTGGTCGCCCTTGCTGAAAGACCTCAGAGCAGCCTGATTCATAGGATTTACCTTGTGACCGCAGGATTTTTGCATTCCTAAATGCATACTGGTCCAGCATAAAGAGAGGAGGAGAGTACCTGTACCACCTTTTTTTATGTCCTTGCAGAGTATGCCTAGAGGTAAGGGAGCTAAACACAGAAATGGGTGTTCTGGCCTTGAGAAGGGAATTGAACCCACCTTTCCCCCTTTTTTGTAACCTAACTGCTAGGCTTTTGTGCAAAACAAAGCAGGTTATCACTTACCCTCTGTTTTCTGTCTCTTGAAGACCCCTGGGGAGCTCTAGGGTTGGCATGCTATTCTTGGCACTAAGTCGTACAGGTCCTTCACATTCCGGTTAAGGTTTGTGAACACTGGAGACAGTCTGATCTACTTGAGTCAAGTAGCTGTTCTTGGTTGTGCTGTCCTTGTTAAATCATGTTATTCTGTGTTCCAGTCCCCAGGTGGGTTTCATATAGCACAAAGTTCCTCTCAAGGGAAACTGATACAGCTTTTTTCGTGTAGAAAAGTTGCAGCTATGCATATCCAGAACCTGTAGAGCTCTGAGACCAGATGGTAGTAAACATGTCAGGCAGGTGGCCTGCCAACTGAGCATTAACTGCTTAATGAAGTTGTGTGGAACAAAAGCACTTTCAGAATTTGCTTTCTGTCTTTTAAGGAGTGTTTCTGGTCCTCACATTCATAGAAAAAACTTATAAACACACCAAAATAGGATAAGCCAAAGCAAATACTGTTTTTGTGATTGCTCAGCTAGTGAGAAATGGAAGTTCAGAAGAATGGAAACCATGCAGATTTCTTTTTGGGAAAAAGACCACAGTGACTGTGAATTGGAATTATTTCAGAGTAAGGACTAGAGAGACAAAGGAGAGATGGAAAGCAAGGGGGAAGGGAAGTGGTGAACAAAGAGAAGCAACGTTACAATACTCAGATTGTCAATTGGAAGTACCTTTTTTCACTTCCTAATTCTGAATTTTATATTGAAACATGAATGCGAAGTTTCATTCATGTATAAGAATCATTGTGATTTCTCTGTTCTTTGTGTCTCTAATCAGTCTATTGTAGATGAAAATGTGGAATCTGAATTTTCAGAATTTCTGTGATCTTAATTTCAGATGCATACTCCACTGTATTTCTTTTAGTCAGTCTCTTGTTACTGAATTAGTAAATTTCTTTTGCATATTCAGTATTTGACTCTATATGTTGACAAACAGTAGATGTTAATAAACTTGGTATATTTTTATGTTAGTGTGAGAACAAGTTTATAATCCTTAAATTCAAGACAGACAATAGATTAAGCATGTTCTAAAATTTGAAATCTTACTGGGAGAATGACAAGTAATATAAGAAAAGCAAGTTTTGTGAAGGCCTTAAAGTAAGGTAATGATTGCTCTTGCTTTAGTTCCAGACAACCATCTCTACCAGAGAAGAAGATACCTGAGCCTTCACCTTTAGCAAAGAGAAAAGCCTATGAGAAAACAACAGAAAAAACAAAGACAAAAGAACAAAAACTGTAAGATTCTTTTAAATTTATCTTTTCTGATGTATTTCAAACCTTGAATTTTCTTGAAAAATAAATCTGTATTTTTCTATTTCTTTAATTCTAGGGCAGTTTTTATTGTTGGCAGTGTTGACATTCATTGCTCAACTTATGTGTGGTGTGGTTGGTTGGTTTCTTTCCAGATTATTTTTCTGAACAAAATAACTCAGGAACTGAACCCTGAGAACATGTACTTTGGAGTGTTTGCAAATGTTTGGGTTTTTTGTTTGTTTGTTTGGGGTTTTTGTTTGTTTGTTTGGGTTTTTTGTTTTGTTTTTAATTGTTTTAATTGTTTTATTTTAAATCAAAGTCATCAATTTCTCTAAGACTCTGCAGTTTTATAGGAATGTCTTCATTTTACATGTATATGTTTTCTGCCTGGAGCTTTCACTTTAAGCACATAAACTTTGAACATTGTGCCACCTTGCACTCTGCAGTCTTAATCTTATTGCCTTCTCTGGGAAATATCTGTAGCTAGTATTGTAATTTTATTTATTTGCGTAAGAAAAGAGCATCTAACATTTGAGGCATGTTGCATTTAACTTCTCTAACCATTCATAACCTCTTAAAGAAGATATTCTTTTTTTTTTGTAGCTCAGATTCTGGAGCCCCAGAGGCTAGTCTGTCACCTCCTACTTCCCCACCAAGCCGGCCCCGTAATGAAATGAATGTTTTTAGTCGTCTTACTGTTTCTCAGGGAAACACATCAGTTCAGCAGGATAAGTAAGTCACAAAGGGAAGCCTCAGCCCCCAACCAGGGAAATGCAAAGTGTGCTCAAGTTACCAGTGTAGTGTGTGGTAGAAATTTTGCCCTTCTGCAAGACAGGAGGAGATACTTCTTATGGTTTTGAGTAGTTTTCAAAGAAAATACTTTAAACTACCATGGAACAACTGTAAAAATTCAAGAAAAGAAATTTCCTGCTGAACCTTGTTTCCTGTTTTCTAGGCCATGTCTGGTATTTGTAGTTTTAAACCCAAAATAGAAAAGAACAGTAGAATTCCTAGATGCATGTGTATTTGTGTGTGTGTTTACACTTGAAAGTAGGTTTTAGGTGATAATTTAGGAAATAGTGCCTTTGACAGTTACTCAGTTACTCCAGTGTTGCTTGGAGTGCTGTCACAATAGCACCCTGGAGGATGGGATGTTGAAATGGCTAGAACACAGTAGTTTAGAGATTATGCAAATCATTGAACAGACTGACTTTAGGAGGTGATCTGCAGGAGTAGATGACACTCATATCTTGTTTAGAAGATACTCCTATCTCGTTTAGAATTAGAACTCATTTCCCTCACATTAGGCATTTGTTAGGAGCCCTACTCCAAATGGCAGTGGACTCGACTTGACTGAATCTTTACTGCAGGCTTCAGTACTGATACAAGTGTCATGCAGTGCTTATGAACTACAACTCAAATTTAAAATAAACCTTTAATTGTAACTGTAGCAAGATAAGAAATTGTTCTTGTCTTTTTACGTTATTGTTTTTTTTTTTTTTTTATAAAACTTAGGTTTTTTTTCAGAGGTCTACAGCCACCACATACCAAGCAGTGGCTTGCAAGGCTTTCAGTAACTGTGCTTGTAATTTCCTTATCTTAGCTATGTTACCTTTATCTTATTGCTAACTCCCACCTAACCTTTTTCGTTTTCTCTGAACTGACTTTGAAGTCAAATTGAAACTTCTGAATCTGTTTGATTGGAGTTGGAAATCAAGGACGTCTTAAGACATACTGCAAGTGTTCATGTCTTGGGGAATTGTTGTCCGGTTGTATGTTTTCTTTGGTTTTTTTCTTAAACATTTTTGAATATGAAAGATGAAGGATTTTGAACTTATTGTTTGCAAATTGCTGTTTTTATTTGAGTGGGCTATCATATTTAATATTTATATCTCTATGACTAACATTTTACATGTTTCTTCTACACTTAACAGGCATTGATGTTCTGAATTTTTTTTCCTTTTGATAATTTCAACAAGCACTATCCTATGGAGGTTTAATTACGCATCTATCTTCTCCTTTTACTTTTTGCCTTTACTTCTGTAAAAAAATGTTGGGGAAATAAGAAATGACCCAGCTGGTGTTACTCAGCTTGTGGAGCTGAAACAGTCTGCCAGTGTAACTTACTGCTGAGAGTGATATTTTAAGATAACTATTCTGTCCCCCTACCCTGATATAAGATATACCCTGAGCAATGCTGCATACTGTATGTGGATTTGCATTGCTTTTCTGAGTTGGCCATGCTGTTTGTTGTTCTGATATGGAGGCATTGCTTTGCTGATACCTATATTCTTTCTCCTCACAATTCCACCACTGTTGATTGTAGGTCTGATGAAAGTGATTCCTCTCTGTCGGAGGTACACAGGTACTCTCTCTTTCTCTTTTCTGTTTTCTTGGCATCTCTCACTGAACTTATTCCAGTTCTTAAGAAATTTCATTTTACTGCATGATTTTTCCTGTTACTTGTGCATTGCTTCTCTTTGCTTTTATCAGGACATTAAAAATCTGAGATTTTGGTCAAGCATGTCTCCTCCTCTACTTTTTAGGGTGTTTCCTTTATCATTGTTGAGCATGTCAGGTTTTTTAATTTTAACTGAAGTATGGTGCAAACCTTTCCTTAGACATACTCTTTCTCTCTTTGTGATCTTCAAAAAAAGAGAAGCAGACATTTTCTTATGTTTTATTTACTTATCTCTTTCTTTTTGTTTTTCTTTTTCCATTGTATGCTTTGATCACTAAAAATTAAATCCCAGTGCAAATAAAAATGAGTAGGTTTTTTTATTATGCCTTTCTGACAGAATGCACAGTGGCTTAAGAGATAAACACAATGTCCCTGATCGTGTTCCTGTGGCTGAGGTACTCAGTGAAAAATAAGTTTATCAAGAGAAGGGCAGTCAAAGGACTGCTAATAATTTGACGGTGGCTTTGTCTTGTCATTGTAGCAGTTGTAGCATTTTTTGTCTGTAGGTTTTAGAACACTCTTATAGGCAGATAAATAGGTCCAGGACATGTATTTTACATGGCTTGTCATGGAAGTGGCTGGGTGAGAACAGCCCTAGGAATAACTCAGTTTAGAGATGGCATGATCCACTAAGGAATATTACAGAGAAAACCATGTTAGTTTTGTGTGATGCTAGAAAACAAAAGCATAGAGACCTAGGGAAATTGTTCTTGTTTTCCTGAAAACATAAAAAGGTGAAGATTGAAGGGTGAATGAATGTCTTTCCAAAATGAGGAAGTGAATGTCTCACAATTTAAAGCACTATTAATATTAGTTAAATCTAGAAAAGTATTGTTGAGGAGTAATGAATTATATGAATGAAGACGTTTTGAGCAGTAAAAATATATAAATTAATAATTTCTAAGAGCATACTAGATAAACTAGCAAGTTGTCACAAAGTTAGCTTATATCATGAAGGACTTTTCCCTTTCTATAGCAAACTTCTGTGCAATATTATGGAATTTTTTGCATTTTCCTAAAGCACCTGACACTTTGTTTTTGGTGAGATAGGGCCATGGCTTAGTTCCTTTTCCTCACAGCTATGTGCGTAATTCCCAGAAGCGCAGGACAGCAGGTGTTAACTGCAAGCTGGCTGGGTCACAGCATTGTGTTGCATGTTTTGGGAATTTCCTTGAGGCTTTTCTACACTTCACATAAATTGATGGGGGGTCTGTGCGTGTGCAGTTGTATGCATGGGATTTTAGACTGCTAATAATTTTTGTTTGGTGTTGAATTGTGAGGTTTTTTTTTCCAACTGAGTTAGTCTTTTGGCACCACCACAGAACTAGCTACAAATCCCCAGGAAGATTCCACTGGAGTGTCAGCACTCCAGTTTCTTTTGGCTATTTGAGTCCAACTGTGTTGTTGGGTATGGGATGGAGGGGAACCCTCCTTCAGACTAAACAGAAGTTTACAGCAGTTCTTCAGGTCTGCACATAGAAGGCAGATGACGTGAAAAGCATGCTGAGTTTGGAACTGGCACTGCACATTACATTTGCTCAATTTTTCAGATGTGCTGTCTAGCCTGAGATGTCTTACGATTGATCTTAGGCACCCAGAAGCTTTAAATGCCCTATTTTTTCTGCATTAGGCAGAATTTCCTATGTACCCAACATCCAGCATCTTGTTGTCTTTTAATTTGTTTGGCTTTGTATGTGATTTCCTTTAAGTGATGGTCCAGAGTTGACAGGTGTTGAAGCTAAGTAGTAAAAATCCTTGCATAGTTTATGAAAGGCATTCAGCTGTTCTGCCCTCACATGTAATAAAAATACATTAATTTTTTTTCTCTACATGCAAGTAAATTGTTTTATCTGTATCTATTACTGTGTCAAGCTCACATTGTCTCTTTTTTCTTTAGGGGGATAATTAACCCATTCCCTGCTTCAAAATGCATCCGATCATCCCCGCTTCAGTGTATCTATACAGCTGAAGGACATACGAAGGCTGTGCTTTGTGTTGATGCAACTGATGATCTTCTGTTCACTGGATCTAAAGGTTGGGCAAGCTCTGTGCACCTCTGCTGCCTACAGAGGCTGCTTGGACAGACTTGGAGGGTTGTGAAATTCTCAGTTCGTGCTTAGTGCTGTAAACACAGTGGAAAATTGTAAGGGTCCATTTCTCAACATAAGCTGAAGAAGGACTTACAGTAATTATTTAACATTACCAGTAGTTATCTAATTATATCCAGTGTATAGTATTTGACTGTTTATTTGTAGTGGAAAACAACAAAAAGCAGTAACATTAACATTTGTTTAGTGATATGATGGAACCAGTCAGGTTAACATGTGCACACATGATGTTCAGTGCAAAGTAATAGCTTCAGGGTAGGGGTAGAGGTGGGATTTAGCAGTGTTCCCTGTACTGCACAGAGGTTGAATCCAGTCTTCATGCCATAGTTGGTTCTTCAAACCATCTTTTATCTAATGGTATTTTCTTCTTCCTCTCTGCATCTTCTTGCCTGTCCTTTGTGATTATAAGAGCTGTATGGCTGTTGTGAGAGGGCCTGGATTTTTAGTAGTCACTAAATTTTCTACTGGATGCAGACTGGTGCAGTCAGTCTATGAACTTTGCAAACTGGTAGAAGCAGTGTTTTGAAGAAAACATTTCCCTCCTGTCTTTAGTGAATTTCTATTGTCGTCACTTGGTTTGGCTTGAAGATAACATAGCCAGACCTCAGTGATTAGTTTTCACAAACACCCTTTTTAGTATTCCTCAGAAAGTGATTTTTGCATGTTCTTCTTTTTCTCTGTAAAGAAAGAGAGGGCCTTTTCATGTAAAGCACTTATGGTAAAGGGCTTGTTTTATCCTTATTGTGCAGCTGAAATTATGGCAGGCTCTCACCCAAATAGAACCTGTGTCAGAATATGAGATATTTTATTATTATACTTTTTTAATTATTATTATTTTTCTGAAAGTATCAAAGCTAAGGTGAACTGAATTGGCTGGGAAGAAGTTAACACCTCTTCACAAGGAGAGTCTCCTTTTCACTAGTTCACATAATGAATAAATGCAGAAATTTCAGGACATCCCTTTTATCCTTGTATTAGCATAGTAGACTACCCCATCAGATGCAGGTCTTCCTCTGCTAATATGCAGGTATGGTTTTTGTGGCTATTATTTGCTGGCTGTTAAGACAACCAAGGCACACAGTTTGAGCAAACTGGCAAACTTTTGGTCTTACAAGTTTTAAGCCAACACTCCAACATTTATGCATTTTTGCATTCCAACAAATGCAAAAAAGGGCTATTATTTAGTTTTTGTAAATGTTGCTTAGTTGATTTCTATTGAGATTTTGAATGTAGTGGCTATGTGAGGAGATTTTTATTTTTGTCTAGATTTTTATTCTAAAGTTTTGGGTTTGGTCTTTTATTTGAATGTATAGGTGCTTGCAGATGTTGCAAAAATTTGCTTTTTTCAAGTCGTGTTCTAGCTTCCGATATTTATGGAAGAAATTTTCCTGTATATATTTTTGGAGGGGAGTTTATAAAGTACACTTCTACTCAAGAGTGTAGACAGCTGTTTAATTAAAGTTAAATATTTTGGAAATTGTTGCTGAAGCAGAAATTCTCAGCTCACTGACATCAGATAATACTTGCAGCCACTGCCAAATTCAGAAATGCCAATAAGCTGTTGTATGCATTGCAGGTATTTGGCTTTGGTCTTGATATTTGGTATTTTTTAAGTGGCTGACAAGTCTTGGTATACTTATCTCCTCCATGCTTTTCTAACTAATGTCTATACATGAAGCTTTCTCTCCTTTTTTCCAGTACTTGTTTCAGTATAAATGTATGTCTAAAATATATGGAGTGATGCAGACATGACACAACAAGGAGAGTTTTTTGTGCTTGGAATCAGTGTTCCAGAGTTCTTGAAAATTGCTATTCATTTGGGATTTTAGCATGTGAAAGGTCGCAGCATTTAAATTCCTTTGCTGATGAATGAAAAGAGTGACAGAAGCACTCACACTGAAATTTTTAGAGGTCCCTCAAACACTGAAGACTTTAGATACCTTCTCACCTATGGTTTTGTTGTGGCAGAACTCTTGTCATACTAAACCTCAAAACTTTTCCTGAGCTATGTTTTTATGATTTCTTGAATTCTTCCCTTCATCTATAATCACACTTTACAGCCTGTAAATTGTCTGTATTTTCCCTTCCCTTGAGATTTTTATCCTTTTAAAATGCTATGGCAGCTAATATGCAAATTTTGAATGCACATTTAGTGATTAACCTTGTGTAGTTTTGATGATAATAAATGATGCCCATGTGTATTCTTTAAGACCTATTTAACTTAACTGTTCTTCTTCAATGTCTACATACATGGAGGAAAATGAAGTGTAAATGAATGTATGTACTTCTTTTAAAAAATAAGTTTAGGAAAAACAGGAGATTTTTCTCGGTTATATTATTATTTTTCCCCGTTTTGTTTGTCTTTATTTAGATCGTACCTGTAAAGTCTGGAATCTGGTAACTGGACAAGAGATTATGTCTCTAGGGGGTCATCCAAATAATGTTGTTTCTGTTAAATACTGCAACTACACTAGCCTGGTCTTCACAGTCTCAACCTCCTATATCAAGGTGTGGGACATCAGAGATTCTGCTAAGTGTATTCGGACATTGACGTAAGTATGCTAAACCTTTCAACAAGAGTT
The DNA here is from genome assembly GCA_035047865.1 of Dendrocincla tyrannina. NCBI lineage: Eukaryota > Metazoa > Chordata > Aves > Passeriformes > Dendrocolaptidae > Dendrocincla > Dendrocincla tyrannina. Next base: position 13,962,947 of record JAWWMP010000041.1, read on the forward strand.
GGATGCCAAGAGTTCCAAGAAGTATTAATTTTAGATATATTCTATTATATTTAATTCAATAGTGCAGTATAGTGTAATTTAAGTACACCATTTGCTGGGGATGGAAGCTTTTGTTACATGTTCAGGCTATATTAGTGGGGCACCAGTAATATATGGAAACACAAAGCAATCTGCATTCGTGGCTGTAGTGTTTTATCAAGTGTTCAGTATTCATAATTGGCTTATATAAGCCTTTCTTGCTCAGTGAAATAGGTATGTTTTTAAACAGAATACAAACTGTGGAGAAAAAATTTAGTATTTGGGGTTTCTTTAATTTTTTTTCTTGTTTTTCTTTATGCTCAGGTCTTCAGGCCAGGCAATGCCTGCTGATGTGTGTTCAGGAACTACTAACAGAACAGTTGCTATCCCAGCTGGAGAGAACCAGATCAATCAAATTGCACTAAATCCAACTGGCACATTCCTCTATGCAGCTGCTGGAAACTCAGTGAGGATGTGGGACCTGAAAAGGTACTGACCACCAGCAGAAGAGAATATTCTTTAAGTGGTTACATGTGCAAAGTCATGCATATGAAACAGTCAGTGAAGGGTTTCTTCTTTATGGTAGTGTCCATAAACTGGGCAAAATTAGTCAAGTTATGGATGAACTAATCCATGCTGTGGTGATAGTACTGAGATAGCGATCTCCTCACATGTTAAGGTTGTGGTGACCCATTTCAGTAAGAATGACTGGAAAAACACAAGGTTTTGTTTGACAGGCACTGTAAAACACACTCTTGCAAGGTGAATGTGTGAATCCTGACTAGTAATTGCTGACAGGATGATGAAAGCCAGTAGATGTAAAGTAATGCAATATAGGACTATGTTGGCCACAGTGTAATAGCCTTTTTCCAGACAGAGGCTGCACCCAAAGAATGCATTCAAAATACAGAAAATTTGTATGAGGGGAATGATTTGTCTTTCCTTTTAATTTTTTTAATTCTTATTTTACATAAATAGAAGGTTTTGCTGCATTTAACTTAGATTTAACATTTACCCATGGATATGAACAATAGAGTATATGTAAAACATGGGATGAGTGGTGAAAACAGGGAAAAGTGAAAAGATCTGTTGTCAGAAACTGTGCTATAGACTGTATTAGATATATGATAAAATCCTAATTTCTTCCCTTATCCTTGAAGATTTCAGTCTACAGGAAAGCTCACTGGTCACCAGGGTCCTGTTATGTGCCTTACTGTTGATCGAATTTCCAATGGACAAGATCTTATTGTCACTGGTTCAAAGGATCATTATATAAAGGTAAACTACTATTTATATATTGTTATTTATAAGGTATTTGCTTATTTATTTTAACTCTTCACATCAGCATGGGATAGAGGCTTCAACAGAAGTGACTTACATCTTCATATTTGAAATGTAATAGCCAAGATGAAAATTATTTCACCAGTCATGGATCATGAGTAATGTTCAGTCTTAATAAACATCACTTCAGTGCTCTTCTTGTTATAAATGTGGATGGATGGTTGTCTCTAGTTAAGCTTTTTCTTAATCCCTGTTAAGTTGGATATCAGGTGTATGAAGTCTTGGAGAAAAAGTCATAACACCTACCTGTAAGTAACATTTCGCTCTTGAAAGTGTCTTAAGTCAGTGCCTCTGTTTCAGAGTGCAAATCTAAATGCTTCAGCAGAGACACCCTGTGTGTTCCCCACAGAAGAGAGTCTGGAGTCTAGCCAGGCTCTTTCTGAAGTGTTACCGAAGTTCTGAAGTGGGGAAGGAGAGAGAGATCAGCACATCTCAGCCAACATGGCCAGTCTATTTGGTGTCTTCATTAGCACATTAGCCAGTGATACTTTTATGCTTCTTGGCTTGCTTTCATTTGAGGATAGGGAATCTGGTTTTCGGTGGAATGAGGTTTTTTGGATTTTTTTTTGAGTTTTGTTTGTTTGTTTGTTTTTTCTTTTTTTGGCCCACCTCAGCTGGGGGATGTTTAAACCCACAAGCACCAGTTTCTCAGGGCTATGCTCAAACCACCAGACTATGGGAACTATAGATCATCTTCCCATAAAGCTGACCCTCACGCTGCAAAGAGAGTGTGATGCATGAGGCCAAAGAGAGAATGAGCAAGAAACCCTAGCTTGTTACAAGGGGTTACCCTTCACTCTGGTTTTATACTTCTCACACATTGGAAAAAGTGTGTGAACACAGCTGGAGGTGAAGGCAGAACCTGCATGAGCTCTCTCACTGAGCTGGGCTTTCTTTTTTTCATATTATCTTACAATTCTTGGATGCTTGGCTGTGCACCGTGTCAGATGCAGAGAACTTCCTGAGAGGTGGGTGCACAGCTTGACAGTTTGGGCTGTGGATTTGAATCCTGTCTGCAGTGTTCCCTATGGTTAGAGGCCAGAGGATTCTTAGGCACCAGGGCGACAAAGGCAGGCACTCTGAGAATTACTTGCACAGTTCAGAGTATTGGGTTAGTTATGAGCTACCATCCTGGCACAGTAATGAGTGTAGGGCCTCAGTGGGGACAACAGGCCCCATGTAATGTCACCATGTAATTCAAGTTTGTCATGCTGCCAACTCATGTGACAAGCAAGGAGGTGGGAGGGCTTTTGGAAAACAAAGCTATCAACAATAAGAGAAGTTTATCTGTCTTTGCTATGGGCAGGCTACATAAATCCTTCTAAGTCTGCCTGCCTCTTGACTTACACCACTAGAATATCCAGGGATATTTCAGACGTGTCTGCGTGCTTGCAGAGTAGTGGGTGTTCTGCAAGGTAAATGCCTCCAGAATTGTCAAGCCACTTTAGATAGTTATAAATGGTCATTGCAGTAGTTTGGGAATTACTGGTGCTTCTGTTCAGCCTTGAGGAGAGAAAGATATGTGGACACCTCATAACAACCTTCCAGGATCTGAAAGAGGCCTACAGGGAAGCCAGAATGGGACTCTTTGTCAGGGACTGTACTGACAGCACAAGGAGTACTGGGTACACATTGAAAGAGGGGAAATTTGGGTTAGATATAAAGAAGCAATTTTTCACTGTGAAGGTGGTGAGGCACTGGAATAGGTTGTGGATACCCCAACCCTGGCAGTGTTCAGAGCCAGGTGGGATAAGGCCTTGAACAACCTGGTATAGTGGGAGGTGACCCTGCCCATGGCAGGGAGGGTCAGAACTAAATGACCTTTAAGATGCATTCCAACCCCTTAACATGCTATGATTCTATGATTCTCTGCATGGGTATGACCCCTGGGGATAGTAGGTCTGGTCACAGATACTGCCATTCCCTGCCACAGAAACTACTGTAGTGTCTACTGAGTCAGTAATATTAGTCACCTCTGTCTAAATGCCTGATTTTTCTGGTTTATCATTGAATTTTTTTGTTACAATTGGAACTGATGCACGTTAATTGAATGCAGTAACTTCTAAAATACCTTTAACTCACAAGGTATTATTTTACACTACGAAGCTCTCCCTTTCTTACTGTCAAGCTTATTCTTTCTAAAAGGCCAATAAAGAGCAAATAACAGAGGATGAAGTCTGACATTTGCTTGTGAAACAGAGGTAGTGGTTTAAAAAGTTACAGCTCATCTGTTCCTCTTCATCTCAGTCTCACTGGATGAGTTCTGGCTCCCTACAATGCAAAATGAAACAGGATTGCTTATACTGCTGCTCTTGGGACAAAGATCTGTTGAGATTGATTACGCTTTAAATTGTTAAAACAACCTTACTTGCAGAATCTGTTTTAAGACCCCCATTCTTGGAGCACAGACAAGGAGAGGGGTGTGTTTAGTATATGAAAAGCATCAGCATGTAATGGAGTGTAACCCTTACCAAAGCAACTTATCGAGAAAAATATATTAATGCCCTTTTCTGAAGCTGCCTGTGTAATTCTCCTAGCATGAGTGAGTGATGTTTCCCAAAATCACTCATGAACCTTGTTTCTGTAGCCCATCACACAGTGTACATATAGGCCCTTTCTGTGAAGTTACTATGTATATCATATTCAAGTAGTAGTACTTCTTCCCAGAGCAGTCTTCTCTGAAGTCAGTGAAGCATTCCTTCTTCAGATGAGAGGAGCAAGGAGTGGTTCTGGTAGATAAATTCTTATCAAATATACATCACAACACAGTGGCCTATAATACAATATACAAGTTTTTTCCCTAAAGTTATTTGCTGAGTGACTTTCGAGCAGGTTAGATGGCAGAAAATTTCACATATGATGTTATTTATTTCAGATGTTTGATGTGACTGAAGGGGCTCTTGGAAGTGTAAGTCCCACACACAATTTTGAACCTCCTCATTATGATGGCATTGAAGCACTTGCTATTATGGGAGACAACCTTTTTAGTGGATCCAGAGATAATGGAATTAAGAAATGGGATTTGTCTCAAAAAGACCTTCTTCAGGTAATGGAAAAAATCCTGCAGCTAATGTGACAGTCATGCTGTAGAACTGTTTTCAAGTGTTCAGGCTGATACAATGACTATTCACGTAGACACTGATGTTTTTAACGGGGAAGGCACAGAACACTGACTAAGAAAGAAATCAAGAATGTACTTGATCTTTACACTAGGAATGCAGTTGCTTTTCTGTGTATGTAGCATCAGGAAATTCTGATGAAGTGGTTGCTCTTCACTTTTAGCTCTGAGTGTGTGGGGTTTGTTTTTCTGCTTCAGAATAAAGGCAGCACTTGCCTCATCTGCAACTGGAACCACTGGATGTAATCCTTGGCATTGACAAGTCAGTAAATTTTGGACTGGAAACTCATTAATGAGAAACAGTGCTTCAGATCAGGCTAGAGACTGTTTTCTTGTGAAGAGGGTTTGCAACCTACCTCACTCCATCCAGTCTTGCTCCTTAGATCTCCATTCACTTTGTTATACAGTGCCTATGTTATGTAATGTTTACAACAGCACTTGTAACAATGTTTGCTGATAGAACGCATTTGCTGTATGTTTTCCTTATGTAAAAAAAAAAAAAGGGAGGGGGAAGGAATGGGGTGGAAAAGGACCTCAAATCCAGGGATTTCGCAATATGTTTGGCATGATGGAGAACTCTGATTTTTGGCTACTTGATATGAGCTGTTCTTTTCGTTCTTAGAAGAGGTTGTTGAGGTACAGATGCAATTATTTAACTTGAGAATGTGAGAACTGGAATAGCAAGGAAACAAATAGAATTTTAAAGTACATGAGAAAATAATGGACTGGTCACCTTAAGAAGAAAATTTCAATATGGGCATACTTAGTATTCCATAATTATGCAAACTTTCTTGATCTTCTTTCAAAATTGTCCAGTTGGGTGCCAGTTGCTTTTCAGAATACTATGAAGAATTCACAGTTAAAATAAGGTTTCATAAATGCAGCTTTTTACAGAAAATCTTCACTTGGCCATACTGGGGCATCTGCCCTCATACCTGTCTGCCCAGAGAAATATACTAAGCAGCTTGTCCCAAAACCACAGGAACGATTTTGTATTCTCAGAATGACTTCATTAAAGTTGTAAGAAGTGTCTTCACTCTTGCATTTTAGGCTCATTAAAATGTTATGCAATATGCATTTTTGCTGTTGCAATTAATTTAACATCAGAAAGAATACAGGACCAAGCAGTAGGTAAATTGGACTAGTTATTTTCCTTTTCTTATTTTCCTTTTGGTATATGTGCATTTCATAATTTATATACTTTGTGTCCCCATGTTTGTTCTGTTGGTTTTAAAAGTAGAACTTGATAAAAATTATCTCACACTTCCTTCTTTCTTTCTATAAAATGCTGTTTGTGTTTCAAGGAGGTGAGACCAAAGTGTTTGACAAAATATAAATAAATCTAATTTGCTGTATTTTTTAGGGAATGAAGAGAAGTGCTGTTACTTTTCTTAATCCTGTGGTAATCCAGGGTGGAAGGGCCCACTGGCGGTCACACAGTGTGATGTTGGCCTGCTGGTCCAAGCAAGGCCAACTTTGTAATTAGATCTGTTTTCTCAAGGCCCTGTCCAGCTGAGTTTTCAAAATCTCCAAGGTCACAGATTGAACAGCTGCTCTCCTTAATCTACTGAGTAACCAAAACCTGAAACAGTGCTGAGTTACTTTACAATATAAATGCCAAGTTGCATCAGAGGTCCTGGTTTGGCATATACATGTTAAACAGGTCTGATCTTCTATAACTGATGAAAATCACTTAACAAGCATGCTATTCAAAAGAATTTGGAGATCATTTGCTTCACTTGGTGTTATACATCCCAAACCACAAAACCCTGCTGTGGCAAAATTAAGATTTACAAGAATCGCTCCCCCTCCCAGCTTCATGAAGGTACTGCAGAACCAGACTACCAGTGTTGTGGTAGCAGTGTATATTACAGATGATCCTAGAAAGCTCCATAATATGTACTCCATAATATGAGAAACGCAGCAAAGTAAAGCAGCTCCTACCAAACTCAACTGCAGAAGACCCGCTCTTGGTCCCCCTAAAAGACATAAGACGTGGGCTGTTATTTCCCCACTGCTGGTACCAAAAGGATATTGCTCTCAGTTGGTCTGTGCAGTGTTTTGCTTTCTGAATTGGAAGTAAAATACCCTTCCTCAATAAAGAATTAATGTGTTTTGCTAAGAGCAATATCACAAAATCAATTTATAATGTGTAATGGGAGAAGAAGGAAGAAAGACAGCAGATACAGAAACAGTTTCTGTCTTCCTGGTATAATTTGAGCAGTATTTTGGATTTTCTTTTTATTATGTGATTTATAGCAGTTTTACAGACAGACTTGGAATATGTACAGAGACTGTATATTCAAATATGCATTTTAAAATATGCATATTTATCATTATCCTAAACTGATTTCTATTCCACGTTAGGTCAGTTGTACATATTGGATTTTCTTCTGGTTTTGCAATACTATCTCACAAAAAAGTAACAAATTCATGGTATAGAAGTAGCCTCATGGAAGTTAGCACCCTCCTTGCTCTAAAGATGGATAAGCCACAGGGCTGGGATACACCCAGAGTCATGCAGCAGAACAGGCTTACAATTTGGGATTTTTCCAGTTTTCTGTTTGTTCCTCCAGAAGTTTTTGCAGCCCTGTGAGACTTGCCTGCCTTCTCTTTTTCAGCAAGTTCCTAATGCTCATAAGGACTGGGTGTGTGCTCTTGGCCTCATACCTGGCGCTCCAGTTCTGCTCAGCGGCTGCAGAGGAGGCATCCTCAAGCTCTGGAATGTGGATACCTTTGCACCAATTGCGGAGATGAAGGGACATGACAGCCCCATAAATGCCATCTGCACCAACTCCAGCCAGATTTTCACAGCAGCAGAGTGAGTTCTTCCCCAAGAATCTTTCTTTTCCATCACCCCTGCTAGAATTCTGTATGTGCAAATGCATTTAGGACATTTTCAGCTGTGTAAGTCACTTCGTAGCAAGGATTGGGAGAGCTGGTCCAGTCCATGCCCCCCAAAACTAATAATCAATCACAGCCATCTCCAAAGTGGGCTGTATGCACCCCAGGGGATGCACAACATGATCCAGTGGAGTGCTGGAAGAAATTGTTAGAATTCAGTAGTACATCTATGTAATTTATAAATTTATAAATACCCATGGCAATGTGGGCTCAGAAAACTTTTAGGGATAGAGGTGCATGATCAAAAAGGTTTGGAGGCTGTTAATCCACAGGATGGCAGGGAGAATATGACAGTCGTTGAGAACTTCATCAGCTTGTTTCTACTGTTGGACTGTTTCCTGCTAGGGCTCATTCTTACCTGTGTAACTTTTCCTAGAGGCCATGTTACGTGGTTGGTTGTTGGTTGGTTGGTTTGTTTTTAAGTGCTGGCATATAGCAGAAGCTTTGCAAGCTGTCCTGCTGTCCTTTAAACACCTCGATTTGAATATTTGTTTCTTCAGTAAAAGTGAGCAAATTGAGGACCTGAAACCTCAGGGGACTTGACCAAGAAAAATACCTCATTGTGGGGAAAGTGCAGGAGAAAGCAGCATCTTGTGGTATAGTCTGAATTAACAGCAGGGCTTTCGGAATCTTAACAGGATTTTAAAGTTGCCAAGTTTTCATGTTTGGTGGTCAGTGTTTAAGCACTAACAGGGGTAGAGATGTCAAAACTTACGTCTCTGTTTGCCTAAAGATTATTCATAAGTTTAGAACATATATGCATCAGAAATCTTTTATTTTTATTTTTTTTTTTTTTTTTTTACCATAAAATACAGCCTTTTGGCACTTCTAGCAACGTACTTAAGCTCTACAGGACTTTGACTATTTCTGACAGTTTACACTGAAATGAAAGCACAAGTCAGAAAACACAACTGTCACAAAGTCTGCCCTTGCCTGCTGGCTTCTTTTGAGGGGGTTACTAGTCACACAACTTAATATTTATGAGAAATTCATAACTTCTCTTCCATGGAATAAATTGCTATTTGTTTTACATTATGATAGTAAAGTTCTGTAACATATTCCATGTGATATTTTACTTACACATACTTGCTGTATAAATAGTGATTGTTTCCAAAAGTACAGAATTACAGATCTCCTCTCCTGGGCCTCTAAAAACCAGCTCTCTGGTAGAAGCTCTGCAGCACCTTGCAAAGGGGTTTGAGTGTGCTTGGGCTTTTTTTGTGGAGAGAGTTAGGACTTCATATTGTCTTGTGTTTCTGTGCTTTTTTTAAAAACTTTCATGTAACAGACTGATGCCTCTTGTGTAAATAGAGCCCATTTCAGGTTTGATTTTTATCTATTAGAACATTTCACACACTTTTAATGACAGGATGTAGTCCCGTCCTATTGAGTCTGTCTCCTTAATTCTGTAGCACGCTGGCTGTTTGCCTACAGTCTGCTGAGTTGCAAATAGCTACCTGATGGAAGCTCTTCTCTGGTGGCAATCTACCTAAACCTACTACCATTACCCGTATTTTAGAAAATTAGGTAATAGGAGAATAGGATTTTACTTTCCTTAGATATATAATCTTTACACTTTCCTAGATGGTGAAAGGTAATAGTCAGTGTTGTGATAAGTTTAGGGAATCTTAAATGTTGTACATCTTAGATTATAAAGTCTCCTGGAGATGGAATATCCATTAAAAAAATGTTATTTTGCTACGAATACCTTTCTGAATAAGACACTCAAGCTTTTAAGGAAGCTCCCCCCTGCGCCCCCCCACCCCAATCTGTCTCCTTTCCCAGTTTAATAACCAACTCTAATACTGCTTTGTTTTGGCTTTCAGTGACCGGACTGTGAGGATCTGGAAAGCTCGAAATACAATAGATGGACAGATCTCAGATACAGGAGATGCAAGTGAAGATCTTGCCAGTAACTGAAATTATGGGGAAAAATTAATATATTGATCAATTTGAGGTGCACTCTATGCAGTTTGCTGCATGTTTATTAGGTAAACACTGATGATTGGAATCAACTGACAATGTGTGAACTCTTCTACTAGACCTGCTGTCCTTAAAATATGTACTGTATTTAATAACCTCTTGGTAACATGCTTGTGTCTCGACAGTCACATATGTATCTCTATTGTGGCTGAATTTGTGTGCATATGTAATACTTGCAGTTTAAATTAACTGGAATTCAGTCTTCTCTAATGACCATCTCAAAATTATAACCTGGAATATATAACAAAAGTGCTCTGCTGTATTTCACTCACAAGTATGATCAGCTGTTTTGCATTTTAGGCTAACAGGGGAAGGATGGTGTCCCAGTAATAAGCCTTTGACTATGAGAGGCAGTTTCAAGATTCTAAAGGTCACTGACACTGTTGTTTTGAAAGTGGAGTGAATAATAGATGGGAAGAAGCTGTTAATGGTACATCTATCTGACACGGCTGTATCCTGCTAACAGCAAATGCCATATGATTTGTGTGATGTTAGCGTATAATCTGTGTTGACCAAAGTTGTGCAGCTGTGTGTACTCTATGCTCAGGACTAGAATTCAAATGCTCACAAATTGGTATGTTTTATTTGTGTTTTGCCTACGTTCTGCGATGACTAGGTGTTCTCAATGTCATGACAAATATATCTTAATCTATTTTTCTTACGGATTTGTTTCTATCATCTCACATTTTCTTTTTTTAAAGCAAATTGTCTTTCCTTGTTATCTAATTTTATATGCTGCTAAATGTATTTTAAATACACTGTTTTGCAAACCTTGGCAGTTACTTTGAGAACTGAACCACATGTATTGGAAAAAGCTATGTAAATAGATGGTTGTATAAAGAAAATATCTTGTGCCTGTATGACTTCTACAGCTCTTGGAGCGTGGATATTGAGGGAGGATGTATAATTTACTCAACTGCTCTGAATATTGATTTGTAAATTCTGCAAATTTTAAAATTTTATGTAGATTCAGATAAAGTGTTTGGATATTGAGGTTTTTTGGTTGTTTTGTTTTTATTTTTCAGAAAATACCAGTCTGTAAATTATAGCTTGTGGAGGTAACACTTAAATAAAGATGTGAATGTGAACTATGTTTTTGCCTTTTTCATCATACTTCCTTATAAAAAATTCACTTCCCTTGCAAAGATCTTGAATATAAAAAGCCCAGTTTTACACAATGCAATAGAGTAGCTTGTTGAGTAATATAGCCCCTAGGTTGTTCTGGTATCCCATGTCTGTGTTCTCATTGGCCATTTGTGTTCTGATAGTCCTGAGGAGCCCTAAGGGGATTCCCTTGCACTAAGTACTGTACAAACTTAAAATGAAGCAGCTCCTGTTCCTGCGAGTTGGCACTTCTTACCTTACTACATGTGGTCTGTCAAAGAAAGAAAAGTTCTGATGCCTGTTAATGATCCTGGAGGAGTTACTTCCTTCTCTGCTCAATTTGAAAGGAGGTGAAAATACTGCTTGTGATTTGAGGCTACCAATTTATTCCAAGTTTTGTCAGAAATGGGTAATGAATGATATATATTGTTAAGAAACAATGTATAAGTTAGTTAAAAGAGACAGCAGCAATACCAGTCAGTGTTTGTCATGCTCAAAGGGTGTACATGCAAATGGTTTGGGTCTATGTCACAACTTTGAGCAAAAGTCCCAGTGGAGAGTGAATTTACAACAGACAAGACTCATGAGACAGGCTTTTTGTGCCTGTGGAGGGTCCCTATTCCCCTTGGCCCAGTGGGTAAAGCCACCCGTTGTGTTGTGCCAAGCTACACAAATGATGGCAACAGGGTGGTGACCCCTGGTTTTGGGGCTGAGTACTCATGGCTGTCAGCTGGAAACTCCGGGTGGTTGTGGGCTTTTTTAGTGTGTGTATCAGATTGCTGTGAATCTTGTGGAAGTCCTTCAAAGCCGGGAAGTGCCTCCCTGCCCTCTGGCTGCTGGACTCTGACAGACCGTACTGCGAGGGGCTGTGTGGCAGCCTGGACTGCAGGTGTTTCTCTTTGGTGATGCTTGAGAGCACAGATGTTTTGTTATGCACAACTATCTCCTTACAGGCACCTACATAACTTGGCTAATGTGTTTAGAGGAAGATTTTTTTTTTCTTTCAGAAAGACATTCCATATAAACCAGGTCTTACCATAGCACACAACTTTACTCTGAAAGCTTTTGCCATCAAGTAACTGGAAGAAACATGTCATTTTGTAAAGGTCACAGTATCAAATGTCTTGTTTTAATGGAGAATTCTTTGACTGTTTGTTTTTCTCCAAACGTCATTAGTGCTGTAAAATCACATATGTGACAAAAGATAATATGAAATCAGAAAAAGGTAAGCACTGGACTCCTACTATCTGAAGATGTTTGTTTCAAAAAAAATGAAGGTGGTCTCTGAAAAAATTAATTCTCTAAGAAGTCATGGAAATACGTTCTCAAGGCTGGAATTCAGAAGTTGGGCAAAGTTTGTGGACAAATTACTGGCTACATCTTATCTACTTAGAAACCTTAAATACAGGCAAGGTCATATGTTACAATTAATCTCATGAAAGTTACGAATATTGAGAAAATATTTGCAATGCTTCTGATTGTGTGTGGGAAAAAGTGCTTATTGTGCCCCTGCCTTGTATAAAAGGCTCCAGGCTGCCTGCAGAAGTCCTCCCACAGGCATGGCAAGGATGAGGAGCCTGTGTTTCTTGGCTGTTGCACTAGCAGGTAAATATACAGCACTTGTACTTTGTCATAGGCTTCGGAAGCAGAATATAAATGTGGTAACAACAAGAGAGCTATTAGAGGAGGCAATGGTTTTCTACACAAAATGAGAGAACAGGCACGGCACTGACTGCCTCAGGTGACTGTGGAAGGGCAACAGAGATGGCTTGTTTAGAAATACACCAAAGTCCTACAGTGTATTCAGCTCTCGGGCACCAGCACAGGCATGTGGGAATCAACAGGATTATTCAGCTCCGGAAAGTGACCCATTGCTTTGCTAGTGTGTTTTCTGTGATTTTTACCACAGCATATCAGAGGTTAATTGGTCCAGAGTCTCATAAAGGGAGAATACATATTACTATGTTGCTAGAGGAGGGAACCTCTGCAGCAAATGCCTTTGAAACTTATGGATGAACCCAAAGCGTAAAGACTAGTATTATTAAATTAAAAACCATGTGGTAATACTTTATTTCCTTCCTTACACCTTAATTTTAATCTTAATTTTGCAGAATTGAAGTAAAAGTTTTTAAAAATCGACGAGGATAGTTTTTCATGTATATCTTTCCAACTACCTTGCTTTAGCTTCTGTTCCCATGGAAATTATCATGGAAAAGCAGCAAGTAGCCATAGCTGTTTCTATATATTCAACTGCTTGTTTGGATTTCATCTTCTATGTACGTTTATAGACTTGGGCCATAAATAAAATGAAAATGATGCAGAGATTTTAAAATTATTTTGAGAAGTACTTGCTGCTGTCACGTTTGTACCACAGTAGAAGTAAATCCAGGAATAAGGAATGAATGAGATTTCAGCCTTGTTCAGCTGCTTGCACCTGCAAGTGTTTGTTTTTAAAATTTGCTGGAAAATATAAGCTTTACAGTAATGGGAGGGGAAAAAAATTTCTTGGCTCCTGCTGTGGCAATATTTTTTCCCTTCAACTAGCTTTTTCATTCACATTAACCTTCATATGTTATGTAGAATGATACCACATTTTATAATCTGCCGTAGCATGTTCAGTCATACCCTTTGATTTCAGCAATGAAAATGATGATGCTGTGTTTGCTGTGGAAAACACACCCCAAAGCAAAATGAAATGTGATGGTTTTAGTTTTTGTGCTCCAAGAAGACATAATGTAGGGATTGCAGAAGGATTCTCATAGTCCTATTATGCTTTAGGTGAAAAAGATGATCAGAATTTCCTATGTGACATCGCGAGGGGTGAATATGGACAGAGTAGTCAGCCTGTGGGACATAACTCTGTGCCCCAGAAAACAGAGATGGAAGCCAATCCCGCCTGCCCAGCAGCTGGCAAAGGTTAACAGCCAGATAATTCCTGTGAATTCCTGCCTCTACAAGATGATAGGAAGTGCTGTGGCAGCCAGTGGCAAGCTCTGCTGATCATTCTTGGAGCATCAGACCTGAATGTCAGATGTTCCTGTGTAGAAGGAGGGATGAGCTTTCTCAAAAGAAAAATGTAGATGGCACTCAGCTCCTCCTTTTCTGTATTCTCATCCACCACTTGGAAATCAACTCTGGCATTGCAGCATGATGGCATTCTCTAGTGAATCTACTTTTATTCTGTAAATTTAGCCAGTATGTATAATTATTGCTTGTGCACATCTGCCTGTAAAGTTCTTTCTATGGAGAAGCCCAGACTGCATCAGCAATCATGTTTTAGGCTTTCAAGCACACAACAGTCCACATAAAAAAAGAAATTAAAGCAGAGGTATTAGTCATTTTATAGAGAAGAGCAATTATCGTTCAAGTAGATTTAATCTTTGAATATTGCTATAATGACTAAAATGGCATAAATTAGCTTCAAAATAAGTATGCTGCCTGCGGTATGCCTGCTCTCTCTGAGAATATTTGCTAACAGCAGTTTTTGAGCATGGCAGAGAGCTGGTCTCGTGGTCCCTCTGCTCTTGGGAGCCTCACAACATGCAGAGGGCTTGACCTGCAGCTGTAAAAAAGGAAAGATTTAGCACCTTATTAAGGTTTTTTCAGGATGATTCTGCAAGTGACTAATATGTTCCTTTACTGCTGGCATCTTCCCTTTACTTGTAACCTACCTGTATTAACACAAATTACTAATACTATGTATATATAGTAGTCATACAATATAGAAAAGGAACAAACATATATATAATCAGTATTTTTCTAGTTATATCGTACAAGTTCATGCTCGTATCACATATTTGTATCTCTACAGATAGCTAACATCTGTGTACAGCACGAGAATAAATACACAGAAAATGTAGCAATTTAATATCAATAGCAGTCCTTATCAAAGCATCCCTCCTGTTCAGCCAGCCTGCAGAGTTGCTCTCACGCCTCACCAGCAGCTTTATTACCCTGCTATTTAACTTTCCATGAGTATTTCAAGCAATTCGTGCTTTAGCTGAGCACAAGCAGCTTCGAGAGCTGAATAATACAGACCCACTGCCCCGGCTTGTGAAAGAAAGTGGTTGTTGGTCTTGCTCCGTCATGAGCAGGCTCATCTGCCGTCACGTTAGTCAAAGGGGCCATGGGTGTTGGCCCCAAAATGGGAAAAAAGCACATAGAAAAGAGGAACTAAAGACGTTGTGGGGTATTTTTTAACGTGGTTCCCTGCTGCTCTGACTGGTTTCCCTGTGTCCAGCCCTCGGCGGGTGCCTTGGCTCCAGCCAGGATGCTCAGTGCCCTGGGGCCGTGGCCGTGCAGAAGCGCATCGACTGCCACCCCGAGCCGGGCGCTTCCCAGGAGTCCTGCGAGGCGCGGGGCTGCACCTGGTGCAGCACTGATGTGCCCAATGCGCCCTGGTGCTTCTTCCCTGAGGACAGTCCCTACGGCTACGCCCGGGCTGGGAACACCGAGAAGACAGACAAAGGCTGGAGGTAAGTGTGTGCGGCTCCCTGGGTGCTGCAGGTGGGCACGGCCCCGCAACCACGGCTGTCACCCTGGGGGCTCTTGCTGAAGACTTCCCCCAAGCTGCTCATGCTCAGCTTGTGGCAAGGAAGGTAATGGATACGTTTCCCTGTGCATATGCCACGGAACTGTGGCTCTGGCTCTCACCACACTGTGGTGAGGAAGTCAGGGAGCACCTCACTTCCGTCCCTTCCACCCTGGGAGCTGTGTCCCAGGAGATTGTGAGGTCTCTCCGCTTTGGTGGCACCTATTTTATCCATTAACATCAAGGAGAGCCTCAGCTCACCTCAGGGATTATTTCTCTCAATAAATCAATGATTTATATTTGAAGAACAGACACAGAGTAGCTGGGTTGTTCCCCCAGCCAGTCCCAGGGTGTTTTCAGCCAATGATCAATGTGTTTCCCACTGCAGGATCACACTGAACAAGCGCCAGTCCTTGTCCCTCTTTGGAAATGACATTTCCCCGATCGTCTTGGAAGTGGAATTCCAGACAAGGGACAGACTCCGGTTCAGGGTGAGCATTTGAGGGGTTGGAATCCTTTAACGAAAGCAATGAAAACACACTAAGCAGTGAGCTAACCTGCCCCCTCCTCACCTTACTTTAGTTCTACGACCCCAACAAACGGCGGTTTGAAGTCCCACTCAAGATCGATGGCCCTGGGGTTACCGCCGAGGAGGCCAACTATGAAGTGGAGTTCTCAGAGGACTCCACCCACTTCACAATCAAGAGGAAAAGCACTGGCACCGTGCTGTGAGTACTGGTTCTGATTCATGTTGCTTTTTGTAGAAATTAAGTGTGATGGGGCGAGCATTGTTTCCTCACACGCCATTGCTTGGGTCTGTTTGACAGTGGGGTCAAAAGAAAACTGGATGTAGTATAAATGCAGATTTATGCCTTGTCCCTGAAGGGCATTCATTATTAATAGGAGTATGTGCCTGTATAACAGACAGTTATCTACATACATGTATAAAAGTTTACGCAGCAAGTCAAATAACTTTTGAGACTACAATTTCACAGCTTGGGAGGCTGGTAGACTCAACTCATCAAGGCACTGAACTAAGATTTCTGAAATTCAAGGTGTCAGAAATTGAGCACCAAATCTCCTGACACTCTCCAATAGGCAGGTCCAGGGAACTAAAGCCCAATGCCACAGCGACCATAAGCCTCTAACTTTCACTGATGTCAGTGAATGGTATCAGTGGCACTAGTTTGCCCCTCTGAAAAAATATCATTTGTATTCTCAAGCTGGTACTGTAAGTTTAACTTCAGCAAAAGCTCCCCACACTAACAAATGTCAGCAAGTGTCATAACATCATCCCCTTTTCTTGGCTTCCATCAACACATCCCTAGTGTGTAATGCTCCTTAGGAAGAGAGTCTCAGTCAAGGTGCACTCCTGTCAGCTGCTGTTGGGAATGGAACAATGAGCAATGTAAGGATGACTTAACGTGAGTGATGCAAATAAGATAATACAGCCTCTAGAATGGCCTGCAGATGGAAGCAGCATGCTGGATTTTTAATGAGTTGACCATCCTTTTAATTTTTAGACTCACGGACTCTCCTTATACATGTCACAGTCAATTCTGAGAAGTTTGCTTTTTGCAGGCTATTGTAAATGAATGTATTACGCGTTACTCTAATAACAAAAATAATTATTTTTCTCTTTAGACTTAATAGCACTGTGTAAACAGTGGACTTATGTTAAAGGCCCAGTTCTATTCTTGCAATAAGAGGTTTCTGTAAAGGCTTACTACTTGGAATGCTGATGTGAGAGGTGAATGCATAATGAGTGGCCTCGTTCCCATTCAACCCTCCTCATCTTCACCCAAACCCTAAGGGTTTAACCTCAGTCAGTCAGGTCATCCTCAAGCTTGAGATGTCCCAGCTAAGGGAAGGCAGTAGATGCCATCTAGTAGATGCAGGGTTTGATCCACTGAGCCACCAAAGGCACAACTCCAGTGAGAGGCGGAGGAGCACAGGTTAGTCCCTGCTGGCCTGCCACAGGCCTGGGGGAGCCTCTTCCAGACGCTGGCAGTGGGGCACGCCTTGTCCCCCAGAGCCAGTGCCCAGCAGTGTCACAGGTGTGGGGTGCAGCAGGCTGTGCTGCAGAACCCGGGGAGGCAGAGGGCAGCATCTCTGCAGTGCTTGGCAGCAATTCTCTGCTCTCAGACATCCCCTTGGGAAATCATACACTGCCTCCAGGCAGGTAAAGGAGTGCTCCTGAAATCCAGATGACAGCAAAAAGAGGAAACTGTGAATGAATATAATGCACAGTTAATGGACTTTATTCTGCAAACAGTGGCAGGGCTGCTACCAAAAGATTCTCCTCAGGAGAGAACACAGGATTTTGCATATAGAAAGGGAAATTATGTGTTCCTTAGAATTCTTGTTTCATGTGAAATGGCACACATTATAGATTGAAGGATCCTGTCAGGGAGCCATTCCCCTTGCAGCTGAATCATATTTAGAGTTATATTCCCTGTCTGAGGAGAAAAAATGCTTTCCCTTAGTTTGCTTAAATCTCCATCCTGTCAGAGTTAGGGAATGCAAGTGGTATGGGATAGTGCCACAGCCTGTCTAAGAGGGCTTTGCAATCTCCTTAGCCACCAGAAGAGCTGTCCAGATGGAAACCTTTCAAAACAGGAAAGCAGGTTATATATGCTGGCCTAAAAGCCATGGCTGGCTGTGTTTGCTTCACTGCAGATGACGAACCCTCATCAAGCAGCATTATAGCAGCATCCCCATCAGTGGCTGCACTTGACTGGCTGGGTCCAGGGGAGCACCGGTGCCAGCTGGCATGTTAAGTACATTTTCATGTTAGTTCAACCTACCCAAAGGCACTTTTATATGCTAACCCCCACGTTTCTCCTTTGGGCTCCCTCCAGAGGTGGGAGCTGCTGCTCCAGGACACCCAGCATGCCCGGGCCACGCACCAAGCTGCACAGCTGGTGGCCTCTGTGGGCACACCAGGCTAGGGCTGGCTGTGTGGGCAAGTGTCCCTGAGAAACAGGCAAGTGCCTAACACCTGGAGGGACTTCAGGTCCTATTTTAAGGTGTGAATGGCCATGGTCTTGCTGTCTCAATGAACAGCTGAATTGATCATATGCACACAAATGCTGCTTAGAACAGTTGATGTGGGCAAATAAAGCCTCTTCAACAGGTCCTGCAGTTGCACTCCCCAGGTGTGGGTGGATAATAACTTGTGTCTGCACCACACCAGGAAGGGGTGCTCTGCTGGACCATTTTAACATCTCTGAGGAATTCTTTCCCATGATAAAGCAATCTCAGATATCTATTTCACATGATGCTCCATACACCTTGCTAGCAGCTTCATGCTGCTGGATGACCCAGCTCCCCAAAAAAGCCTAAATTCCCTCAGGATCCCCAGTGTGCTCTGGCACAGCTGACAGTCCACCTGAGGAGGGAGCAGCCTGTCTCAAGTAGAAACACAGTGTGGGTTTGGGCCATTCTTTCGAAGTCCACACCTGTATTTCCTTATCCTCCTTTCCGTGGTGCAGTCTGTCCTGCCATCAGTGCCATAGGCTTTGAAGCACTGGGGTAGATGATGTCAGCTCCTGTCTAAGGGCTTGACAGAAACCCCCATCTCTGCTCTGCCGCTTGTGCGTGCAAAGCCTCCTCCTCACGAGGAGTGATTTAATTCCACATTGGAAATGCTACAGGGGAGGGGCACAGAAGGCTTTGTGGTATTCCTGAATGTGCTTTACAGGTGCTTCTCACACTTCTGCACACGAGGAGACTTTGCCATAGCTGAGCTACCCAAGGAGGGCAGGACAAACTCAGGGCTCCATGTAATCACAAT
Source organism: Dendrocincla tyrannina (assembly GCA_035047865.1). Taxonomy (NCBI): domain Eukaryota; kingdom Metazoa; phylum Chordata; class Aves; order Passeriformes; family Dendrocolaptidae; genus Dendrocincla; species Dendrocincla tyrannina. The sequence continues at coordinate 13,981,742 of JAWWMP010000041.1, forward strand.
AACAGGGAAGAGGAATAAATTATGTGAGGGAAGAGACATTAACAGCTGATTGCAAACCTCATGCAGATCCAGGAGCAAGAATAAAAGACCAGGCTACATTTTCAGCTCTCTCCAAGGTAATCAGGTGACAGCTGATGCTTCACCTGCATGGGGTGAAAATTAGACAGGGTCCTGCAGGGAGATGATCCAGGTGCTGGCTGGGGGCTTCCAGGACCAGGATCTCTTGGGCTGCCTCCCTTTCTGCTCCCAGTAATGTCTCTTGGCTTACTCCCTCTTACCTTTTTCCTTCACCCCCACTGCTGTCCCGTTCTCTGTCCCACCCCACCCTGCCTCCTCCTGCTCTTCCTCTTTACCCTCTGCAACACTCCTGTTGTTTCACTGGGAGCCAGGGAACATCCTTTTCTGTGCCAGTAGCTCTCCAAAACCAGGGGCGTGAAGAGATGTCATGCCATGCATTCACTGGTGAGGTGCCAAGGGGGTCAGATGTGACCCAGGGACAGGCAAAACTCCCACTCCCAGCCAATGTCAGGTGTTTTCTGTTTTTCTGGGGAAACCCAGAAACCTGCACTGATTTAAGGCTGCAAGTCACAGATCTGAACCATGAGGGACAGGAAGTGAGGACTGGGTCTCCTGCCTCAGAGGTGAGGCCCCCAAATTAGCATTTTGGTAGGACAGCAGAGGCTGCAGGGAACCTCTCCCCCCTCCCATCATGCTTGGTGGCAAAACTCTTTGTCAAGAGATTGCTTTAGATTCGTAAATCCTTGCTCATAATATCCTAGTTGATCTTGCATCTCTAACAGGACACTCTTCTATCATCAACCAGGTTTATTATTTACAGTAGTAAAAACAGGAGAGAAAATACTGTGTTGTAATAAGGCAGGAGAGGGAACTAAGCAGCTTTTGTGTTGTTTTGTGGCACACGCACTCAGGTTAAGTGCTATTCTCCTTCCTGCTCCTGCCACACTAACAATAGCAACCACTGGAAGAGGTAGTATCAAGAATGAGCATGAAGGCTTCAAGAAAGTGTATACATCCTCAAGACAGTAAAAGGCTGGGAACTGTTTGTTCTAAGACAGTGATAAATAACGAAGACATACTCATTTTGCAGTGTGATTACTCTGTGGGACTCGTTGCCCCAGGGCAGCACTGACATGGGAGGCTTAGCAGGATACACATTCACACATAATAAAAAATCATCTGTAGGAAAAAAACCACGAAACAACCCAAACTATTTTTGTCTCCATGTTTCATAACATCAGTTAATTCTATGAAAACAGCCAGAAACTTCCTCCATAAGCAGATTATTGCAAGACTGACTCTGAGTGACATCTTGTGCCTTCCTTTGTGATGCCAGGCCTGAGCCATTGCTGGAGACAGCTGCAGTGGGATGGACTACTGATTTGATTCTCCACTTTAATATCCTGACTTTTCCTTCATGAAGTTGTACAAATAATGGAAGGCAGAGCATTTTTTTTCAAACCAGATAGGGGCTACTTTCTCTCTATTAAGACTTTGGAATACCTTGTTTGCTATAATTTGGGAATATACAGCACAAATAACCGAAATCTAATCAAGATTTTCCTTAATTTCCAAAAGGGCTGCTGCAGAGTTCAGCTGCCTTTTTTATTGATTGTGGTAGTAAGCACAGACGCCACATGAAGACATGAAGACATTTTTACATAGGCAAGGCTATTAGAATGATTTATATAGATATTGTCTTAAACTGCAGTTTTGCTGAAAGCAACAGAAGCAAGTTGTATGCATCACGGGTAGCTTGGGTTTGTTCCTAGTTTGTAAGAGCCATTATTTTAGTCATCTAATCATTAAGATTTATGTTACATAGGCAAGAACTATTGTAGGGATATCACTTCTCCAAGTGTTTTTCAGAACAGAAATAAAGCATTTTATATCCAGCCACCTATAGGACGTCCTGATACCACAACAATGAATACAGTAGAAGTAGAGCAGAACTGTGTCAATAACTGTAAATATATCCTGCAGCTCTTTTTTTTTTTTTTAAATGGCATGTTTGTGGTTATTCATGCTGACTTTCTCCAGCTATTCTATAAATCACCTTCAAAGTAAGATAAGTATATAAAAATTCATTCTCGATGTGCCTTCTGCAGTCCAGTGGTGCCCCAAGAATTAAAGCTAGTAAGGAATGCAGCTGTTGTGAAACAGTGTGTTATGGTTTAACCCCATCTGGCAACTCAGCACCACGTAGCTGCTTGCTTACTGCCCCTCCAAAAGGTGGAGAGAATTTGAAGGGTATAAGTGAGAAAACTGGTGGGTTGAGATAAGAACAGTTCAATAATGATTAGAAAATATGATAATAATAATAATGATGATAATAATGATAATAATGGTAGTAATAATAATAACGTAAATAAAAGGAAAATAACAGAGAGAAAAATAAAACCCTAGAAAGAAAAGTCACGCAAATGCAAACAGTTGCTCAGCACCAGCAGACTGATGCCCAGTGAGTCCCTGAGCAGCAGTCTGCCAGCCAACCTTCCTCCTAGTTTTATTGCTCAGCATGAAGCCATATGGTATGGACTATCCCTTGGGTGTGTTGGGGTCAGCTGTCCCAGCTGTGTCCCCTCCCAGCTACTTGCACACCCCAGCATATTCACTGGCAGGGCAGTGTGAGGGGCAGCAAAGGTCCTGACTCTGTTAAACACTGCTCAGCAATAACTAAAACATCCTGAATTATCAACAGTTTCCAACACAAATCCAAAACACAGCCCCATACCAGTTACTATGAAGAAAATTAACTCCAGCCAAAACCAGAATTCAGTGTCTCAAGTCTCCTGGTTCTGGAGGTTCTGTAAGACCACCTGAGAAGTGCCAGCAGCTGCTTGCTCATGGCAGGTGAGTCAGTGCTTTGAGCCATTGTACACACTGCTGTTATTGGTCTCCAAGACACCTCAGCAGAGCAAAATTGTTCAGCCAGGTAAATCATCGTGTCCAGTTTGTATTACAAAGCACTGATGATTGCACTCTTGAAAACTATTTTGTACTGCCTTTTAGTCATGGCCCTCAAACACTGTGACAATGTTAGTCATAAACTACACCTTCAACATGCACAGGATGTTTTACCTATCTGCTTACCCACCTTCCTTTAATACTACTGCCTTGGTCTGCTTCAGTTCTGTTTCATCCTGGTGTCCTGTGGGTTGACTCCTGGGTGTGAGAGTAGTTCCCTTGCTGGCCAAAAATGTTAATTTTTACACAGACATTTTAAATCTGAGTCATTCTTTTTTTCCTGATAAGAAGTTAGTGAGATTTAGTCTTGAGTGTAGTGACAGCATTTGGAAGAAAATGTTAGCTCTTATCAGTCAAGACTCTCTGGACAGGCAGTAGCTGACTCTTCACAGGCAACAGACCAGGCAGATGTGTGGGGAGGCCGGTCTGTATTTCCACAGGCAGGAGTGTTCCCACCACAGATGCACTAACAGGCTAAGACTTTCAGCAGCACACGTGAGTGCAGCTATTACCTCTAGTGCAAAGAGAGGGGTTCTTGTCCTCACAGGCTTTGCCATGTCTAACTGCTGGTAGGGGTTGAAGTTTTGACAGTGAACAACTGCTCAGCTGTATTTTTAGATTTTTAAATCTCTTCTGTTGTCCATCACAGCACTGTTATAGTTCGTGGGACTCCTGGAGGAGAACCATGCAAACTCCTGCACACATGCTGTCATTTTATGCTCCCTCCTGTTTTGTTCGTTCTATCTGCTTTAAACCAGCAGCAGGGGAGGTGGGAGAAATAGAATATTTTCTTTTATTGTATCGGAGTGTTTAAGGAATGACAGGCATAATTATTTCATTTAAATGATTGCGCTCTGCCAACACCACAGAAGAAAACATAATGTAACACAACAGCCTACCACAGTGCACTGCAGAGCACGGGGACTCTGGAAGCTGCTTGGGAGTGGAGGCAGAAAGAAATGCCAGGGGAAAACCTATCCATGCTGCCCTCTGAATGGAGATGACATAATGATGCCCAAAAAAAGAGAGACTCATTACCATTCTTTCTATGTCATGGTTAATGCTATATTTAGTGCATAGGCTTGCTGGCCTGTGGAGGGCTAAGGAAAGATGAGGCTGATGGGGAGCAATGGTGGCACAGCATGGAGAGCTGCACGGTGGGGGTGGCAGCCCCTGGGGAGCTGAGTGATGGAGGGTGCGGAGCAGGGCACTGCTTTGGCAATGTCATGCAGAAGTTGGGTATGTGACAGTTGCCTGAAGGAATGCATGAGTCATAAAACAGTGTCTCCATGGCATATAAAGGTATGGTAGGGCAGAGGGTTTGTTCTTAGGATTGTGGTTTGCACCACCTCAGTGATCCTCCTGGTTAGGGAGGGGACTTGTTGAGCTGAAGGAATACTTTAATGCCATGGTAACACTAATTGTTCTCAAGATGGGAAATGTCAGTGCTGTAATGTGGGTACTAGAAATGTACAAAGCCTCCTGTCCTCTGAACAGACATCATGGAGATTGCTCAATGAGTTAGGACAGATATTTAAGCTCTTCCCAAAGCATGTCCCCTCTGGCATCCTTTGGTTTTTGCGTAACCTTGTGGTCTGCTCAGCGCAGTGACAATTCCTGCCTTGGCATAGAGCAGAGCTGGGTGACAGCCCTCCTTTGGACAGGAAAATAGCTCCAGAGCCCACCCCTGTCCCAACACGGCAGCAGCCTCTTGCAGAAAGGCCTCTGTTTGCCAAGGGCTGAAGCTAATTTTTGAGGATATTTTGTGTTCAGAATCCTTCTAAAAGAAAATAATCTTATTCAGTGCTCCTTGTAGGTAGAGAAGCTGATGGAAAGAACTGAGAGAGAGAGGGTTTCCTTCTGGCAAAAAAAGGCACCAAATCAAGAGTTAAATAAAATTCTTATTTTTCCTGCTTGTAAAAAAGGCCAAATAGACTTTTTAAGAAATACACAGACCCTTCAGTACGTGTGCTTGACTTTGGATTTCTCTGGGGCAACTTTGGGATAGATTGTGCCTGCTTTTTGCACGGGGAGACATACGGGTGCCGTGAGTGTTCCTGTGAGTGGCTGGCCTTGCTTTCTCGTGGGGAGAGCAGGCCAGTGTGGTGGGAGCAGTGGTGCCTTCCCAGTCCTCCCAGCAGCAGAGACTTGTCCCCAAGCAGGGGTGCTGGTGGCATGGGTGGCAGGCCACTCACCATGCAGCGCTCCTGTCGTGGGGGTAGCACTGCTCCCCACCCACACAGCCCGTCTGCCACTTCTCTGATTTACTGGTCAATTTGATCAGCCATTTAATTTTGTCAAAATCATTGACAGCAGGCCATTAAAAGGAGGCTTATGCCACTTCTGTCCTCTATGGTTTGGGCTCATTTATTTTAATTAGCTGTAACAAATTCATGGTTAAACAAGGCTTGAGAGGGTGCTGTTTAAATGTGGTACTTGTGGCATACACAGGACATTAACAAAACACTTCTCCGCAGCTTGACCATGTTCTCCCCCATCTAGCTTGCAGCTCATTATATCACTAGAGATGGGAAATAGAATATAACACCTAATTAAAATGTGAGCCTGTGTCCACAGATGAGTCAATAGAAATAAAGGCATTAAGCTGGTGAGAAAAGCAGGAGCAAGTCTTCACAATAAAAACTCTTGTTCAAGCAGACTCTGGAGAAAGCTATGTTTCTACCTTACACCTGCATGAAGTTGGGGATAACATGAATATTCAGGTCCTGATGCAGCATAACATTAAAACCTAAAGGCTGATAAAAACTAAATGTCTGTTGTTCTCATTAAGGATTCTGAACTCCACTGTGTAATAACAATTTTTAGCCTTTACCATTGGTTGTCATAGAAATATCACAAGCAACCACTTATTTTGGTAATAGATTTATAGATCCCGTCTTCTGTTGTTTTAGTTGTTCTTTTCCAAAATTATATTGATGCATTTTTTTGTATAAGTAGATATCTGCAGCCATTGCAAGATGAATTTAATGTGTTAGGTTAAAAACATGTTAGAGGTGTGCATAGAATTTAATGTTTTGGTGGGTTTTTTTGATATTGTTATTCTCCAAAATACATAAAAAGGGTAAATAGCCAGACGTGAAATTAAAGTGATACACACAAAAGATAAGTGGACTAATAATGTTTTCCTCTGTTTGTCACAGGTGGGACAGTCCCCTGATCGACCTGTTTTTCTCCAACCAGTTCCTTCAGATCACCACGACTGTGCCCTCCACTTCTGTGTATGGGTTTGGTGAGCACGAGCACCCGACCTTCAAACACAACATGGACTTCATTACCTATGGCATGTACAGCAGGGATCAGGCACCCACGGTAATTCAGTTTATGCAACACTTTGTCCTAACTTGTATCACCAAAAAGAGGTGGCAAGCGTGGAATGTCACAAGTTTTGCAGGTATCCTCAGTTTTAATTAAATGACAAAGCCATGAGTCATTTTGAGGGTACTTTGAAACCTTTCATTGAGGATCTTCCCACAGTGCAGTTTTCAGAAAAAAGTATTTTGTGTGCCAAGATCATGGTTCAGAAAAGCATTAAATTTCATGCTTGGATCAATCCCTGTTTGTTCAAACAAGCTGGACTTCAGCGGGACTCATTAGATATTTGGCTAAACTGGAGACAGTGGTTGATGAGTTTATTTTAACTAGCAAAGTGATTCTTACCCATGCCCTTTTGCAGGGTTTGGCAGAATGTGAAAGGTTTAACTGAGAAAGACTAAAAAGTGCCATTGTAATGAGGCAGAAAAAAAGAATTCTTTTCTATTAATTTGACTTCACGGCAGTTAAGACGAAAAAATCCCCAACCTTTCAAAACAATTCTCTAACTATGAATGAGTTTCCTTGTCTATGCATATATAGCTACCTGACAAAAACTATGAAAAATAGCAAAGTCAAGCTATACCTCATGTGCTGTTTATGTTTCAGTCATTTGCCAACCTCTATGGAGTTCACCCTTTCTATATGTGTGTGGAACCTGACTCCAATGCCCACGGTGTTCTCCTTCTGAACTCCAATGCACAAGGTAAAAAGATATATGGATTTCCTATATGGGCTGCATATAGAAAGCTGGTAGATTAATAAGTATAAAAAACTGTTTCAGTGATTGCTTTTTCAATATTTTACAAGTATGAGTGACTGTTTCCTACCTAAGCTTCCAGGAATTGCTATAGAGTTTTCAAAAGGATTTCATTAGAATGACTATTTAACAAAGTAAGTTATTTTCAGCAAAAAATATATGCTTAACTTTTTTTTGAAAATAGATGCACATAGAGGGAAAGAAGAAGGTGGAGGAAATTTCCTCTGAGACTGGCATAACTAAATCAAATCAATTTAGCTTAGTCCTATATTCTGTCTGTGGAGAATAGTTTTGTGTGTTGCCATTGTCACCTTACTTTATTAATCTAGTGGTATAATTTCAGAAAAGGGAAATCTTCACACAATCTATAAAATCAGTTTCCCCTGGCAGGCAATGGCTTCCAATAAGAAGATTAAAATAGCGTAGAGGAACCCTAAGTACAAGCTTGTTGATCCTTTTTATATAAACGAAACTGAGACATGGATCTATGTAGTCTACTCTGTGTGGGTTTCTGTGATTTACTGCTGCACGATGCCAGTCTGAATGCCTCTTAAACATTGACAGTCTTGAAGCATCATCCACATCTCTAGGAAGGCTGTCCCAGTGTTTGACCACTCTCTTGGCAAAGAAATGCTTCCTAATGTCAAGTCTTAACCTCCCCTGATGCACTCTTGACGCATTCCTGTGTATAGTGCAGAGCTGGTTTGTACTGAGAACCTCTTTTTTTCCCTTTTAGATGTTACTCTGTCTCCAAACCCATCTTTGACTTTCCGCACTATTGGAGGGATCCTTGACTTCTATCTCTTCCTGGGACCGACCCCCGAAAATGTAATTCAGCAATACACTGAGGTTAGTAGAAAAGTTCGTATGGCACATGGGGCGGTGCCTTTTAACAGAGTCCCATCAGTACCTGGTAGTATCAGCAGGTAGTGCAGCCAGAGCTTTGTCCTGATCTGTTTGTACAAAGCTGTAGCTTCAGATCCGTAGGAAAACTGGGATATGCTTGAGCATCTGTGAACACTGTGAGTGTCACAGGCTGGCTGGGTGTTCGGTGCACCTCTCCAGCCTGCCCTGCAGTATTTCAGAATGGGGTGCAGGACTACATTAAAGGGATGCAATGATTAGAAAGAAATCTGTCTAAGCTTACTCTTCTCTGGGCTGTCATAATTTTACACTCTTTGCTATACAAACATAACTGTATTTTAACACTGTGGACTCAGAAAACAATCTAGGCAGAGTACAGATGGGAATGTTTGGGAACTTTACATCTGCTGGATTTCAGAGATGCTGGATGGAGTTTAAATGTTTCAAGCCTTTATTTGCCAGTGGAATTGCCTGTTGATTTTGGAGCCATCAGCCTGTTTTTTACTAATGAAAACCCATGTAATTGCATTGGAGAGCATAGATGTGAAATGATACATTTACTGCTGTCTCACAGAGTGTAACTACTTTCTTTCCAATTGCCCAATGTTTTCCAGAGAACTGAGAGAACACATGCAAATAGCTGTTTTGGAAGTGTACATACAATTCTTGCCTAGTGAGGACTGTGCAGGAAAAACGTAGCTGATAGCATGTTTTTTCTCATCACCAAATGCCACGTGATGCACTAACTGGGCCTTTGCACAGAAAATTGCCTCCTCAGACCCAGGCTCTTTCATAAAGAAATCAGTGTCAAACCTAAAGAGCATGGAACAAAGCTGAGAAGGGGCTTGTTACTGTGAGAAGGGGAGGGTTGTGTGTGCAGACCCTGAGGATTAGGCTGCAGCTGGAAGTGCTGAGCAGCCTGTGGTAGAGCATCCCAGAGCTCGGCACTCAGACCTCACAGTGAGATGTGCATGTGCTCTGCCTTCCCCTGCACCACCCCTCAAAGGGGCCTGAGCTCTGGTTTGCAGCAAATATTTTGTCCTTCCAGGCTTTTTAAAGCCTCCATATACTACGCTTGTCTTCTTTTAAAGTGCCTGAAATGGGAAGAGAAATATTGTGGTTCAAACTGAGGGGAAAAAGAGGATTCAGCTGAGAAGGAAAGAATTGCTGGGTTCTGGTTTGGTGATGAAAGGATTAAGACTTGCTCATGCTGCTGTTTTGGGAAGGCTGGAGCCTCCCCAGAGTGGTGGGCTTTTCGAAGGAGAGGTTCAGGTGGTGCCTTCCAGAAAGGTGGGAGGCTGATGGGGACCCTCCATGTCCCAGAGCAGGAACAGCTCTTGTGTTGGTTGAAGATTTTCTGCTCCCGCTGCACATCATCCCCACCAGTCACCTCTCATGGTTTAACCCTGGCCAGCAACTCAGCTGCTCGCTCACTCCCCCTCAGTGGGATGGGGGAGAGAATTGGAAGGGTAAAAGTGAGAAAAGTCGTGGGTTGAGATGAAGACAGTTTAATGGGTAAAGCAAAAGCTGTGCACACAGGCAAGGCAAAGCAAGGAATTCATTCACCACTTCCCATGGACAGGCAGGTGTTCAGCCATACCCAGGAAACGGAGAAATGGCTGAACACATAACTGTTACTGGGAAAGGCAAACACCATCACTCCAAATGTTCCTACTCTCCTTTCTTCTTCCCCCAGCTTTATATGCTGAGTGTGATGCTGTATGGTATGGAATATCCCTGGGGTCAGTTTGGGTCAGCTGTCCCCTCCCAACAACTCGTGCACTCCCAGCCTCCTCACTGGTGGGTTGGTGTGAGGGGCAGAAAAGGACTTGACTCTGTGTAAGCCCTGCTCAGCAAAATCAAAAATATCCTTGAATTATCAGCATTGTTTTCAGCGCAGATCCAAAACACAACCTCATACCAGCTACTATGCAGAAAATTAAAGCTATCCCAGCCAAAACCAGCACACACCACATCGAATTCCAGTGCCACAGACCAGCAAGTAAATTGGGGTTTTAACTTACACGTGGGTAATAAAACCAGTTAAAAAAAGGGGGGGAGGGGGGCGGGAAGGAAAGAAAAGTAAAGCAACTCTTTCCTGGGCTCCAGCTTTGATCCCTATTTCAGGGAAGTTAGTGCAGCAATGCAATGCAAATTAGAGCCATCCCTGGGTTTTTTTTGAAAGTCTTTTGCTAGTTTTTGAAGGCAGCGTTTCTGTGGCTTAGCAGGTGGTCAGCAGCTGAAAATAAAATGAGAGAGTTCTCACTCCCCAGCTGATGGGTAGTGGCAGCTCACTTTCCACCCCTGTCTCTAGAAATGGAGCTGAAGCAAAGAAAACAAGGTAAAGGAGAGAAGTGGGTGTCTCCTAATGAGACATGTCACACGCAGGCCAAAAAAATCCCCTGTTCTGTCGTCTTTGAGCTTGCACTCAGCTCTCTAGGGAATCCTAAAGAATGCATGTTAGGAATTTCACAGTGAAATAATAACTTCTTCAGTAAACAACCTGAAATTCCAAGGTCGCAAATGTTACAATTACCATAGTATTAGTCTCTAGGGTAATGATTTAGCTTTTATGTACAAGATAAGTGGGAAGGTGAAGGAGAGAGGAAAGACTTTATTTTCAATTGTATTTCCTGCCACACTGAAAGGACTTTCCTATGCAGTCATTGTCATGCCACAGGGAAGGACAGGGGGTGGAAAGGAGGAGTGTGACCGATGTCTGCAAGGCACCCCTCAGCAGCATGCCTCAGCTCTCTGGGAATTGGTGTTTGGGAGCTCCTGGCTGCCGGGGGCCCTGATGTATGGTCATCAGGGTTGATTACAGCTGCCCTGCCAGGGCCACCAACCTCTCTGTGCATACTTGGAGTTAGAACAGGTGGTCCCAAGTGCCAGCCTGGCCCAGGATAATCTGCTTTAAATGGACTCCAAGGGTGAAGCACAGTGTGGGAAGGGAGCAGAGAGCTAAATGTTGCTGGCTCTGTCCTTCTGTTATGTAGGACACATCCTGCCAGTGGCACCCAAGTGATACAGCAGTGACAGCAGCTATAGGGGCTGTGCTGGGCACTGTGCCATGGGAAGGGGAAATCTCCAGCCTGATTCTTCTGCTTCCTTCTGTCCCTGAGCCCAGCTGTGAGGAGCGTTGCACATCCAAGGTGGTCCTGCACAATATATATGACAATGATCACATTTTTCTCCTACTACAGAAGAGGTCCTGTGTGCAGGACAGGTATATAACACAAATCTCACTTTTAATGGCAAAGTTTGCAGGAGGATGGGAAAAAGCAGTAACAAGCTAAAGAGTTCAGCCTGGCTAAGGCTCTGCAGTCGCACCAAATACCAGACTGCCACTGCACAGACCACTGGGGGCCTTTCAAGACAGAACAATGGTGTGCAGCAGTAGTGTATGAGCTTCATAACAAGACACTCAGGAAAGTTAGGTTCAACAAATCTAATAGCTCTTGGATGGAGTGAAGGCCATGAATTTGTCATTTTATCACAAATTATCTGATAACAAGCTTTTAGTGAGCATACTGCATGTCTCCTAATGCTGTTTTGTGAGATAATTGCTGGTTTGCTTCCTCCTTACAGAAGTGTAGGCTAGTTATGGGTGTAAGGGACCTCAGTATGGTCTCTAGTCCAGTCTTCTATTTGAGAGGTAACATGAGGAACCTTCTTATATCTGGAGTTTATAACAAATGATTCAGTGAGAGTCTCGCAGATGAATTCATGAGTCCCCCCAAAAAAGAATAAGCAGCTCATAAGTGTTTTATGCAGAAAAGAACAAGGTTTGAAGACCATGGCATTGAAAATCCTTAAAACTTTCAGATTCCTGACGTTGTGAGCATATTCTGAACGGTTCAGCAGCTGCAGGACCTTTCTTCTTCCTCTCCTAAAAGAAAGCTCAGCTTCTGTGCATAGACCTCTGCCTGACTAGGTGACCACAGCACTCACCTGCTTGCCTTAGCCATGGGGGATGAGCTGGGCCATAGGAGCACCTGTGAAATTTAGCCATTGCGTGACTATCCAAGCATGTTATTTCTGTGTCTAAATCCAGAGCATTAGCCCACTTGGGGTTTTATAGTTTCCTCCTACAACTCTTCTTTGAAGAAAGGGAGTTTAAGCAAATATCAAGCTTCAAGAATAATTTTGTATGGCTAGTTAGGGTGCAAGATTAGCAACCCTGAGCCTCTGTGTCTGTATTGCTGACCATCTCATCTCCTTTGTTAGACTGGGAAAGAGTATCTGTCTCTCTCCAGCCTCTGTGATATATAGGGCATAACTCTGCAGCCATGTGTCTCTCATCGAAGTCTTTGGTCATAGGGTTAGCAGAATAGGATCCTGATTTACTCCATAGAATTTATGACCTAGTTGATATCATTGATGCTCATATTAATGTTGCTTGTCCAACAATCCAACACAGGGAAAGTGAATACAGATCATCTGCTCCCTAGACAGAGATTTTAGCTGTCAGATATATGTGTTTCCACTGAACTTTGTTCTTGCTGCAAAACACTTCCAGGGTACCTTCTAGATACATCAGCTCTCAGGTACATCTGAAAACAGTGGAAAAAAATTACACATAATGCCAAATTATGTAAACATGAAAAAACTAAAAATGAATTTATTATACAACACCAGGAGTTATTTAAGAAACAAGTGCAGGAGGAATTTTAGAACAGAAAAAAAGGAGCTCTCTTTTTTTACTGCTTCTGCACTACCATATCTTTGCGCTTTTTTTCTCAGTTTGGATAACCCATATGTTTGCTGTTTTTGTCTTTTCCTCCCTCAGTTCTCCTGCCATACCCCATTTACCTTTTCTGATTCTATGGGAGTAGAATTGGCAATTCTGCCAAGCAGGCTTTCTCTGCCTGCTGCACTTTATGATCATTTGTATGCAGAATGCAATCTGTATGAATTAACTAGATCCTAAATATATATCAAATCCAGCTTGAGTTTTCAAGTTTGCAAAATTACATTCCTGCCTCTGCTGATCCATCTGTGAGTAGGTACCATATGTCAGTTACTTTATCAGGAAGCTTCAGGGGGATCCATTAGAGAGAGTCCACAGCATAATTAGAAAAAAGAACATTTGTTTTCCCAGCTGCCCTGTTTTCATCCTTCCTCTTCAAATGTTCTGCTGGTTTCAATTAAGCTCACCATAGATTCACCAGCCTGGTGAACCTGGAGAACTAATTGCTTTAAATACTTAGTCCCTTACTTGCAAGGTGGATACTTTTCTGTTGGTTCAGCTGTAATTGCAAACTCCCCAAGCGATGTTTGTCACAAAATTCCATCTCACTCTGTGGTCCACAATGACACAGCACCATCAGTGAGCAGCTGAACCTCAGCAAACCCATGTGCTGGGGCCGTGCCCTTTGTGGAGGGCTCTGGTCATATGCTGGTGGCCACAGCTCTTCCTCCGGCCCTGCTGGTGTCCACCTGGGTATTTGATAGGAGATGAGGGAAGAAGCAAATCCCCATCCAACTCTACGTACATTGTATTGGCAATGTCCCCGACTGTCCTCCCTGACTGTCCTCCCTAGCCAGGAGTGACAGGGGATATCACAGGACCCAGAGCAGGGCTGTCCAGCTATTCCCACTGCTTCTGCCTGGGCTGATCACCACTTTCCTATTTCCCAGCCTGCCTGGGGACAGGCAGCAGATGCCACTGAGACATCCTGTCAGGGCAGAGAGCTCTGCATTTAGCCGCAGGATTAATATTTATCAGCCAACTTGCCCTCTTCCTCTTGTCCAAGGCAAGAAGCCTGTACACCAAGCATTTTATTTCATTTGGGAGTTCTTTTGTTTTGATCCCTCTTTTTAATCTTGTTTGTAGGGGTCACTCTCTGGTTACAGTAGAAAAAGCAAGGGCAAAATATGCATCATCTTTAGGAGCACAAAGTGATGGGGTTCACAGAGCTCATCTTGCAGCCTTTGCTGGTCTAAAACAAACTTCTGCCTCCTCAGATGAGTTTATCCTTAACATGGTGAGTGTGGATGTGACAGGGAAGCAGATTTCTTTCCCTGAGGCTTGCCTAAGGTTGGACACCTTGATGCCAGCTCACAGGGTGTCTGGGAGATTATCCTAAGCCATCATGCCTCATTCAGCTCACCATGGAAAACCCCAGCAGAGCTCAAAAGATGGTCTGGGTGATCAGGTGTGTCCACACAAAACTAATGGAAAAATGGAAAAAACTGATGACACATGCAAGCAGACAAGAGAGCACCGGGGTAACAATGGTCCTTCAACCATACATGGTAGGGCCTGCCTTTGTCTGTCCAGGGTCTGTCCTGGCAAGGGCACAGCAGCATGAAGTGAAGGCTGGGTGCTGCTGTGGCAGGAACATGCTGCTCATAGCTGCTCTTGCTTCTCTGCAGAACCCAGCCTCCCGCTGAATTGGAGGAGAAGTAGGTGTTCAGGAGGGTGAAGAGAGTTAAGTCTGGTGGAAGGGGACAAGTAGCAGGTGTATGGGGCAGCTGTGCTGATGAGCCTGAGCATCCCTCCTGGAGAGACTCAAAGCATTAACCTCACAAGTTGTCCTGGCCTCCTCCTGTTTTTTCTTAGGTGAGATAGTAGCAACCCAACAAGCCAAAGCACACTGTAGCCAAATTTGTAATGTTTAGTGCTTAAACTAAAACTTAAAGTATTTGCAAGCCTTTCTTGTTTGGAAGCAATTTATCCCATGTGTTCCCCAGCTCAGGTGCATTAAAACACCCTCATCTTTTCCCTGCCTCTCTCCCACATCTGTGTTTCTGTCTGGTGCACTTTGTACATCCCACCAGCTCTAGTATCCATGATCTATTTTAGAGCAATTTCAAGTTCAGCATTGCTTTCCAGGGTCAGACCCTTCCTGGAGAAAATCCCAGAGGAAGATGTGCCTTCATGCAATGTGTCTTCAGAGGGCTTAGCAATGCAATGAATACAGAGTGCCAGAAGTGCCTTGTTTTATTTATTTAAAGGAGATGAGGTTTAGCTAGCAATACACGTTTTTAGATCTGTTATAGATGTGAATATACTTCTTAGTATAATTACCTAACTACGGAGATTCACGACGAAATAAGGGAGAAACGATTATTTAGCCAAAGGGGGACAATAGTTGCAACTGATTAATAAATCATGGCTGCTGCCTAGCTACTTGATTTTCATTTATTACCTGCAAAGGTGTTAGAAATGCAAAACAAAGGTTAGTTTGATGGGATTTAACTGAAGCAAGGATTTCAAGAGATGCTCCCCAGAAAACACTAGCGTGTAGTAATGAGGCAATACCAGATTTCAGTTTGTTTGTAGAACAGAGCCATCATAGTTGCCCACTGCTCGTCCCAGGTTACCACAGTAGCTCTCACCAGGGGAAGCAGAGTGGGATGCCTTGCTTCCCTGTGCTCTCAACTGAGTTTCCTCATGCCATTTACAGATGGATTATGTTCAGACAGTGGAAATCAAATATTTATAAAATCATATTTAACTCATTACCTTGTGTTTCAGTTGAGAATTCAGGACCAAACAGTAACTCTGACCTTGAAAAAGGTTGTCAATGCCTGACAACACAAGGCTGTGGGCCAGCAGTAAGAGCAGTCAGCCATAAGTAACTGAGTTTCATCAAGTTGGTGTGTAAATATAATTAAAACTTCAGAGAGCTCAAATAAACATCAGACTCTTGATGAGTTAGTTCAGCAGTATGTGACAGGAAAAATCTGCAAAGCTTATGTTGCTGTGTGTTGTTAGTGATTTGGCTGCTGTTGATCAAAGGGTTTTTGGACCTGGAGAGGGTCAGGCAGCATAAGGATCCACACAGGACTTCTGCTGGCATGTGCCCTGCAACTGAAGGCATGTGCTACTGTGCAGCAAACCCCACATTTAACATTAGGCTTTGTCTTCCACTGGGATATTCTTAGAAGTGATGCTCAGTGTGGGTATTGCTTGGATCCTCTGTGAAGGGCAAAGATCCACCAGGAGAAGCACTCTTTTGGAGCCAAGCATACTGTACTGAGAGCCACTCAGAGAAAGGAAAGGGTATTTAATGGGTGTGTAACGCCTGTGCCCTGATCTTTGTGGCTTAAACAGCCTGAAAGCCTCTCCTAGTGTTTCAGAATAACTTCTCATCTCACCTCTTTCATTTCTATATTCCTCACTCCTGCTGTAGGCCATTGGACGCCCACACATGCCAACCTACTGGTCTCTGGGATTTCAGCTCTCCCGCTGGGGTTATGGCAGCCTTGATGTTGTAAAGAAAACTGTCGATCGCATGCACCACTATGATATCCCATATGTGAGTATGAATTTTTCACTGCTTATGCTAATTTTGCAATCTGAAGTGAGATGAAGGAAATTATAATAGAGGAAAAATAATTATCCTACAAAAGGGATGGTAGAATTAAAGGATGTTCATAACCTTATGTGGTAGTTTCCAAGGAATATCTTCATAATGCTTAAAAGAACACTTAAAGTGGGCTTTTAACGTGAAGTTTAAGTGCTGCTCTTGGTTGCATAGCAGGCGATTCTGGCATAGATTTACTGTTATGCAGTATGAGGTGCTAGTATTTAAAAATATATATAATGGCACTTCTGATGCAGATCACTGCAAAATAGTTGGTAAACTAGGACCTCTATGTTTCCATTTTGTCCATTGCTACTATGTAAGTTTGTAGGACTACAATTATTACAACCAATCTTTTAGGTTTCCTTTCTTACTTTAGTTGCCTTTTAGAAATAGAGTTGCATACGTTCTTATTTCTGTATTAAATACTTCCATTAAAGGCCATGCAGTCCAACTGCCCTGCAGTGGGCAGGGACATGTTCAACTAAATTAGGTTGCTCAGAATCCCATCCAACTTAATCTTGAATGTTTCCAGGTATGGGATATCTACCATCTCTCTGAGCAACTTGATCCAGTGTTTTACCATGCTCCTTGTAAAAAATTTCTGTTATATCTAGTTTGAATCTACACACTTGTAGGCTAAACCCATCACCCCTTCTCCTGTCAGGAGAACAGGCCCTACATAAAAAGTCTGACCCTGTCTTTTTTATAAGCCTCCTTTAATTCTCCTTGGAGCCTTCTCTTCTCCAGGGTGAGCAACCCCAGCTCTCTCAGCCTGTCCTCATCAGAGAGGTGCTCCTGGCTCTGATCATTTTTGTGGCCCTCCTCTGGACTTGGTCCAACAGATCCATGTCTTTCCTGTGCTGAGAACTCCAGAGTGGGATGAAGTATTCATTTAATGTTTGCTCTAAAAATGTTTAGGATGTCCAACATTTTGACATTGACTACATGGAACGTCGCCTGGACTTCACCTATGATAAAGTAAATTTTGCCGGTCTGCCAGAGTACATGCAGGAGCTGAAGAAGAAAGGAATGCACAATGTTGTGATTCTGGTAAATTAACCATGTTACTAGTTGTTTCTCCTCTTACAAGAGCTATTCATAGCGTAGTCTTTACAGCAGTACCTAGGTGCTGACACACATACACTATTGTAGCAGATTTTCCATTTTTGTAATTTGTTGAGAAAAACTCAAGAACAATTTCTCACAGATTTCATATTTAAGTGTTGCATTTGTTGGATATCTGTGTACCAGCACCATCTCTATACCAAAACATCAATTCTCTATCACTTTTCCCCACTCAGTTATGAGAAATTTTG
Organism: Dendrocincla tyrannina; assembly: GCA_035047865.1. Lineage (NCBI taxonomy): Eukaryota > Metazoa > Chordata > Aves > Passeriformes > Dendrocolaptidae > Dendrocincla > Dendrocincla tyrannina. The sequence continues at coordinate 13,999,315 of JAWWMP010000041.1, forward strand.
CCTCTATTCAGGGCTTTCATACAACTATTTCCCTGAAAATGAATAAATGAAGTTAGGACACATAAAAAATAGTTGAATAGGGGTAAAAATCTATTCCTAATCACTCTGGAAGCTAGTAACTACAAGTCATGTTGCCTTGTACTTATATTTTATCTAAATTAATGTAAGAGATGTTTATTTCCATGAAAAATTGTGGAAAATGTATGTTGAGCCTCTAATCAAAACTGACATATGGACAAATGAATGAATTTGGACAGAAGTGAAAATTGGAGCTTTCCATCTTCCCCAGTTAATTTATCTAACAAAATTTGCTGTTTGGCTCCAGCACATCCCCATACATGTTCTTGTGCCAAAATGACTCTCTATCACAATAGCTGAGGGAGTGCCAATGGTGGTAAGGAAATTTGAGACCAATTAAATTGAAATTTAAATAAAGATTTAAATAAAATAGGAAATTAAATAAAATCCCTTGGTAGATTCACAAGATCTTGCTCTTCAGGGTCCCTCAGCAGTGCAGCACCAGGAAGGCTTTACTTCCTGGCACAGGATGCAATTTGTTCTCCATAACCACTGGGGAGAGGATAAGAAGAAAAGCACTTTAAATTGCAGTAGGACTGATTTAAGGTAGACATTAGGGAAAGGCTGCCTGTCTGCAGGGTGAGCTGAGCAGGGAGCTGGCTGCTGTGGCCAGGGTGCCTCCCTAGGTGTGTGCTGTGAACAGGGCTGACAGATGCATCAGGGATGGCTCAGACTGAGCTGACCCACAGCCACAGGATAAGGAGAAGGGGACAGTTCCACAGAGTCTCTCTCAGGACTTTTTGCTGTGGTTGTAGTCATCTGTTTTCTGTCTAAATGGTCAGTTTACCTTTCATTTACCTTTCATTTGGGTACTCTTATTCCTATTTACCTCAAAATGCCAGTCTCTCACCCTTCTATTTTCTTTCTTGATACACTGATTTGTACAAGCATATTCTCCCTCAGCCTTTTTTTTTTGCTAGACTAAACAAACAAGTATATTATCCTCTTTTTACTGGGTGAGGTCTTTAGATCTTGTAGTAGCTCTCCCCCACCATGTTCCCAGTTTGAATGCATTTGCCTGTGTAGCAGATAACTTGATTTCCCAGTGTTCCTGATGATGTCCCTACAGTGTTTGCACAGTGTTTGTCTCCTATGACAAAACCCTGCATCACGTTTGCCTACGTTATATTGGTGGCTTGTGCTTGTAAGGAGGCTAGGTAATCCAAATGAATCATAATGGACGGGCCACTAATGTTTGGCCCTGAGTTGATCCAGTCCTTTTAAAAAAGGTCACATTCCTGATGTTGTCTTGGGGGTTCTGTCAAAGGCTTGTGGGGAGAGAAACTGAACAGCAGAGTCCTAAATTGTGGTACAATTCTTTATTCACTTCTCTGGTCTATCTGGAGTCAAGATAAGTGGGAGCTACTGCAGTTTCCTCATCTAAAAATCACATTATCTTGTCAAATAGATAGATTAAGGCAGAAGTGCCTCCCTGTCCTTATTTTTTCCTCCACAATTTGTTGTAAAGTTTAGCATGTGACTGAGGATGGACTAGTCAGCACCACAGATAGCTGTATGGGAGTTTTCTTTTTAACTGGAAGTTTTTTAATAGATTCTTTATAAGTACCTTCTCTGTATTTGTTATTTGCCTAATCTTTACTTCATTGTACTATAATTCCATTTGCTGCTAGGAATCTCAAACAGAACCACACAGCCCAAGTGATCAATTACATATTGATAATGGAAATAGCAGCCTGTGTAGTGAGTGCTGTTTGACAGCAATTTGTCCTTAAAGATACATTCCTCTGAAGGTCCCATTTCTTCTGCAACTGCAAATCATGAGAAGCTCCAGGTTGCTTCAGAGAAATCAGTTTCCATCAGTGGAGATCCAAGGCACGGAGTTTAAACAGTAAGAGATTAGTAAGTCCCTGTGGTGGAGAGCAACTTTAAGACAAAAATAGTCCCAAATTAACTGGATACATCATTGTAAATGAACAAGCAGTAAGCGAGCACATGTGCTGTCAGGACTAAGTGGTCTTTCTAACTGTTAGGCGCTTTAGGGTCCTTGTATCCTCAATATTGCTCTAAAAATTATCTAGTCTCTTAGAGCTGTGACATTAAAAACCACCTGCCTATTTATTGGTTTCTCGCAAAAAAGTTTGCAAAACATTAATATATGAGCAAAATACCAGTAATCTGGTGTAGCTCTTCCCATGCAGTCTTATCCTTCAATAAATACATGGTAGTTCCCTCTTTGTCATCAATGTCAGGATGTCTCCAGTTGTTTTTCACTTGCTACTGTGTAAGAAGCTACAGGTGCAAGCAATTGTGATTTAGCGGGTGAGCTACATTATTTTCTTACTTGTAAGTTTAAGTTCAGCAGCATTTTTAAAGCTCTTTCAGTTTCTCAGATGGTGCATTCTACAGCAGGGCAGGGAGGTGTTGCTGAGTCAATTCAGGTCTTAGATAGATGCAAGGAACATGACAACTCTTAATTCATGCAATGAGCTAATGGGAACCGAGATAGGAAACCCTTCTTTCCTATTTCCACTAACCTGTAACTAAGGACTGTCTGCTCTAGTTCTTTAGCTAAGCTTGTTAAGAAAGAATAAAAGCTGAGCCGGTTTGTCCTTCATGACTTGAAAGTTAATGCGAAGTATAGGTTACACCAGTACCAAACTTTTCTATTTTCACTTTGCTACAGTTGCTGACATCCTGTCAAACTCTGTCTGTTAGCATTCTTTAGTGATGCAAAGCATTCCCATAAGTAGAGTCAGGAGCTGGAACAGTATGAAAGGTTTCATTCCCAAGTGATAGCAAAGCCAAGCTAGTTGCAATCAAGGTAAGCATAATGCAGTTTGATACTGAAAGAACAATTTTCTGTTTAGATTCTCTTTAGCCAGTGACAGTAATGAGTGAGTTCCCCAAGTATAGCAGATTGTAGCCTTCCTCATGATAATTTCAGGCAATGGGCTCTGACTGGAGCCACTTAGTGTCATGTAAAACCTCTGTTAAATGGATCTGTGGTGATGGGTTCTGTCTTCCTCATCTCAGACTGTTATGGTCAGAAGCAAAAGCAGATCCTGAAAGCCAGCAGTCTTAACCCTGGTAACCCATCTGAGGCTGGGACTCTGAACTCAGTTGTGGCACCATCACTGGGGTGGCCAGTGCCTTGCAATCAGGAGGTACAGTCCCCAGTGCCAGGAGCCCTCCATGACTGTGGTCACCTTGATGGTAGCATAGCTCCATTACTGGAGCCTCTAAGTGCAGCCCGTCAGCTCTTCTCTCCCCTGACCTCTTTCAGAGGCCATCTCCATCTAAGGGAAATTTTGACTAGGAGTGTCAGTATTTGGCCATCATTATTGCTCTAAATAATATGCATGCTTCAGCTGTGTCAGTATAAATAGATTCTTTAGAAACAAAGAAGTTCTAAAAGTAACAATGACTACAATGAAAAATGATAATCATTATTATTGGAGCTTTACCGAAAGACCCCGTATGCCTTCTATTAAATCACACTAAAAATAGAAACAGTGGCAAAATACTTAAAAGTCAACAGCAACATGCTCATTATTCAAAGCTTGATAGCTTTAACATTTTTAAGTCAAGCTCTGTGACCTGTAGAGGCTAAAATTTCCAGAGATGAGTTCTTATGGATGTGCATCAAAATACATGTTTGGGACCATAGGTGAAATTGCATCAGACTGGATAAGTGCTGGGTGCTCCCAGATCTTTAAGCAGTCAGTTGGAGTTAAGGATGCTCAGCACCTCCTCCCCAAGAGCTGCTAAAGAGATGCACTGGGGAAGAATTAACAGGCATGATCCTCCTCCTGCACAAACAATCCTTGAATGCATGGAGGGGTTTTATTCTCTTCAGGACAACACTAAACCTGCATAATGTGTTAGATTTATGCACTGGAATAACCTTTCAGCTGAAGAAAACCAGAAGGTTGGATTAAGAGTAGCTAATTAAGCTGACTTCTAGCCTTCAAGCCCCTTGAGAGACATCTTTTCCACAATTGTAAGATAATTATTGCAGATGGACAGTTTTCTCTTTTCCAGAGTTGAAGTATTAAACAAGTTAAAAATGTAGTGGACACTTAGACTCCTTACGGGGGTGACAGTGGAGTTAGATAGTTAAACAGATTTTTACTCTTAAAGTAGGGATTTAGCTGTAGCTTTTGTTTTTGAGGCATGGAAGAATATAATTCCCTCACCAGGGCTATAGTTATCAGAGGGCTTACAAGTAAATCAGGCAATTGACTCAGGTTTTTAAATGAGCTTTAAAACATGCCTTTAAAGAAACTTACCATTTGGAATCTGGTACTTTTTGTTTTCTAAGAAGTTTATTAGTTAGATTTTTATCACATCTTAATTAAAGTTCACTTAAATTATTGCAGAAGCTAAAAATGAATGGAAGAATTGTTTCAGTGGTGTTTTTTTCTATGGTGTTTCATCACTGAAAGGTTTTGCCTAAAGCAGATCCTGAGGGAATAACCTTTTCTAAGAAAAAAGTAAAGAATCCCCTCCTAAAATGGCTGCAATCTTCATCTGTTCTAAATTACACAAAAAGCAGATAGCTGCTCCCAGTTAGGCACATACTGCAAACCAAAACTCATTAATCTCCTTTTAGCTGCAGCTGACTGCTGAGCAGAGTTGAATAGTATCTCTTCATTCACTGGCGTCTCAAAGTATTCCTAACTTTATTACCTACCATCATGGTGAGCCTCCACCATCCCCCGGAGCTGATCCTGCTCCTTTTCCATGAGCTTTGTGGCTACCGATGTGGATACCGATGGCCATCCTGAGGTGCAGAAGTTGTTGGTGTCAATGCCACCAACAGTAATGGGAGGTGGTGACCACTCCAGGCAGTGAAAGGGGCAGCAAGGACGAGCTATGGAGTCTAAAATGCTGCAGTCATGATGCCTGGGCAGAGCAGAGGCACATGCATGATTTGGGTTGCTCTGCATCAGACTGACACAGAACACCCTTGGCTCTGAATGGAGAGCTAATGGGGTTTTTTTTGAGGTTGGCTGTGTCAAGCCCCTTGAAAAGCTCTAGTTATTTCAGCATTGAGCTTTTGATTTTGAGGCAGCTGGAATAAGGATTGCCTCGGAGTAAACCCAGAGGTGTCCAAGTGTGGGAATGCCCCGTGTAGGACCCACCTATAGCAGAGACCTTGGTGTGGGGGTTGTAATATTTAGTGCCTCTCTAAACTAATTTAAACATAAAATATCTCATAAAAAATAAACATGAGGGTATTTAATAATTTCACATTGCTTTTGCCTCATAGAAGAAACACTCATGACATATCTTTAACTTCTTTTTCTAAATTATTATGTGCTTCTTCAATATTTTTGCAATCTGCATTAAGAACACAATCCACATATTTCTAAAATATACAAATAGAAGAGTAATTGTTACCTCTGGGATTTCCCTAACAGAAGTGTAATTGCTGTTTTCAGGACCCTTTCATTACCAAGGATGAGGAACCAGGCACTTACAGACCTTATGATCTTGGCCAGGAAATGGGAGTCTGGGTGAACAACTCTGATGGTGTAACTCCTGCTGTTGGGAAGGTGGGCTTTTTAATTTTCTGATGATCTTGGTCTAGTGCTGCTTTAAAATGATAAAGGAGCTCTGCAACAGAAATGCAAAAATAACCAGGATTTACCCCTTTGACCCTTAGGCCTGGCCCCCTGGAGACTCCGTGTTTCCTGACTACACCAACCCCAGGACAGTGGAGTGGTGGACCCAGTTGTGCCTGGAATTTAAGGATGTCCTTGACTATGACGGGATCTGGATTGTATGTCTTGTTATATCTGCTCTCCCTTCTTTAATAAAAGAAAATGAGGCTTTTAACATGTGTCTTACTCTCTTTATTAAAGGATATGAATGAACCATCCAATTTTGGAAGAGGCCAGTATCCTGGATGTGCTGATAATGAAATCAATAACCCTCCTTACATTCCTAGTAAGTAAAATTTCCTTGTCAAGCTCTTCTATTTTTTTTTTTTCTTTGTGGTGGAGAGAGGAGGGCAGCAATCCATCCTCTCATTTTTCATCTTTTCCTGCCTCTTACACATCAGTTCAAGACTCCAGTGGCTCAGTTGTGATGGAATATCAAAAATCAACCACTTTCCTCTCTCCCTGGGTCTGCCATATAATAGGACTAGAAAAATGACCTTTCCTGCCATTCTCTGAGCAACTGGTCTGCATCAAAAAAAAGGGCAAGAGACCTATATACTGTAACTCAGCTACAGACTTACGGAAGGAGAAAGCCTTCTGTCTTACCATCACCACTACTAATCTCAGAGATGGGCAGTCTCTACCTTCTTCACAAACCATGACAAGGAAGAGGCGATCAGCCTGATGCCTTAATTCAATGTATTTTCTTTCTCATGGGAAAGAAGTTTTCACTGCATTACTAGAAATGGGCTAAAAATAAGTTTAAAAATGTCCAAGCCTATGAGAGACTTATAGGAATGGGAAAACCTGTTCCAGTAGCTGAGTTAATGATATGTTCATTCTTCCCCAGGAAGCCATGAGTGCTTACAATTAGTGCTAGTGGTCCTGGCAGTTAATCCAGTCAACATTTCCCCAGGAAAGCCCAGCTGCCTGAGCAATGTTAATATGCAGCAGGAAGTTGATACATAAATCAGTTATTGATAGTGAAGTATTGGAAATGTTCCCTTTTTCCCTTCAGGCTTTTGTGCTGTCATGGTTGGGCACAGGAACAGGCTCCCCAGGGCAGTGGTCACAGCACCAACCCTGACAGAGTTCAAGAAACATTTGGATGACACTCTCAGGCAAATGGTGTGACTCTTGGGGATGGTCCTGTGCAAGGCTAAGGGTTGGACTTGATGATCTTGTGGGTCCCTTCCAACTCAGCATATTCTGTGATTCTGTGATTCTTCATTTTCTCCATTAAACCTCAGTCCTTTTTAGTCTGAATATAAGAGAAACATAAATATAACAAAACCATGACAAAATATTATAAAGAGATTGTAAATTTTTTATCCCTTTGTTTTGAACCAGTGTTTAAGGGCTTTCTTTTATATTTCACTTTGTGCCAACACTGTCCATGCTCTTAGCTGTCCAAGCCCTTGACTGGTGTAGGTATGAGATGGGACCTAAGCTCCTTAGTCCAGCAAGAAACTAGGACCTTCCTGGGGTTAGCAGGGTTTTGCTATTTCACTGTTGTGTAGGTGATTTCATCTGTGCAAGTCACAGTCTTAGCACCTTAGGCTTTTTGTGAATAGCCTTCAACCTCCTTATCTAAATTTTGTAACCATGATTACACATAACCGTGGTTTGAACTTCTAAAAACAGATGTCCTTCAAATCAATTTTCTATAAAACACTTTATACTGAAGATTAATAAGCAATTGTAAAATAATCAGTATTACTGGGGCAGAATACAAAATAGTCAGAATAAGAATGAAGAATGAAACTATGATTCGTGGGCCAGCATTTTCTTTCCTATCCCACCTTACTTTTAGGGGGCTAGTAATCAAGTGCCACTGGGATATTAAGTATGACTTTCCTCAGAACTTTAGTGTCTTCTTCAAAGATATACCAGTCAAAGTTACTTGAAAATTGCCTATAAATTAAATTATGTCTGATGTAGATCAGCCACACTGGAGTCTTGGTGTCTAAAGATCCAAACACAAGGATTCCAGCTGTGGTGGCACAGCAAAGCAGAGAGGTCAATGGGGTTTCAGCTGCAGAGAAATGTACATTGTGGTAATGAACTGCAAACATACAGGAAGTGCAATTAGGCAGGGAAATTACTTGTTCATGGAGAAATATTTAAAAGAGTGCATGCACCTAATTAAGAATGCAAAAGAAGAATATTTGAGAACCTGCTTTCTTTTTTATTTTGGAGAATTTTATAACATTTTCAACTCCATCTCTGAAGATAAATACATTGTATAAACCAAAAATCTGATCGGCCCAATTCCCGCTGAAATTCATGTGGCATTTTCATGGTGGTTACCTACAGAGGATGAAAATTATTGTGCACCAAATGGGCTTTGCCAGCACCTCCTTAACATGGGATCAGAGACCAGGCAGCGTCTGTGTAGCCAACTTGTGCCTCATTTTCCTTACCCTTGAATCAGCTGGTGACATCAGGGGTCCCCTGACTAGTGCTGGAGGCAAGAAGTTACTGCAATCTCTACCGTCTGTCTTCTGCTGATAGAGTTACTGGATCATCCATCCATGTGTGAATATACCCACACAACCACTGAGCGCACAGTCTGCTGCACCTCATGCTATTTTTCCTCCCCTGCACAGCTCTGCTCTTGGGACAGTGCCACTAGTCTTGCTGCCTTCTAGTCTGAAGTGTCTTGGGGCAAGAGAGGGGCCAGAGCTGAGCTTAGGTGTGAATTTTGCCATGATAGGGCAGAACTGTGCTGCCTACCTGCATCTGCAGCTGAGGGTTGTGGACACTGAGGTTTTAGGATTTCACATAATCGTACAGGTTCCTTGGATGTCTGAATTTCTGTTGTGTTTTGGTTCTTTTTCTTGTGTCATTTTTGCTAGTAAGTGAAATCAGTCAATGTGTAAAATAGTATGTAGGTGTATTCTTAACTCAGCAATGCAGAATTTTTCTATTACTTATGAAACACATGATACCTGTCCGATAGTTTGAATTACTGGACATAGAACCCAAAAGGAGTTATCAGTCCCCTCCTCCCCTCTGAGGACACATGTGCCTGGGTGCACTCAGGTGTTCATGGCTACATGCTAACCTGAAGTCAGCACAGGTCAAGCACTTGAGCTTTTCCTCTTCCCAAGTCCTTTTGTGTTTTCACCTCTAAATGTGTAGAAATGTGAACAGATTTAAATTATGATGAATATGATTTTACTGTGTTTTCTATCATTCTCAGGCATTTCAGATCGTTCCCTGGCACAAAAGACATTGTGTCCTGACTCCCAGACTTTCCTCGGAGAGCATTATAACACACACTCTCTCTTTGGCTGGTCACAGACAGAACCAACTTTCAAGTGAGTTTTCTAAGTATTTCTAATCAGATTCACATGCTTGAAATGCATTTTAAAAGCTTTTAAAAGCCATTGATGTTACCTGGGAAATCTGTAATAGTATCTAATAAGAAACATTGTTTGAAGAAAAGGGAATCGTGGAAGAAGGAACAGAATCTTTTCCAGTTTTACTTTTCTTAGCTAAATCAGTAGTATATATGTGTAGGGCCTAACTTTTCAGCTGCTGCTTTAGTATATGTAGAGCAAGATGTTCCTATCCTCTGTTAGAGCATCCCATGAGCAGCTGCAGAAGCAGCCTTGTGTGATGCCTAAGGAATTTTTCTGTCCCTTCATTATTGTGGCAGAGGAGTTTCTATCATTGTCAGTGAAGAATCTGAACTGTGCAGCACTCTTGGCTGCTTCTGGAGCTGCCTCTGGTTCCTGGCAGGCAGTGTTTTGCAGTTGTCTTGAGGCTCAGCAGGTTCAGGAGGGCAGAGCTGCATTGCAGCACAATTGCTGTCAGCCACTGTAAAACTCATTTTTGCAGCTGGGAAGCACTCAAGACTAGCTTACGCAGGCAGACTGTTGCTCTGAAGCTGGAATGACAGTGGAGAGCTACTTTTTGGGTTCAATCAAATGGGCAAATCATGCCTTTTCCAGCAGAGATTGAGCTAAAACATGGGAAAATTTAATACCACTGTGGAAGTGCAAAGCAGGGGTCCATGTGCTGGCCAATTTCAGCATTTAGCACTCATTTTCAGCAGTTGGATTGTCATAGCATCCAGAGGATATGGCTAAGTAAGCCTAATTATGGTGTTGATGTATTTGTATTTTATATGCCAAGACCAGGGGAAGGGAAGCACTGGTAAAACCAGAAATGGTTTGTCAGCTCTTATGGGCCTGCCTGAAGCATAGCCCAGCTTTCGAGAGAAGGAGCAGAAAGCCCTCGAACCCTGGACCTCTTAGCATGGTTTTTGGGCCCCCGTGCCTCAATCTCAGAAGAGATTCTCCCACTCCTGGTCTCGCCATCAGGATTTGTTCTCTGCACACTGAAGTCCACATAACCATGCGCTGTCTTGGTAGCACTGCGAATAGAGCCTTTAGATTTCCTGTCTTCTTGAGCTGTTGTTTTTTTTTTCTTAAACTTTATTCAGGCTCTGTGCCAGTAAAGGCAAGTGCCTGAGACAAACCCTGTGAAATCAGCGGGACAAGCTCTGTGTGCAGGCACACCTGCCCCAGCCCCTTCAGCACACACACTGTCCTGGCTGTGCTATTCCAGACTAATGCCACTGGGACACTTACTGCTGCAAAGCTCCTCACAGCCTACCCAAGGCTGCAAACCTTCCCTCTTCCTGCAGCACTTGCTTTCAGGGCTCCTTACAAAAGAAACATTTTTTGCTCAAATGTAGAGAGTCCTTCAAGGCTGAAGAACACCACCAAAAGCATATGCAGAGGTTGGATTTGCTGCAAAGCTGGGAAAATTTGATGAAGTATTTTTCATGCATATTCATTTGGTTTTCTCAAATACATGTCTTTTCAAGGCTGGTTTTATACCCTTTCTGCATTCACTCCTTATAAATAATATACTAAATTAAATTACTGATAGGAATATTTAGCAACCAGCATTAATTGCAGGATAATCCCTGAAAATGAATGACAACTTCATAACCACATAAAAAACAATTCTAAGAATTATTCTAAGGCAGACAGAGAATAGGAAATGTGTCATCTGCCCCATGTCAAATGATTTGAATTTGAATACATAAACTAGCAGCAATCAGTTTGTGCACAGCTTAATGCCAAGAGTTATTTGCACATGATATTCTGTAAATAATTTAAATCAACAAATACATTTGACAACATTAGGACCTGTTCATCAATGGTTCATGAAAGACTGAAATTATTCAATAAATTACTTGTTGCAAATTGTTTATGCAGCTCTGGATCATAGTTGAATTGATCTGTCCTCATTAGTACCTTTATTTGCAAATGGAGCCAAAGACAGCCAGACAAGGAGCACTCTTATTCCAGACATCCATGAAAAGGCTTTAAAATACCTTTTATACAAAGCACATGGAATCTTGTGGAGTTATTGGCCTGCAAACCAGAACCAGCAGGCCCCATGAGGTTCAAGAATTGTACCTCTTGCTGCATATGGCTCCTAAGGTTAATATGTTTAGTCTTCCATGAAAGCTGTTGGGTTTTTTGCATCAGAAACAAGTGCTGAAACACTCCAAGTCTCCGTGTCATTACAGACCCCATAGCAAATACTGGGCCATTACGAATTCAGATGAAAGAGCTCCTGATCAAATCTCATTAAGAAAAGGGAGGAGGAGGTGGATGGTGAACAACACGATTAATATTTCATGCTAGGATTTCCCCGAGAATCTAAATTGTGCTGCCCAAATGGCATTAAGGCAGAGTTGAATTTGAGTTCCTGCAATATATAATATTGCAATATGTAATGATATCCAAAGATGGCCATATGTTGAAGAATTTTGTAATAGATTTGTTAATAAGACATATTGCACTTCCTTGATTTTCTGATGATGCAGTAAAATTATTTTCAAAAAGTAAGAAAAAATTCATCGCACCACTAATTCTGTAATGAAACCTCATATATCAAACAATGACAGGAAACCAGAGGATGGAGTGACATTTTGAATGATTACATGTTTGTTTTCTATATTGATTATTTCTTTTTTTATAAGATGTTTAGATACAATTTTGATATTTTTTGTGCCTTTTTTTTCCAATTTTGAATTCCAGGATATTAGAACCTTATTTGCCAATAAAAAAATTTCTAAATCAATCCTATATTGAGAAAAATACATATTGTACTGTTTTTTAGGAAGCCACAGGACACTAAATTAAATGTACTTGTACAGAAAGGAAATTATGTGTCATTTTTTCAGTTTGAGACACTGCTGAGAATAAATTAAACACAAATTATTATTTAGGAAGACTAAAAATACCTGAGACAAACTGTTTTGTGAATCAGATAGATTTTAGTTTTTTTATTTTGGCCACTGAGTAAAACTTCCCTTTATTTGCAGTTTTGCAGCCACATTTTCATGTGACTTGGTACCACAACAGTAATTGTTTCATGAGTAACACCCCTTGAGATTGTGCCTGAATGCTCACGGTGATCATATGGTCATTTGGTTACCATTCTTGTTTTTAATGATCTTGTATTTCTTTGCAGTGTTGTCCAGCAGGCAACTGGAAAGCGACCTTTTGTCTTGAGTCGGTCTACATTCGTTGGCAGTGGGAAGCATGGGGGTCACTGGCTGGGCGACAACTTCTCTCAGTGGAAGGACCTGCGCCGGTCAATCATTGGAATGCTGGAATTCAACCTCTTTGGCATTCCCTATGTAAGTCTGGCATCCTTCAGGCAGTTGCTGGCTCATACACAGTATCTCTCCAAATTAACTCAAAGGTATTCTGAGACAAGCCCACTTGAGGTGGCCAGCGGTACTGGCCTCCACAGCCAGCAACTGCAGATTAAAAAAGCCTAAATGTCATCAGTCTGGGCTGCTGAAGTGAAAGGAGAATAGCTCTGCAAGATTCAGACTGAGTCACTACGTGCCATCCAAAAGCGATCCCTTTGTATTATGTTATTATCAATTTTGTGACTGAGGTCCCTTCATACATTTCTGGTTTTGCAAGCTGGGATGGAGAATCTGTAGAGTTATTGAAATATGGTCAGATGTCCCACAGGGATCTTAGTGGTCTGGAAGCCAGTACAATCTCAGTCACAGAAAAATTTGTGTCATTGTGGGGCACTTTTATCAAGTAATTAGAAATAGCTATTACTTTCCGTAAATTATTTTTTTTTTAGCAAATTTCTGTAGTTTCTCAGTTTTAGGCCTCGTTCACAATCATAATCACAATTTTATTTTTCTTTAGATTGGTGCTGATATCTGTGGGTTTAACTACAACACTACCTATGAACTCTGCCTGCGCTGGATGCAACTTGGCTCTTTCTATCCGTTTTCCAGAAATCACAATGCAGAGGGAAATAGTGTAAGTAAATGAAGTTACATAAAGCTGTATTCTATGATTACAGGTTATGGTGACAGTGATTTGCATTACTTTCTTAGAAATTAACCTGCCATTCTTCGGTAAACTGGAGCAGTGAGTGAAAAGGAATGCTGCACTGAGAACAGGAATTACACAGTGAAGTGTAAATTTTTCCCATTCATCATGTAAAAACAATACAGAAATTCTGATCTTGTCATGCTGTTGGTAAAATTCAACTGCTCCATCTTTTACCTTCTGAAGCCCAGGTTTTATTTATGAGCCAGTGAGTGCCAGCATATCTTCCTACTTCTTTCAATTGCTTCAGTTTTTCTTTCAGTACTTCTGTAACTATTGCAGGAAGGGGAGAGAGATCATTATACACCATCCTTGCTGTTTAAAAGCAAGTTGCAGACATCTGAGAAGTCCAAGGAGAGGCACCAATAGCGACAGCACTGTCAGCCAAGAGGCAACCAAGATTTATAAGGCCAATGACCCTATGAGATGGACGAAAAAGTGCAGTCTCAGTCTAGACCCATGCCCTGGCTTTGACATCACAGAGCCCTTTAAAGACTTGTCACAGACAGAAAGAAGTATCAGGTTGTTTCTAGTGATGCTTGAAGGTCTTGCAGCCTTTGTAGATATGCTGTGTTTATCTGATATTCTGAAGAAATGATTCTGCTAGTTCAATAAATGTTGGGGTTTTTTTTCCGTCTCTAAAGCTGATCTGTGCAATGCTGGAGCTCAGGTTATTTGCTAACCTTCAGCTTCTGTGGAGTTGCATCATCAAAATGTTGCAACATTTACACCCCCAGGAAGACCTTTGTGTCTGCATGAAAGTATGATGGACACTCAGTAATTGGGCAAATGCAGGAATAATAAGCTATAGTACTATCAGTAAGAGGGTCAGGAATCAGCCTGTAGATCCCTGAGATACACTGAGGTATTTCTTTGTAGACTAACAAATGTCTGGAAGGTGTTAGCTGACGCTGTCGGTAAATGCTTTCTATTTACCTCTCCACTAAAGTTAGAGGTACCTATATACATATATGGTTGCTTGGCCCCTTGAGCATGCAAAGGGGGTCTGAGCTGGGTGAGTGAGTATTAATTACACATGTACAATTTAACAAACAGGAAAAGAGCAATGGACCTATATGATGGGAGTTGCAATTCAGAGATACATTTGGTTTTATAGGATTACTTAAATCCATTTAAAGCATTGTGTTCACTGAAAGAAATAAACAGGCATTTTGGTTCACTCAGGATCACCTAAGAAGTCCAACTGTTTTTTTGTGAAATTAGGCAATATTTGTACAGTGTCAGAACACTGGTAAAAATATTGTGCAATTTTTGAAATAATAGATAGATGCTCTGGCGCTCAGAGCCAGCAGGGAATATTATTAGTGACTAATTCTGACGCAAACATAATAATGGTGACATTTTACTTAAATATTGAGTTTAATTAACATTAAATTATTGTGAAAATAAAATCTTAAATATCCACTTTGCCTATTCACTGGGGATTTCAAATAGTTTAATTAATACTTTTCTTGTCTGAAAAGTGCTAGATAATATAGAAAGCTTTGTTACTTCTGTTCCTTTTTTGTTTCATTATCCGTGGAATTTATCATATAGTCTTCAGTTTTAATGAGAAAACTGAGTACTATGGAAGAATGTCATGAAGGAGGAAGGGAGCCATGTGACTCATTAGCTGGCTGTTTAGCACTGGAGAAGGCTGGACAGGAGGAATTAAAGGAGATGTAACTGCTCCCCATATCAGCACTGCCCTGGGCTGCACACTCTGCATTCCATCCTGGGGATGGTCAAGGCTGTCTTGGCGTCAGGTCAAAAGCAGCCAAGGAATAGAGCCAGACTGCTTTAACCTGCCCCCTTGATGGTGGGACCCAGTGTGTGCCCTCTCTCACAGGAGAGCATCACTGGCAGGGAGGGGGCAAGGGGCACTGCTGATGTCTAGGTATCCTGTCATCCTGAAATGGTGGGCACAGGAGGAGAAATCAAGTCTCTTTGAATGGATGAAATGTTTTCCCAGCTGCACACAGTGACTTTGATCACTCCTGTTGGCTTTAGCAGGGCCATGAATTTACTTTTTAAATAGATTTGCCTTCCTGTACCTGGCCAATTATACTTTTGACTTTGATTTGCAGATTATCAGTCTTCCCTTTTTCCTGTGTTTCATCTTCTTTGTCCCAGAGGGCTTGCATCTCCAGGATTAATTAATTTCTAGAGACAGGGTATCTGTTCCTGAGCACAGACATGAAACTCCAGCTTCCCTCCCATCACAAGGTTAGGTGTGGTTGCAGAGGGCTTACACTGTGGTGGGGCCTGACCTCTTTGAACTCACTGGAATTTTTCAAGTTGAAAAATTTTATACAAGTATTAGTTTGGTAATAACAGGTGTTGTTCTTAATCCATCTTCCAGTTTGCAAATCAGTGCTTTTTCTTATTTAAACACTCACTTTCTTAGCATCAGATCAGCCACAGCATTCCTTATGTTGCACACAGGTTCTCTGTTGAATTTGCAGTCCCTCAGTAAAAATCAAAGCTTTTACTTAACAGGAACAAGACCCAGCTGTGTTCGGAGATGAGTTTGCCAAGATATCTCGTGCCACACTTCGGATCAGATACTCACTGCTGCCATATTTGTACACCTTGTTCTTTGAGTCCCATGTGCACGGAAACACGGTGGTGCGGTCACTGATGCACGAGTGAGTTTTTTTATCATAATTTTTTCACAAAATTAGTTGAGCTTTTACGTGTATATATATATGTATATACTAGTTAGCATCTGAGAAGTGTAACAATATTATTATTGCATGCTCTCTCTCAAAAGAACAGTTGTACGATTAATCAAATTACATGTACAAAGGTAACTCTTAATATATGCAATGAATTTCCATTAAAATATGACCTCTATTTTTTTCCAGTGGGAGAAAAAAGAAAACCTGAGAAAGGAGAATTCTGAACATTTCTAGTCTTAGGCAAATATGTAGTTATTTTTTATTTTAAAAGTAGGAATCACTTACCTGTATTTTCTGTATTTGAATGACACAGATGAAATCTGTATTCTGGTCCAGAATGCCAAAAGGCCTCATACAGAGAGTCCAATCATCCACATCATTTGTTTTTTTCCAGTTTAGCACTTGCATCTGCAAGCTATCTATGAAACCCACATCTGTGTCCACAAATTGCACAGAGAAAACAGAGATAGAGATGTTTGAGTGTAGAAGCAGGTGCAAAACTGAGATTAATAAATACAGACTGAAAACCCCCTCAGAAAATTAGACTCAGATATTTGGAACAACTCATTTTTTCTGTTTGGAAGAAGCAGGAATCCAAATGAGGTTTAGTCTCCCTTTCCTCATCTTTTAATTACCTTTTTAACCTGCTTTTAGTAAATTTTCTACTTCAGAATTCTTTATGCAAAGACTTGAACAAAAAAGAGTGCAAATAATACATATGAAAAGCTACTGCCCAAAGTTCTGGCACAATTTAGTTCCATTGGTGCAGGCTACGCCGTGAACTGTTTAATGTTCTTTTTCCCTTTAGGTTAAAAACATTCCAGTTAAAGGGTAAGGCAATTTTTGCAAATTAAACTGAGATTACACTGAAGTGCAGATCATTCAACTGTGGAAATGATTTGCACAAAACCTGTTTTGCTTACTCGGCATAGTGGTAACTGATAAATTCTAAAAGCAGCATCCTGCCCCTTTCTGCTCTGCAGCATTATTTTACTAGGTAACATAAAGGAGAATTTTATAGGTACTCATGTCTTACAAGGAGCTATATGTAATTTAATTCAGTTCTGGTTTTTTGATTAATGAGATTTGTGTTAATATTGGAAATGCCCAAGTTAATTTTGGCATTAATATTAGCTGATCTCTGCCAATACAGAATTACTTTAGTGGCATCAAAGCTGCCTTTCTGACCATTGCCAGCATACCTGTACTCTATTTGGGCCACATCTGTGTTTCAAATTTCCAAATTTGCTTTGATTTGAGTTGTAGAACAGTCTCAGATTCACCACCAGAAGTTTCTGTTGGACGAAACTGAGCCAAGAGGTGGACTCCAGCCACTAATGGTAGTTTAGTTAGTGGGACCTGAGTGGGATTACTAGGAAACAAAACCTCTAAAATGCGTGTGAATAATGTTGGCATCAGAAGATCAACATAAACTTTCACTCCTCAGGTCCCATCCTAGTAGTCCCATCACTTGCTAATGTTGCCACAGCTAGATCCTAAAATGGCTTAAAAGTGTTTCTTACTATTATTAGTTAATTCTGGTTACTACTATTACTTAAGGAGTGTATTTATTACTATTTCTATTTAATATTGTTTTAGTAGTGTGTCTACTGAGGTAGAGAAAGTGCTAACTTTCTCTCTAGCATTTCTCAAATGCTAACAGGAGAAGAAATGTGAGGCTTTGAGAAAGAGAGAACTGAAACAGAATTTTCAGTGTATGGATGATGGAAGTTTGCATCAAGCCTTTTTTTTGTAAAAAGTACAAAGAAGAGCTAAAATACTACTGCAGTAGTTTTTCAGGTGGAGCTCTTGTGAGTTCAAAACCCTCACCATGAAAACAAAAGTGCATGGGCAGGGAGGGTCCAAGCAATAACTGTTTCATGTGGTCATTTCAGATTTTTCATTCCATTTCAAATATGGAGGGGCATTTTTCAAATAACAAACAAGAGCAACATGCCAGTAGATTCTTGCAAGCATATTAGTTGCCTCTGAGTCTCTCGGGCAGCAAAATAGAGGCGTCAGTATCTCAGCTCTCCAAAAAGACCATAAGATGGTAATCCATTAGTGGAAGGGAAAGATGTTTAATGGCTAAGCAGGGGGGAAATACAACAGAAGAGAGTCCATCATCTAACCAGAGGAAGCACGTAGAGGGAATTAAGGACATTTCATAGATCACAGACATGGTTTAATGGCTTCAAAATAGGAAAGTTCATTTGTTTGTGAATTTGTAATTATGGTTGCTATAACTGCAAGAGAAAACAGTGCTGTTAGATGATGAGATGCTTATCTCCATATACAAATACAATTGACCTCTCTTTTGTCATAATTTCTTGATCAACTTTTTCTCCTGAAATCTGCCACAAAAAAACATATTGAATTAGTATTACAATTTTATGACAGTGGAATTGAAAATACAGAGAAGCTATTGAGATGACAACAATACTCATGTTTTTTATTTCAAAATCTTTAAGACAAGGCAATTCATCAAAAGCCATAACCTGCTTTAAATATTTCCAAAGCATTATGTCGAAATGCAATAAGACCAAGATTAAGGTGTTCGAAAGAGCTACTGTTCTGGACAGAAAAAGAAACTCTGAGTAAGCTGAGGTTTCTTTCAGGCAGAGCACAAGGCATGCCTTCAAGAACATTTTCTCCTAAGTTCCATGTACTCCCTTAAGCTTGAAATATTTTAGAAATCTGAACACTCAATAGATGTCTTTTCATTGTCAAGTCATCTTTGCTCATCTGGGGGGATTTCTGTAAGTCTGGGCTGGGTGCAGTGTGTGCCTGTGCCCTGACCAGGCAGGGGGGCAGAGCAGGGCACCGACCCTGAGTGACTGCTCTGGCCAGCGTACAGCAGAAACCTGGCTGCAGGCAGGGGCAGCTGCAAAGTCAGTTAAACAGACACAGAGAATTTATATGTCCTTAGAGGATAATATGTAAATATGCAATAGCCAGTGTGGTTTTGTCAAAAACAGTGAAAATCAGACCAATTGCCATCTATTACAAGGCAGCAGGACTGTTGGATGAGAAACAGGGTGGGAGAGTGGCAGAAGTCAGGAGGTACAAGGTACCTTGATTTTAGGAGGATCTGAGGCATACTCTATGTGGCATTCTTAAGATAACTAGAATCTATTATGAATTTCCTCAGGGATAGAGTTACAAATTATTGAAATCCATTTTAAAATCTCAAGGATTTTATGCTGGATGAGTGGAGGTTGCTGAGATGGGGAGGATCTCTTCAATATTTTCATTAGCTGATGTATGGTGGAATAGCGATCTCTTCCCAAGGGAATGCAGATGATGCCAGGTGAACAGGACTATGAGCACTCTGGAGGACATGATCAGAATCCAAAACAATCTTAATGCATTGAATGAAATGGACTGAATTCCATAGGTTTCTCATCCATTATGGAGAGGCAGCTAAAAAGCACACTATATATGAATGTTGCTTTGTGTTTGTCTTGGAAAAGGTTTCAAATGTAAATCTGTGAAAGGTGTGGGAAGGCAAATCTTTAGATCTTAGAGCACAGCATTTTTTGTCTAGGTTCCCTCTCCTGGTCCTGGCCCCTATCCTGCTCATTGGCTCCTACAATGAAGGCTCAGCTCACGGGACAGAAATTAAGTTAGCTATTTACCCACTACTGCTGCTCTGAAAAGAAATCAGCTTCATCATTTTGTGAGAGTGCTGGTTTGCTCTGGGATGATAGGTGCTACTGTAATTTCTAAATTTCTGTCCAGCTTTTGGCATTCCCTCAATCAGGAAAAGTATTTGGTGGTGTTGAAGGGTATCTTGAGGAAGCAGAATTCTTTCCATAGTGAGTAATATCAAAATATTCAGCAAGTTCTATTAAAATGTTACTTAACATTGTGTATTTTGCTTTCAACATAGATTTACCTCTGATCAGCAGACTCATGGAATAGATACTGCCTTCCTCTGGGGACCTGCCTTTATGATTGCTCCTGTTCTTGATGAGGCAAGTACTGTAATTAAAAAATGCCATCATATTGGAATAAAAGAAATGAATTGCACTTAGGGCAGTGGGTGACATTCAGATCATGTTTGCTCACATCCATCCCTTTCTTCCCTCCACTGTCAAAGCTTGCAGAACACATTTCTGAGCAGCACAGACGGTACAGAGTTTCCCAGTACTTGAAGTGGGAGGATGAAAGTGAGAACACAGCCTTTCTGTGCTACTCCAAGTGACAAACAGATGTAAAGAGGTTGGATTCTGCCCCTCACATGCTCCCATTATCGTGCTGGCAGCAGCCCCCAAGGACACACACAGAGCAGTAATTGTCGAGATAGGAAGAAACACACAGATATGAAAGCAAACTGGTTTCCATATTACTGCTCACCCACGGTGTTTTGGAACTGCAGCATCTCAAGGGCTATGGTAGGAGTTTCCCAACATTATAGGCAAATGCAGTCATTACAGAAACAGTAATGGTAATGTTAGCTGCTAATAGGGCAGGTTTTTAAAAAGCAGCATTTTCCTCTGCTGTGCTGGGGTCAGGGCTTTCCTTGCTCGGCTGGAGTAAGGGTGGGTTTCTCTCCTTGCCCACCACTGACTGCTGACAGCACAAGAAAGGTATGTCTGATCACATCTAAGTATTTGTCTGTGATGTATCCTAGCGCTGTTTGCAATCAGCATGCTGCAAGAATATCTTGATGTATTTCTAGATCTTGCTGAAGATAAGACATATAAAAAGGCCACTGTCAGTCACCTTTTTTTAACCAACCCTTTTGCCTCTGTGAATTTAAAATGAAATTCTTATTCCTATGTCTAAAACCATTCCGACTCCACTGAGGCACTTCATTCGTCAGTCCTTCATCTTCAGACTCCCACAGGTTTCTAATAGCTGATGAGTAACGAGGAGATTTCACAGGGTCTCAGACCAGCAAGATGACGAAGGATGTGAGAGAAACCTTCCTGTGAAGAGTAAATGACAAGCCAGGGGAGGCTTCCTGCAAAGAAGTGAATGAAAGGGAACACTATAAAGATATATAAAATGATAGGGGATCTAGATAAGGAGATCCTAATGTGGTTTTTTTTGAAGACTGTGGCACAAAAGGAGGGCCGGGTGCCTTGGCCTGGTGAGGGAAGCAGAACTCTGAAGGCAACACATTGCCGGGTCTTGCAGCGTGAGAGGTGGCAGCCAGGGCTTTGCCAGCTAGCAGGGCAGTCAGAGGGGAGCTGCAAGCCCTTCTCTGTGGCGTTGCAGGCCAGCAGTGACTGCCTCAAACTGCAGCATGGCCTCTGCCTGTGTAGACAAGATGGATCAGGAGTGGCTTGCCCTTTGTTCCTTGAATCCTAGGGTTAGAGCAAGTGAGACATCCATCAAAATTAAAACGAGGAACCTTACACACTGGTTTGTTTTTTAGGGAGTTATGAAGGCAAGTGTTATAGAATCACAGAGTCATAGAATGGTTTGGGTTGGAAGGGACCTTAAAGATCAGCTAGTCCCAGCCCCACTGCCATAGGTGGAGACACCTCCAACTAGACCAGGTTTCTCAATGCCCCATCCAACCTGGCCTTGAAATCATCATGATTCAGATGGTTACACACTTTTCTGCAAACCAGAATATCCAGGATTGTCATAATAATGCAGAGAAAAGATGGAAAGGGAGGCATCTTGACTTTATAGGGTTTTTCATATATATAAAATCCCTAAAATATCAAATGGTAACTTTGTCTTGACTCTTCTCCACCTTTACTTCTCTTGTTCCACATGCTCCCCAGGGTAGTCCTTGGGGCTAAACCATAGTCTTGCAAAGGCACAGACATCTACCTTGAGAGTCAAAATTAATCTGTTTGTAAGGAAAAGCAGCTTGTGACCAAAATGAAAGTATGTTTTGATTCCCACTGTTCTTGGTGTTATTGATTCAAAGTGCCTTTAGCATGATTTCATCCCTGCAGCGATATGATACAACACATGCTGCAAAATGAAGTACAGCAATTGTGCAATTAGCAGCACATTTATTATTTATTATTACTTATCTGCAACTGAAGTTGTTTACAAGAAGAGAAATATCTGTGTATCCTCCTTGCTAGAACTTACTCTCTGCCTGTTTCTGCAACAGGAATGGTGCAGTGTGTCCTCCCACTTCACTGAGAAGTCCTGTCTTGCAGAGGCTGCCATAGACCTCACTGGGGTTGCTCAGATGTTAGAGGAGTGCACCTAGGCTGGCTACATTTGCAAGACATAGAGCTACGTATTAGAAGGAAATAATTATGTAACATTGCCTCATCACATGGACGGGCGGTAAAACCCCCCAAATAGGATCAGCTTGTCTATTTAGTGTTATAGATTAGCCAGCAGTAGTCCACTATGACAATAACTCAGCCCTAATATCCAAGATTTGATGTTATTAGAATATTTGGCATACATGTCTCCATGCACAAATATAATAAAGATAATGTAATATCAGAAATGCAAAAAGAAAAAAGACTTTAATCTTTTAATCTCTTTATAACAATTACAGGGAGCAAGATCTGTGGATGTATACTTCCCTGATGCAGAATGGTTTGACTACCATACGGTATGTATTTTTGAGATGAATTTTCTTATGTTTTTAAATACCATTTAAAATTCCAGCAAAGTAACTTTCAACAATGTTCAGCAGTATTTTAACCTCAGCATCTGTGCTTAAGAAAACTAGAGAACAAAAAGTCTACACCAGGCTAGCTGGGAGAGTAACTTACACAGCTTTCAGTAACATTTTATTTTCTATTTTTGGTTTCTAGAGGTCTAAGACACATAGAACTGAGTTTTCAAGAGCAGCCTAGACATGCATGAAAGCACGAAGATTTCCTTCTTTCCCCCCCCCCCACTTATAGCATGTTTTAGTTCTTGTGCTGATACTCTTTCCTGCATAGAAACAGAGTCAGAAATCTGAGCCGCGCTCCTGAGAACGCGCCACAAACCCTTTTGTGATGCAGTGTTGCACAGGCACCACTTTTGACAGAAAGCATATATTGAGAGCAAGGTGAGACTCCCCTCCAGAAGATACTTCCAAGAGAGGCAAAGCAGTCTGCTCTTTGGAAAAGTCCAGTATCTTCTAGTTTCAGGGACTATGAGTCTTGACCTTTTGAACACCATCCCTGGGACCACGTTTCCAAAAGTGCTCAGCTTCAACCTAACTATGCTCTGCTGAAATCTGCAGGCTATGACCAGAACAGGCTTCAACAGGAGCAGTTAGGCTGATGCCAAGAGCTTTCAGAAATGTGAGCCCAGGATCATCAGCCTATTATTAACTACCCTAAGAGACTGGCAGAGGAGCATGCAGAACAGAAATGCTCTCAGAGGACATGCAGACTTATGTTTAAAGGCATTTGGTCATTTTCAGCATTTGACTGGTGTCCTGAGATGGATGTTCATCCAACCTTTTCCCTCTTCTCTTTTCGTAAGACTGTGATGCTGCAAAGTTGAGCATTTAATTCAACTCCCCTCGTTGTGGTTCCCTCTGAGGCCTCTTGCTGGGCTGGGCACAGGGACAGCACCCCTGTGTCCCTTGCCCTGCCTATGTGCATGTCCCCAGCATTAGCATTGCTCATCTCCCAGCATCTGGCATGTACTTGCCATACACACAGTGCTTATCCAAAACCAAGGTTGGGTACTTGCCATAAATTATAATTACAATTTACAGAGGGCAAGAGCAAAGCCTTCCTGTTATTTACTCTGTACATAAGTCTTGCCTACACCTGCTTTTCAGGCATTAAACCAGAAAGGGATGATGCAGGTTGTCTACACACACACAGATTTCACGCACTGAATGCTGTAATTACTTTTTGAAAGACGAAGAATTGTCTTTACAAGAGAAGAAAATCTACAGTTTACATTCCCGAATGATTATGAATCACTTACCTTAAAGTGAAGTGTGACAGGCTCCATAAGTATAAAAAGAGGAAGCAAAAGTTTCTTTTTCTTTTTGCTCAGTCTCTTGATGAGGGTTTTTTTCTTCAGCATATGGAATAATGATACCATTTTAAAAGACCATTTGCTGTCTTTCATTCATGATGCTTCTGTCTCATGCATATGCATAACTGCAGGGGCTAGATCCTCTTTCATGTTAAAAAAGAAACTGGAATAATACTCCTGAAATCCACATTTTAGTATGTTTTTTCACTGATGTAATTGAGATGAAAATGTACCCCTTGTTCTCCTTTTCAGTGGTGTATATGTATACAGCCTGGATTGGCTTCTTTTTAACTGCATTAATTTTTGTGGTAGGGTCTTAAAGTGCCAAATGCCTGGAAGAAGAGCTATGCTACTGTGTCTGCCCCACTGAGCAAGATCCCTCTGTTCATCCGTGGAGGGTACATTCTGCCAGAGCAGGCACCAGCCACAACTACTACAAAGAGGTAAAGTCATCTATGTTTGTCACTAAGCAACCACGGTGTGGGTCAGACCCACAGACAAGTCAAAAAATCAATCAAAAGAAAGTACAGAAGAGAGATTATCTGCAGCTCCCAGCTGCCTCTTCCCAGTGATAAGTACAGTATTTTTGTGCCACTGTTCGCTGAATTTCATTAGGGGAAATCACTCCAGAGATGACCCACACCACTGTTTGCACAGCTGAAGCCTATTTCTGGCTCTGTGGTTATGCTCAGAAAAGCTTTTGCACCTCTTAGTGCCACAATGACCTGCTGTCAGTCATTCAAAGTAAATGTATGCAGGGGAAAATGCAAAACTCTTCTCCTTGGATGAATTTATCAAATGCTGTAAATAAGGTGCAAAAGCTCAAATCTCTTTACAGGAAAATTATTTCCCCATGCTCGTGGATAATATACTGGTCTCAAGCCTGAACCATGCTCAGAAGTTAATCTGAGTAGGAAAGGCACTGTGCAGCAGCCAAGCCAAGCTGCAGTATGGTAGCACTGGGCACCAGTTGACTCCCAGGCTGTGCAGTTGTCATACATTAAGGCCTCAAAAGAAGCAGAAAACTTGTACACATGAGCACTCAAAAGGTGGGAATTTTACACTTCAGTGGGACAAGGCAAGGCAACATTTTTGTCATCACTTCAGAAGTCCTGTTGGTGAACACTGTGGTCATTCTTCTGTCATGGCCTTTTTAGTAACCTTAAAATGGGAGTTAATCGTGTTCAGAAGTTTTTGTTAAATTACTTGGAAGGGTCAGTGCCCACAGGTTTGTATTAACACTTCTCAATGGGTTTATCAACAGCCGTCTGAACCCATTTGGACTCATTATTGCCCTGGATGAAAAAGGAGAAGCTTCTGGGTCTCTTTTCTGGGATGATGGTGATTCCATTGGTAAGCTTGGTCCCCTTCTATGAAACAGTGTCTGTATGCAGGGTTCTCCTTGGGCCACCTTTTCAGCAGTATAATGGCACTGGCTCCTGCTAGAAATAGCTGGAGAACTGACCCCAAGTTGCACGTTTCAAAGGTGACAAGCAGATTGCTCTTGAAGCGAGCATTTTGATATGAGAAAGCTGTGACACTGGGAACAGCTGGTCTGCTAGAGAGGGCAATCTCTCATGTTGTGTTCCCCTGAGATCAACCTAACACTAAAGAAAGAGACTGAATAGCCCACAAATCATCTTAGTCTAACCTTAACCCCTTGCTACAATTAGTGCAAACCGCTTATGGATTTTGCTACCTGTTTTGATACCAATCCTTCTTGCTTTGTGTTTTGGCAGATTCCATTGAAAATGAGAACTACTTCTTGGCTAAATATACATTCAGCAAAGTAAGTAGCAACATACAAAGTACCTACTTACATATAGGTAGCTCTATTTTAGTGTAGCCATTGTAAGGTATAACTTTTCTTTTGAAAGCTTTTTTTTGTCAAGCTCAGCCTTTAAACCTGGTAAGCTACCTAATGCTTTCATTTACAACTAGCTACAAAATAGTTCAACTGTGATGCTGCAGTTTTGTGTTTGTTTCACTGAGTATCATAGTGAGACACACCATTAACGTGCCTGCTGTGATGCGAATCTGAAAATCCATTTTTTGACTTTTTTTATTTTCTTAGTTGCAGCTTCTGGGGATGAGGGACCTTTTCCTTGTCTTCCTCCTGGTGAACACTTTGAGTCTGATGGGTGGGAGAGGGCTACATTCCTCTCTTCAGTCTATCCCAGCAACTTTTTAACTTTGATCTCTTGAAGTATTTGTTTTGTGGCATGGAGAATTATGCAGTCTCAATTCTTTGGCTTGCATTTGCTTGTCTGACAGCGCAGAGACAGCTCCCATGGTTGGTCTCCTGTGGAGCGATTCAGCATGTTACTGGCAACCCACTGTGTTGATCAGATGTTCTGCACAGAATAGGAATAGATTAGCTCAGGGTCAGTGCACTAATGCCTTTCACACAGCGCTCACTTCTGCACAGACATGTCCTGAGAAAGCCTGGTAGAAAAACCCAACAGTCTAGGTTTCAATTCGGAAAAGCACTATGAAATAAATCTACCATAAGCTCATTAGGTATATGATAGTAAGTTGTGGGAGTTATTGTAAAAAAACCCCTTAACATAATTCAATAATCTATACAGATCATATTTCATCTGCAATTCTAGCATTTGCCAAGAAATAGGATATTGTTTGTAGACTATGGCATGGTTTGGTCCCCAGCCATCTGAACACGAGCAAATAGTTTGCCCAGGTGGCCAAGAAGGCCAATGGTATCCTGGCTTGTATCAGCAATAGTGTGTCCACCAGGACCAGGGTGATGATCATTCCCCTGTACTCAGCCCTGGTGAGATGAGGCTGCACCTCAAATCCTGTGTCCAGAGAAGGGCAGTGGACCTGGTGAAGGGTCTGGAGCACATCTTGTGAGGAGTGGCTGAGGGAGCTGGGGATGTTTGGCCTGGTGAAAAGATGGCTCAGGGGAGACCTTATTGCTCTCTACAACTACCTGTCAGGAGGTTGTAGAGAGGTGGGTGCTGCTCTCTCCTCCCAAGTAACAAATGATAGGACTAGAGGCCTCAAATTGCACCAGGAGAGGTTTAAATTAGATATTAGGAAAAATTTCCTCAGTCCAAAGGGTTATCAAGCACTGGAACAGGCTGCCCAGGGAAGTAGTGGAGTCACCTTCCCTAGAGGTATTTAAAAGACATGTAGATGTGGCCCCTGGGGATATGATTTAGTGGTGAATTTGGCAGTGCTGGGTTAATAGTTGGACTCAATAACATTAAAGATATTTTCCAACCTAAATGATTCTATGATTTTTCACGCCATATAATCCTAAAAGCCCCAAAATAGTCTACAGAAAATATTCAAAACAATAAAATCATGTTAACCCCTATTGTGATACTGGTCTTAGAAGGTCTGTCTTCCAGAAGCAAGAGCAAGAGCAAGCCAGGGCAAGACAATTGGTTCTATTATGTAGCCTGGAATATTTGTGAGATATTTTCCTGGAACTAATACCATATGTGTAGACTTGAAATTTAATTTTTAAATTATTTTCTTCTTGATTTACCAAGGAAAAAAAAATCATTCCTCTTCTTCAAAAAAGGATATTTCAACAGCAAAAAGGAAGCAAAATCACTTTAGTTTTCTGTAGTCTGTGTATAGTAATTCATTGCAGGAAGGCTACAGAAAAACCATATCCAGTTCTATATTAAATTCTGAACTGTGCAAATTAGATTGTTGATTCTCTGGCACTTCCATTTCTCATTGCTCATATTTGACTTCTGCCTGTAAATCCATGACTGAATTCCCTACCTGCATTCCAATAATCTTTAATGTAGATTTTTTATTATGTGTTTATAAAGAAAACAGTCCATCTCAAATAGCAAATTGTAGAAGTATGAGAAATGTATGAAAGTCTTGGTATTTGTTGCACATTTCTATATTCTTAAAAAAAATGTGGATGAATAATTTAATCATACCTAGTTTTAGTAGAACACTCAAGTTTTGTTCCCTGAGAGATTTGCTGATAAGTTCTGACATCACAGCATTTATTCTGAACCCAGCACAGAGTGTTGTACAAGTAACAGCTATGGGATTAGACCCTCTGGTTTATAAGTTCATTTAAACAATCCAGAAGTATAAAGAAGGATTTAAGACTATTGCGGGCACTTAAGTCTCAGAGAATGATTCAAGCTTCTTCTCTCTGGTGCTGTCTCTCTGTGGTTGGCATTTTAATTCACTTGGCATCTCCCTTTCAACACGCATAGTGACTAAGTGACCTCAGCCAAAGTGGCCCCTTCTATGAAGCTCACCAGTCTAGAAAAATACATGAGACAGATGTATGAGATCCACCATACTTCAGGGATGAGCAGGGAGGTCCTCATGGCCAGGGATGGCAAACAAGGCAGATGGGCTCAGGCTGTACCAAATGAGTCCACATTATACTGAAGGAGTGGTGATGGGAAGGATTGCCCAGTGAAGGTCTGAAAGGATGCACTAGCCACTAAGTAACTGAATAACCTGAAAGTTTCTCCTAAGACACATCCAATTTTCAGCGGGAAGATGTGGGGGGAAAAAATGTGAACTTGATGAGACCAGAGCTAGACACTAAAGAAGAAAAATCATGACCCTGCTACTCAAAGTACAGAAGTCCTGACTTCTGGCCTCAGAGCCAGGACTTCATTTTGCTTTCCATTTATGGGACTTTGAGTGATATCCATAAGCTTCCTCCCTCAGCCAAGAACTCAGGACCTTTCTGGGCAATTTCTTTAACCACTAGATGCTTGCAGAGGAGAAGATCACTCATTCCCCTGGACCATCACCTCCCTGTCTCTCCAAGACCTCCAGGTCTAGACCTTGGTCAGATAAAATGGTATCTATTGAAGAGTCCTGTCTCAGGGTCTCAGAGCTTGAGGGTAACAGTTGTGATCACTGGGTTCAACATCACACTGTGCTTATTGGGTCTGTGCTAGCTCTCCTGCTTGGCCACACCTGAGACTGCAATAAACCACCTTAGGGAGGTGTTCTCTCTTTACTGAGCCTCCCTCTTTTGCCGGAGTTCTGCCAGTGGGGAGAATGCAGCATATATAAGTAACCCTAACAAATTCTCCAGAGGCTTTTATAGGCTACTCCCCATTTGCTGAATAATAGCCAACATTCCTTATTTAGGCAGTTTAAATCAGTGTGCTGGGGTTCTGCACTTATTTTTAGTATGGATGCCTAAAATAAGCAGTCTAAGCACAGGTCTAAATTACAAATGCTGTGATCCAGCTTCTGCTCCCCTCCTACCATGCACCACTGAAATAATAAGGATTAATTTAAGGAAAAGGTTCCATCATGGGTTTCTCCTTGGCATATTTTTAAAAAGTCATGATTGCATAGCAATCCATCATTTCCTGATCAGTGTAATTTATCTTTATTTCCTTAACAACTTTGATCACATAACAAATGCAATGATTCCTCTTCATTGCATGTATAGGAAATTACTATCACTGGTGATCCAAATGAATTAGTTAATGACTTTGTATGTCCTCTTGGTATACCCCTTAATACAGGATCTATAGTAAATTAAAAGTACAACAAACAAAGCTTTGTGGACATACAGTGCTCCTTCAGTCTCCTCAAAGCTGGGACTTAGAGAGAATTTCTAGTAGGAGATGTGGTATATAAAATAAGGGCAAAATATCTGGCAGCTGATGTTTGTGGAAGATGCTAATGTTTTAAAGCAGTTAATTTTGGATGTTAATTAAATCTGCCTTAAGGTCACTAATTGAATCTCCGTATCTGGATTTTGGCTTTGCATATGCCACTGTGCTCTGTAATGGGTACAAGAACAAAATTTACATTGATTACAAGTAGAAAAACATGTCCAAGAAGATTCCAAATGAATGTTTTAAGTGCTATTTTCTTTCTTACTTTCTTAGTTTATAATCATACATGAAACCTTTCTGATGTGCAAATTAATATGACAGTTGTTTTTTCCTTTACAATCTTGGACTTCAATGTCTACATTGAAATCCAGTCTGTATGTTCATTGACAAGGATGAGATCTTGTAATAGTGTGCAATCAGTCACCCCTAAGGAGTTGTCATGGTCCTAAGGTTTTCTCTGTGTCTTTTTCCAGGGAAGCCTGAAGACAGAAATACTGAAAAATGGCTACCGAGGTGCTGACACTCTGAAGTACAACAAAATTACAATTCTTGGCCTGAAACTGAGACCTCAAGCTGTTACTCTGAATGGAAGATCCATTGATGGAGATGCCTTCTCTTTTGACATAAGTGGGGTAAGTGCTGAACTGAGTGGTTAAGAAAAAACTTAGGGAAAGTTGGGTGAAAAACATTGAAGATGGATGAAGTCAGTGAAGAACAGGAACAGTTTCCCATCTACACCCCTTTATATTTCCAAGTATAACCAGACACCAATTCTTGATGCAACAGCCCAAGATTTAGAGGAGCGAAAAAAAACAAAACAAAACAAAAAAAAACACCAAAAAAACCCACCCAAAAGCAAGATCTCTTTTAGGAAACTTTAAGATTTAAACTAATGAAATATTGAGAAGGTGATACAAGTCCATAAGCTGGAAGCAGTGATAGCAGTTTCATGGGCATTCTTATAATTCTGATAAAATGAGAACACTTGTCAAGGTTTTTTATCCTCTGCTGAAAAGAAGTGGTATAGATCCTTCCTCACAATTTCTTGGTGCCCAAAAATTATTCCCGTGTCATTGGCTCTAAGGAGCATCTCCCCATCTTCCAAAGAGGTATAGTTTCAGCATCTTAAAATGTCTAGCCTCAGTGTTCCAGATCACAAGGCATGACTTGCTTGTGCAGTGCTCCTCTGGCACCAACAAGCAGACATTCCAGAAGGGTCCAACAGAACACTCCTAGTAACTCCTAAGCTGCAACAGCCTCTGTGGTCCCAATTTTCTTTTGCACAGGAGTATGGGCAAAAGGAGCAACATGGAGTAAAATTCCTTTCTCCTCTGGTCACTTGTCCCATATCTGCCACCAGCTGAAGGGGGTCACACACACACTTTGTATGAGATGTGGTACTCACATCTCAGCACTGCTCTGCATCGAGGGAGCTCTTGGTATTAATGCTGTGAGATGCTGCTGACTCATTAATGAAAGATAACTGAGGCAACGAGTAGTGGATGTCACATCTTAGGTTACCCTATCCACTTGGCTTAATGATTTAAGTTTAATTTGTAACCAAAGAGTGATCCCCATTATACACACCTAACATTTATTTTCTTGAAGGAATCTATAAAGGAAGAAAATTGCTGAGAATAAATTCCTGCCTCGGAGAATTGTAAAAATTTCACTTTTAGAGACGATGTCATAAATAAGTATAATCAGTATTTCCTCAAGGGAAGAAATTGTTTAACAGCCAAACTGCCTCTAAGCAAGCTGAAAGAAACATAAATGTGGCAGAGTAAAGAAAACATTCCATAGAGATGTGCTTGAAAGCACCAATCACAGAAATCTAGAACATAACTGCACACTAATGGCATCACATAGAAAGATGATTAAAAAAGACTTGTCACAAAAGTATTATTTAAAATTTGATTCAAGAGCAAAAGATGATCTTGATGCTTAAAATCTATTTCAAATGCTAGAAAAAACCCCACCAAGTTGCTGTACTAGGGGTCCAAAACTACACAAAAGTTACAATTTTTATACCAGCTGAATATATTCTTCTTACAATTCTATGAGATTCAGTCAAATCTCTCCCACCATCCCTATACAAGTGTTATAATGTCCCTACCTATAACCCTCTCATGCTTGACCCTCTAATGAAAAAAAACCAAAACAGAGCACTAGCAGCTTGGGTTTAGATCTTGGAAATTTACAACTCATGTAATTAAAAAAATAAAATGCAAAGGGCAAATTTGCCACTTTCTTATGGGCTGAATGAGATTACACACTGTATAATAGTTTAACAAGCAGAGACCACACTGTTTGTAGGGATATAGTAGAAGCTGGCGTCTACCATATTGCTTTTGCTTTACAGAAAGCAAATTTACCTCATAGCAGTGCTTAAGTGCTTATTGAGCCATATTTATTTGTATATAAATAGAAACAGGTTGCTTAGTAATAAGCCACTTCTCTCTCTCAGATTCATGCAGCACTACCCCAATCTGACATTTGCAATATCACAGAATCTTCCTATTATTAGGAGTCTGTTATCTTTTTTTCCCCCTGGAGTATCATGCCTTAAGGAGCTGTACAGTAACTACAGCAGGGATGTTGGAAGGGCCTGTCTGTTGACCAGGCTTGTGCTGACAATAAAATGACCTGGGCATAGGAAGGTTCTTTTTATTACACTTGTATCCTCTTCTGGGAAGGGCAGAGAGGTTCCCAACATCCATAGCTCCCAATGTCCATGCAGTGTCACAGTCTGGAGTAGCCACTCTGGCTGCCTGGCACTTTTGGGTTAGTGTTTGGATGGGCTTGCAGTACCTAGTTCTGGATTTTTCCCTGTACTTGAATAAAAAGCAAATTATTCAAGAATTGGAATTCCAGCTTACTAAGTAGTGGTAGAGAACTGTTTCTGATGAAAGATGAAAATATTAGATACTTTGAAGAACCAATCTAAGTACGCATAGACTGTTAGAGTAATGTTAACATGAACTGGGGGGTTGGCAAAGAAATAGCTAAGAGGTGTGAATGGATATCATGCATTTTAAGACATTATTAATTCTGAAACCTAAAGATAAAACTGGTGAAGTACTGAAAATGGAAATTACATGAGTAGCACAAAATACATTAAATTTAACATTGAACAGAGAAAGAGCAGGACAGGTATCGTATTTATAATTTCATATTTCATTCATGTTATCACTTAATTTTAAACTGTTCCGGGATGTTGAATTGGATACAGCAGTAGAAAGATGCATACTACTATCAAGTCAGTATCACCCACCAGATAGGTTAAGAAAATCATGAAGGTCTAAACACAAGTTTCACTTCAGTCTCACTTTTGAGCTGGTCTTTTTTTTAGATTAACATTGAGTTGTTCATTTTTTTGTGTCTCTTTTTTTCTCACAGAAACTGATTTTGAGGATTTCTGCTCCACTTACTCAGGAACTCAACATTAAGTTTTACTAGAATGGTCAGAACACACAGACTCAACTGAGCATCCTTGCCCCTCAGATATGGCTCTCACTTTGATTTTAATGTAAAAAATGCATTTAGTCATTAAAACATTGCTTATGAACCTGATGATCGATCTTTTCTTATGTAGTATTTGTAACTGTATTCTTCAAATGAAGTTTTCAATAGCAGTTAATGAGTGTTACCATAAACTGATGTGTCTTTAACATAGCAGAGAAGAAATCATCCTGAAAGTTCTGTCTCACCATGGATGGAGATAATATTTGTAAATGTTCTCAATGGGAACAAATTCTGCTCTGCATACACTTTTTGGGTTTTTTTCAATGCAATGGTAGCAAAAAAATCCCAGACCAACCAGAAGTCAACTCATTTCCCCTAGCCCTGTTCTAGGGGAGGCAATGTGCATTTGCAGGAGGATACACAGGAAACACAGTTAATCACAGGCTGAGGATACCTAGATCTGCTTAGTACTTCAGCTGTTTCTGGCTGCAGAATGATCTCCCAAGACCATAAGAAGCTCTAGCTTGTGGAAACAGCTCTAAGGAGTCACTATAATTTTAACTATTTTATATATTTTAAATTTTTTATTATATTAGTTACATTATTATTTTAATAACACAATACATAACCAGCCATTAATACGAAATGCAATATATATAATACATATTAAGATAATATTTTATTAAATATGATATAACCATATATAACAAATCAGCCAATTATCCCAGACTACAAAACCTACAACAGTAGCGATCACTTGCTTTTGTCTCCATTTCCATGTTCCTGAACTGTGATCACAACCTGGGCATGTCTTGGGATGCAGTAATCATAGACAGTTTTTTTTAAAATTGGTGGAATTTCCTTCAAGAATCTGATTCTCTATGGAGACTGTTCACAGAGTCAGAGTTGCTCTTACTGCAGCAAATGGTTTGTGCCCTTAAATTTACACGGTGACTTCTGACAGGAGAGATCCACATTGTGGCAGGACGGAGCTTCACAAACTCAGCTGTTCCCATGCTTTTAACTCTGTGCTAAAAAACGCTTTTTACCTTTGTTGGTATTTATTCAGGAGAAATCTGAGTTGCAGTTTGCAACTTAAAGAGCTTTAATAGTGAACAGATAGCCTGGTAAGGCAGTTAGGAAGTGACTGTGCTCCAGTTTAGGTTGCCAGCACCAGCTAATGAAGTTCCTCCCAGGACATTGCAGATAGTCTTAAGCTTGATCTCAAGCTTCCTAAGGTGCTTGTGACTCTTCCTGTTCCCGTCTTCCACCTTAACTAAAATGTACAAAAAACCACTCCTTGTGACAGAAATGTCGTGCCTGTTCCTAGCAGATTAATTTTGCTTCCAAAACTCTGCAGGAAAAGGCCTCAGCCACAGGCTACTCTCGCAGAAGCTCTCCAACACTACTTCTCCGTGGGAAACTGTTCCTGATTTACTGTGGCATGTGCAAGTCCAGCATGCTTTAACAAGAATGTCCAATTTTCACAATAAGGATTTCATCTAGATGTTTTTACATGATCATAGTTCTTCCAAGTTAGCCATGATGCACAACAGAGCACTGTAAACTTCTCCAGTTTATGGCATAAATGTGGTTCTAACATGCTGCTAAATCCTGCTTCCTCAAAGTGAGCTGGGTCTTGTGGAGAAACCTTAAGACTGGGGTATCCCAGAGTCTTTGCTGGCTGCAGTAAGGTCTGATGTAAGATATGTTTGTTCTGCACAGTGCACTGAAAGCAACTTGCTCATCAGCTCTTTTGTGGGAAGAAGCTGGAGAAGAGACTACAAAAATGTGTAGCTGAGGATGGGAAGAAAAAGGGCTGAGGAAGGGCAGAATATGGGCAGTGGGGTGAAAGCTGATTCAAGGTGATGGGTGAAATTACCATTTCATTGACAAAATAAACACTTGAAAACTATGCCCGGTGAGTCCGCAGACTGTGCAAACGAAGGGCCTTGTGCAAAGGAAGTATGCTAGGATGGTTTGTGAGAGCTGTGTATTTCGGAGAGAGGAAAGCAGGAGAACCTCTGTCAGAGCAGATACCACCAGCAGGCAGATAGAGCATTCTTGCTGCACAAACCTGAGGAAAAGCAGAAATCCAGAGGATGTGTCTGTACTGGTGTCATGGCTCTGCACCAGAGATCTCAGAGCAGGGCCAAGCAGCAGAGGCTCCAGCTGGCACAGGAGGTGTCAGTCCTGTGGCCACTGCCCACAGACATGATGTCTTGGGCTTGGCCACACTGCCAGTCACCCTCTCATGCTGCCTGTGTGAGCCTCGAGGCTTCTCACCCCAAATATGTTGCAAACATAATCAGAGAAAGCTGTTGCATGGCTTGACAATGTGGGACAGATGGGGACTACTAAAGCAGACCAGTTCTGTGCAGAATCCAACCTCTTCATGTGGTCTTGACAAGAATGGCATCAAAGAGGTACCTGCTCCCAGCTATCTCCAAGATTCCTCCAAAAGTGAGGATGTTAGTTCTTCACCATGGCAAAAGAGCAAAGAGAGAGCAAGAGAACACTGAATTAGAGAAAGCAAATTTGTAAACACCCTGGCTAGGAGTAGGGGAATGGGATTTGTTTTCTCTGGGGGAGGGTTTTTTCAGTAAGGAGAGTTTGTCTCTAATCTGCCTCACAGTGTGGGTAAAGGCAGGAGTGGGAGTGGGGAGGTGGAGAATTTGCTGACAAACAGTGAAAAAGGAGACTGGTGTGAAGTTGGAGCACAGATGTGGCTGGAGAGTAGGGGAGATGGCACCTCTATAAAGAGCCCTTTGCTGAATAACCACGTGGAGTTAGTGCTCACAGGTTTTCTGTGAAATCAGTGACTAACCTAGCACTTTCATATATATCTTAATAAAATAAGAGCATAAAAATACACTCCTGCTGGCATCAATATACTGTTCAGGCTTGTATTACAACCTGGGTTTTATTCCTTTCTTGTGCCTTGTAGCTTCAGTGAACACAACAGGAAGTCGTTAGTCAGTAATACATCTGCCTTGGGCTCTGATTTCACGTATTTATTTCATAAAAGTAAGAAAGACAGCCCTTGGTCAGCATTTGTATTAGGGACATCAAAGAAAAACGGAGTTTGTGTGTGCATGTGTGTGTCTCTGGCTATTTATCCTCTCTGAGCATTGAGCTGCAGGTGTAATTTTGAATCATTTACACTTTTTTTGAAGTCCTGGTTACACTGCTTATGCCTTGCATCCCAACAGTGTTGGGGTTTTTTTGGTGCATTTTGTTTGTTTTGGTTTGGTTTTGAGAAAAGGATAACAACTTCAACAAAAAATACTGATCATGTGTTGCAAGTGATACCAGGTGAACCCAAAAATCCACAAATATTTTACTGCCTTTAAAGGGTAGATTAAACATGAACTTCCACAGGTGTTGTCATGGATTCAATTTATTACAGATACAGATTTGCAGTGCAGAGAGAACTCAGGCTGGGATTTAAAATCATTGGTAGTCACTGCTTTCTTCATCCTGCCTTTGTTAGCTGTAAAGCCCTCCAGCTGAGTCCTTCAGAACCTGAAGGAGTTGAAATGTAAAGGGAAAAAATTTTACTTTGCATTTCAAAACCCTGTTGATTCTAGGCTCCTGCCGTACAAAGCCATAAAGAGAACACAGAAATTCACAGTCAAGGTACACTGACCCCTAAACATATGTCATTAGGCTTCACTTCTGCAGAGAAAAGTAAACATGCTCCACGCTACTCCACGTACACTTCAATTGTTTTCATCTAAAATGGGTGATTCTAGGTATAAGCTCAAAGGATCCCACAGTCTATTCTTGTGAAAAGTTTGTGTTGATTTTGTTTAACATGAAAACATGGTGGTAGGCCAAATCAGCTGCAGAGGTAGGAGTAGCACAAACTAAATGAAGGGGAGAGGTGCATGGAGCTCTGCTGTGCTCGGTGAGCTGGACATGACAAATCCGTTCTGATATGGCCCGGTGTAGTGTTGCATGTCATTCAACAAAGAAGAGACAAAAGAAGATGTGACTCTGTTAGAGCAAAGAAGACATGGGAGTTGATTTGGGACCTTGTTGGACCTGAGCATGAGTTACCCATGAAAGGTTCAATCAAGGAGGAGGTAGAGTAACCTCGGATATACAGACACGTAAAGGCAGAGATGCTACAATTCATCTATTTGTTATACTGGTATCATCTTGCTGCAACACTGTGGTGCCAGAAATATGTAGAATATACTGGAATAAAAAAGCTTGCTACAAAGAAAAGCCACAAAAATGTCTGAAGGACTGAAAAAAAATGCATTTTCTTGAGAATGCACTGACGATTTCAGCCTGTCTTTAATGGCCAAGGGAAGGCTCAGTCCCATGAAAGTCTCTGTGTACCTGTGGGGCCAGAATTATGGTAGCAGAAGCTCTTTAAACTAGCAAGGGTAGGATTTGGTGTCTGTTAATGAAATTAGTCAAATTTATAGACCAGTATTTTAACTGTTGAAACATCATGTCAAGGACTCCGGTGAATTCTCCTGCCATAGGAATTTTTAAATGAGAAGTTGATGCTTTTCTAAAACAAATAGTCTTGCTCACTAATTCAGGAATTTTTTGGAACTGTATCCCTAGTCTGTGTCATGCCAGCTGATCACAGCAGTCCCTCTTGAGTTTGCAAGTATAAATAATGAAAAGATGTTTTGTAGGTTTTTTTGCAAAACATATGTAAATTTCCGTGACAATTCAGTGCTTTCAGAGGTCTCCACAGAGTTACAAAGATCATAAAATGTCATTGATATAATTGTATTTTTGGTATATGTTGATATATATTTTGAATGTTCAACTTCTAGTGAAGATTCTGGTAATTACTTTTTCCTGTCACCAGGTGGAACTGAAATCTTGAAAGTGAAAGCAATTCATTGCCATTCTCATGCAGGGACTATTTGCCACTTATGTTGCCAACAGGTCTAGAACAAAGAAGAATAATATCACCTTGTCTACGATGAGTGTGAGGTAGAGAACCCGAGAGCCTTACAGCAGAGCTGGCGCCTGGCCGCGGGGAGCAGTGACCCATTTTCTAGCCTTCACCCCTTGCCCAGGGGCAGGCTTGCAAAAACCACACAGCT
The DNA here is from genome assembly GCA_035047865.1 of Dendrocincla tyrannina. Classification (NCBI taxonomy): domain Eukaryota; kingdom Metazoa; phylum Chordata; class Aves; order Passeriformes; family Dendrocolaptidae; genus Dendrocincla; species Dendrocincla tyrannina. The sequence continues at coordinate 14,037,161 of JAWWMP010000041.1, forward strand.
GCTGGTACGGCAGGGAAAGATGAGTGTGACATCCACAAACGCATTACCCCTGAGGTCTGGGGTGATGTGACTGGGGGTAGACAGAGGAACAGTCAGATGTCAATGCTGAGCACCACGATGCAAGCCAGAATGTAACCTCCCCTGGGATGCCCCCTAGTGCAGAGATCCACCAGGATCCATGAGCCGAGCTGTGAAGTGGCTCCTTGGCTTCCCTGCTCCCAGATCTGTGGGGCAGGTGGCTGGAAACCCAACAATGACTTGTAGAGACCTTGGCAGGGAGACTTGTCACTGTGCTCACTGCAAATGCATAAAATGCAAATGCTCCCGTGGAAGGTGATGAAATGAAGGTGAGATGGTTATACTGTGCTCAGAGAGAAGGAGGCCGCCAGGGCTTTCTCTTGTGGGGCACATTTCCATCACAAGGGGGAAATGGAGCTTCCAGAGGATGTGCTGACAAAATTGGGCTCTCTCTCTCTAGAGACTAACAAACTACAGGCATTTGGCAGCCACTGCCCCATGGCTACCAAGAAGTCATCCTATAAATAGCTCAGAGAAAAAAGAATGTGTGGCAGAGTATTCTGGTGTGCTCTCCTGTTTGTCACTCAATAAAACAAGCAAGTTCTGTGAATTCGGGGGAGACAGCACAGTTCCAAATAGCAAGGCTGGGGGGCCCCAAATACTCCTGTTCACTGCCCTGACTGCTACACTCAGGGCATGGTGAAAGCCACAAAAGAGAGTAGGAAACTGCCAAGTGCCCTTCCCTGGGAGCAATGCAGTCAGCTGGAGAAGCCCTGAGCATGCAGAGGCAGGGAGAGATGCATGGACAGCAGGAGCAGAGCCTGGGAGCTATTCTGGGCAGCTCCAGGCATGAGACAGATGGTGAGGTTTTTCCTAGTGACCCAGAAGGGATTGTATAGACCTCGTAGCAACTAGACAACTCTCTAAAGGTTGTTGCAGAGTTGCACCACAGAGAAAAACCTAAGTGGAAAAAAATCCTAAAGGAATGGAGTTGTGTATACTTTGTGTTCACTGAACTTTGCTCAGGAGATTGTTGAAGTTGTAGCTTCAGGGATTTGCCCAAAATATTTTGGGGTGTTTTTTGCAAAGAAAGGGAATTGTAGATCCATAGACAGAGAGCAAATCAGTTTCCTGCTGAGTAAATGTTCTGCTCTATGCACTCCTTGGTTCATGCTGCTTCACCTGTGCTTCATGAGCACTCAGTAGCAGCCCCACTTCAATTTTTGGTGTGACCAGAGTCTAGCACTTGTGGGATACAATAAAATCTTCTTGTCCTCTTGCTGATAGCTCAGAAGGACTAATCTGCTTCCTCCTACCTTTTCCTTCCCTCTCTCCCATATAAACACACATATGCAGGGGAAAACGGAGGTGTGCAGAAATTAAATGTGCTGGTGATCTAGTACAAACCCCTCCAGACTCAGGGATTATTTGAGGCACAGAGGACCTCCCTCTTAGCTGGAAAAGTGCTGTGAAAGACAATCTATTTCTCACTCACTATACCTCGTGATCAAACAAGGATTGCAAAGCACTGCAGAGACTGGTGTTTTGGGATACTGCTGAAACCTGGAAGGTTCCTCACATCAGGAAAGCTGCTTAGTATTTTACCCCTTCTCTTCTTTGGCCTTTTACTTCATGCTGTCCCCCCCATATCATTCATAGCTGACCTTTCATTTTCAGGACTGACTGGATCACACGGTGTCTGCCAGGTGAGACTTTTACTTAACAGGACATCTGTAGTCCTTAAATAACCATTATCAAAACTGTTATGAGAAATACCCTCTTGGTTTCTAGCTGCCTTTTCAGATCTTCTCTTTATCCATAGGTGATGGTGGATGATGAAGTACTTCTCAATCCTGCCATGGTTTCCCATTCTAGGTCTGTCTGAGCCTCTTCCTTTAAATGTTTGTCCCAATGTTTTCTCCAAGAAGTAATAATACTGGGGCATTTTCCCTCTGTATCAAGATCCCAGATCATAGATTTGTAATCCTTCTTTGGTAGACCATGATGTCATGATAGTTTTTCAATCATCCATAAAAAGGTCTCTCAACTTCTCATATTAAAAAAAAAAAAAAAAAAAAAAAACAAAACCAAAACAAAAAAAAACAACAAAACTAAACCCAAATAAAATATAGACATTTCAATAGAAAATCAGAGGAAGCAAAAAGGAAAGCAACACTCTTCTCTGCTCTTTGAAAGGATGTTGATAAGTTTTTTTCACCACCTGATTATGCTTTCTGGAGAACAAATCTGAGAAAGCTGAGATAAAAAGCATAGCAATTACAGGATCTATATATACGCATATGTACATATATATAAAACTTTACACAATAATTTTGAAGATATAAGCAATGTTCTTCTCTTTTTCCTGCCATGGGCAAAGTCTAGAGGGAGTGAGCCATTGCCAAGTCAGTAAAGACAAAAGAACAGTTCCAAACAGTGATGTGTTTTTAGATGAAACAGCTGGAGGTACTGCACTTTATGGCAGAAAAGAAACAATTCTCTTAGTAACACATAAAAGAAAATAATATAGTGCAGAAACTACACAGCACTTCATTATTTCTTAATTTGTTTCATGTGATTGTACAGGTTTAGAGGCTAGAAAAGGAGAATGTATTTGAGAAATTCTGGCTTAAAATGTCTAGAATTTATAGGCAACTGGAAAGCAATGAAGTTAAAACTGTGTTTCCAGTGAGATGCCAAGAGTCTGTTTGCCTATCTGAAACAGATGCTTCCTGTCTTTCAGCATCTAAGGGGAGTTTCAGACCATGAAGCAGCATTTTAAAGACGACTTATGTCTTCAAAAGTACTTTCGTATGTGGATGAACCTTCTTGTGTGTACATTTACAAGACAATTGTATTCTTGAGTGTATCATAAGTATTTTTTTCTTTCTTTCTTAGTAAATTAGTTGCAGCTACACATTTGAAGGCTGTTTTGAAAAAATAATTATTTATATATTCATAAAATATACTTGTACATTAAATGTTCATGTCAAGCTGGCAATAAATATAGAATAACAGGATGTTTTATTTAGGACTTTAAAGGAGACTATGAAACAACTGTTATATAAAATATTTGCATACGTTCTTAATTTTAAATTGTCTGAGGGCTAAATTTCATATTTTGGATGATGCACAGAATTCCTATTGACTTTTCTGCAAGTAATGTATGTGACAAAGGTATCCCTGTGACAGCATTTTAGTTCAGCCTAAAGAGCAAGCTCTTAAAGGGAAGCTCCTTGCTGCCTCCACTTACTGCACGTGGGTCTGGGGGCATGTGAAGTGAATTTCTTTCACATGAGCTAAACTAGAATGGGTTCTCCAGGACAGCATGCAATGCACATTAGCCTTAAAGCAGCACTGATGTTATATGGAAGGAAATCACCCATAGAGGGTATGGGGTAGTTGTTGTTTTTTCAGCACCAGACCTTTCACTGAAGTTTGGTCCTATTGCACTGTATTACTTTTTAAGTTAGACATTGGCTTCGAGGGCAAATTTAGCCTAGAAGTTTGGCTAAATAGTGTGAAAATTCTTTGAAGCATCTCCTAAAGATTTATAGAACTTGTGAAGGGACAGAAAGGAGTCAGAAAAAAATATTTACAGAGAAGCTTGGGCTTTTTGTTGGTGTGTGAGCTCATCCTTACACATCAGGGAGGAGGGGTAAATGCACATACTGTGTCTTTTTCCTCTGAAACATCAGTCCTAACAGAAATCTGAAAAACTTTCAGTCTAACTGCTGGAGAGACAATGTGAACCCAGCAGAATGTTCAAATATTCTTAGTGCTCCTCTTCCTGCTTTATTAGTTTAGCTTGCTACTGCTGATTTTTATCAGTGAATCAACTTTCAAATTCCTAATGTTACATCTATAATACTGTTGTGATATTTTGTTTTGAGGTGCAGAGGTCAGATCAGCAATTACTGAAATATAGCTTTGTGAAAAAAGCAGTATTCTTTTAAATGTGACTTCAATTTTTGTTTCACTGATGCTCACTGGTTTGGCTAATATACTCTAGTGCAGGCATTAAAGGCACTTTAGATATTCTTTAATAGCCTTTTGTTTTGCCGTGCTCACTTTCCAAGCAGAGCAGTTTCTCTCTCACTTTTGTCTACTTTGCTGTTCCTCCTTTTTATTGCTCCAGATCACACCCTTTAATTGTGTAGTCTTGGGAGGCAGGACAACTGTTGATTATTTTGCTCTATGTTCTTATTAGAGCCATTATTAAGCATAATAAGCATATCTTCTGCCAAACCTTTAAAAGCAATAATTATTTTATTGTAAGTAGATCTCAAAATCCAGCCCTAAAGTGCAAATGCTTTCTTCATGGTTTCTTCTTTTTCCACCTCTAGGAAATAGAAGATGCTAATTTAGAGACAGTCTGAAATTTATATTCCCTGTAGTTGTTATTATCACTGACACAATTACAATGAGTTTTATGTGCTAGTTCCTATGCAACCAATGCTTGAATATGGTTAAGTCAAACCTATTACAGTTCCTTTTCTTGATGCTATTTGTTTTGTATCATTTGTGGCTACAAATTGCTATAGGATTATTGGTGTGCGCTCTGCTTTCTTTGGTCATACTGAACACAGGGAATAAAAAAGATGGAGTGAGATTCCTCCTGTTTAAATGCAGGTATCTGCAGCCTGGACTTGGAGCTGAGTGAGGATGTCCCTTGCCAGCAGTGCAGACAACAGCTCCTCCACACTATCTCACCCACACTGTCAGGCTCCTTCCTCTGGCTGGATCTGTCCCACCCTGGATCCCACTGGTAGTATTTGCTAGGTCTCACTGTTCACAAGAGCCTAGACACCAATCCCCACACACACACCTACTCTGTAGACTTTATTACGAGGTGAGACAATTTTCATCCAAGCAGTTTCAACTGTTTCTAAATTGCAGCTATTCAGGTCCCCAGGCACCAGGTTCGAAATGGAAAACAAATTTCAATGTGATTTTTTTTCCCTCTAGATGAGTCTCCAAGAGAGTATAGGAGGGAGGGTTCCTTCTTGAGATGGTCCTTTGCTGATGTCCAGAAGTTCCCAGGCAAGCCAGCTTTGTACAGCAGGTAAGAGTCCCACATCTTTCATATTCTGTCCTCTAGCATGAAATGTATTGAGCAGCAAAAAAATGTTAGCAAACGCACTGTAAAAATGATCACAAGGATGAAGTAGTTTACGCTACTCACACTATAACCTATAAAGGTTTTGGCAACTGATAGAAAGGGACACAATAATTGTGGATGAGGATAGACTTACAAGACAGGGAAAGGGGCTATGGTTTTCCTATTAGCACTGTTGAGACTAGGACAGCTGCTCACACAGCATTGATTTTAGAGCTTTTCCTCTTTCCCGTTCAAACTGTAATTCTTCTTCCTGCCTTGCCTGGATTGGGGAACCTAGCACATAATCCCTTACACTAGTTTTAGAGTCATCTCTAATTTTTTAAATTCCTTTGAAATGGAGTTTTTAAATAAAATTGATCTGAAGAAGTTAATACCAAGGCAAATAGTTTAAGTATGAAATTTGGGAAATATTTGTAACCTGGACATATGACAGCAATGACCATGTAACAGGTTTGGCTCAGTTAAGTGATCTGTAAGAGTAATGCAGGGTACTGATTAAAGGTTGGCTGTAATGGTTTGTGGCATAACTGGTTCCTTAATCTTGCTCTGACAACAAGCCAAAACTAGGCAAGTGATCAGTCTTACTGATGTTACCTAACAAGTTTGCTCTTTCCCTGTTGCTTCAGGACTGCAGCAAATGCTACAGACAGGAAAAGCTGGATGTTTGAACAGTGTAGTTGAAGTTGTAGAAAAAGCAAGGAACTGGGGACATTTCTTGCAGACATATAGTCCACACACACACACAGAAAAAACACCAACAAAACAAAACAAACAAACAAAAAATCACGAAAAAACAATTCAACCCCCCTCCAATCTGAAGCATCATTTTACGAGGATGTTTTGTCTGTTTGTTGTGTTACATGCAAGTACAGGGTCACATTACCTTTTGGGCTTTTTTTTTTCTGCTCAGGTAAGCCTAGGATGTTCAGGGACCAGTGGATCTTCCTTGGGAGCAGCAGGCTGTGGTGTAGTGCACACCCACTCCAGGCACCTGTAGGACAGTGGGAACTGCTGATTTCAACAGACAACATGTCAGGCCTTAACATGTTTAAATTTCATAGGTATTTGGTAATATTGACAGCATTTCTGTTAAAATCAGCTAAGGTATTGGGATTGGAAAAGCCTGGATAACCCTACAAATTTACAGTGAATTGCTGAAGCAGGAAGAGTTAACAAAGAAATCCCAAGGAGAGAGTGACCGAAGCGATGTTTAAGGGACAGCATTTAGGGACTCTCCTTTCTGTGGCAATGACTTTACCGCATTCCTGTGCATCGCTGGACCTTCCCTAAGAGCTGAAACACCCCAGGCACCGCTGTGTGAAATAATCCAGCAAAACATGCGAGCAGCCTGCAGCTGAGAGAGCCGAGCAGCCGCTCTGCCTGCTAGAGACATTGCAGCGCAGCTCGCCGGCAGCGAACACAGCTGCTGGGAACAACTGGCAGGGAGCACAGCTGGCAGGAGCAGCTGCGAGCCAGCCCAGCGGGCAGGGGGTGGGGAGCAGCCAAGTGCAGTGGCAAACTTCAGCTTAAAGCACAGGGTCCTTTCTGGCTTCTCCGTGCCAACACAGAGCAGTGATACAGTTAAGCTGATACAGCACCAGCCAAGCTCTGTCTTTTGGGGCTCGATTCCTGATTAGGTGGATTATATGATGGAAAGTGGGGAATGACTAAAGGAGGAGGGGACTGCAGCCAGTATGTTACAAAGGAGGATAGCTTTGCTTGTTGTAAATTGTTTTGTGCCCAATCCCTTAAAAGTTTCTATTATTTAAACTCGTGTGCAAAATATTGTGTGTAAATGGGGAAAAATTTTCCTTGTTTAGGTGCATTGGTTTAATTCCCCTGGGTTTTAGGCTGACAGAGTCCTGTTCTGTTTTACCAAAGGCCCCTTGGAAACAATATCTGCTGCTTTTGGCCAGTCTGTGCTTGGGGAAAGGGCTACAAGTCATCTTCTATTCTACAGCACTATAAACTGTTTACAGCTGTTATCCATCTTGTCTCCAATTCCATGTTCAACATGCTGCTCTCTAAAATAGAGCTCTGTATATGATATGAATGATCTATACGTGTTTGCATTGAACTACACTGCACTGTTATCCCCAGGAACCCAGTTTACCATGAAATTCCAATGGTTTTTAATGGTCTCCATTATGTTTCATCTGTGAAGTTTCCCAGTAAAGGACAGACATATTGCATAGAACTGAACCCGCAACATGTCATTGTGGATACTCTCTAGAATTACTTTCTGAGTCATAATCTTTTTCCCATGTGCTGCATTCATTTTGTATAGTGCTAATTTTTCATCAGCACATCATTTGGTGAGAAATTATATCAAATCCTTTAGTAAAATCTAGATGTATTACATTGCATTGTCTCCATTCACAGATTTTATCAATAGAAGTAATTATCTGGCATTATTTGTTTTCTGTGTGCTCTCTGTTGCCCATCCGCTGCAGTTATCTTTAAAATCCACATGTTGAACCTTAGCCTAATTTAATCTCTTTGAGGCAGGAACAATTCCAGTGTTAAGACAGTGCAGAACACAAAGGGAATTCAGAGAACTACTAATAATAACTGCATGCCAACTATTCTTCAGATCTCTGCTGTGATCTAGTTGTTTCAGATTTATTGCATTACTTTGGCCAGGAGAGAATTTGAAGTCCAGAAAAGGACTTTGGTACCTACAAGTAACATCTTGAAGTGTCCATATTATAAAATTTTCCCTCTAAGAAGAATTTTAAAGCCTATGTTAGAAGTTCACACTTCTTAAGTGGAACAGATATATCTGCAGACACCTGAAAAAGACAGATAATTAGAATGTTTCTACAGATAGTAGTAGCAAGTAGTTATTCTGCACATAATGATGTATTTTTGGCCTTCATAGAATGGTGTGGTGCAGCAGAGCATTGCCATGGTGTGATAGCAGAGTCCTTGCAAGTGGGGACACAGGATGCTGACTGTGGGAACAGGGAGTAAAAAGGGGATTTGGGATGCCCCCCTACTTCTCCTGGAAAATGGCATGAGATGCTGATACCTTGCTGCAACCATCTTCTTCTCAAGCAATACTGATGCCATCAAACACAGGACCAAACACAAAAGCCTAAGGCAGAGCCCAGTGACAGAACTACTTAGTAGGAAGGCTTTGTACAACAGTTTTGCCTCCATTGCTAATGTTATTCTGCATTAATCAGATAATTTGTAATGTGGCAGGTAGTACTATTGTGACTAGACTAATCTTAATAACTGTCTGTTGTATGGTAATTAGTCTTTAAGATTTTCATCAGACTAACAATAAATTATTGGCTTCCCATATAAGGCATGTTTCCTTTCCTGCCCATAACAGGATTTTGAGTACAACATTGGTCTCAGAATTCACTTTCATGCAATAACCATGGTATGGAGCAATGGCAATGTAAACAATTACCACATCACAATTTAATTCTATTAATTTTAACTTAATTTTCTTCTAAGCAGATAATTCTTAAAAGATATAATTTTTTCTGTAGTCATAGTTCCACATATTTAGCTATATAACTTCTGCAATTCCAAAGTGCAGTAAAAATGATGTTTATAAAATAGAAGCTGTCCCTTTTTATTTCAATACCTTTTTTAGCTATCTAGTCTATTCCTCAATATGACAAACAGATCATGCAAGAATTTCTTTGTGATTGCAAACAAAGTATATGCATTCCATTGACATCAAGAGAGCAAAAGGATTAAAGAAATAGGACACAATTAATTAAAATCTGAACAATTCTGCAGCTCTAAAATGAGATGCTTATGTTTCAAAGGCCTCTTTCCGCAAAGGGGAAAATATTAGAAATGTTTTAAAAATCAAAAAAAATTAGAGTAAGAGAGAGCTGTATATCTCCTATTTGTTCAGTAGAACCACTTCTACCATTTTTCATTTGCATTGCAGATACAGTTTCTCAGAAAGTATACCGGGGGGGGAAAGCCTTTGATGGAGAAGCGATATGTGTTAGTATTTGCATTTCTCACCCTATCTGTCTTCCTTTACTACAAAAGAAGACTCGATTTAATTAATTTGATTTAGACAGAAAATGTGTGTAAGAAGCTTATTTTGGAAAGCAACTATAAAAGGCACTGCATCTTTAAAAGAGAGCTTTTCAAAGGGTACTAAAAAGTAATACTAGAAATTAATTTTCAGACAATACAAAGAATAGGGCAAATGTAAAGTACAAAGATTCACTGTGTACTGAAATATATATATAACTTTTGGAGAGCAGTTCAAATGGACTTTTGTGCTGTATTTACTTTTTAAGAAAACCAAGGGCTGTGGTGCAGACATAAGGCAGTGGTGCAGAAGGTGGTTATGGCTTGGCTTTCACAGCCTGAGAAACTCGTTCAGTATATTAAGTTCACAGAGTAGTTGGGAAATTGCACCAACAGTGATATTAAGACCAACACTACATTCTGCCTGTGGTTTGGACTTCTTATGAATGAAAAAAGAATCGTTTAGTTATAAAGAATAAATTGAGCTAATTTTTATACTGTGGCTAATTTTTATTTCTTTACCATAGTATGTTGTGCTATGAAAAGCTATCATCAAACACAAAACAAAAACAAAAAACTGATCAGGTTTGAGAGAACACGAACAAGCAGAGAGGTCATCCAGGGCAGCATGAGGGTTAACAACACCTGGGGTTGTGACAGCAGAGCCAACAGGGATTTTTTCCCCCAGGTCACAACTGTGAACACCATTAGGACCCCTGCTATTATGACAGTCAAGTGCGGAGACACATCAGTGCAAGATTATTAAGATGATTAGGGAGCTGATGATTAGAACTTAATAAGCAAGAAGAGCAGAGGGAGCTCTCCTTGTGTAGCCTGGAGATGAGAGGGCTGAGTCTAACTGCTGCCTTCTGTTACTCACGTGGAGCTATCTGATGACATCTCTGAGAGTTGCTTCTGAGGTGCACAGCAGAAAGGACAAAAGGCAACAGCCATAAGCTGCAGTAAGGGAAATCTGAATTGGATATAGGGCAACATTTTACAAGTGGTTAGATACGGGAAAGGGCCCCCTGGCAAAGCTGCACAATCTCTGCCTTGGGGAGGTTTAAACCCCACTTGACTTGAACAAGACCCTTGACTTAGCTCTGACGTTGCCCTGCTCAGAGCAGGAAGACTGGATGAAACATGACGATCACTTTCAACCTCACGATCCCACCATTCTTTGATAAAAACCAGCAGGTTTCCACATTTTGGGTACTGTGAAACAGTGCTCTCCCTGCTAAGTTAGCTGCCGTGCTGAGATGGCCTCATGATGCAAAGCTGTAATTAAGGTTTGTGTTAGATTAATAGTTTGAAGAACATCTACAGCAGTAAGTACAATGAAAGCTAGCAAGTTTAAAAAGCTGGATACAACCAAGCTTTAGATAATAATGAATAACTAATTTGCATCATTAAGGTTTACTACCTGGAAGGACTATTAAGACAAGTCTAAATAGAGATTTAGAATCATAGAATAACTAAATAAACCATGATTTTAATTTGAAAAGGGATGATAAAGCAGGTTTTGAAGCATAACTCCTAAAATTTCCTTGTCATATCAAACTTCTGCAGGTTCTGTGGCTTCTCAGCCAATGCTAAGCCAAGGCAAAGGTTTGTCTTGCACAAGGTAAACTCAAGATTACGGATGAAGCTGCAAAAAGAATGCTGAGTTCTCAGCTGTAGCTGAGAGTCACTCTCTCTGACACACAGTGCATGATGCAGTTCTTGGGATCTAAGTGGCACCAAGGAGAATGTTTGTGTTGGGAGTCTGCTTCTACAAGTTGCTGGGTAGCAGAGGAATTTTAATCTGCATTGAGTTAGGGCTGGTTTTTGGAATTAGCCATGCTGCAAGGCTACAACTGGACTGAGTGTTAGGAGTAGTATTAGGTGTAGCAATTATATTAGAATGATTAATTATGTGTAAGGAATTTATCCTTGTTTTAGGAGCCCAAGCTTGTTCCTTATATAAATATTGAAGCTTGTATAATATTTTTGGAAAAGGCTTTTAAAAAGTAGAAACTTTTTTAGAGTACAAACATATTTTGCAATGAAACTTCTTCTAAAATTACTATATAACTCCACATAGCTATGCTAATTATAGCACTATGAAAAGATACACCAAAATTCTAAATGATTAAGGACCTGAAGTTAATATTTAAAGTGTAATATTAATTTGTACTGAATTCTCTTGTAAATTCAAGAGGGTTCATTACTTCATTGTTAATTTCAGTTCTGTTGAGTTGCTATAAGGATGAATTTGGCCTGGGTTGTTTAAAATCCAATATGTTTAAGAATCATTCTTTTTCTAATTTTTCTTAGTCATGTAAAGTAAGACTAATTGACCATTTTTAAAGCTACTGAACTAGAAAATTCAATTTTTTGTATGTTTATTGTTAAAATCACATATATAAATATGAATTGAGAAAGCACTATTCAAATTATATTTATATATATATATATATTATTTCAGAGAGCTTTGTGTTTGCCTCTGAGGAAAATTCAGAATGCAGTCGTGACAATTTTAAAATCTGCCATTTACTTTTTTTTTACATTTGTTTTAGCATTCTTTGGAAATTTGTTTCCCTTTTACTTTTTTCCCCCCACAAAAAAAAAAGAAAAAAAATACAACCCCCCCCCCTAAAACAAACAAAAAAAAACCACCCAAAAATTAAACTGTTTATGAAGTTACTTTCTCAGCTGTGACAAATGCTGGTTGTGCTGGCAGGTAGCCAGCACCCTTCTTGCAAATAGTTTTAACTCAATGGTTCTGTCGTTACCTAAATAGTTAAATAATTTTCATTCCCGTGGCTTGGGAATGTATGCTGCTGGTTTCTGGCAATTGCCCCAAACTAATTAGTTCTTTATTTTTGAAGATGAATTTTTGGATAAATAATGTGTATGAAGTCACTTTAGAAACAACAAACAGTTTTTATCAGGAAGCAAAAGCATTTTGAAAAGAAGAGGAAATAAAAGGTTCTCATTTACCACAGATACAGAATTAGAAGTCCTGACAGCCAACAGCACAGCTAAGTCTGTGGTGCTGACGCTGTTTAATTTTTCATATTCTGTTAATAACAGAATCTAATTTACCTCCATTTATGAGAAATATTGTACAATTCTTAGTGGTTTTTTTAAAACTGAAAAAAAGTAATGGATCAGATCTCATTTGAATAATTTGTGGATATGAGTAAGTACATTGAGACAGCAGAATGTGGCACATGAGAAAATGGCAATATTGTACTTGTCCTTCTCACACAGGCAAAGCACTAGTGCCACAGATTCTCCAAACTCAGCCAATGCTCAGTGTGAGCTTTACACCTGGCTTACGAGGCACAGCTGCTGCCCAACACCACAGCTATGAATTCAAGCATATGGTTAAATGCATTCCTGCATTAGTGCCACAGTCACTCTGGAAGACAGTCAAACTCATTACATTATTTGGGCTACAAATTTTCAGCCTCATTAAAACCTTAATTGCTTGAATGTTGCCATGAAATGAGGAAAATCTGATGGACAGTGTTCCCGAAAGACAATCTGCATGCTGTCAACTGTTTGTTTAACGTATTTCAATGTCATGGAAAATAATATTGAAATTCATGAAGGCGAGAATAAATGAGGACGGAAAAAGAGGTAATATTCTTTCAAAATCACTTTCCCATTTAAGGTTCTTTTCTGTTTCCATGAAAGGAAAAGAAACAACTCTCTGAAGTTCTCCTTTCTTCTCTAGATATTTTAGTAACTTGCTAAATGTCATTACTCTAAGTCACACTGCCTTTTTAGTAGTTCATTAATAAGGCAAAATCAACCTATATCATAAATTAGTGTTTGGTAACTGGGACGGTAACTGTCATTATAAAATGCAATCAAAGTAAACGCTGTAAAGATGGAAAATTTAATTCATAGATAAAAATGAGTCACGAGTGATTAAAATCAGCTTCTCAGAGAGTTGGTGTATTAACTTTGGAGCTTGCTTCCGGTAAACGGGCAGAAAAAGAAGACCATGCCCTGAAGTAATTGTATTTCTTCAAAATATCTTGTGTACAAGGAGCCTCCCTTTTGCTGCAGAGATCTCCCAGCTGTGTAGGCAACAGCCTGGCTTCCACCCCACACACCGAGGGGCAGAGCAACCCGGACAACTGCACAGCTCCTTCCCTGCCCAGAAACCTGGTCTCTGCACGCCGGAAGGAAATTATGGGCTCTGTGGAACCCAGCCATACTGAGCAGCTCAGAAAAATTGTGTTTACTCTAAAATGATAACTTTCTTTGAGTATCAGAACAAAAAGCTCCTGCTGCCAGGAGTCTGTCCTCGAGGTGAAAGCCAAAGGGACTTAATGGATTAAAGTCAGCTTTGCCAGACTGAGCATCTGACCTTGAAGCTCCTATTGAGGAATAATGATTGATAATTGTGGGAGTAGAGGTGTTTAATAATATTCATAGTATTTCAGCTATTGCTACTTGAGTCTTTATTAGACATAAAATCAATTGCTGAAACCAAATCAACATCACAGATAGTACTGGTAGGATCTGTTACCCACTCAGAAAGTCTTTCAGCTGGAAAGCAGAACGTTTTATATCTTCTCATGATTTCACAAATCTTTCCAGACACAATTGCTTCTCTTTCCAGAACCCAGATGATAGGACCCCTTCATGTGGGAAAGGCTTGCATTTTCTGATTCCATGTCTAACAGTGGGCTATGGATTATGACAGACAGTCTTAAGGAGCCATGAAGTTTTTCCTCTACAAAAATAGAACCATGTTCGCTTTTTGCCCTGAGGGCATTTGTTGGTTTCTTCTGCAAAACAAGTATAATCTTGGGAAAAAAAATAATCAAGAATGAATAAAGTAAACCAAATATTGCTTTCAAAATTGATTTGGGACAGAGCTTTGCTGTTAGCCTGACTGCATGAAAAATAGTACATGGAAGGATCTGACAACATGCTGCGATTTCACTGATCTTTGAAGGAATACACATACACCCACCCTAATTTTTCAAAATGAGGAAGCCATAGGTATGGTATAGGCACATATGGTGACAGATTTTTTTGAAATTCCACTGTCTTGGCTTACACTGAGGAATTCATGAAAGAAATTGTTTAAAAGCAACTGACAGAAAAGTTTAGGTTAGCTTCTTGCAGGCTATTTAAAATATATAGTGTTATCCTGACTCCACTGGGATCTTTCTGGGAAGCTGAAATGATAAGTGAACCTGCTATATCATCCAAATTATTTATTTGTGTGAGTTCAAGTGTGTGACTATTGACAGGCAGTGGATCCAACACTTACCCGGATTAATCCAGGTCACCACCCTCGCCATGTACACATTCGTCTGAATGTTTACAGGTAGGTAATAGATCAGCAATTGGTGCTCCCTCATGAAATCTGTGTTGGAGTTTACTCTCAAAGATTAAATTTGCGCCTATTTTGGCACAGTAACTGACCCGATGTCTCCTCAGTGTTATCGGGAAACACATGAAGCCATGTGCACGAGTAATGAAAGGCACAACCTGAGTGACGGAGAAGGAGGGTTCCAATGTAGTAGTTTGGGTGTTGCTGCTGTTGGGTTCAGAATTGCTGTAATGATTTTTTTCCTAAAAGAACTGAGTTTGACTTTAGTTGCCATGAAGAGAATAACTGAGTAATATACCTATTAGCTGTAGAGGCAAAGTGTGCTATTTCTTCTGCATTAACCAATTCACAAAGCAACTTTTATATATGAAGACTTGGCCTCCAAGGATGTTTTGCTAATGGTGGCAGTGATTTTATGAATATTCTGGAAGTGCACTGAGGGAAAAGATACGGGTAGAGATTAGGCAGAGAAACTGTGAGGTATAGTATTCCTAAAAGTCTTGTAACAGTCAAATATTTTCTGCAAATCAGCTGATATTTCTTAGAAATATGAAAAGCTTAGAAGTGAGTGATCATGGTAGGGAAGGAAAAAGTAATTTCAAGCATCAAGAGTAGTCCAAAAACTTGGGAAGTGACTGAAGAGGAAGAAGTAGATTCTTCTCTTCCCCTTCTGAGAATAAAATACTTCTTTAAGCACTCAGGTGATCTTGTGATGAGCATGTTGAGGCTTCATTTCGGGGCCATCTGATCTTACATTCATTGAAAAGAATATTGTTATTTAGAATTTTTGAGATAAATTGTTAGTAGACAATCTTATTACCATCCTTTTTGCCATACTAAACACTCTCACTTGAGCAGCACCTGAAATTATCTGCTGCCATGAGCTAGTCTTTCTAGAAAAATTGCTCTAAATTGTCATACATTTTTCAGGGAGCCTGTTCAGAAATGAAATATCTTTGCAGTACTATGTTTAAGATGTGAAATGGACTCCATGACACCTCCTGGATGACTCTGAATGTATTTCAGGGGTCTTTGCCATTTTGAGGAGCTCTTGACCAAACTGAAAACTGTATCAGGAACTGATGCTACTTAACCTGGAATGGCCATGCTGATCCTATGGTAGAATGCTTTCCTTAGGTTATGGAAGGAAGGAAGGTTGTGCTGCTGATCTCTCTCTATTGGCCTGGATCAAAGTGGAAGAAAATTTTAAATAATCCAGAAAACTTATCTAGTGCTAAAGGTGCCTGTGCTTTGATACATAACACAGCCAGTTCTGGTGTAGATAAATATAATACAGAGAGATGAGAGTATATGTTGGAGAGCTGTCCTTTGTGTCTTTGTAGGGGGGAAGTGGTATTTATACTTTGTGATTTTGCTCTGCATGGAATCAGTAGAGAGGTATACAAACAAATGCATTACTAATTTTGTCATGGTACAGAAATGGGGAAATTATTAGCTGTCTCTGCACTGATGACTCGCTTACCTTCCTCATGCTTATGCCAGAGTGACAAGGCACCCTTTTCTCATGCAGACAGAGAGGATAGGTTTCAAAGGCATTTAAACATAGAAGACCAAGATACTTTTTACTGAAGAATGTAATTTTACTTCTCGACACCTGGGAGGCTGCAGACATATGCCCTTGAAAAACTAGTGTTTAAAGTGAAAACTTTGAAGGAGTGGAGATGTTTTCTTTATGTCTTACCTCTGAGTCTGACACCTCCTTCACACTTTACTGTCACAAAAATAGAGCTTCATCAGTATTTGCATGTTTTGAAAGCAGATTACAAAATCATGGAGTTACAGGAGATAATTCATACTAGAAGAATAAAGTATCTATCTGCATGTTGTGTTACAGGTGGTTTTTAAAGCCTGTGGTTGGTATTCAGCCACAGTGTTTGTTGATGGTCCCAGTAATGATGGTTCCACTTGTCCTAGCTAAATTCCTTGTATTTGTTCCATGGATTTAAACAATCAGCAGTGGCGATGAAGAAGGAAGTAAAGTATAATAATCAAAGGCAGGAAAGAAAGATAAAACAATTCTCAAATTATAGTGCATTAGGATACTGGCATTGTTTCAGTACTATGTTCAGCTATCAGAAACGACCAAATTATGGCTAAGTTCACTCCATTCTTCAGGCTCTTGAAAGAAATTATTTGGTAGGAGCCAGGATAAAAATACAATGTTTAGTGGATGCTACTTAAGGGAATTATTCAACAAATACTTGAGGAAGAACAGGGTGTATGGTATGTTCATCACAAATTCAGACTTAGCATGCCATTGTCATGAAAATGGCATTGTGCTGTA
The DNA here is from genome assembly GCA_035047865.1 of Dendrocincla tyrannina. Taxonomy (NCBI): domain Eukaryota; kingdom Metazoa; phylum Chordata; class Aves; order Passeriformes; family Dendrocolaptidae; genus Dendrocincla; species Dendrocincla tyrannina. The sequence continues at coordinate 14,053,961 of JAWWMP010000041.1, forward strand.
GTTGCAGCTGTTTTGTTCCAATAACACAGGAGCTCACATCTAACTAAGCTCACTCCTATACTCATCCACATATTCTATCACATCTATAGAATCTACAGAAGAAGAGATGCCATTTCCAGTTCCCTAACTTCCTACAGATTAGTCTGTGCCGGTTTGTGTGTGAAGGGGGTTTTTGTTGGGTTAGGTTTTGTTGGGTTTTTTTGTCTTTTTTTTTTTAGGAGTGCAAAGATTTAATCATAAAACTTCTTTTCTTGAGATGTCTAATAATGATCTACAAGGCAGAGAGCTGAGGGGGTGGAGGGGAGTAATCAGTGTTTGCATCCTGTGGCATTTGGCTTCAATTATACTGCTGAAACCTGGAAGCAGTGATGTTTTAAAGCAATCATTTGGTGTTACGCATTACAGCTATTCTGGAATCTCTAGTTCGTTCTCAGTTTATGCTATAATTACTGCAAGTGTATATCTCGTTCCTTAAATTAGGTTGCAGATATTGAAACAAGTGATGTAGGTATCTGATAATTAGCAACAGCTAACAATAATAAAGTAACAATCACCAAAAGAAAGCAAAGAAAATGTGTCCCGCTTTCCACTGCAAAATTTTCAGTCACTGATGTCATTCAAATGTCAGCTTAGTGTATACACACACAGCCCTGATGTTTCTTTTGCACTGGAATCTGATAGGTATTTTGCACATAAATTTAAGATACTAAAACTGCCTCTATTCTAATACTTGGGCATTGTTCCAGTCCCCACACTTCATTACCATTTAAGAATGAGAAAATACAAGGTGCCTCTCTGGAATGATAACAATGTGTATTTAGCCCCATTGGTGCACACCTTCCAACTACCCCTTGGTTTAGTTTTTAGTTTCTCTGTTTGCCATGTAAGTCACTCTCAGTGCATGAGAGGTATGTACTTACTCCAAAGCAAAACATTAGAAGACAAAAGAGCAGTGCCATTATACACATGATGACAGAAGATGGATATCTCCCCAGCAACACTGGTGACTTCAAATTCCTTAACTCCTCCATTATTTTCATAGGATGTTCTATTTATGGAATTACCCATAACCAATTATTTTCATTTGTCTAAGTAGAATAAAATATTAAGATCACATAATACAAAAAATGATCATAACAAACCCCCACCTAACCAAAAGTAAAGTGGATTAGTAGGGCATAATATAAGATCATATCAAACTTACATGATAGACTTTTACGTTACTCATACCTATAATATTTTAACAGTTACATCATATAAAGTGATGTATTATGCTTACTATAATAACTCTTCATGCCTTTCAGGTTATTCATGGCATGCCCTGTGGGATCCACGGATCATGGGTAGATTCTTATAGCAGACTATAAAAGAGGGAGGAACTGTATTATAATGCTGAAAAAAAGAGTTTAATTTTTTTTCTTAAAAGTTGTTCAGTAGTCTTCAGTCATCTAGTAGCTTATTTGTACTTGGCATTAGCCTCTCAAGACACCAGTGGTCCTTCACCCATCCCTTCGCACTACTGTATGGACAAAGATAATCGTGAACAAAACTTGACTTTGTTTTTTTTGTTTGGGTTTTGTGCTTTGGGGTGGGTTTTTTAGCAGTTTCATCTGCAGGCTTACTGGTTTGGCTTCCTGCAGACGCACCTAGAATATTTGTAAAGGTATGTGATTTCTTGGCTCTACTGAGAACTTCAGAAAAACTGGTTTACGAGAAAATACTTTCAAGCTACCTGATGAGAAATTGCTCTGTGTTTAACAACTGGCAAAGAGAAGGAAAATAAAGACAAGAGATTCCGATGTTAACTTCCTGTAAACAAAGAGCCAGAAGATTAGATGTGGGGTGTGGTCAGAACTTTCTGAATAAAAATAGCAGCGATATCTTCCTTGAGTATCTGCCACTGGAGATGTTTCAGATGTGTGCTGCACACAGGGAGTCTCCATCCTGTATGTAAGAAGACGTTGCTGTCTTCTAAATTCCCACTGCTGCCCCTTCCATTGGCTAGGAGCTAACCATGTGTTGACATTCAGGTTCTCTTACCATCTTTATTTTAATATACTACCTAGAATCATTAATTGAACTTGAATTACAGCAAAGAGAATCTAGGAATGAAATTCAAAATTAATGTATTCTGATAACGTTTTTGGCTTTGGAGTTAGGTTTGTCTTTTACAAATAAACACATTAAGCTTCTTTATTTCTACACATAAAACTACTAACAGACACAGGAGTAGAGGACTTCACTACATGATTTGGGGTTACTTTGTGTGATCTTTGACCGGTCCTACATATTGTGTGACTACAGATATGGCATTTAATTTGCCTGTGCCTTACTTTCCCCCCTGTGACATGGGGATGGCAGCACTTCCATCTCTCTTCAAACTGTAAGGATGAGAAACAGATATTGGGGCTACCGACATGCCATGATAATGGATACAAATTAGGCACATGACATACAAAGTCATGGAGCTGCTGCGATTATTGTGACTTGTGAACAGATTCAGGGCAACCGAATCAGTGGCCTTAAAAAATTAAAAAAGAGAGGGCCTGCACACTGCGAGAGGGTGAAATTCCCGTTTCTCAGAGTGTCAGCGGAAGGAAAACCCGCCTCTTTTCCCTCCAGTCCTGGCACTCGTGGTGGCTGCTGACTTGTCAGGGCAATTAGCGCTGATGGCTAATGAGCGGTGAGCAGCCCCCGGCGCGCCCCCTGGCGTCCGAGCCGCCGGCGCTCCCGCAATCCCCGCACGCTCCTGCCGGGACGCGGGAGCGCCCATCCGGGCTGAGGCTGGGACCGGGGCTGGGACCGAACCCGCCCCGCCCCGCCGTCCCCACCCGCGGGGGCACCGCGCAAGGAGGGCACTCTCCGGACAGCCTGCGGGACGGGAGTTTCCCTACAGGGGCAGCGGCGGGGGAAGAAGAGCCGGCAAAGGCGCGGGAGCGTGGATCGCTGGGACCCTTCCCCGCCCCGCAGCCTCTGGGGCGGCCGCGGTGCCGCTGTCCCCTCGCCCCGGCCGTCGGGGCGGTGCGGGGCTCCGCGCTCCGGGGTTCCCGGGGCTCCGCGCTCCGGGGTTCCCGGGGCTCCGCGCTCCGGGGTTCCCGGGGCTCGGCGCTCCCGGGGCTCCGCGGCACGGGCGGTGTCGCGCTGTGGAGCCGCTTGGCGCCGCCTCTTCCCTCCGTCCCTCCTTCCCGCCCGCGCCGCGCTGCCCCATCCATGTTCGCGCTGGAGAAGCCGGCGGGGCAGGCGAAGCCCGGCAGGAGCTCGGGTGGGCTCCCGAAGATGGCGTCCGTGGGGGACTTCAGCGTGCTCAGCTCCAGCATCCCCGCCACCAAGGTGGAGCTCTCCGTGTCCTGCAGGTACGGCGTCGGGGCGGGCGGTGCCCGCGCTGTGCCGGGCGGGCAACCCTCGCCCCGCGGCGAGCAGGGGAACGGGGCGAGGCGCTGTCCCCGCTGCCCTGCCGGCTCAGCCTCGGGCAGAGCCTCGGGCAGAGCCTGGGAGCAGCCCGGGGCCGCTGCCAGCCCGCCGCAGCCCGCGGGCCCCGCGGAGCAGCGGCCGCTCCCGCAGCGGGCTCTGCCGGCACGGGGGGGCCGCAGGGAGCGACCCCGCGGGGGTTCAACTTCTGGAGCTGTCCCAAGTGCCGCGGTGCGGGACGGAGAGCTCCCGTCCCTAGTAATGCTGTCCTAAGTTCTGCAAGGAGCTCCTGCAAAACTGTTTCGGGAACGGGCGCGTTCCGTCGCTTCGTCACATTTTACCGTAACGCTGGTGCCGAGAAATTGCGAAAATGACAGCCCGTAATGCCAACTCTGATGTACGCGGATTTGTTCCTTGGCATTTGTTTGTTGGTATTTCGGAAATCCTGCTTTCTGCCGCAAAGCACAGAGGATTTCCTGTTAGCGTCTAAAAAAAATAATTTTATCTGTGGGCTTTTTGTATTCGTATCTTCATTCACATGTCGCAGATTCCTTAAGTGTTCCCTAGTAGTTGCACAGCGGTGGTTCCTTTCGCCAGCAGAGCTGGCAGCTTCCAGCGGAAAATTTGAACTGTTACTGTTGCTTCCTGACGGGAAATGAGACAAAGTTTGTGCTACAGTCCCTTGAATCATTTTCTAAGATAGTTCTGCTGTTAACAGTACTTCTACTAGGACAGAACGGCAGTGCTCTAAACTTAAATTGGCAGACCACTCCCTCTCTTTACTTAGTAAATAAAGTATGATTTGATGTTTTATCAAGGGTGTGTTTCGAAAGGAGGCTGAAACAATGAGGAATAGAGTAAGATTGACTGTCTAATAGTGAAACAGTCACTAGGCTGTCATATGAACACCCTCATGTACTTACTGCCTGTCTCTGCAAAGTTCACGGGCACCAACCCTGGTAAAAGGCATGCTGTGATGTGTAAAAGCAATCCAGGACCTTTAGTATTACTTTCAGGCTCTTCAAACAGCCTGCAACAGTTACAGATGTCAGAACATTTATGCTGCTTTTGACCTACTTCACTTACTGTGGGAGTTCCTTTCATTCCAAGTATGGTTTGTATATACCAGCAATGTTTTAGGCTGATTTGAGAACCCATCAGATAGTTACAAAGAAATGTAGTTATAGGATAGTCATTCAATTCTGACCTTTCTTGTAACTACTTTCAGTGTATAGTTTGCAGTGTTAATTTCCTTGTAGGTATCAAGAGACATGTCTGTTTTGTTAGAACTGCCTTTTTTTCCCTTGTTTTAATAAAAAGGGTCTCACATTCTGATATCTCTTTGTGTCAAGTAGAAGAGAATGGGAATTTCCATGGTGGTTCCTTCCTTCTGTATGTCCTGAATGACAGCTTTTGATTACAAAATTATGCTTCAAAATGAAGTGTAAAATGAATGACACTGGGGCAGAGATTACTGATTAACACGTTTGTGATTCATCTGTAAACACATTGATTGGCTAAAGCTTGTGAAATGCAGCGTTGAATTGTGAAAGACTGCAAGAGCAAACTGTGAAGTTCAGAGAATGCTGAAAATTCTTTAATAATTAGCAGTTGTGTATTCCTGAATACCTGGAGAGAAATGCTTTTAAAGCAGTTTGGGTCATGACATTTGTTTTCCTTGATACTTGAAGAGTTGTAGAACTAATTTGGTCACTAATTAACATCAGCAATTATTAGGTGATTACTATTATTTCTTCTTAGATTTTTTTTCCTGTTTTCATTATAAGAGATGAGGGAAGTTCTTCCAGTTTGCACAGGGGGTGTAGTTTGGTGATCAGTTAAGCACTGTTTGTGCCACGAAATAAGCTTGTGACTCTGGGCAGTGTTCTTTCATGTCTTCTATCCTTCTGTCTATCTTATTCAGTAAGGATAGAGCTTGTATTCATTTAGCTTTTAACTGTGTGGTCTGTCAGCACTTCCGGAGTTAATTTCCCCTGCATGCTCCTGCTGGCAGTGTTACCAAAGTAGCCAGGTTCAGTACTGTGCAGATGGAATTGCAATGCTTATTCTGCAAGCCAGCCTGGTTTAGCTTCAGGGGCACATCAGGTAAACCTTTAGGAAAAGTTCTCATGGGATGAAAAATTGTCTATGAAAATTCTAAAATACAGGAATGTTTTGAATATCAGGTGATGCTCTTCCTGAGATTTCTTTATGACTAAAAGCATTTAGCTTTATGACTGAAAGCTTTCAGCTTTTCCCATGGCTTATTGAATACTGGCATTGGCTGTAGTTTTACAAATCCTAGAAAAGCAAGAAATTAATTTAAATCTTGCTACTACTACTCAGTGGCTAGCAAATAAAAAGTTCACAATTCTTTTCTGACTCTGTAAGATGTAGTTTATGAGGAATCTGTAGTCTTTGGCTCAAGAGCCAGGCCTATTATGGCAGAAGAATTTACATGTATCATGCCAGAGGATCCTCTGGTGTTGGTAATAGTCCACTATTGTCTGGCTCAGTTGTTCTAGTAGCCATTTCCCTCTGTGCCCTGTTGGTCCCTTCATCACAGAAGGGCATCTGTGGTCTGATGAAGATCTTACTGTCACCTGCTGTCAACAAAGATCCCTGCTATGGGATCTTTGTTGCAGCCTAGTGTGATTTTGCACAGTTGTCATGTGGTGAAGGACCAAGACTTTATTCCTCCAGTCATTGTGGAAGAGAGGATATAGGCTGCTCTTTATCTTTTTCTACACTGCTGTTTTCCAGCCCAAAGATTCCTCTTCCTCTAAAGGGGTGTTTGCATTGGATATAGATTATGGACCTGTGCCTATACTTGAGTCTTCTTTTACCAACGGTGGGTTTAAATTTGTGCTCCTATGTGAGTTTCAGCTCAGCTTCAGGCCATGTACCTCTCACCCGATTTTTCTTCACGGATTCCAATCCAGTAAAATCATGGAGATTAAGAACACAAGTAGATGATGGATATTATTTATCATGATGTTTGTGCTGTGTGTGAACATGTGAAGTTCAGTGTAGTTCAATGGGCTCAAGTTTTTAACTTTTTGTTATGATCTGCATAATGATGATTTCTGCTCTTTGTGGTTACTGTGTGGACCAATCTAGGTTTTTTTTTCCTGTAATACCTGATTAAGCTATGACCATTCTGAAACTTATGTTAGAAAAAAGGCTGGGTTTCATTTTACTTCATGTTAATGTTTATTTACTCACTGAATGAGGAGTTATCAATCTGAATTATCTTCTGGAGAGTAATTTTTTAGTATCTGTAGGAAAGTGAAGCTGTAGTTTCACAATACTATGACTTCTAGCAGTTTATCAAAGATGACATGATTATCTGAAAGACAGTAAAAGTTATAAAATATTGACACAGTACAGGGTCACTCTGCTAATTCAAAAAGTTTGTTATAATAACACTGCTCTGAAAGGCTTTATGCTCAATCAGGCAAGGTGTGCTGTTTGTTCTGGCTTTATACTGGATAGGCTCCACACTGTATTCCGATGCTAGGAATAAGGTGCATGAAGGCACCATAAACTCCATGTCATGGTTAATTCAGCAGAAATACAATTGGTTGCCCATGCCTGTTTTGGATCAGTTCTGTGCCATTTCACAGTTTGTACAGAACTCTAACATTAATGAATGAGCTGAATGGAATTAAGCAGCCCCTATTGTCAGTAATTATGATAATTTAAATTCAAGTTTCTTGCATGGACTAAGAAAGCATACTACTTCAGAATTTTTGCCTTTCCTTTTGGTTGGCAGTCTGAAAGTCTTAACCAGTCGCTTGCTAGTAGTTGCAGTACCTAAAAGTATGTTTAATTATATCTTTCTTTGTCCTGGGCGTTGATGTCTGGCAAGATCATGCCTTTCCAGCCAGCATACTTACTGCCTGGGTCTTTTTGAATAATTTGTTGGAAGTCCCTGTCACAGAAAGATACGATGATAAAAAAAAAAAGATAAAATCATAACAAATTATTGAGTTTGTAACTCTGTATGGTATAAAATACAGAATATAAAATTAATCCTGATTTTAAGCCTGGTTTTCATTTTTCTACTTTCTTTGTGTATGTGTTTCCAGGTTGGATTAAAACTCCATGGAGTGGTTCTGTGTGACTGGCAACAGAAGGTTGATCTTACATGTTTTGTTTTTTGAAATGGAACTGTGTAGAAAATGAGCTGGCTTCAGCTGAGGAAAATGAGTGTATTGGGAGAAAAAATATATTTGGGTGACATTGTCCTTCAAAATAGTTATGGGGATACACTCCTGACAGACTGCATGGTTTGATTTTCACCTATGTGTCTATATTGGTTGAAATGTAAGCATTCAGCCATGTGACTTCTAGAATTTAAGGCAGTTCTTTTGCCCCGTAAATTCAGTCTTGAGATTGTTAGGGACAGGCCATTAGGACCTGCCTCGGAGATGGGATAACTGAGATTCTTGTTATTACATCCTTTGGGACAGATTGGAATGAAAAGACACTGAATGACCAATGTGTGTGTGTACATCTATATATATATATATATATATCTGACAGGTTTATTTTAGAACAGTTTGGTTGCAATGGAAAGGAGGTATATAAATAGCCATTTTGGTTATTATCTATAGAAATATAACAATATAAAAGTATAAAAATATCACTTAAGAAAATCTATAAGGCAAAGAAAGAGAAAGAAAGGGTAAGAATAGGTGGCGGAGAGGAAAGATATCACCACCCGTGGATCCAGCAACAAGACTTGATGGTTGCAATTTCGATGTCCCTTGGTTGAGGTGATAGTCACAGTTTTGATCCGTGGGAGGTCGAGAAGCCCTCAAAACAAAAAGTTCAGTGGGGTAAAATAGGTTCAGGTGGAAACACCCAGGTACGTCCTCTGGGGGCTAGAGCTTTACACTGTCTGATGCAACACTGTGGGTCATGCACAGTCCACTGCTGGAAGGCCCCAGAAATGAGTCTGAGAGCGATTCAGGGATCTTCCGTGGTTTATGACCCCTTCTAAGACATGACCACTGTTTCTCATGCCTGCATAGTTGAGCCAATTGTGCTTTATCAGAAGGGATTAATACCTTCAGACTTAGGTGTGAATGTTCCAATACCTCCCGCAGGGGGCAATTTTACACCTGAGCCTTATCGGGTTAGAAAACCTTATCCCACCTTGCAGGATCTGTTTTTTACCAGCCTTTTGGCCTTTTCCCTTATCTGGCTCAAAAAACAGCTTGTCGCTAAACAAAGGTCTGTTTTGTGGTGGTTGTCCTCTGGTGGTGGGTGTGCACCACATCTGCACCTGGGCTGTTGTGCAGATCAGAGGTTGCACCACCACACACCCAAAAACTCTCCTTCTCTCCTTCCCTTGGAGGGGTGCAAACCTGGCCTCAGCAAAGCACCCTGCTGCTTTCGTAGATCTGATTGTTTGAGTCATTAACCTTTCAACATTTCAGTCTCTCACACAGACTCCAGGTTTCACACTAACCGTGCAAGTCTTAGGACTTGTCAGATTTTGTCTAAACTTGTCTTTGTCTACATGGAGCTTTGTTTGGTTTTGCTTAGCTGCAAACCCAAACGCAGTGGTTTGTTTCCTTCTGACTAGGTGGCTACTCCTTAATTTCTCATTGGCTTGTCTTTGTGTAATTATGTGGAATAACCAGGCTTCTTTATACAGATGATAGTAACAAGTAGTTATGCTGTGTATAATGATGTATTTGTGACCCTCACAGAATGGCATAATGCAGAGGAGCATCATCACGGTGTGATAGCAGAGGCCTTGCAAGTGGAGACATGGGATGCTGGGTATGGGAGCAGAGGGTGAGAAGAGGGGATTTGGGATACCCCCCTACTGGAGACCCCAGTAGTGTAAAGAGGTCATGAGTGGCTGGTAAAGAAGTGCAGACTGGGAGTTGGACAAATCCAAAAGAGCTGAAAGAGCAAGTCTCAAGCAGATGTAATACACACTGTATATAGTATACAGTAAATGTGGATGTGAAATGGAGTTGAAGATGGATGAAGTAAGAGCATGTGAGCTCAAATGGGGATCCTCAGAGCGGGGAAGAAGAAGCCATCAACATCATACTCTACCTCAGATCGTCTGCTCTACCCCTGTCACCACTGTAAACTTTGTGCTTCTCCCCAGACAGGATGGGGGACACAGATGGGGGACTCCCTGTAACACCCTCCCACAGCTGAAGCCAACAGTCTGGGGCCTCAGAAGGGATCAAGGGAAGCCAGACAGCAGGAAAGGGGCCAGGTACTAGGAAGTGTGCAATGACTTTAAGTGTATTTTTCTGAAGATTTGCTGTGGTAGTATTATTTTCCTCACATTCCTTCCTTCTCTGTCCATCTGAGCAGTGGCTCACCACCACCAGTCCTGCAATAACAGAGAAAAGATGAATTGAGGGTATATAGTTGTTTTTTAAGTTACGTCTTGATGTATACCTTTTAAACAGTTGTTTCAGAAAAAACTGTGCAAAACCGATCTATAACAACATACAAAACATTAATGAAACTATACATTCCTAAAAAAAAATCAGAGCTCAAATAAGGCAGCATATCCATGGGTTTGGATGGTCTGAGTGAAAGTAACTGGAAAAGACTGGTGAGTTTACGCTAGATTGAATATCTCTTTTGACACCAGCAGTCTTTAGTGCCACCCCCCAGGTTACATCACCAGTAGCTCAGAGGCAAGACTGTTTACCTGCTGGGCCTTAACAACCTAAATGTGGATGGTTCATTCTGTTGGTTTCAAGCAACAATTCTGTTGGTACTGAAGCAGAGTTTCACCAGTTCGTGATATTCCTAAATTACCTTTTTTTATTTAAACTGGAGCAGTCCAAGATTGTGTGTGTTTTATTTGCAAAAGTGTATTTTCAGAATCCAGTACTTCCTGTCTGTTTCAACAGAAGTCCTGGAAAACTATTGCTATGTTAAAGTGAATAAATTTGGCAATTCTTTTGGGGTTTTTTGTTTTTGTTTTTAAACCCCGGAGTAGTCAGCAGTTTTAATAGAGGTTTCATCCTAAAGTTGTTTGCGTATATGTGGCCAGAGAAGGCGTTCTCTGGAGGAAAAAAACAAACTCATGGAGGAACTGCTGGTCTAACCCTTCTTATTGCTTCTCTCTTTTTTTTGCCTTATGGCTTCTGAATCAATATATGTTTACTTAGACAATGGAAGTTAGTGGGAGGCTGAAAATGATTTCTTTGTCTTTTGTGAACAGGAAGAGTGAATTACTTGTCTGAAGGTTTTGAAGAGGTATTATGGATGTTTTCTTAAGCTTGCATATCAGAGGTGTGTTTGCTTTCTTTCTGGTACTTCTAGTCCCACAAAGAATAGGGACAATCTGAACAGAAAGGAAGAGGTCAGACTAATTGCCTCTTCATCAGTAAAGCCAGTGTTTTCTCACCTGTGAGCCTATTCTAAGAGAACTAGTTATTTTGCCCAGAAAGTAAAGTTCTGAGAAATTGCCTGATCTGCTCTTAGGTCCAGGGCATTTTGAAGGTAGAGATCTGGAGGTTAACAGCTTGCTTTGTTGTGCTCTGACAGAGTACAGGAGGGAGTACATAGCTGTGGAAGGCTGGCCACTTAAGCTGGCACTACGGCTGAAAGTTGTTTGTGAAATTACTCTGCAGGAAGTCAAGTGGGCTCTTCACTCAAGAGCAGGGCTCTTTGGATCATGTGCCATCTTACCTAGGACTGACCCTTGCAAGTCCAGTTAAAACTAAGGGGCAGTTACTACGAGGTTAATACAGTTGTGTTTAAATTAGTAGTACAATAGATACTATTCTGCACAGTAAAAAGTGAGGAGATGCCTCTTTTGTCATTCGGGATCTTCCTTGTAATAGGGACACAGGCCCATCATTGAGTAAGGAAAACAGAAATGCATCTATTTAACGAACTAGGGACAATTTCCCATGGGTTGATACAACTGTGAGAGAAGGAGTGTATGCTCGTATGGGCATATAACATATTGAAAACATGTATTTTCTAAAAATTAAAAACAGTTTTGTACTAACTTGTGTTTGCAGACTGCTGAGTGCTTTATTTCACAACCAAAGAATCTTTGCGTGCACTTAGATGTAAAGACGAGAGAAGCATAAAGCCATAACAGAGATTCTGACAAATTAATCTGAAGTAAACCACATTTTTGTAATTAAGGATTTCAGAGTTGTTGAGAGCAATATATAAATAAGTATTTTTCCAGTCAACACAGATTTGAACAAGGTGAGTAAATGCTACTTTTTCGTTTATGGCTAACAACATATGTATAACACACACAGTACATGAGATTGTACAAAGCGACATAGACCGTAATGATTTCTGGTTGGCTACCACTGCTACCTAGATCAGTGAATCTTGAAATACATGATTTATACATGTGCATTGTTTAGATTAAATGTACTACAAGACACTTGGCATTAGGAAACATTTATTTACTCAGAGGGTGGTCAGACACTGGAACAGGCTTCCTAGAGATGTGGGCGATGCCCCAAGACTGTCAGTGTTTGAGGCATTTGGATAGTGCCCTTAACAACACATTTCAGCTTTTGGTCAGCCCTGAGCTGGTCAGGGAGCTGGACTTTATAGGGTCCTTCCAACTGAAACGCTCTATTCTAAAAAAACTTTTTGAAGCACTGGACAGAAACAGTTATTTTGGTCAGTTTTTAAGAAGTTCATGAAACTCTGGGAACAAAGTGATTCTGTGAAGCATAGCTAAATATGTTTTAACTTATTTACTGATTACTTTTTTTTTCCCCCTAGGGAAATTACTCTCATTATACAGAAAAAAAAAATTATCCCAGCATTTCTAATCTGTCTTGTGCTTTCCAGTTTAGACCAAGTAGGTGTTATGGCCATGGCTCCTATTAATATTTTTTCCCCTTTGTCATCTATGCTATTGCAACTATTCTAGAAGGTCCACTCCAGAATGGGCAGGTGCAGAATGAATTCCTTCAGGATCTGTGCTGGTAGAATAATGCTTTCTGCACAGATGTTCCTATACATTTCTTTGCTGTGGGTATTTGATGTGCATGTTTCTCCAGGTAAAAAACTGTCTTTTTTTTTTTTTTTTTTTTTTTTTCATTCCTTACAGTTGATAGCAATTCCTTTTCTTTTTGCATTCGTTATCTGAAAGGCTTAATGGATGTAGGGAAAAAATGTACTCCACGTGTTCAGTCAAATTATGTCTGTTTCTCTTTATACTTTGATTAGGAAAAAGAAAAGAGAAGTCTCAGATATTTCTGGTTTCTGAGTCTATCCACTTTCCTGAGACAAAACAGTGTACTTCTAAAGAGAATGCTTTTCTCAGGAAAAAGAGAAAAAATACACTCTACATTGCTCAGGCTGTGCAGAAAGTGCTACTGAAAATTAGGAGTATGAAGACTGCCTTAAGCTCTAGAAAAACATCCAGTCTTCTTTCTCATTTTGCTGTTACCATTTCTTGTGGGTTTAAATTGTCCTAGGCTTATGTACCATGCAGCTTTTGCATATTTAAAGAAGCACTTTGACTTTTATCCCCCTAAAATGAAAATGCACAAATGAAATTGAGCAGCTTGTTGAGTCTTTAGGTGATTTAGTGGAAAAATCAGACTTTTTCTTGGGTTTTTTTTGCTTGTTTGTTTTCCTGTTGGCACTAGTTTTTTAAGTTCCTTTTGAAATTGGTTGTGTAGCTTCAAAAGCTTGCTGAGTTCTTATGTTACTATTTTGGTTGGCTTTTAGTGTTTTGGATGAACAGGCATGTCTGTAAACTTTGCTGAAGACATTGTTTATGTATGGGAAAATGTGTGAAGGGTTGGATTGAGGGTATTGCAAGCTGTATTACTTCAAAACTGTGAATCGATGACACTTACTGACCAGAATTACAATGCTAAACTTTGTTATCTCTACCCGTCAGGGATACTGTTTATGTAGAAATGTTCTTAATTCAAGAAGTACTTGAGAGCAGCTAATGGTTGGAGTCCAGGAACAGTATTACAGATTCCTACCTTGCTTTTCTGCTGTTCCCACAGTGGCTGCTCTTTGCAGCTGGTAGAATAAAAGTATCAGGATAGACTGAGCTTTACAGTACCAGGCCAGTCTTTATGTTAGCATGCATATCAGAAATTAGAGGGAAAAAACACTTTAAAAGGAACACAATAAGAGTAGGAAATATCTAAGAAACTCAAAGCACTTTATCTTTGTCTAAGCATGATTAAGATGGTTTAATTGAAATCTGCGGTGACAAGCACTAACACACCAATTATAATTGTATAATTATGCAAAGGAATCAAAACTGTTTGGAATTCTAATGGTGAGTATAGGAGGCATATCCCAAAACCTTATGTACTATTTCTTTCATATAACTGATGTTTTATAGCAATTCATTTTGGGATAATCCAATTTTATCTACCATGAATTAATTGTGTATCTAGGAATGTGTAATTAAAGAGGCATAGGGAGCAGTTCTCCTTTTGGATGGGCAATTCTGATATTGCAGAACTTATTGGACTGTCTTTTAAAGCAGTTTGTAGTGATTGTTATCAACTATTGGATTTGCTGATTTTCCTGGGTTTATTAATATTTCAATTTATATTTGCACATTTTTTGTTAAGGTAGAATGCAGTTTCTTGGAGTGTAATTGTGTGCATTTACAAAAATCACGCTTCTGAATGGATTATAGAAGTTCTGAAGAATTAGCACATGCAGAATTCAGGTTCATTCACAAGTAATGATTTTAATGTTAATGCCTGCTTTGGCTATATTAAATAAAACAGATCCATCCAGTGTTCATTTAAAGCTATCCTTGTTTATACTGCATTTTCTGAAATGTGAACTTGGCAATATAAAAAATTGGAATACAGCATCTTTTCCTTATTGAAGTCTGAGTGGATTTAGAACACCTGTATTAAACAAAATATTAATAAACTTTTCAGCAGTGTTCAGTAGCACAAAAATAATGTGATTTAGATCTGAATAAGAGTAATAAATGGTGACCTTTGAAGAGGCATTACTAATTATTGAAAATAATAAGCTGTAAGTATGTAAACTGCTTATTTAATCTTCCCTCTTGCTCTGGGGTAGGATCAAAGAACTTACTAGGAGTTGTAGCTACCTTACATGTCCTTGAAGGTGGTGGAGATTTCACATCATGTCTGGCCACCTTTAACAAAGAAAGGTGGTAGAACAACGCAAGAAAGTTCAACTTCTGCACCTGCAGAAGATACAATTTAGGGTTAAGCTTGTTCCTACCTGCTCTGGCTACATGGAGGTCATTTTCAATTTGTAGCAGTGTTCTCCTCATAGATATAGTCTATGTACTTCTGATTATTTGTGCTTTTTCTGAACTCCGATGGCTCCATGTCCATCTTGAATTGCAAGAAATTGGATTGCCCAAAACATTATTGCTTGAATTGAGTGTTTACCAGTTTTATGAAGACGAGACATTTTTGTTTGTGCACTCCAGTGTGCTTTTTCCCCAAAGGTACAAGACTCCTTACTTGCATTCAATCTGTGGTCAACTGTGAAGGCTAGAACCATTTTTGACATAACTGCTGTATATCCAGTTTCATGTAGCTGTGCTGCATTTTTGCTGCTAAGTTTAATACCTAGCTTAAAATATCTTACTGAGTTTAATAGCTCTTTAATAGCATCCTTGTTTCAGAACATTTTTCTAGTCTAAGATATTTTTTTAAGTTTAATTTTTTTTTTTTTTGAATGATGAAATGTTAGTAACTATTCTGAGAATGGTTTTCTGGTCGGTCCTGATTCTTTAGACTTGCGGTTAGTTTAAGTCTGCTCATCTGTGTATGATTCTCAGTTGGCTGAAGCATGGCTACAATATTGGGACTGCATTGCATAACAAGGAAATTAATTCTTACTGCTTATTCCTAGGTATTCTGTAGATAATTAGAAAATTCCTAGTTTTGGTGTGTCCCGTATATACTTTAATTCTCATTCATGACAGATTCTTACAGATATTTCCTGATGGCTCTGAAATCTCAAAGCCATTCCTTAAGTGTAGTCTAAAGTTTTGGGGTTCAACTAGCAAGTTAATCTCTGACAGCTATTTGAGATTTAAAGGTATTTCTGTTCCTGGTTTTCATTTTATTTATATATATAGATATCTATCTATATAGATGTATCTATTTTATGTGCTTGTGGTTGCTTTTCACTTCATGCTATGAGAGCAAATGAGCTACAGTTTGCTCAAATCCAAAATGGATAATAAAATGAAATGTATGATGATTCAAGTGTTAGTGCTGACTGACTTTAAGTAAATCGGGTATTAGGAAGGCAGAAAACTAAGCTGACTCTTTATTAAATATATATATATACATTGGTAACTTATTTGCATATTTCACTATTTTTTATACATAAGATTATTTTTCTCTTTTTTTTTTTTATAGAAATCTTTTGGACAGAGATACATTTTCTAAATCTGATCCAAGTAAGTATATAGCATTTTATTGTTTATTCTCATTATGTATTCCAAATGTGCAAGAACAGATGAAAAATTGGATGTGTAATTTTCTTCAATGTCAGTTAGGTTTACATTGTCTTTGTGACAATTACTTAGAGTAATTAAGTTACGCTTAAATAAGTTACACTTATTATTTATGTGAAATGAAATTTTAATTACTGTATTTAATATTGCTTTCCTGAACTAAATAGTCCCTTATTTAGCAGTCAATCTAAAGTTTCTTAAACTTAAGAAATGCAGGAAGGTTGGGTTGTTCATTCTTTTTTCAGTGCCTGTTGTTCCAGATGTTTTTCAAAGCTATTAAGCAAAACTCTAAAAAAACAAGAAGCCCTTGTTGTTGCTGGTACATAGTGTCTACTAGTCTTAGAATCAAATGCTGGAAAATCAAATTATTTCCTTCCTGGGAAACATGACCTTTCCTGATCAAGAATGGTATGGCGGTTTATGAATTAATGTTTTCAGATTTGTAAGATTGGGACACATGCTTTCCTCATATTAAAATATGACCAAAAGCTTTCCTACCTATGAAGACCTGTGACTGTCTTCTTGTATTGGACACTTTATAAAACTTTTATCAACGAAAGAAGCGCACAAAAAACTGTCTTTTTTTCTGATAGCGTTTAATCAATGTACTTCTGTAGTGTTAATAGACTGACCCTTGGATTATAGTGTCTTGTGTCATGTTGTCTCCCCTACAACTCTCCCTTTGCTTTTATCTGTGAGTTAATTTTATTTTCTTTTAAGCCTGGGCTTTTCTTCCTTAGGATATCATGTACTGTGCTTACTGGCATTGGAAATAACCCAAGACACGTATACTTCTATCAAATGTCTGGACATGCAGTCATGTCCTGATGGGGTATACTTGAATACTGAGTCATGTGACAGTGTGACTCCATTTGAGTACTTCTGTGATAGTATGTATTTCCATTGTTAACCAAAAAATTTCTTGAGAGATATTCCACAATACCATATTGATGGGAAAAGCTTCTACTTCCTGCGGAAAAGCTGCAAAAAGTTAGGAGTACCTTTGCCATTTCTAACCTATAAAACTTCTTTAAGAGGACGCATAGGCACTACCATGCCTTTGGTGTAGGGAGATCATGCTGAAGCAGAGATGAGTGTTTTGCTCGTTACTAAAAACTGTCAGTTTGATAAAAAAAAAAGACCCAGTTATGTAGGTTAAGCTGTTTTAAAGAGTGCTCAGTGACCTATTGCCCCAATTGAATTCAGAGGTCTCTTATGTTGAATCAAGATCACTTTCAACAGAAGTGATAAGTTGTCTAGTTTTTAAGCTCAAATATTATTAAGGACAAGTGCTTTGAGTTTTTATCAAATAGGGAACTGTATTAGGCATAAATTGCAGGGTTTGAGTAGCAGGGGACTTCAATATGACCTGTGTGAGAGAAGGCCATGAACTACCCTGTGACTGTCACAGCTGGTTCCAGTCAGCTCTGAAAACCATGTGAGCACTGGTTGCCTGCCAGAACTTCTACCAGCCAGGGGAGCACACAGTGCCTCTGCTCAAACGTTCCAGTAAAAAGGTGTCAGCACTTAGGAGCCAGAGACACAGCTGCTGGAGATACTGCCAGAGCTGCACTGCTGGAGATGCATTCTTGAAATGAGGCATTCCTTGCAAAAGGCAGTACACCTCTGTAGCCTGTGCACAGCCCAAGCCGGGGCAGGTGGGCAGGTGATCGTGGCTGGTGGGTCCCAATGGCTGGTGCCCATGCTGGGGATGGGACACAGGGAAACAAAGTGGCAGGAAAACCTAGAGAAATCTCAGTATCTGTCTTCAAAATATTACTGAGAAGTAAACTGGTGGTATTTTTTTAATGGATTCAGAGTATATGATATTTTTAAAGTATCATTATCTTGCTTATCCATTCAAAACACACTTCTTTCTTGTTTCTGGTAAATAGCTTATTTAAAGCACTCAAGTTGGTGATGTACTTTAGAGGTCTGGTCTCACTTGAGAGTACCCATTTATGCTTCCAGTCAGGCTTGTCTGTCACAGGTTAGCGGTACAAAAACATGGAGTGCACTAATACTGTCCTTGGTAAAGAGAGAAGGGGAAGCCATTGACTCTGGAAGTGCTCATACTGTATTTGCACTCCAGAAGTTACTTGTCACAGCAGCTTTGATTGTGGATGTTCTCCAAACAGAGTACGTGCAGTTTTAGTACTCTGCAGTTTTTTTATTGTCCAGTTTAGTTTGTTTGCTTTTACTGTCCTTTAGTTGGGCACAGAGAGTTGGCCCTACTGTAAAAGGGTAGATGTGCAGTATAAAAGGTGCTATTCTTTCCTGTCATTGGAAGTAAAGCAGGATTACTTTCCTCAATGTGTGTTTGCTTGGACAAAGGCAATTCTTAGGCTGCTCTGTATGCAGTGACTTTATCCCGTAGCAAAAAGGTGTCAAGCCCAGCATCCTGCCACTTTCACAAGATCCACTGTTAGAGCCACTGAATGTGCAGCTGTTAGATCCGATACAAGATGGAGTCACTCTGCACATTGAGGTCTCGTTGGATTTGCTTAGGCCAGTTCTAGTATGCTTTTCATACTCCAGTGCAGTTATCTAAGAATCATACTGATAGTGAAAATCTCATTTTAACTTGGTCTTTTTCTCAGAGGGACATACATGAGTATAGCTGACTTCCATATCAACCATAGCCTTCTCCTAAAATTCGAAAGGAAATTCTGATTTGTGTGGTTTTCTTAGAAGGCTTTTTTTTTTTTTAATATTGTAATTGCTGCTCAGTATTTATTCCAATTCTGACCACTTCCCTCCAGTCTAGAATATTCATGCCAGGAGAAATCTGTCACTTTGCCTCCCTAGAGGCAAGTTACAGAAATAACTGTAGAATAGAGATATTAGGTATAGATGGGACAGACATGGATAGCCCTTGTCCATGTAGAATTTTAAACAACACTGAAGCCTCTTACTGGCAGTGCTTTCTGCTCAGTGGACTCAAACCAGGTCATACATACTGATTTACTGTAGCATTTGGACCATTCTGCTCTTCCAGTTTGGAGACTGTTTTTTCTAGGAAGATTTCTGAAAAAAACCTATGGTGATTTTTTTGTTTGTTTGTTTTTTGTTTTCTTGTGGAGAATTGAGCTAAAGTAGTGCTTCCCTGATGAGGCAGGGATAAGACCTGCAAATGATGTACAGATTAATGATTTTCACATGTTTCTTCTGTCTGCTGACAGGCAGAATCATTTTCTTCCCATGCTCTGGTTAGCCAGGCTGAGCCTCTGTGTAGCTGTGGTGGCAGCACTGTGGTCAGGATGTGTTCTTCTTGGGGAACCCTGTGACTCCTGAGTATGATCATAGGAAGGGTTTCATATGAAAGACTGAAGATGTAAAAACCCTTCCCCTGGGGGATCTCCCCATGGAAGATAGCAACAATGAGAAAAATTGCACAGGAAAGGACCAGAGTACATAAGGGAGGCCTAATCTACCTCAGAAAATAAGAGGGTGCAGACTATAATATTTTGGGAACTGTATCTAAAAGAGGGTAATAACTGTTGACATTTCCACCCTATTTTTCACTGCAAGATTTAATTACATTTACCTTGAATGTGACATTGTGGCATCAGTGTCCAGATTTAAAAATTACTAAATATTAATTATATTGACTACAGGTATGGATGTATCTTCCCTTGGAAGTGCTCATGTGCCAAAACCTTATAAAAGGATTTCTCAGTTACTCTTTGTCCATTTGCCCCTCTGAAGTTTCTCATTGCTCCTTCATTTTTTGAGATTAGAAGAACTGTTATTTCAGCTTGGTCTCAGGATGTGGTTGCATGATATGATGGCTTTTGAAATTTTATTAATCCCACTTTATTCCTTTCTCTCCCTCATGACAATGCTGTTAAGTGTTTTCTGCTTTAAAGAAATAGTTTGCTTCATGAAGCCTTAAATATCTGATTTGAGCATTTCAAGTGCTTTAAATCAACCTCACCATATTTATCTGCATTTCTACAGTTGGATATGACTTTGAAGTTTTTGAGTGATTATTGCAATGAGTGTATCAGGATCTTTGCAAAACCATCTATTGGAGCCTTTAGGGATAGTGAATTTTACCACCAACAGAGACCAGTGTCATGGTCACTTTCCTGAAAATTTCTAGGATAAGTGTTAGGGGAAAGATAGAAGAATTTTAAAAATTATTCTTAATCGACAGAGTGTTTATCAGAATGTCTGGAATATATGTCTTTTCTATAGCTTTCATTAGGGCTGACTTTTTGAAATGTCAGTTTGAGATGTACATGTACATATCACTGTCAGTCTTGCATCTCTTACTTGGAATACAATATTGCATGAGATTATTATTAGTCTGTATCTAAATTATATTCAAAATACCTGCCATATCTGCAGCCTGGATAAATATCAGAAAATTGCTCACCATACCACAGATCCTTAACTTTTTTGTTCCTCATCGAAGCTTTTATCTAAATCATATTTAAGCTAGAGAAGTGCCACTTTAGAAGCACTGGGGTGTCGCTGATAGTGGGGGGAACAGAAGTCTAATAACTCAGCAATGAAAAGGTGAGAATGATAGCATTGCTTCCTGCAAGCCCCTCAAAGCTTAAAAAATCCCACACAATAGTAGTGGCTCTCAACTGACAAGGAAGAAACTGAATTTGGAAACTAGGGTTCTAACAGACAGACAGGTGTGAGCAGCCTTTCAAAAAGCAGGAATACAGTAAGAGACTGAATTAGTTTTAAGATGGAACTTTACACCTCTTTTTTAATCCTCTTATGTATTGTGAGTCCCATCTCACCAGTCATGGTGTGAGACGAAAATTATCCTACAGTAATCTCTTTAGTCTTTTTGCTCACAGCTGCTCTTTTATTTGGCTTCATAAACTAGGAAGATAAGGTAATGCCAGAATATTTCTTTTTTCTTAAGTTGCATGGTAGTGGATATTTTACAGTTGCATTGTTACTTTCTTCTCCTCAATATTAAATCTAATTTTTTTAATATTCTTTTTGTTCCTGCTGCATTGTACAGGTTTCATGTGATTTACTGTATTCACACTGATATAGAGGGCAGGATGCAGTACAAAAAATAAAGCAGCTAATCAATAGTGAAAACTAATTATGTTTAAGAAAGATCAGGACCATACAAGTATCTGAATAATGAAAGTGCATATTATCTGTAAAGAGTGGCCTTTCCTCTAAATTAATTTGTTTTATTCTCAGCTAGGATTATAGGTATGAGAAATTTCTAATTGAAAATTTAGTTGTAAGCCCTTGGCAAAATGGATAAAATTCTCAATTCTGTCTGCTTCTGTAGTTGGTCAGACGTTTGCATTCTTGGAAACCACTGCTGAAAATTGGAAAATATTAATTATTGTAGAACTGGTAGCATTAGTTTAAAATGAGTTTCCTATGGGGAAAGTGAAAGGAATGTTTGTGAGAACCTACGTGTTATTCATAGGGATATGTCCAGAGAATACTTTTTTCTTTTTTTACTTCCTTCTTCTCCTGGTGTTGCCTTGACACAGGTCTTACTAGTTAGGGCTGTGAAGATGGTGAAGGGTCTAGAGGAGAAGCCATAGGAGGAGCGGCTGAGGTCACTTGGTGTGTTCAGCCTGGAGAAGAGGAGACTGAGGGGAGACCTCACTGCAGGTACAACTTCCTTGTGAGGGGAAGAGGAGGGACAGGCACTGATCTCTTCTCCCTGACCAGTGACAGGACCCAAGGGAATGGTATGAAGCTGTGTCAGGGAAGGTTTAGGTTGAATTTTAGGAGAAGGGTTTTCACTCAGAGAGTGCTGGCCACTGGAGCAGGCTTCCCAAGAAAGTGGTCATAGCACCAAGCCTGTCTGAGTTCACAAAATATTTGGGCAGTGCTCTCAGCACATGGTATGACTTTTCAGGCTGTCCTATGCAGGACCAGAGTTGGACTTGGAGGATCCTTGTGGGTCCCTTCCAGCTCAGGATGATTCTACAATTCTAGATGTAAAAGTCAGAAGTTCAGTAACCTTCAGAACTTTCTGTAGCTGATTTCATAGCTTTTATTTCACTCCGTTTTCTCACATTTTTTCATTTCACTTCATACTTCATGTAATGCTCTTCAGCAGTCTACTCCAGAGTGTGCTGTAAAAATATGCTTTTTGGTTTGGATTCAGTCTACTATCAGCAGTAACCAAAGCTAGATGCATGATTGCCATGGGTCTATTTAGAGTAAATGAGGAAAGACAGACATCTCTGGAGAATTTTATTTTTTTTAACGTAAAAGCTTTTTTCATCTACAAGACATCTTATTTTAAAAAAAAAGTGTTAACTTTTAACCTCTAAAATGAGCTAAAATATTGAAATTGCATTTTTCTGTTCCTCCTCTTATTTGCTACTGCCTAAGGGGATTTTTTTTTGCGTGTGTGTGGAGCAAATACCTTTCACGTAAGAAGAAAATGTAGTTTGAAGCTTGACTTCATTTCTGCTTTGGTCTGTTGATGGTTCTGACTTTACTGAGAACAAAAGCAGACCTCTATCTTTATTGATCAAGGCTGCAACCTGAAACAGTATTATTTTTAACCTTCTTTTATAAAATAATGATTGGTACAGGAAAAGAATTTGTCGGGGGAAAAAAGCGTTCAAATATCTGTATCTCCATGGTTTAGAAAGGGGTTGTAGAAGAGTTTCAGGTGAAAATTGCATGATGGTGGTGAGGTGCAAGTAGTTCAAGACTGTAGCAAATAAAGTTTATAGTGGTCCCTCAGTGCAAATGATCTGCACTTATAATAGTGTTTAAAAGACCTGGTTGTAATCACTGTACCCATCAGTAGTCTCTGTGATGAAAGCTGCAGCTAAATGTGTAGTGGGTGCTGTAGTGGAAATACAGATCTGAGTGTCACCTCTGGGATTGTTCTTCGTGGTCTTTCAAAAACAGCTTAGGTCAAAAACTTAATTGATTCAGTCTTTTATTTGGTTTTAGTTTAAAAAAATAAAGTGTGTATATGAAAGGTACTTAAATATATATAAATAATGTGATGCAGAATTAAGGAAGAAAGCTTGAGAAGTAATTTTTTCCCCTCCTTTTTCAATTTCTATTTCCCCTGTCCCTTTTTACAGTCGGGTCCTCATTGGCTTCTATTTTAATTCTCTTCTCTCTTGAAGGAAGCATATTTTAGGGTAATTACACTTAGATTAGCTAGAATAACCTGACCATCTATACTGAAAGTCCTGGTTTTATCCAATTCTACTGCTAAAGATTGTCAAGTGCTTTGCTGGGGTTCAAGTGTAAGTGCTGCCTCCCATTTTAGAACCACTCCATTTGTTAGCTCATGTCCTCAACAACTAGACCATATTGTCTCCAATCTGGTTAGACATACTGAAAACAGAGGGAAAACATATTACTGTTTGATTGTTCTCGTTACTAATTTCAACAGCGCAAGAGACTACAGAATTCATTCACTTAATTTAAGGAGTCATTAAAATCTGAAAATGATCAACCTTTTTTTTCTTTTCACAGTCTGTGTTCTGTACACACAAGCAATTGGAAACAAAGAATGGAGAGAGGTAAGATACCTATTAATAGATGTATAAACTTTGAGTATACTTATGGCTGGTCATCTGCCCTAGCAGAAGAGGGCGTGTTATAGTCTCTTGAATGCCATGCTAAGCATTGGGTGTCCTGTGGGAATCCTGTGTACCAGCAGACACTTAAGACATAGTCACATTGTTCACAATTTCCATATCTGTATCACATATTTCCATCAAAAAGGAAAACAAAGTTAGTGAAAATACATGAGTTTCCGATTTTATGGTCTCCCTGAGATAAATCAGACTTACCTGTCAGTCAGGTTAAGGTTTATGGATATCAAAAGAGGAAGACAAACACTACAAGTTCTATGGCAGGACTCAATTGTGGTGATGGGCAGTGTAAGAAAACTAGCCTGTAGTTGTTGTATGATCTGCTTCTCCTGTGTTAGTGTTTCAGAGTAGTTAGATGCTGCTGAATAGAGCATACACCAGGCAACAAGGGAGGGAGGATATTATGCACAGGTTGGACTGTGTGTTCTTAACCTGTCAGTGTAAACACTGGAGAGATATGTCTTAAGATACTAAATCAAGTACTTCTAAATTGGATATCTGCAGCAGACCAACATATATAGCCTGGCACTCTCTCCCAGTACTTAGTCATCTAATTTTTCTCCTTTAATGTTATTCTTCGAAACAGTTGGCAGCATTGAGGGAAGGGTAGTCGTCTTTCTACTGCTAAAACATGCTTTATCTGGCTTACAGAGAAGATTGGTGGAACTGTTCATACTGCAGGTGGATTGCTGTGTGGCCATGTGTTTTAAGAATAGAGCCAAGAGTGGAATGTACTGTGTTTCCCTGTAAAAGACAGGAGATCTGATACTGTTGATTTCAGAACTGATACTTTATTTAATTATTCTGTGTAAAAATTCCAGTGAAAGTTGGCCAGGGACACAGAAAACAGACCTCTGCTGCTCTTACATTTGGTGTCCTTGCCAGTTGGCCAGAGAAATGTATTTTCTGCTTTGCTGAAACATGGTGGATATAGATTTCAGTCTTGTCAAGAGGAGAGAATTGAATTTGTTTGGTCCTTGGGGAAAAGGTCATATAATTGTTCAATACATGAAACATTGTATTTATTTCATTTGTAGATTTTAGTTAAATTGCTACTCTTTGTTCTTAACTGGGGACTAGGCATTGTCTCAGAATACCTACTGCATCACATTACTCTGATGGTTTGTGTGAAGAAATGTCAGGTTAGGGATTCTAAATGGCAATTTGCTAATCTTAGTTAAATTGGCAAATGTAGTGGATAGAGTTCCAAATGTTGGGTAGCAAACTCTGAAAACAGAGAGGTCTTCAGACATTCAGAGCTCTGGATGGCTTGGTGTGGTATGCTAGTCAAGCCTAGATCACTAAAGCATTCATGTCCTCCTCTGGTCCAGGGTTAAGAGGATTTTATCAGAATTTTGGCTTTTATTATTGTCTAAGGTGCATATGTAACATTGTGGAATTTTCATGCTTGTCTTGTGCAATGGTTAAAATAAGTACTTACCATTTTTAATATGGTAAAATTATAATATTATCACCTTACCTAGAAAATGTTTCATGTGCTTGTTTTGAGGTGATTGGAGGATTCCATCTACTTTTGATTTTACCAGCTCCAAGTTTGTAATGGTTGATGTGTGTCACCACAGTAAAGCTTTCTGTTGCCTGCTGCCATTTTATCTTGACCAAAGCAAAAGCACCTGAACAGAGCAGCGTGCAGTGTTATTTATTGGTTTGCATCTTTGGACTGTTTAGAGAGTGCCTTGGCTGGGGGGATGCATTTTGGTGTGTGATTATGGTGTACCATACGCTGGTTTAGGAACTACAAGCATTAAAACAGACTTTGGACATTGCAGTTGCTAAAACAATCTTCCCTTTTCTTTTTTTTTTTTTTTTTTTTTTCCTTTTAAATCATAATTGTCTTTCTCCTTTCCATCTGGTAGGTCCAGGTATAAGTATTTAGAACTCAGTTGACTGTTTATAGTTAGTGAAAAAAAGATATCCTGAGGTCAATTCATCAGACCTAATTTAGATGTCTGCATTAGATCAGATGAATCATTCTTTAGAAATGCCTCCAAGTGGTGATCAAAAGCCTACACTTTTGACTATGTCACATGTAAAGTGCAGTGAGTAGAATCCATTTCTAGTAGCTGTTATGACAGTCAAAATTTAGAGGTTGGAGTTATAGAGGGGTTGAGTCAGGATTGCATCTTATATGTTGTGGTATATTATATTTATACCAGTGGTGAAAAAACCAAAGTGGTGGGTAAAAGAGAAGCTGGTATATACATTACGTGGGTAATCCTCTATCTTTATTTTTGTACTTTTTCTGCCTGCAATGATGAATGCTCCAGTTTTGCATATGAGTTCATTTTATTGCATCTGAAGGCTCATTTAATATTTTGTTAGCTTGTAGAGGTGGAATTCACCTGGAACTATTCGGAGAAGACAAAACAGAGACAAATAATAAGGTCCTGATGATATGTATAGACATTAAAGAGTGATGTTAAGTCATGGCAACATACTTTACATTGCTTCTGTTCCATATAATTTTATGCATAGTTTTCTTCCTTCTTTTGCCTAATTACTCTATTTTGAACACTGTAGAAAATGCTTGGGGATCATGAACACAACAAATCATTTCATAATCTCCATAATTGCCCTGGCACTCTATTCTAGCAGTGTGCTGGAGTTTTTTTGCTTTCAGCTAAACTATTCAGGAAGATCCAATATATCAGTTAAATCAAACCCTTTGTTTAGTGAAGGGTAGATGTTTTCTGGGAACTGACTCCTGTATACCTGTGCTACAGATTCCAGTGTTTTAACCTGGTGTTACTATTGCACGCCAAAATCCTCAGAAAATAAAGTGGTTTTTTTCTGAATTTAATAAGGTGTTCTTTTTTTAAAAAAAAATCACTTACAGTGCGATCATTAGGTGTTTCAATTAATATAATTGATAACAAACACATCAGCAGAATCTGAGCTTTGGTTTTAAAAATTTACTTCCCCTTATTTTTTGAGGATGCACTTGAAATATGGCTAAGTATAACTTAACTGTTATCTACAGAGGCCTTATTGAGGGGAAGAGGAGGGACAGGCACTGATCTCTTCTCTGTGGTGACCAGTGACAGGACCCGAGGGAACGGCCTGAAGTTGTCAGGGCAGGTTTAGGTTGGATATTAGAAAAAGGTTCTTCGCTCAGAGGGTTGTTGGGCACTGGAACAGCCTCTCCAGGGCAGTGGTCACAGCACCAAGCCAACAGAGTTCAAGAAGTGTTTGGATGACACACTCAGGCACATGGTGTGACTCTTGGGGATGGTCCTGTGCAGGGCTATGGGTTGAACTCCATGATCTCTCTGGGTCCCTTCCAACTCAGCATATTCTGTGATTCTGTGAAATAATATATTGGAAGAATCTGAATCTCTTCATTTTGAAGAGAATGTTAGTTCTGAAAACAAGAGGAGCAGTAAAAAGGTGAATGTTAAATAAATAAAAGACATTGTAAAAAAATCAACTGCAGTTTTACTGGCAGTATTGAACAATGGTATTGCCTGTGGCATGAGGCTCTGAGCCTCTGGTCCCTCTACTGTAAGAGTGTATTGGATGCAAATGAAATTTCTGTACGTGTTGGAATCTGTTTTCTCAGCGGTCCTTGTCATAGAATCATAGAATTATTAAGGTTGGAAAAGACCTCCAAGATCACTGAGTCCAGTTTACAACCCAGCACTGCCAAGTCCATCACTAATCTATGCCCTCAAGTGCTGCATTTTGAACACTCTCCAGGAGCTTCCACTGCTTCCTGAGCAGCCTTCTCAAATGCCTGACCACCCTTTCAGTGAAAAAAAAAAAATCCTGATACCCAATTATTCTATGATAATCTGGCTCATTTTGTTCAGAGTGGATGCTTTCTCATTTGTATAGTAGTTAAGCATTTCACTGCAGCATCTACCAATTTGATTACCACTTGAACCAAAATAAGACATGCTTTTGAATCTCCTTTGCAGATTTTGAAGGCTATCTTAATGAAAGTGACAAAGACTTGATCTTTTATAAACAGCATTTATTAAGATTTATTCTTTTTTTGTTTTAGAATACTGGTGAAGTTTCTTTGGAACAACAGATTACGTCTTCTTTTGCAGATCAACACGTCTAGGAATAGACGAACATAAATAGGAATGTATTATGAACAGATAAGCAGAAAAAGTTTCAGTGCAAGGCAGCAAGAGAAGAAGCCTATACTGTCCCAGTTGTAAAGAAAATAAATTTTGCTGTTGCATGATATTCAGTTCACTGGAAAGCTTTCTCTGGCTGATTTCTTGAAAGAATCAGCTTTTGATGAAATTAAAACAGTTGGAATTAAAAACTCAGTATTTTTTCAAGGAAGTCCAGTTTCCTTTCAAAGGAAATGGTGGAAAAAAGCCAAAGCACAGAAAAAAAGAGGAATCCTTTCTAGTTTTTACATACTTACGATTGTACGACCATTACTTAAAAAGCGTTACATCATGTGTGCATGCACAGATTTCATATAAGTGCCTGCATGCATGTTAGAGGAATGTTGTGGGTTTTCTGGTAATTAGTATGATTTTATGTATCAAAACCATTATTCTTCCTTTAGAAAAAACACACTGCAAAACACGTTATGACTATGCTTTTATCTAGTGTGGGGTTGGCAGTTGTGAAATCCTCTTTTCCCTCCTAGTGTCTGTAATTCTGATTATTTGAGACTATTAATCATTATTATAACAGGCTTATTTTATTGATACTGCATTTCTTCACTGTTCAAGTTTCTTAGTTGTTTTGTTCACATGTAGCAAAGCTAGGTTCAATTTTGCTCAGTGCTTTCAATAGAAAGTGTTACCTGGAGCTTCCTGAAGAATTTTTACAAGAGCCAAGAACCTAGTGATAGTTTAATCCATTTTTCAATTCTCTAGTTTTCTAGAATTGTAGCAGAATACTAAATTCTGACTGTTCACCTTTCAAGAAAGATATTTTAAACACAAAATACGAGAGATAAAACCCAATGAATTATTAAAAGATTAAATAATGTATACTGCACTGAAAAACTTGGGCTCAAATTATATTCTTAATGAAAGACAGAACTAAGGATAATTGTAATCAGCTATAATGATCAATATTAAGAACGTAATTTTCATAAGGTAAAGCACTTCTGTCTAAGTTATAGAAAGATTCGAAAGATGTTAAAATTAAGATTATTATTTTCCTTTTACCTCTCATCTTTTACCTATCATCTTAGGCTGGATCACTAGATTGAGATACTCTGAAATTAAAAAGACTAAAATTTTAAAAATCCCCTTCTACTAGGAGAGCTTGCAGTTGTGAGGTGACAAAGACCCTTCATCTTAGGAAATCTAGAAAAGGGGCTCTGTGCTTCATTTTCCTAGTTGAACTTTTTTTTTAAACTTTAAATAATTACATTGATTCCCTTACTCTCCTGAATGACGTTTCTGAAGGTTTTTGCTTCTTGGCCATGTTAAGATTATAGCTTTGTGCAACTGTTAGTGGGAAAACTAGGCCATGTGCAGAACTAATTAATTAGTAGCTATGTTATTAGTCATGAGTGGCTGGATTATAGAAGTAACCTGTTTTGCTTAAAAAAGGCTATAGGTAATGAGTAGAACAGATTTTTAAATGTGCTTAATTCAGCTGAAAAGTGTAGACTGGTGATTTTTGGAGACCAGTATTTTAATGTCATCAATAAGGTAAATTCTGTTAGTAGTTTGTCACTTAAGTAATTAGTTGCAGTGGTTTAATCATAGAATAATAGAGCTGTTTAAGTTGGAAAAGTTCTTTAAGATCATAGAGTCCAACCATACGTGAAGGAATCATTTGTGTAGCCCTTGGAAAAAAGTAAACAAAAAACCTGAAGCCTCAATTAAAAACCAGAAGAGTAATTTAAAATAATTTAAAGCAAAGTTAGTAGTGCCACTAAATTCAGTCACTAGAGTTTTGTAACACTCTAAGTATAATTAATGAGAGATAAAGGTGACAGTGTATTGGGTATTCAGGCCTTTTCTGGTCTCAGTGTGATTTGATTATCAGCATGTTGCGTATTTATCTTCTGTTACTGAAACACTTCTGTAATGAATGGTAAATGAGGTCTGAAAGATTTCCCAAGGGTAACATGGATGCAGTAAAGTGAAGTATTGTGTATTGAGAAAAACGCAGATTTGAAGGGAGGAAAAGTACTTATAAATTTGTGATGGTTTATTATTTTAAAAAAAACCAACTGATGTTTAGCTGCCGTTTTATAAGGGTTTTTTTTCTTTTGAAGTAACTTTTCCTTTGAATTTGTACATAATTTTGTTTCTAATGGAGCTATAATACTTAAAACTACCATACATGAAATACGACATAATTGTGGAATAATTTAGGTGAAAAGAATCTTTGTGTTATCCAGCCTCCTATTCATCTGCTGTGTTTGGCTCATCCATGCAAAGCCATCTCTCTGTCTTCAAGAATGCTATTTAGGTAGTGGAGGATGGTAGTAGAAATAGATCTTCCATAAACCTCTTCTCCAAGCTGAACAAACAGAGCTCCATTAGCTTTTCCTCAAGCTGTGTGCTTCAGGAATTCTGCTGACTGTTTGTGGGTGTATTCTTATTTTATTTTTTAAGGTCCATTTAATTGAGCTGCCTTTGGTCTGTTGTTTCAGTTGAGCCCCAGACTATACCCATTGTTCCAGATGGGGGCCCAACATGCATTGAATAGAGGGAGGTAATTGTTGCCTTTGATCTGCAGGCTGTGCTGACCTTAATACAACCCAACGTGTTGTTGAACCCTGATGGCTGCACCTTTTCTGCACAGCTCATACCCCACCACTCAGTCCCCAGTAGCAGTACAGGACTTCAAATTTATCTTTATTGAGCTTTGTAAGAGATTCCACAAGGCTGTATAAATAAGCTGGGCTTTTTTGTCTGAGGTGAGCATCTGTGTCCACCTCAGATGATGACTTTGGCAGCAGAGAGTAAACTTCCTTAGACTACAGCTACATGTGTCCTTTGTTTCTTTGTGTTGTCCATATATATAGCACTGTAGGTCCCATATGATCCTGGTACTCTCCTTCAAGCCTGTCCTAATTCTGGGTATTTAAAGGACCACAGTAACTTTTCCTACCTAGTGATTAGGGAGTCTCCCAGGCCAATTTGCTGAGTCTGCACAGGCTCAGAGATATTTTCATGGATATCTTTGTATATGTGTGTCTTATTCTGTTAAACATAGCACAAGAGACTATCACCGCTTAACGTGTGCTTTTCTTACTTGCTGTGCCTATGGTGGCATTGCCAGTTACAATGCAGTCATCCGTGGATATTCTTTTGAAGGCCCAGAGCCCCTTGCTTCTAGAGTAGGTGAGTGTTTATCACATTTCAGTACTAGGGATAGATCTCCTCTTTATGAAGCTGATTCCAGCCTTTGAGAGAATGCAGACAGTTCGCTGTAAGAGGACAAATGGAAGAAATAGGACATTTGATGGAGAAAATTACACAGGTGAGGTATATTCCTGTTCAGAACTGGCAAGTGAATGGTCCTCATGACCCCATTGTTGTAATTTCTCCTGTCTGATGAAGTGCTGTTTACTGGCTTGTGCCACAGTGTGGTTTCTCATTTTCAGTGCATACCTTCAAACAGTACTAAATGCTCAGATATTACTACATATTTCATTTTATCAGCCATTCCAGCTTTCAGTTTTTCTTGGCTTTAATATTGTGGAATGTTATAAAACGTGCAGCTGATGGGGAAGATTTTATTCGTAAACACTGATATTTATTTGACCTGTGAACTTTGAACGTACATGAAATTTGGACATTTCTATTCACAGGGGAAAGAGAAGCATTTTAGTCTGGGCAACTCTCCAGCCACACTTATTCCCATAGAAATGCCAGCTTGCTGCTGCTGCTGCTGTCACTGGCCAGTATTGGCTCAAGAGAATGTTTTTTACAGCACTGTGACCGTCAACTTTATCCCAAGGTTTCAGAGAATACAGAGGGTCATTTCTCAAGAAACGGACTTTTTTTTTTTTTTTGCCCAAAACAAATAATAAGTATCAGGCTATTTGTGCATGTTCTGATCTGTTTCCAGGATCGTGTGCATCCAGTGGCAGTTCTCTCTTAAGAATCTTGAGGATTTTATTTTGAATATCCAGTGTCTTCATCACTCTGGAGAGCTCCTTGAGATTTCTCCTTCCCATGTCTGCTTTATGGTTCCCCTTTTGTAGCTATTGCTTTGACTTAGGAGAGATGAAGAAATACAGTGATTGCTGATGAGTGAACTTGCTTTCTAAACAATTTGTCTTAGGACACATTCATAAGCCTTCTTGCAGAGGGTCTCAAGGTTCCAATGAGATCAGGGAATCCTTTCACCTAGGTTTTAAGAAATGATGTGAAGTCTTGGCAAAGGGGGATGCTAATGGACAGTATATGATAAATATTGTTTACCTTTTTACCTGGAGATGGTATAATTGGGAAGATATTTTTGCTTCTTTGTCTTTTATGGGAAATGTCAGAATATGGAGATCTCTGGATGAGACTGTCCCAGTTGAGCATCTCACAGCATAATGAAAGTGAAGGCACCTGACAGGATTCAAACACGCCCTGTAAAGATGCAAAGTGACAGCATTGTGTCACTTCCAAGAATTATTCCTTTTCCTGAGACTTTATAGAGCTGTGTCTTGAAGATGTGTTAACTTCTGTGGAACGTTTTATTGTACCTGAGACCGTGGGGTGGGTGGTTTGATTTTTGGAGTCGATCCCCTGCAGTTTGAATGTACAGTCACTCAAAGGAGGATAAGAGTTGCTGACAGTAATGGAGTTTCTTTAAAGCTCACAAATAATATAGTTGGAGTTCTTCACCACTTATTTTAATAAGAATCCAGGAAGTTGCTCAGTTTTGAGAGGATGAAACAGAGGAGTATGCTGTCCTCTTGTACCACACAAGTACGTAAGGGCTGGGATAGCGAGGAGCCTTTGGAGGCTGAGGGGCTCTATGCAGGTTATATTGGTTAGATTCACATCTGTGATGTGGGAACATTTTTAGGAAATATATCTCAAAAAGCTTCAGTTACAGTAAGGTTTATTCTTTCTTTATCCGTGTTTATTGATTTAGTCAAGTCCTGTTGATGAAGAGGTTGACAGTCCTTGAGTCATTCAAAAGTCTTGAGTCCCAAACAGCAGTTTTGAGGACTCTTTAATGATGATCTTTCAACAGACTGTCAAAAAGCTTTTCTGTAGCCTGTATTCAAATATGTGTAAGACAAAATCTAATGCTAATTTCAATAATAACTTTTTGGGTTTTTTTCTGAGTATCCTGAAAGAACAGCTAAAACAAGAACAAAATTATAATATTGATATTTTATGATCAGTCATTTATATATGTAATGTATATAAGCTGAAGTAAATCAAAATCGGTGGTTTTTTTAAATTAAGATATTTTCAGCTTGACGAGAGCTGAAGCACTTCCTATAAACACCAAGAAAGGACATTTTTCCAAAAGCTCAGAGAGGAGAGATGGAGAGAGAACTGAACTGAGGTGAAACAGGAGCTGGGCAGCGCAAAAGTTACGCACTTTTAATGGAAAGAGTATTTCCCTAGTAGTCAAAGCTATGTGAAATAATCAATATATGCAAAGTTTTGCTTTCTGTTGGAGTTTTGTTTGGTTGATTTAGGAAGAAGTGGATTTTTGTTACTGATTTTATTCCACAAAGTTTTGTGGATTTCGATTGGCTTTGGGAGCTGATGTTTGTAAAGTTTAGGTCGTAGGATACAGGGTGTGTGCCACTCTCTGTATTGAAATGTGAGGTCTGCCAGTCTATGTTCATCCCTGGATAACCGATCTATTCATGTGAACACAGGCATCTGTTGAAGAGAATTTTTTACAGGCTCTCACATAGCTCACATATTAATGGTATTGGCATTCTACTTATTACTTCATTGTAGTGTGTGACTTATACTTTTCTTTTACAGTTTGGAAGAACAGAAGTAATTGATAATACTTTAAATCCAGATTTTGTAAGAAAATTTATAATGGACTACTTCTTTGAAGAAAGGGAGAATCTGCGATTTGATTTGTAAGTTAACAGTCTTTGACTCCAATATTGCAGCCTCTGTAACCATATAAAGTTTTGTCCAGCATAAAATTAACATGAAAAGAGATGGTATCTGTTTACATGGAATGACTTTAATAAACTTGATTGATTTAGCATTGCTTCATCAGAAACAAATGTGTAATTAAGAAATTGACAAGTATTAACTAGTTGAAGTACAATTACACTCACAATTACTACTTCTGGAGAATAGTTAGAAAGCTAAGGATGTCAAAATGTTAAGATATTCTTGCAGCACAGCCAACAAAACTGGTATGAGCATCCTGTCCAGAAATAAAATATTGTACAAATAGTACAGAGTCAAAAATTTGTTTACTAAAATAATGCCAGTATGCACCTAAATGTACTAAATTTTAAGATTTTAAAATTGCAGCAGTTGTGCTCCTTTCATTCCATTCGTACAATTGTTTTGGTTTTCACTTTATTCTTTGGAAAACAGATTTGAGAGTCTAGTCACCAAGTCATCTTGCACGTCATCTGTTACATTTCACTCCTTTCTGATTATTTCAGTCTTTGTGATAATCAAGGTTGTGCTGTTTTTTTCATTTTCATGCTCTTTTTGTATTAGCAATTCTGCCTTAACCTTGCCCTAGGAGAGCATATTTGAATAACCCTCACAGATAATTAAGTTTTTGATGCAGTTTTGCATCATAGTATGCATAGTGGTCACAAGTTTTTTTTTACATATCCTTTCTTACGTGAAGAACCCTTTTCCTATTTCTTTTTGCTTCCCTTGCAAGATGTACTAGACTTTGGTTATTTAGAGGAATAAAAGCAAATGCTCGATGCCAGGATAGATTACAGTGCGCTTTCAGTGGCTGGGTAGAAATTCTTTTTTTCACCATGGAAGCCTGATACAGAGTTTGTTTGTAATATTAGAAGCTGGGTTTGCTGTCATTCAATCTGTGGAGTACAACTGTTGTGGATTATTTAAAGTAGCTTTTAAGTAAGAGCTAATCACTATGTAAAATTAAGGATTCTCCTTCAAATATGAAGAGAATGGACTCCTGTTTGTCTTTTTATGAAAAGCTATAAATATCACACTTCCTCTGTACTTACCAGAAAGACCTGACTGCTTTCCACTGCTGTTTGGGTCACCTGGACACAAGTCTGGTCTCATCTGAATAGCTGTTGATATCTTTGCTTGCAAGTGACATACAGCCATATTCTGTGAATGTACTTTAGAGTCCTATAGCAATGATAGATGAGGAATTAAATGTCTTAGAACTTGGAGTTAGAAATGTGAACCTCATGTAGCTACTCATGAATTAAACCCCCAATTCTGAAACTTTAGAAAGCTTCCTGTATTAAATTCCTCAGCAAAAGTGGCCAGTGTTATTTTTCAAAGACAGAATCTCTGCATATAATTCATACCTTTTACAGAAAAAAAAAAAAAGGAAAGCAGTGAGTATATCTCTGATATTTTGTTCTAATAAATAAGCATGACTCCCCCTCCTAAAATGTACAGCCACCAATGTCTCAGGGCCCCTTCTGTTCACAATTGGTGTTTTATTAGTGATTTTTGCCAGTGAAGTAGTTTGGTGGTTTGTTTGGTTTTTTTTCCATAGCTGTCCTTCAGGTCAAATTACCAATTGTGTTTTTCTGTTCAATTTCACCAAGGAGTATACATTTAGGCATTTAAGTGTTTGGGTGGTTTGTTGTTGGTTTGAGGTTTTTTTAAACCAATGTTAGTGATATTTACAGTAAGCTTTTTCTTTATAAATATATTTCTAAAACTTTGGCTGTGCTGCACCACATCCAGCTAAGTTATGATATTCCTGTCATCCTGACTTGTGATCTGGTACCTAATGGATCCCAGCAAACACTTGTGGCAGCACAACCAAAGAGGGAATCCATGCAGTGGGAATGGAAACATGCAGGGCTGCCTGAGATGGGCAATACCATGTAACAGATAGGTTTTCAATTTAGTTACTGGTATTGAATCTGAGTGGATGATTTGATAAAAGTTTTACTGTGGGTTATCTGGTAAAGAGGAAAGACTATGAAAGTATAGAGATTAGTGATTCCCCAAGAATGTCTTACATTATCTTTTTAAATCGCTCTTAAATTCAGAGAGTAATGTTTTTTTAGCTCTTGACTTGATAGTGGAAGGGAAGCAATGACATTTTGTAGCTGGAGGAAGACGACTGTTATGATAAGCTCAAAAGAACAAGCCAAACTCTTGGTAACAGCAATTTAGTTTATTGCCAGTTTTTTCTATTTAATTAGTCAAATGACTGAAAAATTGCCTAAGAAAATAATTTGCAAGTTAGTTTGTTTTCTA
This sequence comes from Dendrocincla tyrannina, assembly GCA_035047865.1. Classification (NCBI taxonomy): domain Eukaryota; kingdom Metazoa; phylum Chordata; class Aves; order Passeriformes; family Dendrocolaptidae; genus Dendrocincla; species Dendrocincla tyrannina. Next base: position 14,089,759 of record JAWWMP010000041.1, read on the forward strand.
GGGTTAATTTTTAATTTTTGATCTGTTTTTTTGGTAGCTTTCCTTGTTAAAACAGGAGTATCAGAAGAATTTTTAGTAGGATGTACTTTGTTGAGAATTATTTCATTTTAAATAGCTAGTGAACCATAGTCCTATAATCTGTGGTCACTCAGTTTGTCTTCCTTACTGTGGGACTTCCATTCACTTATCTGTTTGTGTAAATTTCTCACATTGAAATAGGTAAAAGAATTGTTTGATTTTTGTTTCTTTAC